>JANAVB010041219.1:4133934-4301434 GCA_029216955.1 Iris pallida
CGATATCTTCGTACTAGTATTCTTGCTTTGCTCGAGGCAAGTACATCTACACCTCAGTTACTGTCTTTTAATGCTAGAATATGTATTAACCCTTTAAAATACTGCTTTCTGAATAACTGCAAGTTAAATCTTCACATGTTACATTAAATTGGTTACTACCATGCTTAGAACAGTATAATCTTCTCATGTTCCTTACTGGTTCTCAGTACATGTTTACTATGCTTTTACTACTCGGAGTATTCACGTTTCATACTGTTCCCGTACCGGCTATGCTTACATTACTCCCAGTGGTCTAATCATGTTTTACGGTTCTCCGTATCTCTCACATGATGAATATGGGTTATGGGGAAAACTGATAGTAGTGTACGTGATTGTAGGATGTGGAAAATTATGACACGTTGTCATTTTCATCCATACGCTTAAAGACAGATGTCAGTTGAAGCCATACGTCAAACAGAAGTCATACGCTCAAGGCTATACGCGCAGTTAAGAGCCAGACGTTCAGTCAGAGTTGTACGCTCATTCAAAAGCCATACGCTCAGTAAATATTTTATTATTACTGAAGTGACAGCACAGCATATGTTAAATGAGGAATGAATCTGACACTTCATCTTTCGTGCAAAGACAGCTGTCACGAGAAAGTAACCATCGTATAGGTTTTCGAGAGTCGGTTTTTGTCTTTACGCAGAGGACAACTCAGCAGCCTTCATAAATACAAAGCCATCATTACTGTCAGTTTTGACAGTCTGTCAGCCGTCAAATCCGCAGTCACGACGCCGAGAAGATTTGTCAGTTATGGGAAGATATGGTGTACCAAAGAAGATGATGATAGCCACGTGGCCACTTCTCCAGTGAGCGTATCGACCTCACATGACTCCTTCTTCACCCAGCAAGTGAGCGTATGGACCTCACATGATTCCTTGCCCATAAGTGAGCGTATGGATTTCCTATGGCACTACGCTGTCCAAATAAGCGTATGACACCTCTTCAAAAGCTAGCGTATGACTCTACAGCAGTTGTATCCAGGATGATTTTCAACGTACAGTCAACACACGTTTCCACGTGTCCTGTACTCAGTTACCCATTTATTCAGAAAGTATGCAATGTGGCCTTCATGCCATCAATCTCTCCTGAATGTTCTCCACTACTCTCAACCGCCGCCAACGTGCTTCGTCAGAATTTGCCACGCGTCCCTGCAGTTTGCACACGTCAGTAACTACCTGAGCGTATGGTTCAGGGACAGTTATCCAGAACTCTATAAAAGAGAGTTTCTTCACCGTCATAGACAGGTCATTTTTCAGAGAGAACAGAGAGATTGCCCAGTTGCTGTCCAAGTTCTTCGAAGTTCGAGTTTTCTTAATCGCATCGTCCAAGGGATAAAGTAATCGTCTTCTAGATTAGATTCCGTTTGTAATTTCTCAGATACAAAATAAATAAAGTGAATTTATTTATGGAAAAAAATTGGCGACTGCTGGGGAAAGCTGTCTCCTCCAACGAGATAGCAACAACTCAATACGATACTTCGTCGATACGGCTCGACGAAGAAGACGATGGTCGTACAATTCGACCAATCTGCTTACGAAGAAAGCTATAGGCGAAGGAGGGCCGAACTGCTTCCTCCGCTCTCCTGCTGCCAAGAAGACGGGACGTTCTGTCTATGTCCCCAAGTCTTCTTCGACAGCCCGAGATGTTCCTGTCACTTCTCACGTTGACAAGAAACACATCTTCAACTTCAACAAAGCACACTTCTGCTTCCTGAACACAGCAACAATGGTTTCCCTAGCACGTGACAAAATGGTTCTTTAACCAAGTCAGTGTGTCCAAGGAAAACCATCTCTGGACATGTCAAAGTCCCTTCTCCTTCTGCTCTTACGACAGCAGTCGGCTCTTTAGCCATTGATGACTCTGTGCGTACAGCAGTCAGAGGGCAGCATGCGGTAAAGTCAGCGTACGCTAAGCAAAAGCCAGCATTGCTACCAAGAAGGCAGCGTACACTGAGCAAAGACCAGCGTATGCCAACAAGAAGGCAGCGTACGCTAAGCAAAAGCCAGCATATGCTAACAAGAAGTCGGCGTATGCTGACAGATACAGTCCTTTGACTGATTCTCAAAATCAGACTGGGGGTTCTCTTTCACAGAACCTACAAATGATTCCTCCACAACTTGCGCATCTTGTGCCAACCAAGGAGAAAGACTCTTTAGTCGATTCCTCAACTTCTGAGGTCTTTACCTCTGGAGTTAATTTGACTAGTACTTTTACTAGCTCAAACAAAGGAAAACGCCTTTTGGCTAATTCCTCTAAAGATGGATTATTACCGACTCCTAGTCGGAATAATACTCATCTCCCTTCTCTCAAAATTTCTCGATCTGAGAAAGGCAAGTTACAAGTATCCAAGACTGATACCAAAGTCATATCTCCCACGGATCTTCGTAACAAGCTTAATCAAAATCACCACAGTTATGCTTCTGGTATTAAAAAGTCTTATCAATTGAGACAAGTGTACTAGACCCTGATGTTGAATATGCCAGGAACTATGTGGCTCAAATTAATCGGTCTCTATACACTCAAGAACCAAGAAGACAGAAGAACAAAAGACAAGTTTTTACACAGAAACTATCTTCCAGTACTTCCCAATCTATCCCTACAGATCTCCGGGAATATTTACAAAACAAACGGAGAATCGACACTCCATCTGGCTATGACATTGCCCATATTCGCCATGAAAAGCATGGTTGTGACTTCCAACCTCGGGTTGTCATCCAATGTTGTTGTTCACCGAAAAGACGGTCTGTTTTCGAACGGATTCAATATGAACCAACATCAGATGAAGATGAACCTCTTTATGCTTTTGTCAACATGACCTCCAGAAATATTGGAGGTAGAATCCGGTCTGACGCTATATCAGATTCTGAAGATGGTGTTTATCTTGGCACCCGATCCAGGATCGGAGCCTTGGCCAGAATCTCTTCTTCTTCTCATCCAAGTAATAATCCGAAGATCACGGAAGATTTCCTTGGAGAGTCCAACTTTCCGACATTAACTCCTGTAAACAGTCCCGGGAAAGATACTGATTCTTACAGCGATGATTCAGAGCAAACTGTTTCATCGTCTATCCCTCGAATGATTACCACTTACATGGCAGAAGGTGATCATGAACCTTCGACTAGCAATGAGGCTCATGAACAGAGGATTTCTTCTTTAGAACAACAATTACGAGCTATGGTAGATACATTGAGTGCTATGCACACTCTAATGCAGGCTCAACAACAGACAGCACCACCAGTGGTATTGAATACCCCTGTTGTTCCAAACCCCGAACCCTCTACTATTCCGGGGGTACAATCTAATGTTCCTGTACAAACCACCCCAAGTCACTCTGGAGCTGGGGGTGGTACATATGCTGCAGTCCCTCCTCCCAATTACACTCAACAAGTCACAACTCCACAATCCTCTGGAATTGTTACAGAAGAGTTAAGGAATCTCAAAACTCAGTTTGAGGCATTCAAACAGAAGGATGGTTTACAAAGGTTAGGTATCAAGCAACCTTACCCGATAGAGTGGAAGCAAGTATCATATCCTCCTAAATACAAGCCTCCGACTATCTCCTTCTTTGATGGGACTACTTCCCCAAGTCAGTTCATTAATCACTTTGAAGTAATGACTGATTAATTACAACCAAGCGATGTCCTCCTTACTCGGGTGTTTTGTTGGATATCTCAAAGGAACGGCTTATGAATGGTACAGAAGTCTCCCTGACGGGTGTATTACTTCATTTGCCGGTTTCAAACAAATGTTCCTTGAACGATTCTACGAAGGGCTCAATGATATGACCATGTCGGCCCTCATAAGAATCAAACAGAAGAATAATGAGACCACTGAGGAATTCAGAAGAGAGATTCAGAAGAGAAGCCCTCAAAATGCCTCTTGGAACTCCCGATGCTGTTACGATCGACACTTGCAAGTCGAACCTCTTACCAATTATCAGCATGTGGACAGGGTCCACTCAGTTCCAAGATTGGCCTTCATTCATCGTCAGTGCCAAAGCTGCCGAAGTCAGTGCTGAGACCTTCAAAGGTCTGGGGGTACAAATGGCTCCCAAAGAATCAAATCAGAGTGCTAGCAATAGTACTCGACCCAACAATCGCAAAGGGAAAGAAGCTCTTGAAGTCAATCTCCAAAGCAGTAGTCAAGAAGTAAAGACTACCCAAGCTACTTCAGCTCCAACAAATCAACAACAGAGATCTCCTCGGCCGAAAGAAGAATATTCTTTCGATGATGACGATGTTCAGGGTATCTTTGAATGCTTGCTCAAAGGTAATAAAATACAATTGCCAGAAATTAAAAAGCCTGATGAAGCCAATAAAACAGATCATCCAAAATACTGTCCATACCATAGAATGCTGGGTCACACAATCCGGTCTTGCTATGTATTAAAAGGAAAGATCCAGGAGATGATTAAATCAGGAGCTGTGACACTAACACCCAAAGACAAGACAGTCACAACAAATGTGATTTCAATGCAGTTTGGTGATTTCCCTCCTTTAATGGTGGAAAGTGGGATTGTTCCTATTCCTAAACAACTCTCGAGGTGGTGAATATCCCACCAGCACAGAATGAAGGACTTGTTCCTGTCACAACTAAGAAGGGAAAAATCATGTGGATCCACCCAGACTTAAAGACAGAGTTTGAGACACCTTCCTCTTCTCCTCGGAAGACTCCTTCATCTAAAAAGAAACTCGGGAAAATTAAGTCATGCAATGTGACTTCTAGTACTACACCCGATTTTTATCTAACCTCTACTTTCATCTTGGCAGGAAATTCACTCCCTACTGAGATAAAAACTGTACCTCAATTTGAAGATAAGTACAAGCCTGCATTCCATCTATATAGTTCACAATCTCGTGAATTAATGGCAAAGATGGGCTATGATCTAGCCACTGCTCCTGGTCTGAACTCAGGCAAAGGACTCCGGGCACCTTTTGCCCTCACTATGAGACATAATCAATCTCGTGTTGGTCTCGGCTTCTGGGACGAAGCTCTCATCAAGCATAAAAGAACCAAAAGCAAGATGAAGAATTGCAACATGGTTTCGATAGATCCTGAACCAGAATCTGAAGTTGAAGTTCATGCTGGAACTCGGTCAGGAAAAATATATCTCAAAGATTATGCTGACACTTCTGGAGAAACCTCTGATGTCCCTCCGGCTACAGCCCCAACACCAGTCTCTACTGAAGAACCTTCAAATGTCCTGTCGAGACAGTTCCATCTAAACCAACAACAGCTGACAAGGGCAAACAACAAGTCTGCTTTGACAAACTATTGAAGAAATCATCCCCTACAGGACTTGAAAAGCCTTATAATTTTGATATATTGGCTCAACTAGCCAATACACCAGCTAAATTGTCAATCTTCGAACTCTTACGTCTCTCTAAAGAGACTCGAGAAACTTTGAGTGAAGCACTGTTACAAGCAAAATTTGCCTAACTCTCCTCAAGAAGTTGGAAACAGAACCTGTCTCTCACTGCCATAATGTATTGGAATTTATTCCAAACATTACCTTTACGCAGGACGATATGCTGCTAGAGGATAATCGACATGATCGTCCTTTATATCATACAGGATATATTGATTCTATGAAGGTTGATCGTTTACTGATTGATCCAGGATCCGCTCTCAGTATTATGCCAAAGGCTATGTTAGATGCATTGAAGATACCTGTGCATAGTCTTTCCAGCACTATCACTACCATCTTGGGATTCAATCAAGGAAAAAGTGAGCCTTTAGGCAAGATTCGCCTTAAATTTCAAATAGGCGATCTTCGTACTAAGGTTACTTTTTACATCATCGACAATCATGGTTGCTCGTACAATGCTCTATTGGGGAGACCTTTCTTGCATGAACATAATATTGTTCCTTCAACTCTTCATCAGTGCTTCAAATATGTTGATGATAATGGAGAGGTTCAAAAAGAAGTGGCAGATCTTTACCCATTCAAAGGAGTCGAAGCTTACTTCAATGACGCTCGCATGTACAAAGATGAATACTCGAAAGTCTTGCAAGCTATGGATAATGAAGATGAGACATCCAAAGTTGACACCTTTATTATTCCTGTAAAAGGGCGTATTACTCCTCCACAGTCTGTTAAAACATCTGAAGAAGGCTCACTGATAATTCCGGTCAGTGGACGTACTACTTCATCATCCGCCCAAGGCTCACTGATAATTCCTGTCAGTGGACGCACTACTGTACCATCTTCCCAAGCTTCACAAAGTTCGCTGATCATTCCTGTCAGTGGACGCATCACTCTCCCTCCATCTTCTCAGGCTAGATCAGATACTCTAGTCATTCCAGTCAGTGGACGCATTACTTATCTACGGTCTTCTTCAAGGGAGCTCACCTCTTCTGAGCCTTTTGTTATCGATCTTAATCGAAACAAAAATTCTAACTGTTCTTCTTCTTCCCCCTTTGTCATTAATCTGACTAAGTCTGATAAGGCTCAGCCTTCTGTTGTAAATACAGCATCTAGTATTAATGAAGCATCTCCTTTGCAGTATATTGATGTTTGTAGTTATGTACAAAGTTATTTACAAGTGCTAGATAGCTTAGAGCCACTAACTATAGGGGTTGTTCAAGCTCTTCATACAGACGTATCATTAGACTCTATACAGAAATCATACTTTGTGGTCCCCAGTCGAAAGAAGGGAGAAAATTCAATATTTTTCTATAAAGGACCTCAGAATCCTCCTAATCTGGAGGAGGATGATATAAATGACGATACTGGAAGATTACAGCTACGTCGCTACAGTCAGCAATCCAAAAATATCATCAAGAATATGGGTTATGATTTCAGAACCAGTCTTAATGGAAAAGGAAGAAGAATGCCTGTTCGAATTCCTCCATTAAAATACGGAAGGACAAAATGTGGTTTAGGTTACATTGCTCCCACCCCTTTTATCAACATAGTTCATGAAGAGTCAAAATTCAATAAAGACGAACAATCTGAAGATGAACGATCTGAGTCTTCTGATTCCCTTTCTTGGGATTCTGATACGAGTGTTGGCGATCTTCATCGCTCTATTCTATCCATCAATATGGTCTCTGTTGATGGCCCACAAGAAAATGGTGAAGATGAGGATGATTTTGAAATATCACCTGAATCAGAACAATGGGCTCAAAGATTAGATAATCAATGGAAATTCAGGTTCGAACAGAGGGAACCTCCTACTGAAGATAAACTGATCCAAATTGATGTTGGTGAAGAAGGTTCCCCTAAACCAATATTCATCAGTGAGAGTCTTTCAGAAACAGATAAGCAAGATATGATCAAGCTTATTCGTGATTACATCGATGTCTTCGCCTGGAGCTACGAGGATATGCCAGGACTAGATCCGAAGATCGCAATGCACAAGCTTAATATTATGCCAAATGCTAAACCGGTCAAACAGCAACAACGACGATTTCGTCCAGACATTATGGATGCAATTGAAGCTGAAGTCAACAAGCTTATGACTTCCGGATTTATCAGAGAGGAACAACATCCTGAATGGGTGGCTAACATCGTTCCTGTCCTCAAGAAGACCGGCAAGATCCGAGTCTGTATAGACTTTCATGATCTCAATGCTGCTTGTCCTAAAGACGAGTTTCCTCTTCCAATTACAGATGTAATGATTGATAACACATGTGGTTTCGAACGAATGTCATTCATGGATGGGTATTCGGGGTATAATCAAATCAAGATGTTTCCAGATGACGAGAGACATACTTCTTTCAGAACACCGATCGGTACATATTGTTATACAGTGATGCCATTTGGTCTCAAAAATGCAGGAGCAACATATCAACGAGCAATGAGCACTATATTCCGTGAACATCTCCGAAAAATAGTCGAATGCTATGTTGATGATATTGCAGTCAAAAGTTGACGAAAGGAGGATCATATCCAAGATTTGAAGACTATATTTGATTTAATGCGTCAGCATCAACTTAAAATGAACCCTACTAAGTCCTTCCTAGGCGTCTCTAGTGGCAAATTTTTTGGCTTCGTCATTACCGCTAAAGGTATACACGTGGATCCCGAGAAGATCAAAGCCATCCAAGAGATGCGTCCTCCACGCACCTTAAAAGAGCTACGAGGATTTCAAGGAAGGATTGCTTATATCAGGAGATTCATTTCCAACTTATCAGGACGCTGCAGACCATTCCACAAACTTCTGAAGAAAGGTGTATCTTTCATCTGGAACGAAGAATGTCAAAAAGCATTTGACGACATCAAACAGTACCTCATGAACCCTCCAGTTTTGGTACCTCCCGTCTCGGGAATACCATTTCTCCTATATGTTCGAGCTATGGATCATTCTCTTGGTGCATTACTCGCCCAAAAAAATAAAGGTGGTCATGAACAGGCCATTTATTATCTCAGTCGCACAATGACAGGCGCTGAACCGCGTTATTCTCCAATCGAGAAAGAATGCCTAGCATTAATGTTTGCTGTTCAGAAAACGTGACATTATATTATCGGTCAGACGATTCACGTCATTTCCAGAGTGAATCCACTCAGGATTATGATGAAGAAACCCGGTATTCTCAACTCTAGACTTGCTAATTAGGGAATCTTGTTAGCCCAATACGACATGCATTATATTTCTCAGAAGTCGGTTAAAGGACAGGCTCTTGCTGATTTTCTAGCAGCTCATGCAGTCCCAGAAGATTCTAAATTATATGATGAGATTCCCGATGAAGTTCTGGATTCAAATATGGTTTCTGAAGAAGTTTCTACCTGGCGTCTATTCTTTGATGGAGCATCTAGAATAGGTCCTAACGGCGATATTGTCGCCGGAGTTGGAATTGTTCTTGTATCCCCAGAGGGATTAACTATTCAGAGGGCTTATTCTCTGGATCAATCATGTTCAAATAATGTTGCAGAATACAATACGTTGCTCATTGGTCTTCAACTCGCTAAACATCTGGATGTTCAATATTTAGAAGTTTATGGAGACTCTAAGCTTATCATCAATCAGATCAGAGGAACGTATGAAGTTCGTCATCAAGATTTGATACATTATCATCGAACAGCACTCTCTATGGCCTCCTCCTTTGAAGGTTTCTTTATTGAACATGTTCGACGAGCCTATAATGCAGAAGCTGATGCTTTGGCCAATCTTGCTGCTGTATTAGCTATACCAATCAGACGTCAGCAAGTGATAGTGGTTTATAACCGAGAACTATTCTGCGTTGAAAATAATCTGGCTTTGGCTTTTTCCCATAATCCAGACGAAGATTCTCTCAACTTTGATGCTGAATTAAAGTTTGACAAAGTGTCCTTGTCTTCTTCCGATTCTACTATGGAATATGTCTTTTCTAACAAAATAGACACCGTAACTGAAGACTGGAGACGTCCGTTTCTGGACTTTGTGTTGTATGACATACTTCCTGATAACCCGAGTGAAGCAACATCTATCCGGCGCCGGTCTCTCAGATTCTATTATAATCATACTACGAAGACACTATATCGTCGAGCCTATGATGGTCTTCTCCTTCGATGCATCGCTGGTGAAGAAGCACAACAGATAATCCGTGAAGCACATGATGGCGTCTGCGGAGCTCACCAGCCAGGTCCAAAACTTCAAGATCGTATCCGACGTATGGGTTATTATTGGCCCACGATGGTAGCTGATACCATTCAATATGCTCGGAAATGTAAAGCCTGTCAAATTCATGCAGACTTTATCCATCAACCATCGGAGTTCTTACACCCAACAGCGGCATCATGGCCCTTTGAAGCTTGGGGCATGGACGTCATCGGTCCTGTCAATCCACCATCATCAAAAGGACATCGGTTTATTCTAGCAATAACTGATTACTTTTCTAAATGGGCTGAAGCAATCCCGTTATCTGAAGTTAAGACTTCTAATGTTATCAACTTTGTCAAACATATTGTCATCTATCGATTTGGTGTTCCTCGGCGTATTATCCATGATAATGGACCACAGTTCGTCAGCCAGAAATTTACTCGATTCTGTGATGATCATCGGATTAATAATCTGGCTTCTACAACATATAATCCAGCAGCCAATGGACTAGCAGAAGCTTTCAACAAAACAATCATCAAACTCTTAAAAAAGTTCGTTTCTTCTAATAAACGTAACTGGAGTGAGAAGCTTGGTGAATGTTTATGGGCTTATCGCACCACAGTTCGCAATGCGACCGGATGTACACCTTTCTCTTTGGTATATGGGTGTGAAGCTGTTCTTCCCCTCGAAATACAAATTCCTTCTTTGAGAGTTGCAATCTCCAATGAATTTACAACAGAGAATAATGATCGACTTTGACTTCAAGAGCTGGAAGCTCTAGATGAAAAGCGATTGTATGCGCAACAAAATATCGAGCTATATCAAGCCCGAATCTCAAAAGCTTTTAATCGGAAAGTCAAAGTCAGAACATATCAGAAGGGAGAATTGGTCCTTACTGTCAGACGTCCGATGACCATGACACATATGAGCAAAGGCAAATTTGACGCGAAATGGGAAGGCCCATTCGTAGTAAACAAAGTCTTCTCTAATGGAGCATATCAGCTTGCCTCTATGGACGGGAAAGTCACGATGATGCCTATCAATGGCAAATTCTTAAAGAAATATTATGTATAAATTTCATCAATATATATAATATTTTCATTACTCCCCAGCAAGTGTAAAATCAAAATTTTATTCTTCTCTACAAAAACTATTTCGATGTCGTTATCCCCAGCGGAAACTGATATTCTACCATGTATCATTTTCCCAGAGAATTTGATATTTTGTCTTATTAGATTCCCAGTGGATTTAATAAAGATCTTGTATAGAAAATCATGTCCATATCACCTCTGAATTTTCTATCTCAGTATGTACCATATTCTATGAAAATGATATCTCGTCCTTTTGATTTCTGAGTCTAAAGATCAGTGAATAAAGGCAAAATAATATAAAGCAGGAAGGATACATCATAAACAAAGTTTCCTTAAACAGAGTTTATTTGAGACAAATTCTTCAAGAAATACATCATCATGGAAGATCACTGGTATCCCTTTCGTACTTGGGACGAGGACCGCATACATAATTAGCAAAAGAATTGAATACATCCTTTCCTGACCGCACCAAGAACTGACAGGCAGCCAGCCTCATTGCTTCTTCTTCTTCGGTTTCTCCTTGTTCGACCAGGAAATCCAAGATATCTTTCGGCAGCTTGGGAGCAGACGAGCTTTCGCCCGTCTCCTTCTTTTGTGGAGTCGAGTGCTCTTTAGCATTTTTATCAACTTTGGAGACGACTTCGGCTTTCTTCGTGTTCTCTTCGGAAGACATTTTGAATAAAAGAGAATAATGTGTGATCCTTCTACTCAAAGAGATGCTCTATTTATAGGCATATATTTGCCAGAATTAAAGAAACGTGTCTTTTCCCGATATTCATTCATTAATACTTGACGGTTCATCCGTGCATTTATTATATTCATCCGATGGTTCGTCTGTTCATAATCTTCTATCGATTGGAATTCGTTATCTTTCACATTTTCATAACCTTTGACCTCTGTATAAATACAAATCTGACTTTCTTTTTTGAGTCTTTACATCCTATCACGTCCATATTACCTCTGATGGTATTGTACACTCTAAAAACAGAAATCAAGATTTCTATTTATCATGTTCTTTTTACATCCAGAGAGATACAAAATCACTTCAGATAAAGAAGATTTATCATTTCCATTATCATATTTTCATAAAAAGTCTATTACATTTCTTAGACTTTCCTACAAATCATAATGGAAATCTATTACAAATCTTGGATTTTCATTCTATGTACAACTGAGATCTATTTTTTCTTGGATCTTCTCCGGCAATCTCGTTGTTTGTGGCAATTCCTGACTGTCTGGGCCTCAGTCACGACCAGATCAACAGGAATCAAACTCTGGTCTTATCTCTCAGACGAGAGGAGAACCACAGAGTATGGCAACACGATGGCGTGTTGCTGCCAATATAGCGCGTGGAGGAACGGCGGCACCTCAAGCAGATAGGAATGTATCCAAACCTTGGGATACAATTCCTAGTTCTGCCGTAAAAGAAACTCTACTACCCAATCTCTCGGGTAAGAGTTGACTCCATCGTCCAACTCTCCATGTATAAAGGCTCTTCCTACCAACAGAGGAAGGCCATTATATCTCATGGAGAGTTCTGAGTTGTTTGATTTACGCGTCAAAAGCGTATGAGCTCTCTGATGTAGATGTCAGAAGGACATTCTCCATAGCATCCACATCGCCAATGCCAGTTCTGAAGCTGAAGAAAAGACTTAGCCAAGTTTCTGCGAAAAACAGCAAGAGGAAAAGAATTAAATCAACAGAAATGCCATATACGCTCAGAAACAGAAAGCCTATTTTCCAAAACAACGAAAACAGTATGTGTATTACACTGGATTTACCTTCAGGATTGACATTGAGAATTGGCAAACTGATGTCTGACATATTGCTCAGAATTCGAATGTTCAGGAGCATTTGCTTTCTGATTTGAGATTGAAATCTCACGTTGGTTCTCAGAGAAAAGAAAGAGAAAAGGAAGATGGAAATAAGTTCTGTGAAACTATTCTATCTATTTAAAGTATGGAGCATGAACCTATTCTTGGAAAGGATCCGCATGAATAGCGCTCGTAAACGTGGAATGAATGACACGTGTACTTTGGAAACCAGCACAGCCTTGAAAATATTCAAAGAGTGCTTTCCACAACGTTGGAAGATGGCGTAACTTACGGGCTATTTATTGGTGCACGCTATTCATTGGCGTACGTTATTTAGCGTAATTCACAACGTTAAAGGACAGCGTAATTTATAGCGTAACATACGCTGACATACGCTATTCAGCGGAATTCACAAAACATTGGAAAATAGCGTAATATACGCTATTTCGTTGGCATACGCTATCTAGCGTAACTTACAACTTGGAAGACGGCGTATTCTACAGTTATTCATCGGTGCACGTTGGTTTTCAACACAGATTTGGACTAAACAGAGGATTCTTGAATATTCATTTTTCATTAAGGCACTGATGGCCTTACAAAAAAAAAGGGGGAGGAAAAGGAAAGGAGTGCAATAAAGTCACGCTCTATTTTTCAGAGCGACTAAGCTTGACGCCTAACTCTTCTACGCTTTGGACCCCCATGCGGTGTAACAGAGCAACGAACATTTTACGCTTCTCTGCGAGGCTCTGCCCATCAAAAGAAGAGGAGCCGTCCAGACCAAAGTAGCCCAAGAAATTCTTGGCTAAATGCGTAGGGTCGTCCTTGAGCTCGATGACGACAGGTTCGGGTTCTTGGCCCCCAAAAGTGGGGTCACCATGGGAACAGAATCCCAACTTACGTGCTTCTTCTTCAGCGGCTTCCTTTGGAGTCATGGTTTCAAAAGATGAAAGTCAAAAATTAAATTCTCTCGGTTTATATAATAGAGCTTGCTGGCTGTTCATATTCTTCCATCAGATTCAATCAATCTCGAAAAATGAAGAGTCATCATGACATTTAATGAACTTAATGCCAGCGTGTCAGGACTCATTCCCACTTTCTGTTCAAAGTAATTTTGAACTTTTGAAACTCATAAAGTTCGAAAACTTTGAAGGGGGTCTTGTAGGATGTGGAAAATTATGATACGCTGTCATTTTCATCCATACGCTTAAAGACAGATGTCAGTTGAAGCCATACGCTCAAACAGAAGTCATACGCTCAAGGCTATACGCTCAGTTAAGAGCCATACGTTCAGTTCAGAGTTGTACGCTCATTCAAAAGCCATACGCTCAGTAAATATTTTATTATTTACTGAAGTGACAGCACAGCATATGTTTAAATGAGGAATGAATCTGACACTTCATCTTTCGTGCAAAGACAGCTGTCACGAGAAAAGTAACCGTCGTATAGGTTTTCGAAGAGTCGGTTTTGTCTTTTACGAGGACAACTCAGCAGCCTTCATAAATACAAAAGCCATCATTACTGTCAGTTTTGACAGTCTGTCAGCCGTCAAATCCGCAGTCACGATGCTCGAGAAGATTTTGTCAGTTATGGGAAGATATGGTGTACCAAAGAAGATTGATGATAGCCACGTGGCCACTTCTCCAGTGAGCGTATCGACCTCACATGACTCCTTCTTCACCCAGCCAAGTGAGCGTATGGACCTCACATGATTCCTTGCCCATAAAGTGAGCGTATGGATTTCCTATGGCACTACGCTGTCCAAATCAGCGTATGACTCCTCTTCAAAAGCTAGCGTATGACTCTACAGCAGTTGTATCCAGGATGATTTTCAACGTACAGTCAACACACGTTCTCACGTGTCCTGTACTCAGTTACCCATTTATTCAGAAGTTATGCAATGTGGCCTTCATGCCATCAATCTCTCCTGAATGTGCTCCACTACTCTCAACCGCACGCCAACGTGTCTTCGTCAGAATTTGCCACGCGTCCCTGCAGTTTTGTACACGTCAAGTAACTACCTGAGCGTATGGTTCAGGACAGTTATCCAGAACTCTATAAAAGTGAGTTTCTTCACCTTCATGAAGACAGGTCATTTTTCAGAGAGAACAGAGAGATTGCCCAGTTGCTGTCCAAGTTCTTCGAAGTTCGAGTTTTCTTCATCGCATCGTCCAAGGGATAAAGTAATCGTCTTCTAGATTAGATTCCTACAGTTGTAATTTTCTCAGATACAAAATAAATAAAGTGAATTTATTTATGGAAAACAGTGATCATGACCCCCCTACAGTAGCGAGCTCGGTCGCATTTTATATGCATACCTTGCCGCAGGCCATTATCCCGCATTTCTGTACGGATGTACACCTATGCCTGTTGACTTGTACGTATGTACATTTTATTTACATGTACCACAGTACATTGTACATCTATTGACCGATCACGTGCCTGCTACAGTTTTAAACATTACATATACATCTGTCTTTATGACATATGTATCCTTGCCATGATAGATTATGAGATATACCATGATTCCAGATATGCCATGTTCCCTGTGTTACTATGATATTGTGATCCCAGTTGTACCATGAGGCCATGTTTCCAGTATTTCCTGTTTTATAGACTTATCACACCATGTTTCTTGTTGTACATCTCTTTCATTATATGTTCAGTACTTTAGTTGTAGAGGTTGTACTTGCTCCTGTCCTGACAGGATAACGTTGTAGGTATACTTTTCGAGGAGGAAATGCTATGTGTTACATATTATGGTACTGCATTGAGGACCTGGCCTTAGCTCCAGTAGAGGCCCCAGCGGGGAACCTTGCTTAGATATCTTTCTCGTGTTTTGAGACCGAGACTTTGGTATGTTCTTATATTTGGATACTGGACTTTGTCTCCAGTTAGATACTTTGGTTATGTATTATTAAGTCTGTGCTCATGTTACCTTCGCTTATAGATGCTGTGTTGTGATGAACTTTAAATGTGATTTTAGAACTGTTAGTAGCTTAGATCATTTATTGTCTATTCTTAGAACAGCTTACTGCGCTTTAACCAAGCATAGGCTGGACATAGCTCGGCCCGGCCCAACAATTTGGGTAACGGGTCGTGACAAAATTACCTCAGGATCATTAGTCCATGAGCCATTTGGAAGTTGTATAGATCGAATGCCATTTCTTCTTTTCCTGATGGAGGCTTTAGTGTGAAAGTATTTAGTGCATCTATCACCATCCTTGATCCATTTGCATCTAGCCCGTTGGGACCAATACGCCTCTTCTATCATAAGGAGCCCGTTGATCTCCTTGATAATGTCTCTCTCAGTACACATGGAGTCCCGAGAGGGGATGCAAGCTTGAATAGACAATAACTGGTCCTGCAGAATAGTAGTACGGGATTTGATAGAGCTGATAGAGGAGCGACTCCACTTATGGAGTTTTTTTATAGTATGATTGAGCTTGTCGATGAAACAGGCTTCAGGAATAGAATTAGCCTCCCTCCATGAATGTAATAATGCATCAGGGAAAGAGTCATTATGGAGCCAGTAACTCTCAAACCGGAGGGGCCGTTTTTTTCGTTGGCCACGGTTGTTGGTATTGAGAAGTATCGGAGCATGATCGCTATTGTATCTGGGGAGGGTATGGACAGTGGAATCTGGGAATTTGCTACACCAATCGCCATTAGCAAGAGTACGATCCAATCTTTCTTGAATGAGATGAGACGAGCTGCGACCATTAGACCAGGTGAAGGCTGGACCTACCCAACCAAGGTCGATGAGCCCACATTCATCGATCATTTGCATAAAGGAAGAATTCGATCTCCTATTAAAACCTCGCCCTCCAATTTTGTCAGAAGCATTGGTGATAGCATTAAAATCACCAATGCAGCACCAAGGAGTAGTAAAGGAGCCAGAGATGGCCTTAATCGACTCCCAGAGTATAGGACGGTCTTTATTCCTTGGGCAACCATAAACACAGAGGAGATTCCAGCTCGGAGTATTGTCATCATTATTAATGGAAAGAATAATGAGATTAGGGGAGGAGAAGGAAATAGAAGCTATTATGTCATCTTTCCAACCTAGCCACAGTCTACCCGAGCGACCAGTCGGGGGGACGGAGAAGGTGTTAGGGAATCCAAGAGAAGGAAGAATTTTAGAAGTGTACTGAGGGGATGAGAGAGTTTCAGAGAGGAAGAAGACAGAAGGAAGGGTGGCGGAGAGGAATGAGCGGAGGGTTTGAACTGTCGAAGCATTCCCCATCCCTCGACAGTTCCATGAGAAGACTAACATTTGTTTAGCGACTGAAGAATGTCAGTCGCCATGTCTGTAGTATCAATCGGATTGGTGTTCATCGAAACGGTCGTCCGCTTGGAAGCCCTGGGGTTGGGAATGACAGGAAGAGGACGCTTCTTAATCTTCAAAAGATGATCTGGAGAGGAGATGGGAAGGGACCTCTTCATGCGAGCCCGACGCTTCCATGTCAGCTTCCTGGAATGATGATTCTTCGTCGGGGAAGGGGTGGGCGACGGGGGAAGTTCAATGAGAGGAGAATTTTTATGATGGCTCAGAAGTTTGCCAACATCTTCATCGCCATGTACAGAAGAGGGATGCATAGTCACATCATAAGCCACCTCACTCGTTGAATCACAACCCGAGTACTCATTCTCCAGAAAATCACTTTCCATGGGATCCAGATGAATTTCGACCATCTCCTTCAACAGTTGTATATCAGTAGAATCAGTCATGGAGGAGAAAATTGCAGGGTTAGAGGAAGTAGGGGACATGGGGGGAGATGGATCCAAAGAACCATCAGGACGAAGGTCCTTCCTGCTGATGATTGCTAACGAGCTCGCACAATGACTCTGGGATCCTCTCAAATGAGGTGGAGTATACTTAGCCGCCTGGTATGACTGGTTAGGAGGAAAATCAGTGCTCCTTAATCCATTAGCCATAGTATGTCTCAAGGAGGGGAGAAAACCTTCTCTGACTTGAAAAGAAGGAGGATCAACTTCTTTGGATTTACTGGAAACATCATCATGAGAAACATGAGCAGCAGAGGTACCTCGCCCTTCCATATTACGGCGTTCCCCTGGCCGCTGTTGAAGGGTCCTGTAATCATCTTCATTTATCCTAGGTTGCAACAGGATTGCAATCCTTTCCCTCTCAGCGACTGACCAATCTTCCCCAATTAATGCTTGGAAAGACTCTCGTTCTTTACAAACATTAATGGAGTGCCCAACCTTGGCACAGAAGGTGCATAAACGGGGTAGGCGTTCATATTTGACAATGACCGTACCCTTCAGAAGGCCATCTATCTGGGTGGATATAGATTTCAGAAGAGGCTTAGAAATATCAATGAGGATTTTCATCTTGGCAAAGGTTTTCCACTTAGCTTCATCCGCCAGAGAGCATTGTCTGGGCGAGCCAATGCTTTCCGCAATTCTAGCAACGGCCATACGGTTTAAGAACTTCGGAGGTAGGCGATGGAATTGAACCCAGAAATCAGCAAACTGGAATTTATATTCTTCGGGGAGTTTACCAGGATCACATCTCTCGATGGCAAGGAGATCATCATTGATGCTCCATGGCGCATCCAAGATCACCCGATCCACCACCCCAGGGGACTCCAATCGCACCAGAAAAGATCCCGCATCAAGATCCAGATCCGACACCTGAACAGAGTCAGGTATTTTCTATAGTTTGGGAAGAATGGATCCCAACGACGAACACAAAAATCTGCGGGAGGAGAGCAGTTTGATGGCGATCGTGGACGCCCAGTGATCAGCCACCGAGCTCTCTCTATTAGAGAGAGAGATGGTAGCCGCCGGGCCTTGTAAGCAGAACAGATCCGCCATTTTTTCAACAACTTCCCTATACGACGCCATGGGGGGGTTGAAACGAGGGAGTGGGGAGGATCAGCGCAGGGTGGAGAGGAGATAGAGAAAAGAAGATGGGAAGATGAGGGAGGCGACAAGGGGAAGGCGGTAGATTATTGGGGAGAGCCGGCGACTCAAACCCTAGGGTTTGGGAAAGATCGCCTAGGGAGAGCAAACCCTAGGGTTTGGGAAAAAACCTTGTACGGGCACCACTTGTCAGGTATTATTTGCCTAATTGGACATGAAAAAAAATATATATCTTTTTTTAGATGTCCGACGATATGCACGAGACTTCATACATGCTGTATTGCATGTATTTTGGAATCACTGTCCCTAAATCTCACTATTATTATAAATAAAATGAATAATACGTCTTCGTGGTTCGATCCACTGATCTTTTGCCACCCAGCCAGAGTTTTATATCACTGGCCGGTAACCACAAGAGTTATTCAAGTTCGACAATATCTAACAATCATCTTTATGTCTTCTTTATTTTTACATCCTCTAATTCATGTTGTGAAATGGGCCGGTCGGGCCGGATAGGACCTGCTTTTGAGATACTCCGGTCCGAAATATTAAATAAAACCTCAAATCCAATTTGGATCCAGATCCGAATAGCTTCGGTTCGGGCTGAATCAATACTAAGTTCAACTAGATCAATTCCGGTCCACAGGCCCATTTAATTAACAAAATAAACATAAATAAATTATATATATATATATATATATATATATATATATATATATATATATATATATATATATAAAGCGGATCAAAAGCCCCCCTTAGAAAACCATCTAAAAACCTCCCTCACTCTAATTCGTAATATTAATGTTAATGTTAATATTAATGTTACTATTAACATTAAATACTAAAATTAACATTAAACTTAACATTAAAACTAATATTAACATTAACATTAATATTAATATTAACATTAACATTAATATAAAAAAATATTAAAAAAAAATTAATATTAACATTAACATTAATATTAATATTAACATTAATATATAGGCTTAATTGCACTTTGATACCCTCAACTATTCCGGTTTTTCAACTTCATACCCTAAACTTTTTTACTCAACAACTTAATACCTCAACATTAAAATTAACTCTAATTCGTCCAAAAAAAATTTCGGGTATCAACTTGTTACAAAAAAAAGTTTAGGGTATCAAGTTGAAAAACAAGAATAGTTGAGGGTAAGTACAATTAAGCCATATATATATATATATATATATATATATATATATATATATATATATATATATATATATATATATATATAACAAAAAATTGGTGTATGGCTTGTCGTCCGTTAGTAAGGAGTTGGAATTTGTTCAGCCGAAGGTCGACTTCTAATTTTATACTAAGCCCACTTGTTAATGGGTCGGGCTTTTACCAGGCCATTGATCGGGCCGAACCTGTGGGCTTAGAGAAAACCCAGTTCGACCTGTTTGGGTGATCAGATCGAGACGGGTCGAATTGGGGTCTGAAGGGAGAAAAATTAGTCCGATCGGAAAAACTTGTGAGCCGGACTGACCCGGGGATTTGACCGGGCGTTGCCGATCTAGTCCGGTTTGACTGGGCATAGTGTATTTACTGCGGGTTCTCGAAGTGAATGCATGATAGAGGAATAAATGGAATCTTGATTGCTGGGAATGAATGAAGTTTTCCTTGCTTTTCAGGAGAGGCCCATTGAAGATGTTGTTGTCACTAGTCTTATCACACCATTCCTCTCCCGGACATGTTTTGCTTGCTCCGAAGTGAAAGGGGCTATAACTCCGACAAGGACACCATGAAATTGACATGACTGTATATATTATGGAACAACTTCATTGGTCTTCTTTCTGACTGTCGATGGTTGTTGATCAGGTGCGACGAACACTCAATTATATAACATAAATATATTTTTCAGTGACATCAGGGAAGGGCCCGACTGAGAATTATAAAGGCCTAGGTCGGAATTTGAGAAAGTGCGACTTTTTGGCCTCGTTCTGGTTCGCAGAATGGAAGGAAAAAAAAATCAATTCCTTGATTTTTTTTTTAATTATAACTTTTATTGATTTTCTTTTTCAGTATTTAAAAATGTCAAAGAATTTTGAAAAAAAAATGAATATTTCAATTCGGAAAATTTATTCCTTATTTGGATGTATGGAATCACTTTTCTCTTTAATTTTTCTTCTATTGAAAATCACTTTCATTTTCTCCTCGAATCCTTTGGTACCCAAACATAAAAAAGTAATCACTTTCCTTTCCCAACCTGATGATTCCGCGAACCAACCAAACAAGGCCTTTGAACGGATAAATATAAAAACTATATTTTTCTAAACAAATTTTATAGGTTTTTTTTATCAATCAATTTAACAAATAAAATATTATAACAATAAAGAGAACAAATGATAAAATTTTTTTTTTTAATAATATTACTGATGTTATTTCTCATCGTCAAAAAAATAAAAAGACAAGTTAATTTCATGGTGAGACAAAAAGACAAGTTAATTTTAGAATAATAAAAAATGGGTAAAATTAACATGTAAATTAGTTGGTTTGGTGGTAATGGTATTCTCAAAGTGTTTGTTGATATATGGTTTGAGCCATGATGTTGTTATTTTAGTTACTAAAATTTACTATGTATAAGCGAGTGCAGGACCTGCAGGTCATCTTTAGACCGCCTTCCTATCAAAGTCATTACTATGGAATATTACTTAAATGATCTAGATCACGTTTGGACCTTGCTATTGCAAGGGCTTTTCGCACTAGCTAGTAAGTAAACACCGAAGCATATTTGAGGTCATGCTTAAGGGACATGGGACATTCGTCTAACTCGTCCACTCTCTGGACCAGTCATGCATAAGGGTCTAAAGATTCGTTGAATGTGTGCTGCACTTAAGAAGGCAGAACGTGCTCACGACATGACAACCCCTACACTACAATATTTTTGACTTTATAATGTGCCATGTCATGCTACAATTTTGTTACTACTAACGCATGCATGACACAAAACACTACTTTGATACATGTCGGCGATAGCACGTGCCTTCCATATTGGATGTACGTGTCTTGTGTTGTAAAACAATCATACTATGATTTATTACTGAAAATTATGAAAATACAAATGCAAAATATTAAGAAACTGACAAAGTATCTTGTTTGCAAAAACAAAAGTATAAAACTTTATTGATACAAACTGTAATAAAGATTACAAGAATTCTGGAAAAATTACAACTATAGGAATCCGATCTTGATGACGATTGCTCTATCCCTTGGACGATGTGAACTTTGAAGACGAAGCATTTGAGATTGAAAACAACTCTGGAAACTGAAGGCAAAAGCCTCTGAAGTTGAAGACAAAAGTCTCGGAAGAATGCAGCAGCACTTTGGCAAGAACTCCTGAACTCTCTGATTTCTGATCTCTGATCTTGATCCCCTTGAAATGAAGACTTGAAACTCTATTTATAGAGTTCTGAAAATAACTAACTTTCAGTTATTTTGGACTGCGCAAGCTGATTTACGCAGCAACTGGTTTGCGCAGATATGGACTGCGCAGGCAGTTACTGGATCGTGGGCCAACTATCTGAGACACATGGCATTATTTGATTGAAATGCGCATGATCGTGCATAGACAGTTGCCACGTAATGAGCAATTGATGGCATGAATGCCACATATAATTTATCAGTTATGTTGGTAGAATACGCAAAGTGAACTGTGCATACACTGGTTTGCGCAGACTCAGACTGCGCAGGCTTCGTTTGCGCAACCACGGATTGCGCTGCCAACTGTCAGCCATCCTCGAGCACTGTACGGCGCCAAAAATGAACAGTCTTCTCGTTATTCGTGTTGTCAGCTGTCAGGAAGATCTGATTTGATTCAGTCAATGATGACTTCTGCCACGTCAGCCTGCACAGTTGGGAACATGCGCAAACCAACCTGCGCAAAGTGACGTCTGCGCAATCTGTTGTCTGCGCAGCTCATCAAAATAATGAATATCTTGAATTTTTGACTTTGTTGATTGATGCAACTTGATTTTTTAGGACCTACAAGACCCCATTCAAAGTTTTCAAAAGTTGATTATAATCAAAATTTCGAAATACTTTGAATTTTTGAATGTTGAATCATTTTGCGCAATATGATGAGCTGTCTGTGCAAAGCGAATAGACCACAAGTTTAGGCGCAATCCGAGGCATCCGTTTCGCATTTCAAAAACTATAAATACCCCTCTTTTCGTTTTCAATTTTTTACTTTGCAATCTTTTGAGCTTTTTGAGAAGAAAATCTTTCAACCTTCACTGTTCTCCTCCTCCGACGATTGTCATGGCCCCAAGACGATCAAATGCTGCCGCTGCCGCCGCCGCGAAAGGAAAAGCTCCGGCCGAGTCTTCTGACAGGGTTGCACGGCGAGCTTCCCGACACGAATCCGCACACCCTGCTCTGAGAGGTAATTGAACCGATCGAAAACCCCTTCTTAGGGTGATTCGACTCCCTTGAAACTCATCTCTTTTTAGAGATAAGTTCATATTGCGCCACCCTTTTTAGGGTTTCGGTTGCATCAACTATCAGTTCTTTATTTTTATGAAGGCTGCATTCTTGCGCAAATTGTTGATTTGTGCTGACAGGAAGTTAGCGCAAACAATTAAGTTGCGCAGATATCAGCGCAAACCATTGCTTTGTGCACCTTTTATGATGCGCAAACTGATATTGCACAAGTCATGTCAGCGCAATCTGCGGTTGCGCAAATCATGTCAGCGCAGTCTGAGGTTGCGCAAATCATGTCAGCGCAGTCTGAGGTTGCGCACTCTAATGTTTTATGTTTAAAAACAGAATCTTTGACTTGGACTAATTTTCATCTGTTCGTTGATGCAGTTGAAGTCAATGAAGATCCAGATTACGAACATTTTGTGGGAACCCTCACAGAGTCTGAATACAAAGAGGATCTGTCTCATGTCCATTACCCTCAGTATGATCTGCCGGCCTCCCGTCAGGCTATATTGATTTCTCAGGACAATGAAACTTTGATGTGTTTGATGAACGGACAGCCTTTAGAATCAGCTGATGCTGTAATTCACAAGAAACCCTTATTCCTATTCGGTGACGCCTTTGAGAGAGCCTCTCAGCCTAGGCCAAGGATGGAAGATAGGGTAGTTCACCAGCAAGATAGATCTTTTTTTATACCCGACATCGCTTGCTGTCTTCCTTTGTCACGGTACGCTCATGCAAGCTACCCTAGGAAGATGGATTGGAATATCACTCTATTTCAGGATGCTCGGGCAGGAAAAATCTTCGTAAAGAAGGGGCCACAACATAAGGATATGTTTTATAGCTCTTCCGACAGATATAGTGTCCTACTGAGAGGCTTAAGACCTGGCTGCATTCCACCAGAGAACTCCTCCATGCTAATGCCTATTAGGACACCAATATTCGCAAATGAGTTTGCGAAGGTTGAAGGAAAATATCCTGAGCAAGATATAAGAATGACTGGATTGGTGAATCCAGACTACAAGCGATGGAGTTATATCGCGAATTGGGTTCTGGGAAAATTCTAAGACAGACTCCAACAAATCAACCTATATGAAGCAGTGCATGCCACTGTTTACGGATTTGCTCCCAATCCTCATATGTTCTTAGCCTTAGCTGAGAGATACAACTACAGGACCGGAACTTTCATGACCCCAGGGGGAGAGATGGGCTTTGCACTCCACGAGATGAAGTATATCTCGTATTTGCCCATGGCAGATGCTCCGTATGAGGAGTATGTACCAACAAATGATGAGTTGAACAAGCTCAGAAAAGAGAATCCAGAGATGGTGACAGTATTCGAAGAGCTATTGTGCCATTATAAGATCTGTTCTCTATTTTACCAGAGTGCCACTGCTAACACTTGTTATTTTTCAAAGTGGCTACCATACCTGTTTCTCAATCTTATAGAAGAGAAGAAAACTAGGGAGAATGATAAATGCTACCCTACTTTCTTCAAACCTTTGAGCCATACAGAGGTTAGAAAGTTAATGGAACAGAGTGGTCACTTTGATAAAGAAGTGAAAGATGACCATGAATATCCTCCTTTGAAGAGAGGAGACAATTTGGAAAGTTACTTGAGAATGGGCTATAGGCCCATGTCAGAAGCAGCACAATTGGCGGGATTCTTGACATACTGGCTGCGAAGGTTCGTAGTTCCCGGATCCAGTGCCGTAGATCGTTTTCACCGCGGCGTCTTGTTTGCAGCTGTTAAATTGGTCTTCGGCTATAAAATAGACTTACTATCAGCAACGACCTGCAAGCTAAACGCCAGTCTTCGTTTATATGTTGACTTGATGTTGAAAGCGAAAGGAGAGAGAGAATTCCCTCGCTTAGAATTGCCATATACATATTTGTTTAGATGGTTGCTTCTTCACTATCCAACTCTAATGGATCCTGGCATGGGACCAGTTGACGGCAGTTTTCTTCGAAGATATTCTGATGGAAAATGGAAATATACTTCCTTAACTGAGTGTAGATTTATGTTGAATCTGAACAGAGGCTGGAACTTTTGCTGCGCTCCTTTCCCTGCTGGGTATGATCAGATGCCCACGAATATGGTGGATTCGAAACTGCAGCCTCTAACTCGTGTCGCTTTTGAATGGTTGAAGATAATTCGACCATCTCATTTGGTCTACCGATTCGAAGAAGAGTGCTACTTAGAACCATACCTCCCAAGCCGTTTTGCTCGACAGTTTGGGTATGATCAGTTCCATGTAGGGAACGCAATTACCTGCCTCCAAGGCAAAGGTTATCTAATAGACGGAGCTAGGGCTTGGGCTTATTACAATACCCGTGATACAAAAGCCACTTTTTCCATGCCAGCAAGGACTACTCCTCAGGGTCCTCGAATGCTTTTTACATACTCCGTGTTTTACACATCAGCGAATACTTTTGTCGAGAATTTCAATCTCGCAGATCGTTTCGCCACTGCAACAAGATTGAGAAGAGGGAGAATTGCTCCATCGATCCCTATAAATGAGGAGGCGCAGGAACCGGCAGATGCACCACTGGAGACTACAAGGGATATTGTATTCCCCCAAGAAGTAAATGCACCACTTCGTATTTCTCTGAAGGTGGGTAAATCTCCTGCGAAGAAAAGAAGAAGAGAGGAGCCTCCTGCTCCTGTGGCGAAGAAGAAATTGATTCTTGATGTTTCTTCTGAAAAGGTAACTACCAGATCTCAATCCCGGCAATTGGCCGAGACACATCAAGAAGTTGCCACTACACCAACTTCCGTGCAAAAGCAAGCAGGGCCAGAAAATATAGAGAGTCCTGTTAGACCTCTACACAGAAAGAAAAGAGTAGTCACCAGAAGAGTCTTGGAAGAGTCTTCTTCTATACAACTCCTGACTTCAGTAGATGCTGCTGCAGGACTTCTAATGGCATCTCCCACACCTACTTCTGAATCAGGGAGCAAAACTCTCGAGGAGAATGAACAGAGGGGAGATTTTGCCCCAAGAATTGAAAAGCCTAGAGAACATATCTTAGAGAAAGAACAAAGTGTTGTACGACCTCATTCTCCTATTGCAGATATTACTCAACCTCCTCCTACTCCCAGGACTCTTCGTGAGGACGAAGACCGTGAAATGATTGCAGCTCTGGAGGATTGCAGTTATAGCTTGCAGGAAGATCAGGCTGCCACTAGCAGTGGAAATGCAGCAGTAGAAGAAGAAGAAAAAGAAGAAGACGAGGAAGGTTCTTCATCCGAAAATGTTGATGAGTATTTACAAGATCCTAAAAAGGATAATGAAGAACACAATTCTCTTGTTACTGTCGATGATATTTCAAATACTAAAAAGGATATTGAAGTGGAGGCATCTGCAGAAAAATCTGTCGATGTTGAGATAGAAATATCTCCTGAAGAAGTAGCCGACGAAGGTGTGCTAAAAAAAAATCCCGCCACCGACCCTCAAGGTATAAAACGAGATTTAACAATCTTTTCTTTTTTTAAAATGAACTGATAACTAATATCTTCATTTGCAGATCTTGAGACTTTGCCAACACCTCCAACGGACCTGATTATGGTGCCTATACCAACGATGGTTATTAGCAGTAGTCATCATTTATCTTATGGTTCTGAGGCGGGCAGCAGCCAGGCTGTTGCAGCTGAGGCTACTTCTGTTCAACGGTATTCCATTCCAGTAAGGAATGAACTCGTTGTTAGACCAAACCAAGGTAACATTACTCTTAATTTGATCTTTTTGTTCATCAACAATCAATTAGTAAAATAACAATTTTACTTTTGCAGAAGATCAAGCAGGAGGAGCAACCAGCTCTACTCTGGCTCCCTTATTTAAAGAGCCTATTGTCCAACCTCAAAGAATCGAGCAACCTGTTACCCCGTCTTCATCAGGAGTAGCAGTGACTCCTGGAACTCTGGCCATCAATCAGCAAGTGGTCCAGTCATTTACTCGATGTTTCTTTGAGTCGCTGGGATCTCTCGTCCGTAAAATGATAGAGAAAGAAGGGGCTGACTTCATTATGGTTAGGAAGCCCACTTCTTTCTTGATAAGAGCCATAAGAGACCAAGGAGACGAAGCTCTGGCCACTCTCCTTGAACATATACTGGATGAATTAGAAGTCTCCATCAAAAAGTATAAAGAACTCAAGAAGAAAGATGTAGACTCTTTAGTACAAGCTGAATTTGAGCGGCTGGCTCAAACTGCTGATATGGAAAGGTTAACTCTTCAAAATCTGTTAGAAGCTCATTCAGCAAAATCAGCTGAATATAATTCTAAAATAGAATCAATTACTCTAGTGGCTGAAAGCAAAGGACGGCGACTTGCTGAGCTAAAGGCTGAAATTACTCGCCTCCAACAAGAGTTTGAAGAAGAAACTGTTAATCACCAACTGGTGATTGAACAATTTAATGCATTGAATGAAGAAAGGAATGAGTATGAGACCACTCATGGTGAAGAGATCACTCGCAGGACAGTAGATATGCCCATTTTTGATGAAGAAAGCGGGATGGAAGAGGCAAGAAAGATAGTAGCGTCAACACACGAAGAAGAGCTGCAGACTTTGAAGCAGCAAATTGACAATCTGATTGTCCCTCCTTCTTGATTTTGTATTTGGGTTTTGTTGCTGTAACTGCATTTTTGTAATGTCTCATTTTTTTGATATAAAGGACATTTTGTTGTGGCTCCATTATTTATTGTATATCTTATTCAGATATAAATAATAGATAGATATGATATATTTATTGACAACTTAATCGAAAACGACAAGTTGCTGATGTAGAAGATGAACGATAATGAATCGTCAATGTATATGAAAATGAATGAACGGGAATACCGTCAAGTAATGATGAAAGAACGGGTAAATTGTCAAATGATGGTGAAATGAACGAGTTAACCGTCAAATGATAATAAATGAACGGGTTAACCGTCAAAATAGATGAACGGATGAACCGTCAGATATTAATGAACGGACGAACCGTCGGATAAGTGTTATAAATGAACGGATGAACCATCAAGCATTTAATGAACAGATGAACCGTCAAGCATTTAATGAACGGATGAACCGTTGGATGAATGTGATAAATGAACGGATGAACCGTCAGGTATTAATGAACGGATGAACCGTCGGATGAATGTAATGCTTCATTAATTGAGGAACTTCTGTCTATAAATATAGCAGAAATCTGACAGGAACGAACACTTCTACTCTTCAACATAAAAATGTCTTCCGAAGAAGCATCTAAGAAGGTTGAGACTGTCTCGAAGGTTCAGAAGAGTATTGAAGAACACCCTGCCGATCCAGTTCAGCCAAAGGAAGCAGAAGCAGGCGAAGGTTCGTCTGCACCCCAGCCACCGTGGGACATTTTGGACTTCCTGCTCGAACCAGGAAAGACTAAAGAAGAAGAAGCCATGAGGATGGCCGCCTGCAAATTTCTTGTGGGATCCAGCAAGGAGGTTCTCGGCTCTTTTGCTGACCGCATTTTTGAGAAAGACGGCAGTGGCCCTCGTCCCAATGTAGAAAAAGATGATAGTGACCTTTAATATGTACTATCATATAATAAAATTTGAATTTTATTTATGAACTTGATTCTGTCTGATAATTTACAAGTATTTACATTTATACATAATACTTCTTTAAGAATTTGTCATTGATAGGCATCATAGCAACTCGACCATCAAGTTCTGAAAGTTGATAAGCTCCGTTTGAGAAGACTTTGCTTACAACATAGGGACCTTCCCATTTCGCATCGAATTTTCCTTTGCTCATATGAGTCATAGTCATAGGACGTCTGACCGTTAGAACAAGTTCTCCTTGCTGAAAGGCTCTGACCTTCACTTTACAATTAAATGTCTTTGAGATGCGGGCTTGGTATAACTCAATATGCTGTTGAGCCATTAACCGCTTTTCATCCAATGCCTCTAACTCTTGAAGTCGAAGAAGGTCATTGTTTTCTGTGGTGAGTTCATTGGCAATAGCAATCCTTAAAGAAGGAATTTATAACTCCAAAGGAAGGACAGCTTCACAGCCATACACCAAAGAGAAAGGTGTAAAGCCTGTGGAATTGCGGACTGTAGTTCGATAGGCCCAAAGACACTCGCCAAGTTTCTCGCTCCAATTCCGTTTGTTAGTGGATACAAATTTCTTAAGGAGCTTAATAATGGTTTTGTTAAAGGCTTCAGCTAAACCATTAGCAGCAGGATTGTAGGCCGTCGAAGCAACATTGTTAATCCGATGATCATCGCAGAATCTAGTGAACTTCTGACTAATGAATTGAGGTCCATTGTCATGAATGATTCTTCGAGGTACACCGAATCTATAGATGACATGGTGTTTAACGAAGTTAATGACACTGCTAGTCTTGACTTCAGCCAGAGGTATAGCTTCAGCCCACTTGGAGAAGTAATCGGTTATCGCCAATATGAACCGATGTCCTCTAGAAGAAGGAGGATTAATAGGACCTATGATGTCCATACCCCAAGCTTCAAAAGGCCAGGAAGAAGCAGTCGGGTGTAAGAATTCCGAGGGTTGATGAATGAAGTCTGCATGGATTTGACAAGCACGACATTTCCTTGCATATTCAATAGCATCTGATACCATAGAGGGCCAATAGTAACCCATGCGTCGGACGCGATCCTGTAACTTAGGACCAGGTTGATGTGCTCCACAGACGCCATCATGAGCTTCACGCAACACTTATTTGGCTTCATCACCAGCTAAACAGCGTAGAAGAAGACCATCATAAGTTCGCCGATAGAGTGTTTTGGTGGTTTGATTGTAATAGAATCGTAGAGATCGACGTCGAACGCTTGTAGCCTCCTTAGGATCTTCAGGGAGTATGTCATGTAAATCGATAAAAGGAGTTCTCCAACCGTCATCAATAATATTGACTTCAGCAAGATTGCTAAATTCAATATTACGATTATTTTCAATACAGAATAGTTCTCGGTTAGAAATAACCACCACCTGATGTCTTTTGATAGGGATGGCTAAGACAGCTGCAAGATTGGCCAAAGCATCGGCTTCAGTATTGCAAGCTCGTCGAACATAGTCGATGAAGAAAACTTTGAATGATGTAGCTATATTGATTGCCGCTTCATGATAAGGCACCAGGTCTTGATGACGGACTTCATAGGTTCCTCTAACCTGGTTCACAACCAGTTTAGAATCACCATAGACTTCCAGATATTCAACATTCAGTTGTTTAGCTAGCTGAAGGCCGACAAGTAAAGCATTGTACTCTGCCACATTGTTGGAGCAAGGTTCATCTAAAGAGTAGGCTCTTTGGATAGTTAATCCGTCTGGAGAAACGAGAACAACTCCAACACCTGCCACAATAGCACCATTTGGTCCAATTCTTGATGCACCATCAAAGAATAGACGCCAGGTTGGAAACTCTTCGGAGATCATGTTGACTTCTAATGTCTCGTCAGGAATTTCGTTATAGAGTTTAGATGTCTCAGGCACAGGTCAAGTTGTGAATCGGGCCGGGCCGGGCCGGCCCGCAGCCCACATTGGGCGGTTCGAACCGGGCTCGGGCCAAGCCCGGACCGGACCGGAGCTGACAGCGGGACGGGCCTGGCCCGGCCCGGTCGGGAAAATCCAAGCCCAGCCCGGCCCACAGGACCGGCGGAGGAGGGGCTGGGCCGGGCCGGTTCGGGCCAGCGGGCCGGGCCGGGTCCGGGCTTCGGTCGGGCCGGTCCGGGCTTGGGTTGGGTTTTGAATGTTTTTTTTTTTTTTTTTTGAAAAATTTGATAAAAAGTTTATGTTAAAAATTCATAGTAAATAATTGATGTTAAAATATATTGTAAGTGTATTAAGTGTTAAAATTTCATTATAAATTATTTATCCTAATATATTATTTTAGTTTACATTTATGTATAAATATATTGTAAGTGTATTAAGTGTTTTAAAGTTTACAAATTTATTTTACATTTTTTTAAAGTATAAATTTATAAAGTATAAATTTATAAAGTTTAAATTTATAAAGTTTATTAAATTTTATATAAAATTTATAAAGTATATAAAATTATTTATAAAGTTTATTCTAAGTGTATAAAGTTTTTTTAAAGTTTAAATTTAGTAATATTTGTATAAATTTTAAACATTTTTCCCTCCTTCTTTTTCCGGGCTTGGGACCGGCATAGGCGAAGTTAAAAAATGTTTTTTTATATTTTTAATTTATTTAGTTTGTTTTAGTTGTTAATTTAAATTATTTATATTTTACTTACTTTCTTTTAAGTAATAAAATTTATAATTTATTTTAGTTGTTAATTTAAATTATTTATATTTTACTTACTTTCTTTTAATTAATATGATTTATAATTTATTTAGTTTTTTAAATTATTTATATTTTACTTACTTTCTTGTAAATTATTTACTTTCTTTGTTTGTTTTTTTTGAAAGTATAATTTTTTAAAGTATAAATTATTTACTTTTAAAAATTATTTACTTACTTTCTTTGTTTGTTAAAATATACATTGAAAGTATAAATTAGAAAATTTTAAAGTATACATTGAAAGTATAAATTTTTAAAGTACAAATTCCGAAAGTGTAAATATCAAAGTTTTTTTTTTTTTTTTTTTTTTTTTTTTTTGGAGAAAAAAATATCAAAGTTAGTATTCATACCTTTGCCTCATTCATCTTGCACCGCACTAGATGATTCACCAATTCTAAGCGATTCGAAGTCTAGCTCGTTGATGTCGGCACTTTCATCTACTTTGTCTTGAGTTCTTTTCTCGGCATGGACCCAGTCTTGGACACATACACATGCTTCCAAGATATCTGGCAGCAACCGGCTTCTCTTCTTGCTCAAAATTCTTGAACCTGAACTAAAACATGACTCCGATGCTACCGTGGACACCGGAACCATTAGTAGATCACGTGCTATCATAGAAAGTACAGGATATCTTTTCTCGTGTTTTTTCCACCATTCTAAAATGGTGAAGTGAGTGGAAGAATCGTCTTCTTCCTCATAAGAACTAAGGTATAAAGACAACTCTTGGGTCGGTTGGGAAGATTGTCTTTGTTTCTTCCGTTGTAGTATACGTTTGGCGTGTGTCAACTTAGACACCAAACCAGAGCTACTACTACCACTAGGCCCTTGAGTTGGGCGGGGAGTTGGTGCTTTGTCTTCATAATGAATAACTAATCTATCCAAAGTTGCCTTAACTTCTACTTTTATGCCACTAACATCAACATTCATGTTCTGTCCAAAGTCATCTAACAATGTATCTACACCATCTAATTTGATTCTAGGATCAAAAATTGAAGACAAGCAATACAATAAAGGTACATCGCCCCAATATTTTTTGAATTTTGCTTCCATTTTCTGTACAACATAAGCAAAATTGTGGTTAGTTCTATATTTAGAAAATAAGAAAGAAATGTTACAAAGTTCTTGTAAAGCTAGGCAAGAAGTTGGATAGTAAACACCGAAAAGAGTACGTGTAGCATTGTAAAAAGTTTCTAAAAAATCATAAATTGAACTAGCAACTTCCCAATCATCCTCAGTTACTTGAAATTCAAAATTGAGATCCGTGTTACAATAATATGTAATAGGATCTTTAAAGGGAATTGCGGACTTCAACATTAAATAAGTTGAGTTCCATCTATGTGGAACATCCTTTACAAATCTTCTAAAACGAATACTAAAATGTAAGCATGTGGCCTTGAACTGTTGTTGCCGTGCAGGAGACGTGTTTAAACTGTGTAAACATTGTCTAAGAGTATCTAAATGTGAGCTAAAATAATCAAGACATTCTTTTACTACTAAGTTAATAATATGACAAGCACATCTAACATGCATTAATCTACCTTCTAAAATGGGTTGAAATAATAGTTGTAATGAAGAGATGGCAGAAGTATTATTACTAGCATTATCAAAAGAAACAGAAAATATTTTTTGGTGAATATCATATTCACGCACGTGTTCTATAATAGCGCTTGCTATTATGGAGCCTGTGTGTGGAAATTCTAATATCTTTAGACAGATGATGCGTTTTTGCAACACCCATTGTGAATCTATGTAATGTGTTGTGATACAAATGTAAGCATAATTTTGCTTACTTGTCCAAATATCAGAAGTAATGGCTATTTGACTAACATGCAAAAAACTTTCTTTTAAAGCCTCTTTTTTTTCATGAAAAAGTCTAATAGCCTCTTTTCTAGCGGCGACTCTAGGCACTTTACTAAAACAAGGATTTAAAGAAGATGTGACATAATCATATAAATTATCACTTTCACCCGCAGTGAAAGGAAGTTCATCAGAAATCAAATATTTTGTAAACTCAGTTTTATGCCGAGCGGCAGAATAAGAAAACGTACCCATGTTCGATCCCGTGCTACCTCCATCAAAATTTATTTGAGTTTGAGATGCAGGAATTGTGTCCCTCCCGTAACAGGTCTCGTAGTGTCTTGAAATTGTACCCGTGCCACCTCCAGTCTTCCATTTGTATATGTTGGCACATTTCTTGCACTGTGCCGCGTACGCAATTGGATTTCCTTTCGGATCTAAAACAAGAGAATTATCGGGATTAGTTTGATAAAGAATAGTAAAAAATTCCCAATACTTTGATTTCTTCTTTCTTTTTGGCACATTCTGATTGGAACTCGCAATTTCTGGAGGGGATCCTACTAAATCTTCAGGAATATCATCAGGAATAGGATTTTGCTCAAAATAAGTATTAAAATATTCATAAGAATTTCCGGCATCACCGGTAGGTGGGTTAGAACCTTCTCCGGCCATTATAAAAAATTAATATAAAAGAGAGGGAGAGAAGAAAAATACACCGGAAAAAAAATTCCCGAAAAAAAAAGAGCAAGTAAAAGAGAGGGAGAGAGAGTAAGAAAAATACAAACAAATTTTGTTCAAACAATATAAAATTTTTTTGAATTTTTAAGAGAGAAAGAGAAGAAAAAATATTAAATCGGACGCCGGATTTCGGAGTTGAGCCTTGAGCGGGGTTGGGAGCTTCTTCGCAAATTGATGGAAATTTAATGAAAATTGTATGAAGATTGAATGAGTGAGTTGTGTTAGAAATATAGATTTTATGGGCTATTTATAGAATTTTTTTCATGCCAAATGACCCCCTCTACCCTCAAAATATAGTTGTTGGAGTGGTTTTTTGGTCATTTTCTTGAAAAATGACCAAAATACCCCTCTAACGTTATTATAACAGCTATATTATGGGGGTATTTTGGTAAAATACCCCCCTGAAATTCAAAAAAAAAAAAAATCAGTCAGCCGGTTCAGACCGGGCCAGACCGGGCCGGGCCGGTTCGGACCAACCGGGCCGACCGTTTAAAAAAAAAACAAAAAAAATTTCCAGCCGGTCCGGGCCGGGCCGGGCTTGGGCTCAAAGGGGGGGGCCCGACCCGGACCACTTGGCTCTTCGGGCTGGGCCGGTCCGGGTTTTTGGGCGGGCCGGGCCGGGCTAACAGGAGGTCGGGCCGGGCGGGCTCGGGCCGGGCACCGGGCCGCCCGGCCCATTTAACACCTTGAGGCACAGGATGAGCTGCTAAGAAATCCGCCAGCGCTTGACCTTTGACAGACTTTTGTGGAACCTACACCATGTCATATTGAGCTAGCAGGATTGCCCATGTAGCCAACCGAGAATTAAGTGTACTAGGTTTCTTCATAAGTACTCGGAGAGGGTTAACTCGAGATATAACATGAATAGTTTGACCAATGATATAATGCCTCGTCTTTTGCACAGCAAACATGAGAGCCAGACATTCTTTTTCGACCGGACTATAACAGTGTTCAGCACCAATCATAGTTCGGCTAAGATAGTAGATAGCTTGTTCATGGCCTTCTTTGTTCTTTTGGGCAAGTAAAGCACCCAATGAATGGTCCATAGCACGGACATACTTCAAGAATGGAATACCAGAGATAGGTGGCACCAAAACCGGTAGGTTCATAAGATATTGTTTGATATCGTCGAATGCTCGTTGACACTCTTCAATCCAAATAAAAGATACACCCTTCTTCATTAGTTGAGTGAATGGTCTGCAGCGTCCAGACAAGTTCGAAATGAATCGCCTGATGTACGCAAGTCGGCCTTGGAATTCTCGTAGATCTTTTAGGTTGCGTGGAGGACGCATCTCTTGGATGGCTTTGATCTTCTCGGGATCCACGTGTATACCCTTCGAGGTAATGACGAAGCCGAGAAATTTGCCACTAGAGACACCCAAGAATGACTTGGTGGGATTCATCTTGAGCTGATGTTGACGCATGAGATTAAATATTGTTCTCAAATCTTGGATGTGATCTTCTTTTAGACGACTTTTAACAGCAATATCGTCAACGTAGCATTCGACTGTTTTACGAAGATGTTCCCTGAAAATGGTACTCATAGCTCGCTGATAAGTTGCACCAGCGTTCTTAAGACCAAATGGCATTACTGTATAACAATAGACTCCTCGAGGAGTGCGGAAAGATGTATGCTTTTCATCTTCAGGATGTATTTTAATCTGATTATATCCGGAGAATCCATCCATAAAAGATATTCGCTCGAACCCACAAGTATTGTCAATCATGACGTCTGTGATAGGAAGAGGAAATTCATCTTTTGGACATGCTTCATTGAGATCTCGGAAGTCGATGCAGACTCGAACTTTTCCAGTTTTCTTCAGAACTGGGACGACATTGGCTACCCAATCAGGATATTACTCTTCTCGAATAAAGCCACAAGCGATGAGCTTATTAACTTCATCATCGATTGCGTCCATCATTTCAGGCTTAAATCGCCTTTGTTGCTGTTTGACTGGTTTAGCATTAGGAAGAATGTTCAGTTTGTGAGTAGCAATCTTGGGATCTAAACCCGGCATGTCTTCGTAACTCCAAGCAAAGACGTCAATGTACTCTTTAATAAGAAGAATCAACTCTTGCTTATCTGCTTCTGGAAGATTCTTGCTAATAAAGATTGGCCGAGGTGACTCGCTTTCCCCTACATCAATTTGAACTAATTGATCTTCAGTAGGAGGTTCACGTTGTTCAAAATGAAGTACCCATTGGTTATCCATATGTTGAGCCCAAGGATCTGTTTCCGGATTTTCTTCAACATCTTCATCACAGCCTTCTGGTAGTTCAACGGAGACCATGTTAGAAGATACGATTATACGATGGACTTCACCGATGCTGGTATCGGAATCCCATGATCTGGAATCAGAAGAATTAGAACGTTCTTCACTATCTGATTCAGAAGCCGCTGGAGATAACAGTGGAGGAGAAGTATATCCGAGACCTTTCTTGGTCCTGCCATAATACATTTGTGATTTTTCGTTTGGAACTGTTGTACGAATGGGAGTTCGTCTACCTTTACCATAGTTAAGGCCGCTCTTGAAGTCATAACCCATCTTTCGGACGATGTCTTTTGATTGTTGACTATAACGATGGAACTGGAGACGTCCCGTATCGTTAACTTTGCTATCATCCGTATAGTTAATCTTTGTTTCCGATCTTTTATATAAAAATGCTGGACTTTTACCTTTCTTCAAAGAAGGGTGAATACGGTAAGAATCATCTGGATCTTCAAGCGAGACTTCTGTCTGAAGAGATTGTACGACTTCCAGTGTAATTGATTGGAAGCTATCTAACATATCCAAATAACTTTTAGTATAATAAATAACATCAATATACTGGAAAGTAGGTACTTTTTCATTGATTTGTACATCAGTATTTGTTTTCCATAAAGAAATTCTCTTTATTTGTTGTGTATCTGGGAAAATTACAACTGTAGGAATCCGATCTAGAAGACGATCGCTTTATCCCTTGGACTATGCGAAGAAGAAAAGCTCTCAAAATTTTGACAGTAGATATCAATGTATCTGTACAATGAATAAAAAAAAGAACTCTATTTATAGAGTCAAAACAGTAACTGAAAAGATAACTACCTCACCACTAGTGCATTTGAAAAGTCACGCAGACTCTAAATACACGCAGGGTTAGTGAGTAGTTACTGGACGTGGCCCGTAACTGTTGGACACATGGCATTAGTGCATGAGTCGTGTGCAAGTTACTGGGCACGCGAGAGAGAGATCGGTGGCATGGCTGCCACGTACTCCAGTTGAAATGAAATCCACGCTGTCTTGCTGAAGGCAAAAAATTTACGCAGTTTCGTTGACGCAGACTCGTTGAAGGCGAAATCCACGCAAGCTTTGAAGAAGAATACTTCAGAATTCACGCAGGCTTTGAGAAGAATAACTCAAAAATCCACGCAAACTTGAGGAAGGAGAAGGTTCAGAATTCACGCAAACCGCCAGCTGTCTTGATTTGGCACGCTTCGTCTGACACAAAATCTCTGACATTGATTATATTATCAGCCGCATTAAATGAAGATAAGACCCAAAGTCACGCCAACTTGGTGAAGAGTGAGTCTTGCTAAGGAAGATTTCAAAAATCACACAAAAGACGGCGATGATCTCTCGAATTCTGTGCATACGTGCCATACGAGGAGACGTTTCTCGCCTGTTGTGTTGTCAGTCATTATGATTCTGACGTATGGCTGAGCTGTCTCTGCATGACTTCTAAAGGAGACGGCCAGGCGGAACTTAGCGTATCTTTTGTGCTGCTTCTTGGATCACTCTGTGTGACTTGTTCTGATCAACTCAGCGTGACTTTCATTTTTGAGGCCTACAAAACCCCTTTCAAAGTTTTCGAAAAATGATAAAATATTTTCGAAATACTTTGAAATAGAGATGATGAAAATGAGTTGAAGTCACGCTGAGATGGCTCCAAAATTTTTCGAAAGTCGAAAAGACTTCGAAGTTCTTTGAAAACATCCAAATGAACTTATTAAATGTCATAATGACTCTTCGTTCTCCGAGACTGATTGCGTCCAATTTATGGTGGAATATGAACTGTCGAGTGAATGTAATAAATGAACGGACGAACCGTCAAGTATTAATGAACATGTGAAACGTCGGATGAATATGAGAAATGAATGGATGAACTGAGTATTGGGAAAGAATATGTCCCTTCGAACCTTGTAACCATATGCCTATAAATAGAGCATATATTTGAATAGAAGGATCGCATTTTATCCACAATGTCTTTTGAAGAGAACATAAAGAAGGCTGAAGTCGTCCTTGAAGCTACTGAAGGTGTTAAAGAACGTCCACCTCCGCAGAAGAAGGAAATGGGCGAAAGCTCGTCTACTCCCAAGCCGCCAAAAGATATCCTGGACTTCCTGGTCGAACCAGGAGAAACCGAAGAAGAAGAAGCAATGAGGCTGGCTGCCTGTCAATTCTTGGTGCGGTCAGGAAAAGATGTATTCAATTCTTTTGCTGATTATGTATGTGGTCCTCGTCCCAAATATGAAAGGGATCATAGTGATCTTCCATGATGATGTACTTTTTTTTTTCTTTGAGGGATTTGTCTCAAATAAACTCCGTTTAAGGAAACTTTGTTTACGATATATCCTTCCCACTTTATATTTGCCTTTATTCATTGATCTTTTGACTCAGAAATCAGAAAGACTAAATATCATTTTCATAAATATGATATTGAGATAGAAAATTCAGAGGTAATGTGGACATGATTTTCTGGATATCAAATTTGTTGAGAAAACGATACCAAGTAGAATACCTATCTCCACTGGGAATAATAGATATCAGAATGATTCTTCGGAAAGAACAATGAAACAGCTGGAGAGTGATAGGAGGACAATCTTGATAGAAATATCAGACGTAGTACTTCTTCAAGAATTTGCCGTTGATGGGCATCATAGTGGCTTTACCATCTAGAGTAGTGAGTTGATAAGCCCCATTAGAAAAGATCTTATTGACAATGAATGGACTTTCCCATTTTGCATCAAACTTGCCCTCATTCATGTGTGTCATAGTCATCGGGCGTCTGACAGTAAGCACAAGTTCTCCTTTCTGAAATGTTCGAATTCTGACTTTCTTGTTAAAAGCCCTTGAAATTCTAGCTTGATAGAATTCAATATTCTGTTGAGCAGATAACCGTTTTTCATCCAGAGCCTCCAATTCTTGAAGTCGAAGACGATCATTATTTTCGGCAGTAAGTTCATTAGCGATTGCTATCCTTAAAGAAGGAATTTGAATCTCTAATGGGAGAACAGCCTCAGATCCGTACACCAGAGAGAAAGGTGTACACTTAGTAGCATTACGGACTGTAGTGCGATAAGCCCACAAGCATTCCCCGAGCTTGTCACTCCAATTACGTTTGTTAGTGGAGACAAACTTCTTTAGGAGTTTGATGATAGTCTTGTTGAAAGCTTCTGCCAATCCGTTAGCTGCTGGATTATATGCGGTAGAAGCAACATTATTGATCCGGTGATCGTCACAGAATCGAGTAAATTTCTGGCTGACGAACTGTGGTCCGTTATCATGAACAATGCGTCGAGGAACACCAAATCTGTAGATGACGTGGTGCTTAATAAAGCTGATGACATTAGACGTCTTAACTTCAGATAAAGGAATAGCTTCGGCCCATTTGGAGAAGTAATCGATTATTGTGAGAATGAACCGATGACCTTTAGATGATGGAGGATTAATCGGGCCGACAATGTCCATGCCCCAAGCTTCGAAGGGCCATGATGCTGCCGTCGGATGTAGAAATTCCGAAGGTTGATGTATAAAATCCGCATGGATTTGGCAAGCTTTGCATTTCCTTGCATATTCAATGGTATCTGATACCATAGTTGGCCAATAATATCCCATCCGTCGAATACGGTCTTAAAGTTTTGGCCCAGGTTGATGCGCTCCACAAATTCCATCATGTGCTTCACGAATAACTTGTTGGGCTTCATCACCGGCAATGCACCGAAGGAGTAAACCATCATGAGCTCGACGTTATAAGGTCTTTGTTGTATGATTGTAATAGAATCTGAGTGATCGTCGTCTGATAGATGCTGTCTCACTCGGATCATCCGGAAGAATATCATACAATACAAGATCTAAGAAAGGAAGTCTCCAATCTTTATCCGTATTCTGATTCTTAGTCGAGTTACTGAAGATGAATTCCATGCTGGAATCGGATGAAGATGATATCGATTTACGACTAAATCCAAATCCTCTTGTTGTGTTGACGTCATGAGATGTTGATTCTTCAATGTCAACTGGAAGTCCTAGAGTCAGGTTATTTTCAAGATGAAATAATTCTCGATTACGAACAACGATCATTTGCTGCCGTTTGATTGGGATAGCCAGTACCGCTGCAAGATTAGCAAGGGCATCAGCTTCTGTGTTACATGCTCGCCTAACATGTTCAATGAAGAATTCCTTAAATGATGAGGCCATAGATATGGCCACTCTATGATAAGGAACCAGATCTTGATGGCGAACTTCATAAGTACCCCTGATCTGATTGACAATAAGTTTAGAGTCTCCATACGCCTCCAAATGTTGAATATTCAGATGTTTAGCGAGTTGAAGACCAATAAGCAATGCGTTGTACTCAGCTACATTGTTTGAACACGGCTGATCGAGAGAATAAGCTCTTTGGATGGCAAGACCTTCTAGCGATACAAGAACAATTCCAACTCCAGCAACAATATCGCCATTAGGACCAATTCTTGACGATCCATCAAAGAATAGACGCCAAGTAGGATCTTCTTCAGCAATTTGATTTGAATCTAGGACTTCATCTGGGATTTCATCCTAGAGTTTTGAATTTTCTGGAATTGAGTGAGCAGCCAGAAAATCAGCTAAAGCTTGTCCCTTGACTGATTTCTGAGGAATATAGTGCATATCATACTGAGCAAGTAGGATTCCCCAGTTAGCCAATCGAGAATTCAAAATACTGGGTTTCTTCATCATGATCCGTATAGGATTGATCCTGGAGATGACATGAATAGTCTGGCCAATGATATAATGACGTGTCTTTTGGACAGCAAACATCAAGGATAGACATTCTTTTTCAACTGGTGAATATCGAGGTTCAGCTCCGGTCATAGTGCGGCTGAGATAATAAATGGCCTGTTCATGGCCATTTTGATTCTTTTGAGCGAGTAATGCACCCAATGAATGACTCATTGCTCGAGTATAGAGGAGGAACGGTATTCCTGAGACGGGAGGTACCAATACTGGAGGGCTCATCAGATATTATTTTATATCATCGAATGCTTTCTGACATTCATCATTCCAGACAAAAGAGACACATTTCTTCATAAGTTTGTTGAATGGTCTGTAGCGTCCTGATAAATTAGAGATAAATCTCCTGATATAAGCAATTCTTTCTTGAAATCCTCGTAGCTCTTTTAAGGTGCGTGGAGGACGCATCTCTTGGATGGCTTTGATCTTCTCGGGATCCACGTGTATACCTTTAGAGGTAATGACGAAGCCGAGAAATTTACCACTAGAGACGCCTAAGAAGGACTTAGTAGGGTTCATCTTTAATTGATGCTTACGCATTAGATCAAATATAGTCTTCAAATCTTGGATATGATCCTCCTTTTGTCGACTTTTGACTGCAATATCATCAACATAGAATTCGACTATTTTCCGCAAATGTTTACAGAATATAATACTCATAGCTCGTTGATAAGTTGCTCCTGCATTCTTGAGACCGAATGGCATAACTGTATAGCAGTATGTACCAATCGGCGTTCTGAAAGAAGTGTGCTTCTCGTCTTCTGGGAACATTTTGATCTGATTATACCCAGAATACCCGTCCATGAATGACATTCGTTCAAATCCACAGGTATTATCAACCATGACATCAGTGATTGGTAGAGGGAATTCGTCTTTAGGACATGCCGCATTGAGATCGCGAAAGTCTATGCATACTCTGATCTTGCCAGTCTTTTTAAGAATAGGAACAATATTAGCCACCCAATCGGGATGTTGTTCCTCTCTAATAAACCCAGATGTAATGAGTTTATTGACTTCAGCTTCAATTGCATCCATGATGTCCGGACGAAATCGTCGCTGTTGTTGTTTGACCGGTTTAGCATTCGGCAAGATGTTGAGCTTGTGAGTTGCAATTTGAGGATCAAGCCCTGGCATATCTTCATAACTCCAAGCAAAGACATCGATGTAATCACGAATGAGTTTGATCATGTCTTTTTTATCAGTTTCTGAAAGACTTTCACTGATGAATATTGGTTTGGGAGACCCCTCTTCACCAACATCTATTTGAACAAGTTTATCTTCAGTCGGAGGTTCTTTTTGCTCGAAACGGAACTCCCATTGATTATCTAATCTTTGGGCCCACTGTTCTGATTCAGGTGAGATTTTAAACTCTTCTTCGTCTTCATCACTTTCTTCAGAATGGTCAATGGAAACCATGTTAGAAGACAGAAGGTTGCAATAGAAGTCACCGATACTCGTATCGGAATCCCAAGAAGTGGTACTAGAAGAATCAGATCTCTTATCTTCGTCAGACTCAAGATCTTCATGGATAATGTTGATGAAAGGAGTAGGAGCAGTATAACCCAATCCGCATTTCGTCCTTCCATATTTCAAAGGAGGAATCCGGACAGGCATTTTTCTTCCTTTTCCATTATTAAGGCCAGTCCTGAAGTCATAGCCCATATTTTTGATGATGTCTCTAGATTGCTGACTATAACGACGTAGTTGTAATCTTCCAGTATTATCATTTTTGTCATCATCTTCAAGATCAGAAGGATTTTGAGGCCCTTTGTAGAAGAATATTGGAATGTCTCCCGGCTTTCTGCTAGGAACTAGAAAGTATGAAGATTGTACAGGTTCTAGAGATACATCTGTATGAACAGTCTGTACAACTCCTATGGTTATTGTGTTCAAGTCATCTAACAGATGTAAATAACTATGAACATAATTACACACATCAACGTACTGCAAAGGTGGAGACTTTTCATTAAATATAAAAGCAGCAATATTTACATTGAGAGAAGGCTGAGCCTTAGAGATTTTAGCCAAGTCAATGACTAAAGGGGGAGAAGAAGAAGAAGCTTTGTTTCGATTAAGATCGATAACAAATGGCTCAGAAGAGGTGAGCTCCCTTGAAGTTTGAGTAGGAAGAGTAGTCCGCCCTCCAACTGAAATTAGCAGAGTATCTTGTGAAGGTACAGGAACTGTAGTACGCCCACTGACAGGAATGATCAGTGTATTCTGAGTAGATGACTGAGGTAACGGAGAGATCCGTCCACTCACTGGAATGATAAAGAATCTTCTCCAGAGGGTTTAGGAGATTGTTGCTGAGTAGTTCGACATTTAACAGGGATTATTAAAGTCTTACTTTGTGCATCTTCTTTCTCCATAGCTTGTATGATCCTTGTATATTCTTCTTTATATATTCGAGAATCATTAAAATAAGCTTCAACCCCATGGAAGGGATTTATATCAGCAACTTCTTTTTGTACTCTTCCATTGCTATCAATGTACTTAAAACATTGATGAAGAGTAGAGGGCACCACATTATTTTCATGAAGAAAGGGCCTCCCCAGAAGAAGATTATAGGATCCCGCGATCTCGATCACATAGAAAGTGACTTTAGATCTGAAATCACCTATCTGAAGCTTCAGATGAATCTTTCCCAAAGGCTCACTTCGGCTTTGATTGAATTCCAAGATAGTAGTAACCGTCTTGGAGAATTTGTGAAGAGGGATTTTTAGTTCATCCAACAAACTCTTTGGCATTATGCTTATAGCAGACCCTGGGTCAATGAGAATACGATCTATCTTCATCGTATCAATATAACCAGTGTAGTAGAGAGGTCGATCATGTCGATTATCCTCCAGTAACATGTCGTCTTGTGTAAAGGTGATATTTGGGATAATCTCCAGTACACTGTTGCAATGTAAGCAAGTGACAGGTTCCGCATCCGGCTTCTTCAATTGTGCAAGACAAGAGTCAGCTTGTAGAAGTGCTTCACTTAACGTCTTCCGAGTCTCTTTGGAAAGACGTAGAAGTTCAAAAAGGGACATTCTAGCAGGAGTATTAGCAAGCTGAGCCAAAATGTCGAAGTTGTAAGGCTTCTGAAGTCCAAGAGGAGAAGACTTCTTGATTGGCTTATCAAACCGAGCCTGTTGTTTGCCTTTCTCCAGAGCCGTAGGCTTGGGAGGAACAGGTTCAGTAGATGGTTCTTCCTCGAGAGGAACATTAGGAGCATCTTTAGCATCTGAAGGGATATCAGTAGGATCTTCAGGATTTTTAGAATAATCCTTTAGGTAAGGTTTCCCCGTTCGAGTAGCACTAACAAGTGCTTCTTCTTTGTCTTTTGGCTCTGTGTCAGAGGTAGACCCAAGAGAAGTCATATGACATGACTTGATCTTTCCAGCCTTCTTAGATTTTTGAGAAGAAATCTTTTGAGGAGAAGGCGATTCAAAATCTGCCACTAGATCAGGATGGATCCACATGATTTCTCCTGTTTCCAAAGTGATTGGCACTAATCCTTCAGACTGTGGAGAAGAAAGATTCACTATGTCAAGAGTTGCCTTGGGAATAGGAATAATCCTACTTTCAAGGAGTTGAGGAGGGAAATTTCCAAATTGCATAGAGACGACGTTGGAGGTGACGGTCTTCTCTTTTGGAGTAAGAGAGATAGCTCCAGATTTAATCATTTCTTGGATCTTTCCTTTCAATACATAACATGTACGAATTGTATGACCCAGCATTCTGTGATATGGACAGTATTTAGGATGATCTGTCTTACCAGCTTCATCAGGTTTCTTGATCTCTGGTAATTGTATTTTATTACCTTTCAGCAGACATTCAAAGATAACAAGGACATCGTCGTCATCAAAAGAATATTCTTCTCTAGGGCGAGGTGTTCTTGATTGTTGAGTTGTAGAGGCAGGAGTTTGAACATTCGATGCATCTTTGCTCTGAAGATTAACTTCTAGAGTTTTTTTTCCTTTGCGAGCATTATTTTTATTGTTAGCCCCTTGTCCTGTTTCTTTAGGAGTCATCTGCACTCCTAAACCTTTGAAGGTTTCAGCACTGATTTCTGCAGCTTTAGCACTGACTATGAAGGAAGGCCAATCTTGAAATTGAGTGGACCCTGTCCACATACTGATGATTGACAACAAGTTTGATTTGCACGTGTCAATGGTGACAGCATCAGGAGTTCCAAGAGGCATCTTCAGAGCTTCTCTTCGAAACCGTTCAATGTATTCCTCTGTAGATTCATTATTTTTCTGCTTGATTCTAATAAGAGCAGACATAGTCATGTCATTAAGCCCTTCATAGAACCTTTCAAGAAACATCTGTTTGAAACCAGCAAATGAGGTAATACTCCCATCTGGGAGACTTCTATACCATTCATAAGCCGTTCCCTTGAGACATCCAATAAATACCCGAGTAAGGAGGGCATCACTTGGTTGTAGTTGATCAGTTATCACTTCAAAGTGATTGATAAACTGACTTGGAGAAGTGGTTCCATCATAGAATGAGATAGTAGGAGGCTTGTATTTAGGAGGATATGATACTTGCTTCCATTCTATCGGATAAGGCTGCTTGATGCCTAACCTTTGTAAACCATCCTTCTGTTTGAATGCCTCGAATTGAGTTTTGAGATTTTTCAATTCTTCAGAGACAACTCCCGAAGATTGTGGAGTTGTGGCTTGTAGAGAATAGTTAGGAGGAGGAACAGCATTGTAAGCACTACCCCCAGCTCCAGAGAGACTAGGATTTGGTTGAGCAGGTCCAGGAGTATTAGATTGTACTGCTGGAGGAACTTGTATTGGACTTATATCAGTATCAACTGGTATGGCATCTGATATAGTCTATCGATTTTGCAACTGAGCTGTCATGAGTTCATATATTGACTTCATTGTGTCACTCATAGACTTCATTTGCTGTTCCAAAGAAGCAATTCTTTGATCTTGAGGAGTCAGGGAAGAAGAGGGTTCATCAGTATTCCCATCAACCATGTAAGTCGTGACTGTATGAGGGATTATTGATGAACTAGTAGATGTTGTATGCTCTGAATCATTGCTTCGTGTATCAAAGTCAACTATAGGAGAATTACCCCCAGTAGGAAGAGGTGGGAAGTTAGATTCTCCAAGAAATTCAGAGTCAATTTCAGGGATCAAATTTCTTTGACTAGAAGCCAGGACTCTTGCTTTGGTGTTTTATATACTCCATCTGGACTATCAACTCTACCCCCGGTGTCCCGAGAAGTCATGTTGACAGAGGCAAACAAAGGCTCCTCTTCATCAGGCATAGGTTCATACTGAATCCTATTAAAGACAGACTGTCGTTTATTTTGACATCTACATTGCATTGTGACTCTTGGCTGGAAGTCACATTCAGCATGATCACCATGGTCTTGAACTGTTGATTCACATCTGCACTGAATTATGACTCTTGGATAGAAGTCACATTCAGCATGTTCCTTTGATATAGAATTACTCCTTCTCTTCTGTTGAAGATATTCCCGTAAATCTGTTTGTGAAGATTGAGGAATATACTTCCTGTTCTTGGGTCTTGATGGCTCTTGATTATACAAAGAGTGATTAATGTGAGCCACATAATTTCTTGCATACTCTGCATCTGGATCTTTTATCTTCATATCCAATTGGTATGGTTTCTTAACACCAGAAGTGCTGAGTTTTGTTCTTAAATCAGTGGAAGGTAACATATTAATTTTGGAAACATGGAGTTTTTCTTCCATTGATCTGGATATTTGCAGAGAATTAAGAGTTAAACCACTCCCTTGATTAGGAGTTGGTAACAGACCTTCTTTAATGGACAGATTCTGTGCCCAATTTGAAGAAATCAAAGAAGAAGACATTAAGGAATGTTTCTTCTTAGACTCATTCAGATGTTGAGACATAGAATGTCCAGAAGGAAGAGTAGTCAAAAGACCATCTCCTTTCCTTTGACTAACAAAAGTATCAGTCAAAGCTGTTCCTGGAGTAAAAACTACAGGAGCAGAAGAAACAACTAAAAAGTTGTTCCTTTTCGAAGGGACTTTGTGTGGAAAACCACCCCCAGTTCTAGTAGAACTCGGTGAAGAAGAAGAGATAACTAAGGAGTTATTCTTCTCTGATGAAATACACGCTGAAACAGACTTGGTTAAAGAACCAGAGCTGTTAGCGTGACTTTTGATTTTAGAATTACACGCTGAAACAGATTTGGCTAAGGAACCAATACTGTCAGCGTGACTTTTGAATGTGGGATTGCACACTGGAATAGATTTGGCTAAGGAGCCAGTACTATCAGCGTGACTTTTAGAGTTGAATTTGCACACTGGAACAGATTTGGCTAAAGAGCCAGTACTGTCAGTGTGACTTTTAGAATTAAATTTGCACACTGGAACAGATTCGGCTAAAGAGCCAGTACTGTCAGCGTGACTTTTAGAATTGAATTTGCACGCTGGAACAGATTCGACTAAGGAGCCAGTACTGTCAACGTGACTTTTAGTTACTGTCATCTTCGAGCGCACAAGAGTGTGCGTGCTTGCAGTGGAGTTCTTGCCAGTGTTAGGAGTAGACATTGTAGCAGAGACTTCACCATTGACTGCCAACTGATTCTTAGGGACATAGACAGAGTATCCCTTTAACTTGGCAGTGATAATGGAGGCTGGAATGGGCTTGCCACCCTTAGCCCACTGTATTTCTTCATAGGCGAGTTGATCGAATTTGATCGTCATCACCTTCTTCGTCGAGCCGATAGACGAAGTGTCGCATTGAGTTGTTACCATCTCAGAAGAGGAGATGGTTTTCCCCAGCAGAGTCGCCAATTTGTTTTCCATAAAGAAATTCTCTTTATTTGTTGTGTATCTAGGAAAATTACAACTGTAGGAATCCGATCTAGAAGACGATCGTTTTATCCCTTGGACTATGCGAAGAAGAAAAGCTCTCAAAATTTTGACAGTAGATATCAATGTATCTGTACAATGAATAAAAAAAGAACTCTATTTATAGAGTCAAAACAGTAACTGAAAAGATAACTACCTCACCACTAGTGCATTTGAAAAGTCACGCAGACTCTAAATACACGCAGGGTTAGTGAGTAGTTACTGGATGTGGCCCGTAACTGTTGGACACATGGCATTAGTGCATGAGTCGTGTGCAAGTTACTGGGCACGCGAGAGAGAGATCGGTGGCATGGCTGCCACGTACTCCAGTTGAAATGAAATCCACGCTGTCTTGCTGAAGGCAAAAAATCCACGCAGTTTCGTTGACGCAGACTCGTTGAAGGCGAAATCCACGCAAGCTTTGAAGAAGAATACTTCAGAATTCACGCAGGCTTTGAGAAGAATAACTCAAAAATCTACGCAAACTTGAGGAAGGAGAAGGTTCAGAATCCACGCAAACCGCCAGCTGTCTTGATTTGGCACGCTTCGTCTGACACAAAATCTCTGACATTGATTATATTATCAGCCGCATTAAATGAAGATAAGACCCAAAGTCACGCCAACTTGGTGAAGAGTGAGTCTTGCTAAGGAAGATTTCGAAAATCACGCAAAAGACGGCGATGATCTCTCGAATTCTGTGCATACGTGGCATACGAGGAGACGTTTCTCGACTGTTGTGTTGTCAGTCATTATGATTCTGACGTATGGCTGAGCTGTCTCTGCGTGACTTCTAAAGGAGATGGCCAGGCAGAACTTAGCGTATCTTTTGTGCTGCTTCTTGGATCACTCTGTGTGACTTGTTCTGATCAACTCAGCGTGACTTTCATTTTTGAGGCCTACAGTATTTACAACAGGACCTTTAACCTTAGCAAGTTTGGTCAAATTGATTACAAGAGGGAGAGAAGAAGAACGTGGAGGAGGCTTGTTACGACGGAGGTCGATAACAAGTGGCTCAGAAGAGGTGAGCTCCCTTTTTTCTTTGTGATTTAGATCAACAACAAGTGGCTCAGAAGGAATGAGCTGCTTTTTGTCTTTGTTACGACGTAAGTCGATAACAAGTGGCTCAGAAAAGGTGAGCTCCCTTTGATTTTCATCAGCATCAACTGATTTCTTTTGAACTGGTAAGTGAATAACCAGTGGCTTGGAAGATTGAGGATGAGAAACTCGCCCCTTAACAGGTATGATAAGAGTGTCTTGAGGTACTGCTTTTTGATCTTCTTCAGTATCCATAGCCAATACCACCTTCATAAACTCGTCTTTGTACATACGAGCATCGTTGCAATAAGCTTCAACACCCTTGAAAGGATAAAGATCCGCAACTTCTTTGTGAACTTGTCCTTTGTCATCAACATATTTAAAACATTGATGAAGAGTTGATGGAACGACATTGTGTTCATGGAGGAATGGCCTTCCCAGGAGAGCATTGTAAGAACAACCATGATTGTCGATGATATAAAAGGTCACCTTTGTGCGAAGATTGCCTATTTGAAGTTTCAGGCGGATCTTACCCAAAGGTTCACTCTTCCCTTGGTTAAATCCCAAGATAGTAGTGATTGTAGTTGAAAGACTATGCACCGGTATCTTCAACGCATCTAGCATAGTCTTTGGCATGATACTAAGTGCAGATCCTGGATCTATCAAGATACGATCGACCTTCATTGAATCTACATATCCTGTATAGTAAAGAGGACGATCATGTCTATTATCTTCCATTAGCATATCATCCTGAGTGAAGGTAATGTTTGGGATCAGTTCCAAGACACTATGACAGTGATGACAAGAGACTGGTTCTGATTCTGGCTTCTTGAGAAGAGTTAAGCAAGTTTCAGCCTGCATCAGAGCTTCACTTAGAGTTTCTCGTGTCTCTTTGGAAAGACGCAAGAGTTCAAAGATTGACAGCCTAGCTGGTGTATTGGCTAATTGAGCCAATATATCGAAATTGTAAGGCTTCTCAAGCCCAGTAGGAGATGACTTCTTTAGGGGTTTGTCAAATCGAACTTGTTGCTTGCCTTTGTCAGCCGTTGTTGGCTTGGGAGGAATTGATACTACAACTGGTGAAGATGTAGAAGGAACTTCTTCAGCAGATACGGGTTGTACTGGAGCAGGTTCAGAAGAAGAAGCAGGATCCTTTTGACTTTCAGAATGATCTTTCAAATAGGCTTTCCCTGATCTGGTGCCTAACAGAATCTCTTCGTCAACAATGGGATCAAAAGATACCATGTTGCAGATCTTGGTTTTGCCTTTATAACACTACCAAATTACAGTACTTTAGCGACGGCCATTTAGCGACGGAAATTTTCCGTCGCTATTACCGTCGGATCACCGACGGATTTGTGACGGACTACCGACGGAAAGCAGTGGACAATTTTTTTTATTTTTTTATGTCCATATCCGTCGCTACGCCGTCGATAGGTCGTCGGCCAAGTAGCGACGGTTTTATATCCGTCGCTAGAACGTCGCATATTTTGGCGGCAAAAGCCTAAAATATTGGCGCGAGATTTGACTGACGACTTAGCGACGGAATAATCCGTCGCTACTCTGGCGCGAGATTTACTGACTACTTAGCGACGGAATAATCCGTCGCTACTCCGTCGCTAAATTTACGTTTCAGACTTAAATTGAAACGACGGGGGGAACTTTTTCATTCCCCCCAAATTTCACTCTCTCTCCTCTCTCTCTCTCTCTCCCGCGGTGATCGATCGGCGACCCCCTCTCCTCTCTCTCCCGCGGCGGTGATCGGCGACCCCCTCTCCTCTCTCTCTCCCAAAGGTAATCCCCTCTCCCTCTCCCTCTCTCTCTCTCTCTCTCTCTCTCTCTCTCTTTCTCTCTCTCTCTCTCTCGTGCGCGCGCGCGGTGGTCGTGGGTGCAGCGGGCCGGGTGTCACGCCCGCTCCCGTAGGAGCGATCGTCCTTGCTAAGGCGTGATACCGCACGAGCCTAGATTGCGCTCGTGCAAGACGGGTTCCATAACGGCCGATTTCAGCGGCTGCGACGGGGTCGTCGCACAGAAGTCCCGTGCAGAGACATTGATTTATAGCAGCGAAATAAGAACCAAACACAAGATTATTCAAAAGAAGCTCTTTATTGATATTGAAACAACGATTACATTGGGGCGCAAGGCCAAGATTACAATTCTCTCAAGCTCACTCAAGCTCACATTACAAGTCACTCAGCTCTCTCTCATCTCTCAATTACAAGTCTTGATCCAGCGGGAGCTTCGGAAGGCGATGTCCATACATTATGTCCCGTACAAGTCTTTAGTCCATGCGGCCGCACGCTTCGAATCGCCAAAGAACTCCATGCCTCGACGCATCCAAGCGAGCTACGCGCCACGAGCTTCTACCTGTGCCTGCACATGTAAACTATGTGGGTGTCAGTACCACTGTACTGGTGGAATGAGCTCCTCGCCCACCCATACAAAACCCGCACGTTTTATTTTACTTTGTGCAACATAGTCCCTTTTTATCCATTGTCTTTCTAGTCTTGCCTTAGGATCAGTTTTAGGACCAACGCCTTGGTTATTTTGTGTCTATAGACCATCCCGTGCTTGCACAACAATGTCGACTCATACCTTACCTCAAGACCCTTCTCGTGCCAACGACGTTAACCTATCGAGTCGTGTTTGCCTTACGGCTTAAATTAGAGACGCAACTACGCGATGAAGCTCCCTTTTCTGTGTGACCGTGCTACAAACCCTTGCTGAGGCCGTGCCTCGCAATTCAGTAAGACTTAACCATATCGCCGCCTCGCGGCCCTGCCGCCTAGCGGCCCTTGCTAATTTGACCACCAACTGACCCAAATCAAGACTTATGAATCTTAGTGTCGCTCCTACAACTTTGCCTTACGGCGGTTTCTTTTTCAACTCAAACAACTCAACCAACTCAAGCTACTTATATGCCGACAACTAAAGACTTGATGCCACATCCCGTGCCGAAGCACGACGCCTATGTTGAAACCCAATCTTAGGCCCAAACTTTGTGTTCTAACTGTACACTCCTTCTATTCAACTCAATCCAAAGGCATGCACGCGGTTAGCCGCTATTTGCCGACATCTATATGAAACTTGGCCACCAGCATCACAAGCTGTACCTTGACGTATAGTTTTGTTAATCGGGATCCTTTCGACGCAAGTAGCTAGCCCCGTCGCAAGTCCCCGCTTAACCTGTGCCAAAACCTTACGCACGACTATACCATGTTCCCTCCTAGGCCGAGTCGGCCCCCATGGCCCAGGGGTTACCGCTCGAGGGTTCATCGCCCTTGTCGACAAGTTGTCAAATGACCATGCAAGACTCGATGCAAACTGACGTCTCACACAGTCATTCCTTTACTAAAACCAAGACTTCTATCCTTGAGACCCCTCGACGACCCACGATCGCGAGCATTCCTTTCCTTGAGACCCTATCATTTGGTTCAACTCATAAATGCCTATTTGATATCCCTTTCTTAAAACTCACCTTGAATCATAGTCCTTGCCTTAGACACTAAGCCCGTGCATCGTGCCTTAAGCCAATCGTGCTCTACGTGATACTCCTGCCCAAGTCGACGGGCCTTGAGATTGCAGGACTACTTAACTTGACAACCGCAGAATGGGCGGGACAGCACTTGGAACGACTTAGGTCGACCGGCATAACTTTGCCTAACTTACTCAAGCCTACGACTTAACCCGAGGGACGAGCAAAGGCTATGCCAAGCCTTGCTCAATGGGACCGTGCACGCTTTATCAAGCGTTTATGTGGGCGACGCCTATGACTTAGGCTAACTCTTAGCTTTTGCACCGAAGACCAACATTCCTTCTCCCAAGCCACGAGACGAAGGACCGAGTGTCATTTTCAAAGCACGCCGTGCACCAACTCTATGCCGACCGTTGGACCTTTTTCTATGTTCTAACTCATTTCGACCCGTCGGGATTATTCCCTTTTGCTATGTGGATTCATCTCTTTTATTATTAAGCCTACTTGTGCAAGTTGAAAACATGCGTATTATTATGTGAAGGCAAAGATGAGGCAAGTTCACCGAAACTACCCCACCTGTACGAGCGATCGCCTTGACCGAGATGTCTTCGTGTCGCCGTTGCAAGGCTAATGCCGAACGCCGTCGGCGTTTCTGTTCCTCTGATTGACTGAGCGGGACGGGGCACTACATCATACACCACTCAGAAAAAGTTTCGTCCTCGAAACTAACTGAGTACACTTATCGACTTATCACTTTACTCAACATTCACGAACTCTCGCACACAATTCTTCTATGACCTTCTCAAATCCGAACCACGCTCGTGCTACCTTCAATCCTTTCTTCAAAACTTACGATTCTCAACATCCTCGATACTTCCCCGTTCCTCAAATCTCACTTGAATTCAACGTATCACTTAGTATGGATCGTGCACATATCTTAGGCGTCCCTAAAATACATGCATTTCAACCAAGCCTCGTGATAGCGAATCCCGCCATCACCACTCGAGTCGGATCGTGCACGCATTCAAGCGTCCTTGATATACATGCATGTCAACCGAGCCTCATGAGTGGTGCCTTCACCATTCCTATCGCTCCGTACCGGAACGTCTGCCTAACCACTAGGCTATGTCTTTCCTTCAGTATTGGAATCATAGTTCCCAAACAACGATATCAACACTGACCCCATCCTAAGGTCAAACCAAGTTGATAGTACGGGGTTTTCTACCCAAGCTCGCATCACTCTGATTTCTAAACATCGAGCATAGATCGCCTACACACATCCCAATATTTTGTCGCACGGGGTCCGAGTCATTCAGCAAAGCCATCCTACGACAACTCACGTTCAACCAATACTCGACATGAACACATTGCTCTTTCATCAAGCCATTTCGTATAGTCTATCCCTTCAAACACGTTCGTTATAATCCACCTATCAATCCTTCTCAATTCAAGCACGCTACGACACAACACATCGCTAAACCATAAATTACATTCCATACTCCCAAGTCATTTATCCCAATCCACGAAATCGATCACAAGCTCATCTGACTTAACAATACGTTGCGCCCCGATCTCACGCGAGTCAGATTATCCACGGTGGGCATGAATCACCATGCACGCTCCCGCGGGATAATTATCCTCATCGGGACGTAACTCTTGTTTTGCGTCTAGACTAATTCATTCTCGATGTGCGGATTGGACCTACTCAATCCTCAAGTTTCATTCATTCGTCAATCGCAAGTCCTACAAATTCTCAAGTTCACCTTCGCATCAAGCCAACAAGTCGGGACAATCAAAGTTGCCGCGTCCTGACTTTTCCGAGTTCGATCGTTCCCGCGACATGAATCACCATGTCAACGCTCACGCGAAACGATCGCCCCAAATCCGACGCAACGCATGTGCGAGGCTAGAGTTGCGCCCGCGCAAGACAAGATCGTCGACGTTGTGGCTATCTACGTAACCATCAAGACACGATCACTTCCATCCAACATTCATCTCAATCAAAATCCAAAGCATAGCATCCAATCGAACAATAGCACTTGCACGATCGTCTTTCGCCGAGTTAGAGTATCCCCGAGTTATCGCATAGCGATCTTTGATACGCCTCAATACCATCGACGATATGCGTAACCTGACGATCTTCCTTTGCAACCAAATTTCGAGTCGTGCGAATGATGCTATTGTCCGACTGGATAATCTCCTCGACATTCAAAATCAAGTTCGATCATTATCCCTCGAATCATTCACAACATCGATTTTCCTCAAACCAAATTCATGTGTCGTTCATCCGTTTATCTTAAGTCATCGACCAATTTATTTCTTCAATTTGTATCATTCCTTGCTAACTCAAATCATCGAGCAACATTCAATCCAATCCTTAGAGTCATTGTGTAACTTCAAAACCCAAACTTTTCATGCACGTTATCGTCTCATCGTGCTAACTTTTTCTATACGATCCGTATCAATTTTCTCGATCAAGTCATCCATTTGTACACCCTAACTTTTTCTCAATTCGATTTCACCTACTCAATCATTCTTGTGTTTCATACTTCGCATAATCCTCAATCCCGTGCACGTTCCGTGCGCGTCAATTTCTAAGTTGTTCGAATCCACTTATCAAACTTTCAGACCACGACACATTCAATCGCACCCGATCTAAGGCTTTGCATGTGTGCGACGCTTGCTGATAGACTCACTGACATCCCGAATCCTCAATCGATTGATCGACATTCCTGAGCCTATCGCATACACCACTCAGGAGTGAAGTCATTCAACAAATCCTCAAAACTATCCTTTGAATCAAAATCAACTTTTCGAATCCCGTTCGAACCATTCCTAAATTTCCAAGCACGACCATCTATATTGCACCGACGATATCGTCGCTCGATAGCACCCCTATCGACAGTCATCCCACTTACTCAACCAAGTCCAACCCAATCTAGTTCGAAACATTACGAATCCCGCACTCGACTTTGCTAAGGTCGACACAATCCTTGGCGTATATGCCCAGCCCGACATAGCCAACCGTGCTTACGCGAACCATTCTTTTTGTTTTGTTGAAAACTGTTCCCCTATGTTTTGCAAAATAGATAGACTTATTGTATGGACATCCCGTGGGACATTTGAGAGAGAGCGCACCAACGATATCAACTTGCGAAAGCACAATTCAGAGTTTGCGGAAACAACGAGTTAAAGAATTCAATCGATAGTCCAAGGACGTAAAGCCGTGCTCTGATACCATTATGTCACGCCCCGCTCCCGTAGGAGCGATCGTCCTCGCTAAGGCGTGATGCCGCACGAGCCTAGATTGCGCTCGTGCAAGACGGGTTCCATAACGGCCGATTTCAGCGGCTGCGACGGGGTCGTCGCACAGAAGTCCCGTACAGAGACATTGATTTATAGCAGCGAAATAAGAACCAAACACAAGATTATTCAAAAGAAGCTCTTTATTGATATTGAAACAACGATTACATTGGGGCGCAAGGCCAAGATTACAATTCTCTCAAGCTCACTCAAGCTCACATTACAAGTCACTCAGCTCTCTCTCATCTCTCAATTACAAGTCTTGATCCAGCGGAAGCTTCGGAAGGCGATGTCCATACATTATGTCCCGTATAAGTCTTTAGTCCATGCGGCCGCACGCTTCGAATCGCCAAGGAACTCCATACCTCGACGCATCCAAGCGAGCTACGCGCCACGAGCTTCTACCTGTGCCTGCACATGTAAACTATGTGGGTGTCAGTACCACTGTACTGGTGGAATGAGCTCCTCGCCCACCCATACAAAACCCGCACGTTTTATTTTACTTTGTGCAACATAGTCCCTTTTTATCCATTGTCTTTCTAGTCTTGCCTTAGGATCAGTTATAGGACCGACGCCTTGGTTATTTTGTGTCTATAGACCATCCCGTGCTTGAACAACAATGTCGACTCATACCTTACCTCAAGACCCTTCTCGTGCCAACGACGTTAACCTATCGAGTCGTGTTTGCCTTACGGCTTAAATCAGAGACGCAACTACGCGATGAAGCTCCCTTTTCTGTGTGACCGTGCTACAAACCCTTGCTGAGGCCGTGCCTCGCAATTCAGTAAGACTTAACCATATCGCCGCCTCGCGGCCCTGCCGCCTAGCGGCCCTTGCTAATTTGACCACCAACTGACCCAAATCAAGACTTATGAATCTTAGTGTCGCTCCTACAACTTTGCCTTGCGGCGGTTTCTTTTTCAACTCAAACAACTCAACCAACTCAAGCTACTTATATGCCGACAACTAAAGACTTGATGCCACATCCCGTGCCGAAGCACGACGCCTATGTTGAAACCCAATCTTAGGCCCAAACTTTGTGTTCTAACTGTACACTCCTTCTATTCAACTCAATCCAAAGGCATGCACGCGGTTAGCCGCTATTTGCCGACATCTATATGAAACTTGGCCACCAGCATCACAAGCTGTACCTTGACGTATAGTTTTGTTAATCGGGATCCTTTTGACGCAAGTAGCTAGCCCCGTCGCAAGTCCCCGCTTAACCTGTGCCAAAACCTTACGCACGACTATACCCTGTTCCCTCCTAGGCCGAGTCGGCCCCCATGGCCCAGGGGTTACCGTTCGAGGGTTCATCGCCCTTGTCGACAAGTTGTCAAATGACCATGCAAGACTCGATGCAAACTGACGTCTCACACAGTCATTCCTTTACTAAATCCAAGACTTCTATCCTTGAGACCCCTCGACGACCCACGATCGCGAGCATTCCTTTCCTTGAGACCCTATCATTTGGTTCAACTCATAAATGCCTATTTGATATCCCTTTCTTAAAACTCACCTTGAATCATAGTCCTTGCCTTAGACACTAAGCCCGTGCATCGTGCCTTAAGCCAATCGTGCTCTACGTGATACTCCTGCCCAAGTCGACGGGCCTTGAGATTGCAGGACTACTTAACTTGACAACCGCAGAATGGGCGGGACAGCACTTGGAACGACTTAGGTCGACCGGCATAACTTTGCCTAACTTACTCAAGCCTACGACTTAACCCGAGGGACGAGCAAAGGCTATGCCAAGCCTTGCTCAATGGGACCGTGCACGCTTTATCAAGCGTTTATGTGGGCGACGCCTATGACTTAGGCTAACTCTTAGCTTTTGCACCGAAGACCAACATTCCTTCTCCCAAGCCACGAGACGAAGGACCGAATGTCATTTTCAAAGCACGCCGTGCACCAACTCTATGCCGACCGTTGGACCTTTTTCTATGTTCTAACTCATTTCGACCCGTCGGGATTATTCCCTTTTGCTATGTGGATTCATCTCTTTTATTATTAAGCCTACTTGTGCAAGTTGAAAACATGCATATTATTATGTGAAGGCAAAGATGAGGCAAGTTCACCGAAACTACCCCACCTGTGCGAGCGATCGCCTTGACCGAGATGTCTTCGAGTCGCCGTTGCAAGGCTAATGCCGAACGCCGTCGGCGTTTCTGTTCCTCTGATTGACTGAGCGGGACGGGGCACTACACCGGGGGCGTCGGGGGCTGCGGGGGCGGCGTCGACTGCGGGGGACGGCGGTGGCGGCGGTGGCGGGGGGTGTGGAGGGGGCGGTGGGAGGGGGCGGGAAGCGTTGGAGGGATGGGGGCGCGCGGGGGCTGGCCGCGGGGTGCGGGGGGTTGCGGAGGGGGGCTGGCCGTGCGCGGGGGGCGGGGGGCGGGGGGTGTGGAGGGGGCGGTGGGATCGAGGGGGCGGGCAGCGTTGGGGGGGGGGGACGATGGGGGCGGGGGCTGGCCGCGGGGTGCGGGGGGGGTATGTGTGGAGGGGGGCTGGCCGCGGGGGGTGGAGGGTGTGGAGGGGAGGCGATGGGAGGGGGCGGGGGGTGTGGAGGGGGCGGTGGGAGGGGGCGGGCAGCTGCCTCCGTCACTGCCGCTCTCATGGCTAGCGACGTCATTTAGCGACGGCGACCAATAACGTCGCTATTTATTGAAAATAGCGACGTTATAAAAATAACGTTGCAAAACGTCGCTGGCTAGCGACGTTCTGCGACAGGCATAAATATTCGTCGCTGATGAGCGACGAATAGCGACGTATTATTAAATCACGTCGCCATGTGGGAAACTTCCTATTTGGACACATCAAGTGTTTGATTTATTGTTGGAATGAATATTTTGTATATTTATTCTCAGATTTTAGATGTGTTCTTGAGAGTATCTCATGGTATCATATTGCCTATATATATATACCATTGCAGCAGCAGCAATGCAGCAGCTGCAGCAGAAGCATGCAGCAGCAGCAACAGTTAAATGCAGCAGCAGCAGCAGTTAAATGCAGCAGGGGAGGAGGGGGCCGGGCATTGTTGGGGTGGCTTACTGCATCCATATTGCACCTGCCCAGCTCATCATCCCTTGTGTGCAGTCAGATGATACCCCTACTACTATTTTGTCCTGCATACTATAGTTATATGTTCAGTCACAGTTTATAACTAGTGTTCTTTCCATAGCAGTAGCGGACCCATTCGTTTGAGTATCAGTCCAATATTGGTCCTATATCACTTGGGTATGTGATAGACCTTAGACTTCATCTTTTCCTTTTTAAATGAATTGTCTACACAAATAAGTACTTATCAAAAATCTGTTGTTTTCTGTGTATGGAGTGTTTTGTTGGCATGGGATGATGGCTTTTGAATTACATTGGACTAAAAACTGAGAATTAGTACACTGTTTGTGTTTACTGATTAAAGGATGATTAAATCATTAGGTTTAATCCTATGTCATGTCTGGGTTTAAGTTATATGTTATGATTCATGTTGGCATGGGGATTTTGGTTTTTGAATTTGAGCTGTTGCATTCTTTTACATTCTGTTACATATACTTAACAGATGGCACCCATGACCCGAGGAGCGACACATCGTTTGAAGAAAACAGTGAATGCTGAGGTGGCTCCTCCTACAGTTGAGGAGGAAGTGGCACCGGTTGCTAGTGAGACCGGGAGTTCTAGTCATCCAGCACCGGTAGCTAGTAATGTCGAGAGTGCTTTTGATGCAGTCCTGGCAAGGGACGACGCCTCTCCTCGCACCAAAAATCTCGCTTTTCGGAGGTGGTTGCGTGAAAGTATCACTGAGCATTTGCGTGAGCAGCGTGGCAAGCATTAGCTATTAGTACTTATTTGTATTGGACTATTTTTATTGGGTTGTTTTTGTTTTAGACTATTTGTATTGGACTACATATATGAATTAGAACTGTGTCAATCTCTGGATTATATTGGACTACGATACCGCGGTAACATAGTTCCTGCAGCCATTCGACTGGCGAGGCAGAAACTATGTATGCGTAGATAAAGTGGACTGTCCTCCGACCCTCATCCCTCGGCAATGATGATACGACAACCAACCGGAGAGGATACTCCGAGAGATCCATCTGGGAGGGACGTATAATCTGAGAGATCACCTTTACAAGAATTATATCAGTAGTAGGATTGAGTGCTGGAGGAGATGTTATCAGAGTATACGTCCTACTCAGATGGGTCTCTCACCGTTACTATTTTTTTCTGACAGCATGGTGGATGTGCTCCGTCCACAGATTCTGGCTTCGAGCCAAAACTTTGTTCCGGAGCTCAAGTGGACATCTTTGGTGTATAGCTCGAGGGAAAGGTTCCTGACAGCATGGTGGTCTCCTCTGTCAAAGTATCCGTGCTCATCCCACATGGGTTGTGGGACGAGCACGGATACTTTGACAAACGAGACTACCATGCTGTCAGGAACCTTTCGCTCGAGCTATACACCAAAGATGTCCACTTGAGCTCCGGAACAAAGTTTTGGCTCGGAGCCAGAATTTGTGGACGGAGCACATCCACCATGCTGTCAAAAAAAATAGTAACGGTGAGTGACCCATCTGAGTAGGACGTATACTCTGATAATATCCCCTCCAGCACTCAATCCTACTACTGATATAATTCTTGTAAAGGTGATCTCTCAGATTATACGTCCCTCCCAGATGGATCTCTCGGAGTATCCTCTCCGGTTGGTTTGTGTTCTGAGCCATCCGTTCTCACAGAGGGTCCTTTTTTGGATTCTATATTTTGTATTTTGGTTTCTGTATTTTGGTTTCTATATTTTGTATTTTGGTTTCTGTATTTTGTTACATTCTTCAGATACTAGATACGATAAGAACATATACATTCTTTTACATTCTGTTACATATACTTACCAGATAACACCCATGATGGGTGACCAGGACATAATCCCTGCAGCCATTCGACTGGCGAGGCAGAAACTATGTATCCATAGATAAAGTGGACTGTCCTCCGACCCTCATCCCTCGGCAATGATGATACGACAACCAACCGGAGAGGATACTCCGAGAGATCCATCTGGATAGGACGTATACTCTGAGAGATCACCCTTACAGAAATGATATCAGTAGTAGGATCGAATGTTGGAGAAGATATTATCACAGTATACGTCCTCTCCTCCACGATGGCTCTAGACTCATCTGCTCGTCCCTGCTTCCATTCTTCTTATTTGACTCTCTCAGCCACACATGATATCCAGCTCAAGTGTAGAGTCGGCAGAAAAGAAGGGGACAGGAATAGGAGGGGGAAGCAGCACAGCCGGCGGCATGACCCGGAGGAAGTACAGAGGTTTTCTTCAACATACGTAGGAGAACTATAAGGATTTATCTTTTCACAATATGTCATCCTGTCAAAGACCCTTAATGTGACAACCATGTTACCGCGGTGTCGGAATATTAACATGTCATAATTTTCTAAGCCGTGTGTTTTGACATAATCATCCCAACTCTTTCCTCCTGTGTCGTAATCTCGCATTATTACATAGAACTGAAATCTGGTTGGGAGGATTATGTCAAAACACACGGCTTATAAAATTATGACATGTTAGTCTTCCGACACCGCGGTAACATGGTTGTCACATTTAGGGTCTTTGACAAGATGATATGTTGTGTTTACATATATCCTTATAGTTCTCCTACGTATGTTGAAGAAAACCTCTGTACTTTCTCCGGGTCATGCTGCCGGCTGTGCTGCTTCCCCCTCCTATTTCTGCCCTTTCTTTTCCGTCTACTCTACACTTGAGCTGGATATCATGTGTGGCTGAGAGAGTCAAATAAGAAGAATGGAAGCAGGGACGAGCAGATGGGTCTAGAGCCATCGTGGAGGAGAGGACGTATACTGTGATAATATCTTCTCCAACATTCGATCCCACTACTGATATCATTTCTGTAAGGGTGATCTCTCAGAGTATACGTCCTACTCAGATGTATCTCTTGGAGTATCCTCTCCGGTTTGGTTGTCTTCTGAGCCATCCGTTCTCACACTTAAAATACAGGGATTGGATTCTGTGTTTCGTATTTTCGGCGAACCCAGGGATTGGATTCTGTATTTTATTTTTTGGTTTCTGTATTTTGTTTCCAGCTCCATTTGCATTAATCTACGGTACGACATGGTGATCAGGACATATATAGTTCCTGCAGCCATTCGACTGGCGAGGCAGAAACTATGTAGCCGTAGATAAGTTGACTGTCCTCCGACCCTCATCCCTCGGCAATGATGATACGACAATCTATCACTATATCTTATATAGTAGTAGATGATGTCTTAGTATTACATTATGTGAGTTCATCTTGATTCTGTTACGTTCTTCAGATACTAGATACGATAAGATCATATACTACACCATATGTACAGAACATAGATGATTCACACTAATGTATGCTAGAATGAATTTTGGATTGTGTATTCTGAGCCATCCGTTCTCACACTTGAAGATAAATTTTCAGTATAACGACGGATATTAGGTTACTCTTCAGTATAATTGATGTCTATTCTTGGATAATTGGTGTGCATTAAATTCGTATGTGCATATTTCGTCTATGTAATTTTTGGATATGTACCTACGCTGGGTTATAAGCGATGATCTGATATACAAAGGAGGTGCTGCCAAAATTTTTGTAGACATTTGGATACATTGTATGTTCGGATATTTTTTTTATGTTTGGATAATTTAATGTTGGATATTGGATATATTGTGTTGGTAATATTTTGTTGGATATTGGTGTCGGATATAGATATTTTGCATATGGATATATGGTGTTGGATATTGGATACGTTGGATATTCGTGTTGGATATGGATATATGGTGTTGTATATGGATATTTTGCATGTTTGATATTGTGTTGGATGTGTTGTATAAACAGGAAAGAGTCTGTTTGCAGTATTTTTTTTTCAAAAATTAGAAGTTAGCGACGGACTGGCGACCACTCAGCGACGGATAGTCCGTCGCTAACTGGAGAAACTGAGTTTAGCGACGGAGTGGCGACGTAAAAACCGTCGCTACCTGGAGCATTTCAATAAAGCGACGGATTGGCGACGGACTATCCGTCGCTAACTGTAGGAATTTAATGTATCGACGGATTGGCGACGTAATATCCGTCGCTACCTGGAGTATTTTACATTGAGCGACGGTTTAGCGACGGAATGTCCGTCGACCTGGTTCTGTTTGATGTCCATAAATTTTGCAGTTATCGACGGATGTTTTGTCGCTAATACGACGCTAATCCGTCGTACACCTCGACGGATTAGCGACGGCATAACGACGACCTGCCGTATGGAAAAATCTCTGATACGCTTTTACCGACAAATTTACGACGGATTAGCGACGGATATTGCGTATCAGAATATCACTGATACGGTTTTGCCGACTCTTTAGCGACGGATTTTTCCGTCGCTAACCCTATATCCTGATACATGTTTTGACGAAAGCTAGTCGGTAATCCGTCGCTATATATATTTAAATGCGCCGACGGTATTCCGTCGCTAAGTCGTCGCTGAGCGACGGAGTAGCGACGGATATATTTTAGCGACGAGGTTATTCCCGACGGCTGTTTTACCAAAATATCCGTCGGTAATCCGTCGGTATTTATTTTTGGCGACGGACTACCGACGGATAAGGCCGTCGGTAAATTCATGTATTTTGGTAGTGTAACGAGTTTTCTCTTTGGAAGAAGAGGACACCTCGAATTCCAGAGCAAGATCAGGATGGATCCACATAATTTTACCGTTATCAAGAGATACGGGAACAAGACCTTCATTGGATGGAAGCGGAAGATTCTCAATCTCAAGGGTTGCTTTAGGAATTGGAATGACACCGTACTGTATCATCTGCGGAGGGAAATCCCCAAATTGGACTGAAACCATATTTGCAGTAACAGTCTTCTTATCTTGTTGCAGAGTGACTACACCAGCATTGACAAGCTCTTGAATCTTACCTTTGAGCACATAGCATGCTCGAGTAGGATGTCCAATAAATCGGTGATAGACACAATACTTGGGATGATCAGTCTTATTGACTTCATCAGGTTTCTTTGGATCAGGGAGTTGAATTTTATTGCTTTTGAGTAGACATTCAAAGATACTTGCAGTGTCACTTTCGTCAAAGGAATATTCCACCTTCGGACGAGGTTCTCTCGGTGGAGGTGCAGAAGGAGTAGGAGTAGATGTAGGTGGAGCCACATTGACAGCCAAAGATTCTTTATTTTTGTTCAAGTTAATGTTCAAAGTCTCTTTCGCTTTGCGATTGTTCTGACGATTACCACCACCTGAATTCTGATGCTCATCGCGATCAGGGTTAGACATTTGTACCCCCAATTGTTTGAACTTGTCGGCACTTACTTCAGCAGCTTTGGCGTTGACGATGAATGAGGGCCAATCTTGGAATTGGGTAGATCCCGTCCACATACTGATAATAGATAAAAGATTTGCCTTACAAGTATCAATAGTGACAGCAGCTGGAGTCCCTGGAGGCATTTTCAAAGCTTCACGACGGAACCGTTCAATAAAGCTCTCAGCAGTTTCATTATGTTTTTGTTTGATTTTGTTGAGAGCTGACATAGTCATATCATTAAATCCTTCATAGAACCGTTCCAGAAAGATTTGTTTGAGACCTGAAAAGGATGTGATGCAACCATCTGGCAAACTTCTGTACCAGTCGTATGCTACGCCGGCTAAACAACCGACGAACACTCTGGTAAGAAGAGCGTCATTTGGCTGAAGTTGAACAGTCATTACCTCAAAATGATTGATGAATTGACTCAGGGAAGTACTGCCATCGAACAGAGAGATTGTAGGGATTTTGTACTTTGGGGGAAACGGGACGTCCTTCCATTCAACCGGATAGAGCTGTTTAATCCCCAACCTTTGTAGATTGTCTTTCTCTTTAAATGCTTCAAACTGGGTTCGTAAGAGTTTGACAGCTTCATTGGCATCTTCTGATGAAGAAGAAGGAGCAGGTTGAGTTGTAGTGGTAGGAGGAGGAACAGCGTTATAAGCACTACCCCCAGCTCCTGACTGGCTAGGCGTAGTTTGTACTTGCACTTGTACATGAGGCATTTGGGGAGGCACTACCCCCAGCCCAGTATTGGCAGGTATTGAATATGCTATGATCTCTGGACTAGTAATAGGTGCAGTTGGTGGTGTAACATGCTGTGCTACAATGATGGAATGCATACTAGCAACCATCTCAGCCATGGTTTTTAATTTGTCTTCGAGTGCAGCAATTCGCTGTTCCTGATTTGCGGAGGTTGAAGTATCTGGATCATCGGTGACAACATAAGCCGTCACTTCTCTTGGCACAGTGGAAGATACTGTTTGTTCAGAACTTTCACTGTATGCATCATAATCAGAGAACAAATCATCTCCTGAATGAGAAACAGGAAGATGACCTGAAGGGTTTTGAGGAAGATTCCTTTGACCGATTGTATCTCGGCTTCGAGAACGGGTATGTTGAAATACTCCTTCGGAAGATTCTTGAAGTAATTCCAAATACCGTTGGCTTGGCTTGCGGTGTCTACCATGCTTAGAGCATCTTTTACCCTCAGAGTCTCGGAAAATCATATTAACAGAAGCATACAAAACTTCGTCTTCATCTGACATAGGTTCAGATTTAACAAAAATTAAACGATCGAAGACAGATCGTTTTGTCGTTTGACAACAACATTGGATAATGACTTTATGATTGCAGTGATGCTCAGATGGTTGAGATGGAGATATTGAATCATTATCCCGTTTTTGTCTTAATTGTTCTCGAAGGTCCACAACAGGACGAGGAAAGTTCCGAGGGATCTGTTCTTTGATAATATTCGGAATATGATTCCGATTCTTCAAATGTTTAGTCCCTTGAGTATACAGGGAAGTGCTTACTTCATTAGCATAAGTGTCGGGATTTTTGACCTTGGAGATTTGTTTTTGATGATGTTTGACCTTCGGTATTGGCTGTTTGCGTTTTACCGAAGTAGGTCGATTAAGATAAGTTCTGAGGTCAGCAAATTCACCCCCAGGAGTTTCTGTTTGAGACACTAACAGTTTTCCCTGTCTGGAACGACAAATTTGGAGAGTCGGGAGGTCCTGGAATTCTGCTATCGGAGTAGGCAGGATACCTCTTTGATTAGTACAAATACTTTTGTTATAAAGGAAAGAAGAGTCCTTGTTTGCAAGAGTTCTCGAACTGATTGGTGCCGAGACACATTCAGATGGATCTTCTTCAGTAAAGACTGAAGAAGACTGAGAAAAGACCAAAGGGCCTTTTCCCTTGTTTTGAGATGAAGGGTTAGCTAAAGAGCGTTTCCCTCTGTTATCTTCCAAGTCTTGAGACAAGGAAGTTTGAGAAAAGACCAATGGACCTTTTCCTTTGCTTTGAATAGAAAGAGGAGTAGCCAAAGGACTACCCTCAGTGGATTGCGCAGGGACAATAGGGTGTTTAGGAAGAGGAGCAGAATCTCTTCTTTTGTTATAAGAAGAAGGGAATTTAGCCAAAAGGCTATTTTTCTTGGATTGCGCAGACTTAGTTTGCGCATGGGTGGAAGGTGCACTAGTCATTTGTGCATTAGAAGCTTTGGTAGGAAGTGCATAAGGAGTTCTTGTACTAGAGTGCTTGGGATGCATTTTGGTTACTGGAGTGCTATTTTGCGCAGGAAAAGCCACTGCCAATTGCGCCAGAGTCATAGGAGTCTTCTGTTTTGACAAGGCAGCATATGAAGTAGCTTGCACAACAGTTGCAGCAGACTGTGCAGCCTTGACTGCAACAGATTGTGCGGCAGTTGCTGAGACAGACTGTGCAACAGTTGACACAGCAGTTTGTGCAGCAGTCTGACTAGCAGATTGTGCAACAGTTGGTACAGCATCCTTGGTGGCAAAACTGTCAGATTGTGCAGCAGACTTGGAGACCCAAACTGAGCGCACTTTGCTCTTGGCAGAAGTGACTGCAGTACGGGGAGTGGTCTTGGAGTTGAGCATCGCCTCGTAGGCTGTCTGGTTGACTTTAACAACCAGCGTCTTCTGCGTCTTTCCGATAGACGCTACGTCACATTGAGTTGCTACTTCCTCGTCGGAGGAGAAAGTTGTCCCCAGCAGAGTCGTCATTTTGTTTGCAAAAACAAAAGTATAAAACTTTATTGATACAAACTGTAATAAAGATTACAAGAATTCTGGGAAAATTACAACTATAGGAATCCAATCTTGATGACGATTGCTCTATCCCTTGGACGATGTGAACTTTGAAGACGAAGCCTTTGAGATTGAAAACAACTCTGGAAACTGAAGGCAAAAGCCTCTGAAGTTGAAGACAAAAGTCTCGGAAGAATGCAGCAGCACTTTGGCAAGAACTCCTGAACTCTCTGATTTCTGATATCTGATCTTGATCCCCTTGAAATGAAGACTTGAAACTCTATTTATAGAGTTCTGAAAATAACTAACTTTCAGTTATTTTGGACTGCGCAAGCTGATTTGCGCAGCAACTGGTTTGCGCAGATATGGACTGCGCAGGCAGTTACTGGATCGTGGGCCAACTATCTGAGACACATGGCATTATTTGATTGAAATGCGCATGATCGTGCATAGACAGTTGCCACGTAATGAGCAATTGATGGCATGAATGCCACATGTAATTTATCAGTTATGTTGGTAGAATGCGCAAAGTGAACTGTGCATACACTGGTTTGCGCAGACTCGGACTGCGCAGGCTTCGTTTGCGCAACCACGGATTGCGCTGCCAACTGTCAGCCATCCTCGAGCACTGTGCGGCGCCAAAAACGAACAGTCTCCTCGTTATTCGTGTTGTCAGCTGTCAGGAAGATCTGATTTGATTCAGTCAATGATGACTTCTGCCACGTCAGCCTGCGCAGTTGGGAACATGCGCAAACCAACCTGCGCAAAGTGACGTCTGCGCAATCTGTTGTCTGCGCAACTCATCAAAATGATGAATATCTTGAATTTTTGACTTTGTTGATTGATGCAACTTGATTTTTTAGGACCTACATATCTATACTCTTTTTAAGGAGGCTTTGAAAAAAACTATTTGTCGTATGTAAATTCTCACATAATAAAAAATATTAAGAAAGAAAAAAATATATTCTAACTAATTATTTAACTATCTAATATTATTAATTATAGTCAAACATCTCTATATCATGTGGTTAAGACGTAATGTATTCTCTTTGGCTGGACTTATTCAATTCTATAAAAAAAAAACGTGCGTACAATGCACGTAAAGAATAAAAAGAGATGGATATAAAATCAGTTGGTTGAGTAACGAGTACGTATTATTCATTCTACTTATGATAATGGTTGGAGTTGTAGCTAGTTAGCCAAAGAAACATACAATGTAGCGCGCACAAAATCAAGACCTATTGTCGGACATCAAAAAATTATATATATATAAAAATTATGCTCACACGTGTGCAAAATATGCCCGTATTTTGTGCCGTGATTCACGTATCAGTTTTGTGCCGGGCCGTACGAATAACTTGGTTCCTTGTACTACGACTGGACACGTGTTCGGCACAAAGTCACCTTAGGATGAAGTTGAAGATCAGGTATTTTTCAACTCCTAATCGTGTCGTATCTTGTCAGCACCCCAGGTTGGACATCCGGGCCGACGTGGACACGGCGGCCACGGCCGTGTCGCCTTGCGGCACGTATCACACCTCCTGCGTCGGTCATTCGAGTGACGGATGTACTTGTACGAGTAGAGACTCAGCATGCGTTCCTGTCCCATCCGGCAGCAATCAAATGTACAAAATGGCTGTAGGACTTGTTGCTGTTGCGTTTATGCGGTACTATGATCGAGAGAAAGACCACATGCATTAACTAATGATGACTTACACGGATAGAGAGATGGAAAGGAAGTGCAGAAAAAGAAGAAGACGACTTTCGACACAAATATCGGTAGAGTTAAATTGTGCTGCCAAAGTGCAGGTGTTGTGTTGTGTTGGTACGTACTATAGCCAGTAGGAAGGAACGATAGCACCTTGGGAAGCCCCAATCATTCCACCCACCACCATGAATGATGAGGTACAATTATCTGCACCAGAAAAAAAGTGCAGTTCTTAACGACACAAGATTTGAAGGCTTAAGCATCTCCAACCTTATTGTGACTTTTGAAAAAAGTTAATGCCACATAGGAATGACAAAATTTTATTCAAATGTTCTTCTCCAATGCAATTGTCAAATCAATTGTGAAGCTTATGTAGCAAAAATTAAAAAAGACATTGTGAAATTGATTGTCTTGTTCTAGACAATGCACTTGACAATGTCTTCTCTTCCATGTCATCAATTATGAAATTAGAAAAAAGAAAGAAGATGAGTAGTTGTCTTAAAAGTTGTCTTGAAAGTTGGAAAAAATAATTTTTATTGTCTCCTCAATACTTTTGCATTGGAGAGAGTTTTTCTATCTCATTGTCTTTTGAGATATAATTTTGCCACATAAACAAGACATTGTCTTGTGACTCATGCCACATAGGAGCCACCTAAAACTCACAACACTTAACAAGACAATAGGGTTGGAGATACTCTAAGCTGCACAATTAACTGCACCAGAAAAAAAAGTGCAGTTCTTAACGACACAAGATTTTAAGGCTTAGGCCTCCTTTGGTTCACGGAATCGAAGAAAAATAAAAATTAGTTTTTTAGCATTTTTTTTCCTTGATAAATTATAATTTTTATTAATTTTTTTTTCTTCTAATATTTGGAAATGACAAAAAATTTAAAAATAAAAATAAATATTTTAATGCGGAAAAGTGATTGATGTAATCTTCTTCTTTTTTAATTTTTTTTTCTATTGAGAATCACTTTTATTTCCTCTTCAATTTTTTTATCATCTAAACATAGAAAAGTAATTATAACCCGATGATTATGGGAATCAAACTAGGCCTTAGTTTAGGATTTTCAGGTTTTTTTTAATATTCCTTTGTTATTTAACAATTTTTGGAATTGCGTTAAAAAAATAACAGCAATAGCAACTTAAATAAACATTAAAAATTACTAGGAACAGTGATAAGGACTATCACATACTAGAAATCATGTGTTATATGACATCACACAATTTGTTAGCGGACATCTTAATATTTTAGATACCTAAATTAGTATTTCCAACCGCTTCCTCTTACTCGCAACATATTAAATAAAATTGAAAACATCATCCTTTAGGAATTTTCTTTTAATACTTAGATTTCAATTATTGTATGTTGAATTTTTTTTTTTCCGAACATTATTATTGATGGTTTCCAACCTCATTAATTATATTAATTCGGAAGTTTTATAAATCGTTACAGTTTGTTTGGAGATAAAGAAAATAGACGGTCAAAATTTACAGTCCAAACAATAGTATGATAGACCAAAATAAATATCTTAGTACTACCGAAACTTTGACCGTCCTACAATAAAAAAGATTCAGTCTTGCAATGTCAAAATTCTTGTACTCCTAGACAAAAAATTGCAATAGCTCATAATATTTTGGAAGAATGATTTGTATATCGAAAAAAGATAATATTATTTTACAAATGTGATAGCCACTATCACTTTAGGTAGTGTGATTTTCTAAACATATCATTGAACCTTATAGTATCAGGTTGAGAGGAAAAAAAAAAACAAAGAAGGGACGCTTGATATGCTTCAACGAACATCAAGCACCTCCTTCCAAACTAAACACACTTATTTAGTGTGTTAAGCATCCACTTCTCCCTCTCTCTCATCCTCACACCCAAAACGTGATCAAAGCCGTCTCAACTCAACTCAACTACTCGGAACTAAATATAATCAATGACGAAAAGAAAAGAAAAGAAGCAATACTCGTCGGCAACTTAATTTTTTTCCTTAATCGCTCATTATTGTCTCACTGACAAGTGCGTGTATAAGAGTTTCGTCACGATTTACGTGTAGACGAGAAAGTATATTGATTGATAAGAATTGACAAGATTGAACTAAAGTATTTCTCGGCAAAAAATATTCGGTAGAATACAAAAAATATATAAGGATCCAATTTTTTTTAAAATAAATACACTAATCCTACTATATTTTATGAGTATTATAAAAATTATTCCTATTTCAAAACTAATTATACTAACTATCCGTCTACGTGCAGGGCGAAATACAAAATGATGCCCCTTCTTCAAAAAATATTTGAAATAATATATCAAAAAAAATTGCATGATACAATAAACCAAAGAACCCTTTTAAATTGAGGCCTGATCCATGCCAGCTAACCTTAAATTTTGCATCAGGAATATATCCTAGCAAATGGTAATACTAGTACTTTTGTAGTTAAAAAAAACTCCGATGCAATATGTTATTTAACATTTCTTGTTTATGTTTTTTCAGTACTAGGATTGAGATATATGGGCTTGTTTGCCTAATTTATCAACAATAGAGAAACTTAAGAAAAAAAAATCAGGAGGATTAAAAATTACAAGAGGGACAAAAGCTACAAAATATTTCAGTTTGAAAACCAAATCATTGTGAAATCTTAAGTGCAAAGATTACGAAAAGATATTCAACACTAGGAACAACGCATAATTTTAAGTGTGAAATCTTAAGTGCAAAGATAAACGAAAAGACTCATCGTCATCGGCTCATCGGTATTCAACACCAACGTGAGATCAATTATAACTTACAACACGTAGTGAGCTAAATATACTACAAAAGCTGACTGAAACTTAGTTAATATGAAAATGTGCATAAATAGAGAGATTAGGAAGGAAGACCGAAGATCTAATACAAACAATATATATCCTAATTTTTAAAAGATGCAAAATTTCAAGTCTGTGCTTGTGTCCGTGCAAAGTAGATTATATGTAAATATAACTTGGAACTGTCGAAAAATAAAGTACATCAATAGAAATCCTCATTGAAAAGACGGGGGGCAAAGAGATATTGTCCTCAGTCATTAACAACAGAGGAAACTCAAAAAATATAATAAAGCCAAAATCACGAGGAACAAAAGTTTCAATTCTCAAAATAAAAGTCTTGCTAAAATATCAGGTCACATTGATACATCTATCTCACATTTTCGTCTCCTCTTGCCACGCCCCAGAACCAGAATACCGGAGAGCGGGAGCAGACATAGCCAGCTACGCAATTCCAAAGTACGTTAATACTCTGAAATCACGTATAAGCTGTCAAGACATGGGGGTTACTCTACATGCCATCAGTCAATCCTATGGTTTAACAATCCTAGGTATCTCAATCACAGGCAATTATACAAGAGCAAAGAGTACGATCATCATACATACAATAGTAAGGCGTCCCGAACCATATATACATGAATGATCATGAAGCCAGTACCACAGAACTGAGGACTAGCTAGAGTATTAGTCGTACATAATAAGGACTAGCTATAGTCTAGAATACACATATCATGTTTATGCCCGTAGCCTACAATATCAAAGAAAATACCAAAACACGAGCTAAACACGTGCTCGGGGCTAAACGTTACAAGAGGAGAATTTACATATCAGTGGAAGAATGAAGAAGAAACCCACTGAGGCACTCTGGTGCTCCGGCTGGTCACCGTCGAGTAGATGATGGGATAGATCCTTCGGGCTCTTCTATTAGAACCTGGCCATGCAAAACCAGTGGGGTCAGACCCCAAATAGCAAGTACCACAAAGGAGGCCGAACTATGAACTAAAACCAGCAATCAGCACAAGAGTAATAATATATAATAAAAGACAACAATTAAAGAAAACAGGAAAGGTGATATACGATGAGATAACCATGGGACTATTCAGATAACCAGGTTACAACCCGTAAACCAAACAAGGACCGGGGTTGTAACCCTTCGTCTGAACAGAACTTGAATTTCTCCCACCATTTATCGGCAAGATAAGAAAACAGGTCATGTAATAATCTTGTACAGGATCAAGACAAGAATAGACTGGTAAACTTCATCCAACATTTCACGGCCAAGCAATAAGTACGGCTTGATACTTTAACTAACTAGGGTTACCACAGGCCTAGTTACTAACAAGATACAGCAAGATTATTCTACAGCCACAAGCCCTGCAGACCATCCAGGCCTTCCAGACGCAATTAGGATTGAATTCAAGTGGGTACATCGTCCAGGAAACGCATGTACCCTTAGGTGACTTAGAGGGTGCAACACATGACAGTGTGCTGGAAATGTGCCCTACTCGACGGCAGGCTACAGATCCCAAGTGGGGCGCCCAGATAACGGGATTGCCTGTAGCTAGGAAATCTCTTCATGACTACTGGATTATTCTAGTGATTAGCCTTAGTCGATTTCAGTGGGTGCCCCTGACCGTGGTACTCAGGAATTTCCGTCCTAGACATGATGCAAGACAAGACGGGTTCATTTGCACAAGCACAATCGTCCACGGTGTCCAAATTACTCAATCTTGTCATGTCGTGTTAGCCGTCGCAACAGCATTTCAAGGAGTATCATGTCAGGTTTATCATGTCAAGAGTGCGCCACAGCGGGCCACTATCATGTCAAGTTTACTGGTCAAGAGTACGCCACGACGGGCCACTATCAGGTCATGTCAGGTCATTAATCAGGAGTGCACCACTACGGGTCACTGTCGTGTTTAGGGTACATGTGCCGGACAGTATAGTGCAAGCATTCAATCAGGAGACTCAAGTTATACTGAGGTTACAAGACACAAGTCATCAGTAAAGATCAAATAACAATAGAAAAATGATAATAATAACAATAATTAAATAGCTGGACAAGACACAGGAAGGAGTCCTGCGGCTCAGGGTCACTATAGCAGGTCAAGTTATCAGGTCAAGTTATCATGCATGTCAGTTCTTGGTCACACCATGTCATGTACAATTGTCATTTCAAGCATGTCAATCAAATCGTGATTTTCAAGTTCGGAAAAAAGGCGTAAGGATATAAAATGAGCGTAAAAATATATAATAATAATAATAATAATAATAATAATAATAATAATAATAATAATAATAATAATAAGACTAGGCACAGGATGCCCATGCGGCTCAGGGGGGATGAATTCATGCGGCTGAAGGGTTTCAGTCGTATGCGGCCAGAAGAAGTACATGCGGCTCAGGAAGAACATGCATATGCGGCTGGATCAATGCGGGTCAGAATCGAGCCCATGCGGCTCAGGAAGATTAGGCTCATGCGGCTCAGGTAGATTAGGCTCATGCGACCAAGAGTGAACTCTTATACGGCCAGAAAATAATTTCTCATGCGGTCAGGATAGAGACTAGCTCATGCGGCTGGGATTGAAAGTTCATGCGGCCCAGGATATGAAGGGGGTGCATGCTGCTCAGTTAGGAGCTCATGCGGCCAGGTCAGTTAATGAGCTCATGCGATTAAGAAGGAGTACAAGTTCATGCGGCCAGGTGAGGCAAGGGCGCATATGCGGCTAAGTGGGGAAAAGTCCATGCGGCTGGGAGAACACTTGCCGCATGAAATGTTCATGTGGTCAAGTCAAGCCCATGCGGCCAGAACTGTCGTATGAAGGCTCATGCGGCTCGGAATCACTTGCCGTATAAAGTATTCATGCGGTCAAGTATAGCACTGTTCTTCTTCTCCAAGCTTCCGAGAAGAAGAACGCCAAGAATCCATGCTTCCAAGCTCCATGAAACCTTCATCCGGAGTCCAAATCCGAACTTCCATAGGTCAAAACGGGGCAGAATGAAATGCTCTACAACATAGAACCATCAAAACTCGGAAATAACAAGATTAAATAGATCAAAACCCATAAAAACTAAAATTACTTCAAAGCTAGATCTACAACAATCGAACCATCAAAATAGAAAACTCCAAGTTCTAAACAAGCTTAGAATATAACAAGGAAGAGAAGGGAACAAACGAAATTAAGATCGTCCAACATTCGGCAAGGTGATCGTACTTGCCTTGGGCTGGAGGAAGAAGATGAAGATGAAATGAAAATAATGGAGGAGAGAGAGTGGTAGGTGGCTTATATAACAAGCCCAAGCAATCTCCACCATTCATTCCTCTCCACTCAATTTAAATCATACACCTCATCTCATAAAGAACCAAACTAAACCAAACCAAACCAAACCAAGTCAAAGTGGAACCGAACCAAATAAAACCAAATCCAAGTTAAACCAAGTCATGAAATCCTATACTTAGGGAATTTTAAAATATCACGCAAACCGAGAAATACGAAATACGGCTAAAATAAACACGTATCCGTATAAAATATCGATACAGTGAGACGGGTCTCACACCTCTTCAGGTCAAGGCTCAAGTAGAGGCCAGAGAGAGAGAGAGAGAGAGAGATAGAGAGAAAGAGAGAGAGAGTCGTCATGGCCTTCTTCGCGTAGTCTTACATCACAGAATCCTTTTTAAGGATTCTAGGAGAAAAAATTGAAGAAAATTATAAATTTTGTGTTTCAATTATAAGCAAAAGAGAGAATGAAGAGAGAATTAAAATGAACAATTAAAAAAAATTTATTGTTGGTCGACTGGAATCGAAAGTGATGTGAAATTTTTTTTCCTCTGAAATGCAAAAGAAAATCTGAAGCAATAGGAAGACTAGTTTTTCTTTGAAATTAAAGAGTCGGACGGCTATCCAATTTCCAAGGCCATGTCCTATTTGTTGAATTGATATAATTATTTTCTTCGGACCTTACACTTTAAAAAATAAATCAAAGTAACAATGTTTTATTATTTATTACTATTTACTAACTTTAAAAAAAATTGGGGCCCCTTGGGATTTGGGGCCCAGGGCGCAAGCCCTCTCTGCCCCTCCTCCGGGCCGCCCCTGTCTACGTGGTTAATGTTATAAACTCCTATAGAAAATTAAAAATATAAAAGGTGGTCCGTGTGGTTAGTTTTAATGTAGAAATAGTTCTTATAATAAGTGTAAAACATAAAATAATTAACTTAAATTATACAAAAAATAATAATATATCCCTGCCGATTGTTCAACGTACGAACTAATCTTTTGTTGCATTGACATGCTATAGAAATCTTTGTGAGCAGCTGTTGGCAGTTTTTTTTTTTTTTTTTTTTTAATTTTGTTAACATGTCTCTTAAAAGTACATATTAATACAATAATAAATAAATATTTTATATTGATATTTATCAACATTTTTATTAATGTACATTTTATAATTACTATTGTATATTTAAGTAAAAAAAATATATCAATAAATGTGTTGGTAAAAATATTAATATAAAATGTATTAACATATGTTCGTAGTATATACGTTCAGAAATTTTCGTACAACGGGATTAATTTAATAGTATTCGCAGAAGAGGGAAGAAGTTTGGCAAAATTGCACAGAACGGGACATTGTGCCAAGTAAGGTGGCGGTGGTGGCGACGTGGCGGTCGGAGGGGGAGAGGAAGGAGAGAGAAGGGAGAGACTAGCATATGCCTCTATGTTTCTCTCCCCCTCCAACCGCCACGTCGTCACCACCGCCACCTTACTTGGCGCGATGTTTCGTTCTATACAATTTTGTCAAACTTCTCCCCTCTTTCGCGAATACTATTAAATTAATCCCGTTGTACGAAAATTTCTGTTTATTTTACAGTCTTGTGCTGCAGAAACACCAATATAGTGCCGGCTTCGCTTCAAAACGAGCCGCTACGAAGTCCTCTTCCTTCTGCTTTCTTCCAACTTTCCATGTTTGTTTTAAGTACAAGTAATTAACAATTTCCACTTAGAAAACAACACTGTCCAACTTTTCACCTTTCCCCTCTCCTTTTCCGCTTTTCGCCATTAACTTTTCTATCTACTTATTTCCATTCTTCTTTAGCCGATTTTTTTTTTCCCCCGAAGCCAATGACATTTTAGTGAACACAAGAAAAACAAGTAAGTGGAATAGGAAGTGCACGTAACTCACGGCTACGGTGGTCTTGGTCGTCCTCCACCTCCGCCACCGGCTCGTCGTCCTCTTTCAAGAAGCGCTCCACGGCTTCCAGTGCGGGCCCCATCACGTCCCTCTCCCACGCCTCCTTCCCGGGCCCGCCCTCGATCCGGGCCCGCACCGCGGCCGTGGCGTCCACTCTCCTGAGGGCCCACCCGGCCCCTTCCCCCAGCCGTCGGATCTTCCCCGCCTGCTCCACCGCCAGCCGCCGCGTGTTCTCCTTGATCGCGCCCACCGCCGCCGAGAACGTGGTCCTCTTCCCGAAGTACCCCTCGAACTCCGGCACCCCGATCGCCTTCCTCAGCCCCGCGTGGCTCTCCCGCTCCGCCTCGTCCTTCTTGAAGTACTCCTCCAGCTCCTCCACCATCCCGGACCCCACCATTTCGTCCACCCTCATGTCCAGGTACTCCCCCAGCGTCTCCTCCTCCACGTCCACCCACACGAAGCAGCACCGGTACCGCAGCCCCGCCGGCGCGAACATCTCGGCCCTCGGCGCCGCCGGGTCGTACCTCTCCGACACGAGCGCGTGCACGAGCGAGTTCGACCCGCCGGCCACGACGGGCAGCCCGCCCCCGGCCGCGACGGAGCGGACGGCCGCGGCCGCCGCGCGGCGGAACGCCGCGGGGCTGAGCTCGCCGGCGGAGGGGTCGAGGGAGCCGAGGAGGTGGTGCGGCACGCCGCGGCGGTCGGCGGGGGCGACCTTGTTGGTGGTGATGTCGAGGCCTCTGTAGAGCTGGATCTTGTCGGAGTTGATGACCTCGCCCCGGAAGCGGGTGGCGACGTCGATGGAGAGTTTGGTTTTGCCGGTTCCGGTTGCACCGACGATGACGACGATGTTGTCCTTGTTGTTGTTGTTGTTGTTGTTGCGGTGGTGGATGGTGGTGGTGGTGCAGTAGCGATGGTGGTGGTGCATGGTTGGGGAGAGGAGGAGGGATTTGAGGAATGGCGAGAATGGAATTCTCATGGGGATGGGGATGTGGTGGAGAGGAGGAGGAGGAGGAGGAAGAGGCCCATGCATTCAAAAGTGGGGAATAGGAGGGAATGCTGCTGTTTCACTAATCATCACCAGCTGCTGCTGCTCATGCTGTTGTTGCTGCTGCCAATGCTCTTCTGGAACTGAGTTGTCTCTTCTCAGCACAAATAAGCAGCAGCACAGCAGCAAAAATAATAATATATAATAAGAGTGAGTGTGAGAGAGAGGATTATTATATTAAAATTTATTTTGGAGGAGAGAGGGAGAGGGGCTAGCTTAATGATGGCATGGGTACAGAGCCCATGCGTCTGGTATATATATTATAAAAAAAAATTTGGGGGTGGCTCGACTGAAGTGAAGAGAGTAGGTATTAGTATTTGTTTTTGAGTGTACCGAAGTCCACTAAGTATTGTGTTGCTATTTGTTGTAATTGTTGTCTTGTTGTCCCGAACGAGTGTGCGTTTCTTGTCTTGTCTTCTCTATTATGGGTTTCGATTTGGGTTTGGGGGGATAGAATAGAATAAGAAGAGCATGCTTGCCGCATCGGGATCAGGTCGCGCGCCAGGCCCTGCCCGGTCGTGACATCCGACACGCGCGCGCACAGTCGCGGCCGTATGCTTGTGCTTTCTTTGTGGAACTTCGGTTCATTCTCTCGGACAAGTTTCCCGGTGCTCGTGCTTGCTTGCTAAGAGCCTAGAGCATCATACTCTCTCTCTCTCTCTCTCTCTCTCTCTCTCTGGTGCCTCAGTAGGGCTGCAAATGAGCCAACCGTTCGCGAGCTGCTCGAAGCTCGGCTCGATAAAAACTCGTTTGAGCTCGATTTATTTAGTAAACAAGCTGAGCTCAAGTTTCATTTTTTATATCGTTTAATAAATGAGCCAAGTTCAAGCTTAGAAGTATTCGGCTCGTTTGAGCTCGTGAGCTGGATTGTATGAGCTTGCGAGCTGGCTCGTTTAGAAGCTCGTTCGTTCTTTGTTAAATTCTAATTATATATATTTGTGTGTATTATATATTTATGTCCTTACTAATTGATATTAAGGAACTTTTTAATTAAATTTTTATAAACAAATTGTTAATATTACAGGTACTTGAATTCAAACATAAATAAATGGAAATCGAGCTCTTTAAACTTGAAATCATACTTAATGAGCTTGAAATAAAGTTAAGCGAGCTTGAAATCAAGCTTAAGGAGCTTGAATTTGAGCTTATCAAGCTTGTTTATCAAACTTAAACCAAGCTTGAATCAATTTTGCTTATCAAGCCAAGCTCGAGTTCAAACTAAACCAAGCCCAAACATAATATAAACAAGCTCAAACCAAGCTCAAGTTCTAAAATAAAAATTTATCAAGCTTGAGCTGAGCTCGATTAAATTTAGTCAAGCCAAACTCAAGCTTACAAAAGCTTGGCTCGGCTTGGCTTGGCTCATTTGCAGCCCTATGCCTCGGTTTGGTTCGCCGAAAAGAAAAGAAATGAAAAGAAAGGAAAGAAAATTAATTTTTTGATATGTTTTTTCTGAAAAAATAAAATTTCAATTAATTTTTTTTTTCGGTTTTTTGAAAAGTTAGAAAAATTAGAAGGGAGAATGAATCCTTGTAGAGGAGGAAAATGAATTTTTGGGTTGCTAGAATTTCCTCCTCTATTTTCCTTTCTTCTGGGAATCAAATTATTTTTCTTCTCATTTTTTTTGGCATCCAAAAAAAAGAAAATTAATCACTTTCCTTTTCCAATGCTCCAATTTTACGAATATATCTTGAGGTAGAAATTTAGGCCTCGTTTGGTTCGCGGAATTATCGGGTTGGGAAAGGAAAGTAATTACTTTCCTATGTTTGGGTGCCAAAGGAATTGAGGAGAAAAATAAAGTGATTACCAATGGAAGAAAAATTAGGAGAGAAAGTGATTCCATCCATCCAAGCAAGAAATCACTTTTTTCAATTATTCACTTTCCTTTCCCATTTTTTTTGCATTTCCAAATATTGGAAAGAAAAATCAATGAAAATTATAAATTTTCAAATGAAAGAAAATGTCAAGGAATTGATTTCATTTTTCCTTCCATTCCGCGAACACAAAATATATAATGTGTTGCATCTGTATGAAACTAGTAAAAAACAATCAAACGAGCTTTGAACCCAAAAAATATGTGGTCAAAAACTAATGTGGTAAAAAAAAAAAAATTTATAATCTAGAAAGTGGGTTTCAAATTGAAACTTACCATTCTACAATTACTACGTCATTTACATAGCTTTGTAATTGTTGTAGATTTCGATTTGTTGTAACCAAGCAATAACTATAATAGAAACACGGATACTGGAAGGTGCGATTATCAACATAAATTCTCCTGCATCTAGCACTCTCTTCTTTTCTCAAACAAGTAGTATGGAATGGAATCCATAATATAAAGCACAGTAGATTTTTTGTCCGACCAATGTACTTTGGTTCAACGATGATGAAAGGACTAAATTGTTCCTCTCTATAAGAGAGGAGGAGGTCCCATGTTGGGTGCGGAGCAACCGGTTGTTCCAATGGCACCTCCGCCTTCCGCTCCTCTTGCATCGTCCCTCCCTCCGCCGTCTCCGCTCCATCCTCGCCCACGCCGTCGTCGTCGGCCTATACCGCAACCCATTCGTCGCAAGCAGCCTCCTCCACCGAGCCGTTGACGCCGTCGCTGATAGCGACTTCTTGTGTTACCCGTCGCTGATAGCGACTTCTTGTGTTACACGTCGCTGTCCGTCGCTGTGTAGCGACGTTCAGCGACGTAGTATAAGTTACGTCGCTGATGGGCGACATTTTGCGACGGACGTCCATTTTACGTCGCTGTATTGCGACGTTTAGCGACGTATAATTTATGCGTCGCTGTTGTATTTCATATAGGGTTCCTGGCCCGGTCGAAATCACAAAATTTTCACCCAAATTTTTTCTTCCCGCTCTCCCCTCTCCCCCTGGCGAACCCTTCCCTCCGGCGACCCCTCCCTCCGGCGACACCCTCCCCCTTCTCCCCCCGGCGACCCCGCTCGCCCGTTGACCCCTCCCTCCGGCGACCAGCCTCCCTCCTCCGACGAAGGAGCCTTCCTCGCCGCCTTCCTCCTCCGACGAAGCCACCCTCCTCGCCGCCTCCATCCTCCGACGAAGCCACCCTCCTCAGGTAAACCCTAACCCTAGCCCTAGCTATCTAGACACAGACACGGACACGAGACCCTAACCCTAGCTGTCGAGGGGGGAGAGAGGGGTGGGGGTGGGTGCAGGGGGTGGGGGGGTCTTACTGTCGAGGGGTGGAGGGAGGGGTGGGGGTACCCGGGGGCAGTGGAGGGTTTGGGTGGGTGCAGGGGTAGGGGGAGGGGGGCAGGGGAGGGTTGGGGTGGGTGCAGGGGTAGGGGGAGGGGGGCAGGGGAGGGTTGGGGTGGGTGCAGGGGTAGGGGGAGGGGGGCAGGGGAGGGTGCAGGGGTGGGTGCAGGGGTATGGGGAGGGGGGCAGGGGAGGGGTGGCAGGGGAGGGTTGGGGTGGGTGCAGGGGTACGGGGAGGGTGGCAGGGGAGGGGGGATGGGGGCAGGGGAGGATTGGGGTGGGGCAGGGGTAGGGGGAGGGGGGCAGGGGAGGGTTGGGGTGGGTGCAGGGGTAGGGGGAGGGGGGGCAGGGGACGGTGCAGGAATCGTTATCGGACTATATGTATACAATGTATATACATGTATATATACTCACACACTTACATACACACACAAATACATATATACTCACACACTTACATACACACACAAATACATATGTATACATGTATATATATATACTCACACACTTACATACACACACAAATACATATATAAATATATATATGTATACAATGTATATACACCAAGGTTCACAATATCGGTATCGAAATCGGTATCGGACTATTCCTATGAGTATTGGTATCGGCGATATCGGTAGTATCGGCGGTATTGTATCGGAGTATCAGACTTTGGTATCGGAAAACAAATAATTATTAATAAATTATTTATATTTATAAACATATATTTTATACATTTAGGCATAATTTTAAGTATTTCAGCGTTATTTCTTAGTAGTTTTGAAATTATATGAAATAGTAGTCACCCTTACCGATTGGTTTTGCCGAATTGACCGGAACAAAGACCCCCAATGTCGGTATCGATCAATATTTGGTATCGGTCGGTATCGGATCGGAACTTGCCAAACCGTCTCGGTATCGGCCGTATCGGATCGGTATTGGCCGATACTTTAAACCATGATATACACACAAATACACATATATATACAATCCAAAATCCATTTGAAATTCATTTTAAGAATCTGAAATGTTGACGATATATACCCAAGGTTCACAATATCGGTATCGGAATCGGTATCGGACTATTCCTATGAGTATTGGTATCGGCGATATCGGTAGTATCGGCGGTATCGTATCGGAGTATCGGACTTTGGTATCGGAAAACAAATAACTATTAATAAATTATTTACATTAAAAAACATATATTTTATACATTTAGGCATAATTTTAAGTATTTCAGCGTTATTTCTTAGTAGTTTTGAAATTATATGAAATAGTAGTCAACCTTACCGATTGGTTTTGTCGAATTGACCGGAACAAAGACCCCCAATGTCGGTATCGGTCAATATTTGGTATCGGTCTGTATCGGATCGGAACATGCCAAACCGTATCGGTATCGGCCGTAGGTTGACTAAGGTTGACTATTTTGACTGAAAGTCAAAGTAGAGTCAACATCTGACCTAGAAAGGACTAAGAGTTGACAAAGTCAACTGTAGGTCAACCCTTGACCTAGTTTGACCTTGTTTGACTTTGTTTGACTTAGCTTGACGTTGTTTGACTTTGTTTGACTTAGTACAACTTAGTTTGACCCATAATAAGACATAATATACGAATTTGTGCCTGTTGGATAATGTGTGTCCATCTTTGTAGAATTATTTCCAAATGGATATGAATTACTACTTGCGGAATCGTTCATGGATGTACAATCGTCGTCCTGATGATATGTGTGGTGTGCGGGATGAATACATAGCGGGAGTAGAGCAGTTCCTGCAGTTTGCTAAGGCGTTCCCTCAGTACATGGACGGCACCAAAATTAAGTGTCAGTGTGTGAAATGTCATAACGTGAAATATTATCCAGAAGTGGAAGTGACATATCATTTGTACTCGAGGGATTTCACGCCTAATTACTATCAGTGGACCGCACACGGAGAACTTGTGTCTTTAGCATCAGAGCCGGAGCCTTACGTTGAGCCGTATATGCATGCGGGACCTAATTTTGTTTCAGATAATCATGCATACGACGACGGGTGCGTGAACATGGTTTTCGACGCTGCGGGGCCTAGTTTCGTTCATGATGCACCTGAGGAGGCACCGAACGCCGATGCTGCACAGTTCATGAAGTTGCTGGAGAATGCTAGGACTCCATTGTATCCTGGTTGTGAGGATCATTCACCGTTGGAGGTGGTTACAAGACTGTTGAGCATTAAGTCAGATTTTAACATGTCGTAAGAATGCTACAACCGAGTGTTGCAGTTGATTATAGAGATCTTGCCGGCGGGTGCTAAGTTGCCTAAAGACTTCTACCGGTCTAAGAGGATGGTGAGATCGCTCTGGATGGGATACAAGAAAATCGATTCCTGTCGCAACGGGTGCATGCTGTACTACAAAGACGACAAGGACGCAGATGTGTGCAGATTTTGTGGTGCTGATCGCTATAAGACAACTAGTACAGGAAGGTCTACCGGTGCAAGAAAGTTAATTAATTAATATATATTTCTCAAATGATTATATGTACATATATATTCATGAAATTTTTTTATTGTATAGATATCGGCCTTCTGTAGTACAGAGACAGCTGGGCAATTTCTGAGGCAGAACTATGGTGGGCCTTGGCTCAACTACTCAGATGCTCCCGCAGATAGGAAGGCCTTTTGGTTCGCCCACTTCAAGGTAAAAAAATTGTTTATTTTTAAATTTTAATAATCATTTGTGTATATTATACAACTTTTATATTTTACTTCTTGTAGAGGACCTATTTCTATCCACCACACCGGGCGACGAGGATCGAGGGCCAATTTTCTGCCGTCGCAGCCAAGCTCATCCGTGATGCGATCGACGACCAGAAGCATCGTGATCGCTCCGGACAGCCGATCCAGGGTTGGATTACGCCAGAGCAGTGGACTGCGATGAAGGCTAGATTAAGCGAGCGCAGGTACCAGGAGCGGTCTGAGAAGGCCAAGGTGGCGCGATCGATATAGAATGTTTAATACTAATAATAGATAATATATTTTAACAGGTAAAAAAGGGTGAGGACCCGAACATGGTGACCGTCTTCCTGGTCACACATCGGAGGGCTGGGAAGTTTATTGACGAGAGGGCGACGCAGGCATATGTACGTTCTATTCTTTATATTAATTTACTATAACTTAGAAAACATGAAAAGAGATATCAATATAGACTTTAGCAAACACTTACACGTTAGCAAACATGTTCTAGGCCGAGTTTGTTCGGCTACAGCAGGAGGCGGCTGCTGCTGCTAGTGCGCCAGCAGAGGGAGGGGCTGGTAGTTCCTCCCAGCCGCCTACAGCTCCATCGCAGGACGAGCTCTGGATGACCGCCGTTGGCGGTCTTCAGAAGGGTACGTACTACGGTACGGGATCCTACAGCGCGTATTTGGCTACGGAGTCATCCCGGGCCCCCTCTGTCAGTGCGCAGTCTCCGGCTTCGCTGGCGTCGTCACGAGTTGGGGATATCCTTCGTCAGATCGAGGAGCTGCGTCGCGAGTTGCAGCAGCAGATTTCTGATGCGGTCGAGCGACGATCCGACCCTCCGATCGTCACCGGACAATTTGATGCGGTCGAGCGCAGTATACAGGAGCTGATGACTCTGCATCAGGCTACAGCTGCCAGCTTGCAGACGCTCACCGAGTCTACGCAGCGCACAGAGCGTAGACAGGTCGAGCTGGAGGGATCGCAGAGGAGTATGTCTGCCTCACTCACTCAGGTTTCGGCTTCGCTTGAGGCGAGTACTGAGAGGGTGGTGACATCCCTTGCTGCGCATGGTGAGCGACTGCGAGAGCTGGAGCAGATACGTCCTCCCGGTACATCGACGGCGCCGACTCCAGACACTGCACTGCCTCCGGCGCCGACTCCAGATATTGTACTGCCTCCTACTGCCCCTACGGTACAGCTCACCCAGGAGCAGTATGACTATATTCTATCCCAATTGCGCGGCAGGGGTCCGCAGTAATTTTATTAGTTTTTTTATGACTTGTATGTATTGGCCCTATGGACAAATTGTTTATTCATACAACTGTTGTTTATACACTTGGTGGAAGACTTTTTATCATCTTCCATATTTATTTGACTCTATTGGATGTTTGTGAGAATTTGAGTCTGTGATATTTACTTTGCACTGCCTCCTGTTTTTATTGTGATATTTACTTTGTGATATCTGCGACGGGGATGACAAATATACCTACGCTGGGTTATAAGCGATGATCTGATATACAAAGGAGGTGCTGCCGAAATTTTAAAAAAATATATTGTGTATTTTTGTTATGATGTGTGTCTGTGTTTATAGTGAATGTGAAATGAAGTGTTCGAAACCATCGACTGTTTCGATTACTGTTGTATGTGTTATCTTGGATAGAAATAGCAACAGTTCAGGGTGCACTTCTGAGAGCTTCATTTTCACGTCCTTCACTTTCTCGGGACGTCGTAAAGGTTCCCGAGAAGGTGAAGGACGTGAAGCGGAAGCTCTGAGAAGTGCACCATGAACTGTTGCTCTTTCTATCCAAGATAAAACATAGAACAGTAAGCGAAACTGTCGATGGTTCGAACACTGCACTTCACACACACTGTAAACACAGACACACAGCATAACAAAAACATCAATTATATTTTTTTAAAATTTTTTTATAATATCTGCGACGTATAGCGACGTTCTGCGACGTCCTGCGACGGAATGTAGAAGTCGCTATACGTCGCTAAATAGTGACGTCACGTCACTAGACGTCGCTACTGTCCATCGCTAATCTGTCAGTAGACGTCGCTAAGATGCCCACGTGGCTGCCATGCCATGTCATCATATATAAATTATACAGCGTCGCCAGTTGTCGCTTTACGTCGCAACGTTGGCGACGTAGTGATACGTCGCTATCTGTCGCTCCATTTAACGACGTCTAGCGACAATGAACGCCGCGTCGCCAATAGCGACGTTCGACGACTAAATTGCCATTTGCGACTTGCATATAAGCGGCGTCCGTTTTTCGTCGCTAAATACGTCGCTAAGTTATTTTAGCGACGTATTTTCCATTGTTAGCGACGTCTCCTGACGTCGCTAATATTGGTTATTTTAGTAGTGGACGGAATGCCGCACAGGGACGTCGTCTCCTGGACCGCCGCCGTCTCGAGCCTCACCGCTATCGGACGTCCCGCGACGGTCCTGCGCGTCTTTGCCTACATGAGGCACCACGCCGCCGCGAACGCCGCCACCGTGGTCTTTGCCGTGTCCGCCTCCGCCAGGCTCGGGTCCCTGGCGCTGGTCCGGTGGCTTCACGCCTACGTCGAGAAGGCCGGGTTCGGAGGTCGCGTCTCCGTCCGGAACTCCCTGGCGCTGGTCCGGTGCCTGCACGCCTACGTTGAGAAGGCCGGATTCGTGTTCGTGCCATTATGGCACGGGTTATCCACTAGTCTATAATATAAATTACAGTAGTTTTTTGGTACGACCCATATGCTTTGGTTCAACGATGATGAAAGGACTAAATTGCTCATCTCTATAAAATTCAATTTTGCTTTTAGATTATAGACAACCCACAGTTTTTTTTTTACCACATAAATGAAAGGACAAGTTGTCCCAACTTTTCTCTCACGTTCATCCCAGCATTCTAACTTCTCCCTCACGTTCCTCAAAACGGCGGCGGAGGCGGACAAGCAGAGCCTCTCCTCCGCCGCGGAGAACCGGAACTCCAGCTTCGTCGTGAGCCTTGACCCGCAGCACGAACCGGAGCAGCCGGCGACAATGAGGTTACCACGGAGGATCTCCGGGAGACATTATTCGGCAGGAGAGAAGTCACTCGACCCTTCTCCAGGTGGTGGTCCAGTTGGATCAGTCTCCGGAAAAAAGAAACAGCACAGATGGAGCGACCTTCGGCCGTCGAATATGTTGTTCGTGTCCGTGCTATTATGGCACGGGTTATCCACTGGTCATCATATATATAGCGGATGGTGATTGGTGATCGATCCTTAAATCCTTGTTCGTTGTCAATGTGTACGTTTGGGACTTGGGCTCATGCTCTCACTTTGCCACACCACTCCCTCTCAATTTTGAACTAGCTAGTACAGTATATATAGAGAGGAAAGCTGAGATATTTTCAGTTTAGCGCATATGTTCACTCTTAGAACCTATTTGTCTAGAGGAACCCATGAGTTCCTATTTTTTTCTTTCAAATTTATCAATTAAATCGTTGGATTATATGCATCCTATTCTTTGATTGTAAGTTCCTAAGAAGTCAAGAACCCAGGTAGAAGAATTCGTCCACATGTCATAACCCCATTCTAAGTTTCTATTTGAGTTCCTATTAGTACTTGAACTCATATTATATATTATTTCATATTTGAATTTGCATTATTGAACATTATGACTTGTGAGATATTAGTGTTAGGAAATCTATTTCCAGTTCCAGCACTTATGTGAATATTACTACAAATGCTTAGCATTTTTTGGTAAAAAATTACGTACAATATGATAAGCGATCCACTTTTGTTTTTAATCTTTGTACACTATACGTGAAATTAGCACCAGTGTTGTAAGAACCGGACCAGACCAACGATTAGACTGGGTCAAATCGTACCAAAAAATCGGTCTGGTCCGACTAAAACCAGGCCATTTAAATAACCGTGTTTTATTTTTAAAATCGAGATTCAACCGGTGAACCGGCCAAATTGGTTCACAATCACAATTGACCATGCCAATTTTGGTTTTTTTTGTAAAAGAAAATTCAAAAAAATTACCCTGTGAAATTTGGACAATTTGAATATTGATTTTGTTTTGATAGACCTTATAATTGTAAAATTAAAACAAACCAACATACTAAGAACTAAATCAAACCAAACTAAGAAGTATATATGGATATCTTATCTATTTGAACCAAATCAAATCAAGTCTATTTGAAACCAGGTTGAGCTCTGGTCCGACCTATACCAAAAAAAATTGAAATAATATATAATATGACATATACGCGAGTAAAGTCGACTAATCAGTTCTTTTATTTGACATATATGTCAATGCTATAGTCATGCAGTCACTGTTAGTCTATTTGCAAACAATCGATGGAAAAACTCAGTTGCAATCCCTAAGAAGAGATGCAAAGAATGCAGTTGCAATCCCTAAAAAAGAGATGCAAATAGTGCAGTTGCAATCCCTAAAAAAGAGATGCAAATAATGCTGATTGCGTAGCCTAAACGATTAAAAAAAAATCGAATCGCGTTTGCAATAGCGGTTTCTCGAAGGCAACAAGAGATGATCAACAACAGTTGAGTCTCAGATTCTCGAAGGCAACAGAAAGAGGAAGGAAGAAGAAGAGCGGATCTCGCTGGGGTGTTGAACACCGGCGCTCAAAGCTATACCCGCAGTACGGATAAGCTCCCAGGAACCAGCAAGTTCAGGAGAACTTCTGGAACGCTCGTAAGTCAATATTTGAGACTTGAACGGGCTTCCTGGACTTAACAGACTCCCTCAACTCTCTTCTTGGTGCATCTTTCAAAGGAGGCCAAGGGGCTCTATTTATAGAGTGGAGTTGAGACTTCACCTCTTCTCCTATCCGATGTGGGACTAAAATACCAATACTCAAAAATAGAGTTTGATATTTTAGATCATCCCACAATCAGCATAGAAGTGTGCTAGTCCACGCCTACCCCCCGAACACTCCCGTGCATGCACGAGACATCCTGGAGTCCGTGTCCGAGTCCGAGTCCGCACAACAAAAATTAACTTTCATCCTTGTTGGATTTAATCCTTTTTCCTTCTAGAGAAATACTTCCACATGGCACAAACTTGTGCCCCACTACACCTCATGTGCACACCTCAACACAAGCAATGCATTATATTGAGATACTCACCATTTGGTGTAGCCGATGTGGGACTATCTTTTCTAGTCCAAAGGCAAAAACACCAACAATCCCCCACATATCTCAATATATGGGTTGAGCGTTCCCCACAGTGATTGTCCATCATGCATTAGGAGAGATGTCGCTACGACTTGAATCTTCCCGCATAGGTTAAATAACAGCATGATACAAGAATGGACTAAGCCTTGAATTCTGCACCATAACTGCAATTCTTCCTACTCACATAGTGACATCAACTGTGCTTCTGGCTGCACATTGAAGGCCTTGTGCCAGCCTGGTTTCAGTGTATAATTTTTGGGCGTCTACAAGTTTACCCTCAAGAGACGGCCTGATATCTCTGTCCATACACTATAGGTGAGTTCTATATAAAGAGTCATTGGCATGAAGCATTGCGCTTCTTTGCGGTGCTACGCCGCTATGACATGGCTGACAAAGCCAAGGCATTACCCCTACCTGGGAACCTCATCGTAGTGTCATACTACTGTAGCATGAGGTCTCAAGCCTCTTTGTAGTGCCAAACTACCCAGCATGAAGCCTTGCGCTCCCTTGTGGTGTTACGCCACTATGACATGGCTTGCAAAGCCGAGGCTTTACCCCTACCTGGGTACCTCATCGTGGTGTCATGCCACTGTAACATGAGGACACCGGCCTCTTTGTAGTGCTGCCTACATCTCTTTATTACGATTATGCAACATTAGGCTACCTGCCTATATGCGGTGCTACGCCGCCTGTAACTTGGCTAACAAAGCCGAGGCATTACCCCTACCTGGGAACCTCATGGTGGAGTCACCCCACTGTAGCATGGAGTTGTAACACTCCTTTGTGGTTGTTGCGCCACCATGCTTCCTGTAAAGCATAACAGACCTTCACTCAGTCTGAGAACTCATTAAGGCATTATGCCATCCTTCTCACAGGATCAATTTTCCGTAGAAAATTCATAGTAGACAACAGTGGTTCTGGGTCCGAAACCCTTACATGTTCCGCAGAACAAGTGCCCACTGTTAACTAATATTTTTCCAGTCAATAGTCCTCCCTTGAATCAAAAAATTAGATATCTGGTAGATTTCTCTTTGAACCAATAACATAAAATTTATTGATAGGATTATAATGATACAATATTAGAATGCCTTCAAGCCCATCTTCCTTGCTGTGTCCTCGACCAGCTGACGCTTGAGACCCTTCGTGAACGGATCCGCCAGGTTTTCCTGACTCCGAACATCGATCACTGCAATGACGCCCCTTTTTATGAGATCGTTCACTGCTCTGTGCTTCAACCGCACAGTCCTCTTCTTCCCGTTGAAGAGTTCATTTGATGCCACTGCTGCTGCCGCCTGGTTGTCACAGTATATCGGAATCGCCGGTATCTGAGCCCCAACCATTGGAAGGTCATACATGAGCTCCCGAAGCCACTCTGCTTCATCTGCTGCAGCGTCCAATGCAAAAAATTCAGATTCCATGGAGGAGCGAGATAACATAGTCTGCTTCTTCGACTTCCACGATATAGCAGCTCCACCCATGGCGAACACATATCCACCTGTGGAATATTCGCTCTCCACCTCTGAACACCAGCTAGCATCACTGAAGCCTTCCACTACTGACGGATCTCCGCTGTAGTATAGTGCATATGTCTGAGTCTTCTTGAGATATCTCACAACACGCTTCACAGCTTTCCAATGCTTTACGCCTGGATTGCTCGTAAATCGACTCAACATTCCCACTGCAAAGGCTATGTCAGGCCTTGTGGCAGTAGTAGCATACATCAAACTTCCGATGACGCTAGCGTACTCCAACTGCCTGACGCTCTCCTTCGAATTTGGCTCCAGTTTCAGATCACTCCTGTACGGTGTATCAATAATAGGAAGATCTTGATACCCGTAGCGAGAGAGCATCTTCTCAATGTAATGAGACTGTGACAGCGCTATTCCAGTGCCTGTCCGGATGATCTTGAGCCCCAAGATTACGTCGGCATCCCCCAAGTCCTTCATACTGAACTTGGTCGAGAGGAATTTCTTTGTCTCTGTGACGCAGCTTAAATCCGTACCTAGGATTAGCATGTCGTCCACGTATAGACAAACGATTACTCCTCTTCCGTCAGCAAACTTCGTATAGACACACTTGTCTGTTTCACTGACCCTGTAGCCATTTGACCTTATCACCTTGTCAAACTTCTCATGCCACATTTTGGGAGCTTGCTTCAAACCATACAGAGACTTCATCAACTTGCAGACTTTGTCTTCCAGACCTCTGACGACAAAACCTTCTGGTTGTTGCATGTAGATCTCTTCGGTCAGCTCGCCATAAAGGAATGCCGTTTTCACATCCATCTGATGTATCACCAGCTTGTGTATTACTGCTAAAGCAATTAACAATCTGATAGTTATCATCCGAGCTACTGGAGCATAAGTGTCAAAGTAGTCGATCCCCTGCTTCTGAGCAAACCCCTTGGCCACTAGCCTGGCCTTGAACTTGTCAATGGTTCCATCTGCTTTCATCTTCTTCTTGAAGATCCATTTGCATCCGATGGGTCTTGCTCCTTCTGGTAGGTCGACCAATACCCATGTGTTATTGGAGGTGATTGAGTCAATCTCGTTGTCAATCGCCTCCTTCCAGAATATAGCATCTCTGGTCTTCATCGCCTCATCATAGGTAAGCGGATCTGCTTCCACATGATAGGTGACGAAGTCATCTCCGAAGTCTTTCGGCCTCCTCGCTCGCTTAGTTGACGGCTCAGCGAGTTCTGGTTCAGCTGGTGTCTCCTCGACAACAACTCCATCTTGGACTACTGGTTCGATAAAGATCTCTGTCTGCTCCGCACCCTCATTATTCTCCGGAATGTCCGCGAGAACAATGTTCTTGTGCCTTGCAAACTTTTCTTCAAAATATTCAGCATCGCGAGATTCGATGATATAATTTGACTCGATATCAAGGAATCTCCGAGCATCACTCTTCTCGGCATACCCCAGGAAGATCGCCTTAGTAGTCCTTGTCCCCAGCTTCTGAATCTTTAGATCCGGAAGCTTCACATAAGCCAGGCACCCCCACACTCGAATGACATTCAGGTTGGGTCTGACTTTGAACCAGAGTTCATGAGGAGTTATGTCGGAAGTTGCATACGGCACTCTGTTCAGAATGAAAGTGGCCGTTAATGCAGCTTCTCCCCAATAGCACTTTGGTAGATCCGCAGTCAACAGCATAGAATTCATCATCTCTGTCAACGTTCTGTTCTTCCTTTCTGCTACTCCGTTGGATTATGGAGAATACGGAGCCGTCGTCTCGTTGATGATTCCATGTTCTTTGCAGAATGATGAGAATTCATGAGACCTATATTTCCCACCTCGATCACTCCTCAGTCTCTTGAGTTGTTGTCCAGTTTGCCGTTCAGCCTCGGCCCTGAACTCCTTGAACTTCTCGAATGCTTCGTCTTTAGATTTGAGTAAATAGACGAAGGCATACTTGGAGAAGTCATCGATGAAAGTAATGAAATACTTCATCCCGGCCTTTGTAGAGAATTGTTTGAAGTCACAGATATCTGAGTGAACCAACTCCAGAAGATCTGTGCTTCGATGGACCCTGTGGAAGGATTTCCTAGTGTTCTTCGTCTGAGCACATATCTCACATTTCTCTACCTTACCCCCACACTTGGAGATAAGTCCTAGACTAGACATTTTGTTTATTCGCTTACAATGAACATGTCCTAGTCTATTATGCCACAACTCAAGAGAGTAATTCAAACTAGTGATAGCATTGACATTATTATGCTGGGTTACAACAAGCTGAATTTTGTACATTCCTTCAGTCTGAAAAGCTTTCCCGAAGAAAGTACCCTTCTTGGACATCACCATTTGGCCAGCATTGATGTCCATCCTCAAGCCTGCGTTGCAGAGCAGGCTCCCAGAGATCAGGTTCTTTGCGATTGCAGGAACATGCTTCACACCTTGAAGCGTCAGAATGTTCCCCGATGTAAGCTTCAGCTCCACCGTCCCGATCCCCAGTACTTCAGCTTGTGCCTGGTTCGCCATCATGACTTTCTCGGAAGTAGGCTCATAGGAGACGAACCAGTCCTTGTCTGAACAGACATGACATGTCGCGCCAGTGTCTATCCACCAGTCCAAGTCTGCCCCCACAGTTGCAACCTGTGCTATCATGGCAACCTGATTAGTAACCAAAGAAACCTTGTTAGGCTCACCTTGCTCTTTGGGCTTGGACTTGCATTCACTTTTATAGTGACCCTTCTTGCCACAGTTGAAGCAAGTCACATGGGACTTGGACTTCTGTTGCTTGAATCCCGGACCCTTCACTTTCAGATTCGAGAAGTCCTTCTTCTTGTGGTGAGAAGCCGCCTGCTTCCCTTTGTTCTCTCTGGTGGCTTGAACCAGATTCGCCGTTGCTAGTTGCTTGGACAGGGTGTCCAACTTCTGTTGAGAGCGCATCTCGTCTTCAACATGAATCTCGCTGAGGAGATTATCCAGGCTAATCTCCATCTTCTTCCTATGCATCCTTGCATAGATGTTGCTCCATCCTGGAGGAAGTTTTGCCACGATCCCTCCAACGACGAACTTGTCGACGAGGGGCATGCTATCGTCCTCCAGTTTCTGGCGCAGCTTCAGGAACTCTTTCACTTGGGGCAGCATGGTCTTCTCGTCTTCAAAGACCCATTTGTGGTATTTTTCAACCATGAACATCTTCGACCGGGCCTCGTCGTCGTCATACAGCTTCCCCACGGACTCCCAGATCTCTTTGGCAGAAGTCCTCTTTGTGTAGGACTCGGCCAGAGAGTCTTCCATGGAATTCAGGATCAGCAGCCTGCATATGCTGTTATCCTTTTTCCACTTCGTCTGCTTGCTCGTAGCAGCGGCCAGAACAGCAGCAGATCCTGTTGCTGGAACGATTGGTTCTTCCTCATCCAACACGTGATCAACATCCACGAGTTGAAGGTTCAGAGTCACCTTTCGCTTCCAGATCTGGAAGTGTTCGCCGTCGAATTTCTCCAACTTGTTAAAGCCGGTATCGACAAGCGAAGCACGAGTGTTTTCCATCGAATCGTATAGCTTTGAGATTGTTAGTCTATTTGCAAACAATCGATGGAAAAACTCAGTTGCAATCCCTAAGAAGAGATGCAAAGAATGCAGTTGCAATCCCTAAAAAAGAGATGCAAATAGTGCAGTTGCAATCCCTAAAAAAGAGATGCAAATAATGCTGATTGCGTAGCCTAAACGATTAAAAAAAAATCGAATCGCGTTTGCAATAGCGGTTTCTCGAAGGCAACAAGAGATGATCAACAACAGTTGAGTCTCAGATTCTCGAAGGCAACAGAAAGAGGAAGGAAGAAGAAGAGCGGATCTCGCTGGGGTGTTGAACACCGGCGCTCAAAGCTATACCCGCAGTACGGATAAGCTCCCAGGAACCAGCAAGTTCAGGAGAACTTCTGGAACGCTCGTAAGTCAATATTTGAGACTTGAACGGGCTTCCTGGACTTAACAGACTCCCTCAACTCTCTTCTTGGTGCATCTTTCAAAGGAGGCCAAGGGGCTCTATTTATAGAGTGGAGTTGAGACTTCACCTCTTCTCCTATCCGATGTGGGGACTAAAATACCAATACTCAAAAATAGAGTTTGATATTTTAGATCATTCCACAATCAGCATAGAAGTGTGCTAGTCCACGTCTACCCCCCGAACACTCCCGTGCATGCACGAGACATCCTGGAGTCCGTGTCCGAGTCCGAGTCCGCACAACAAAAATTAACTTTCATCCTTGTTGGATTTAATCCTTTTTCCTTCTAGAGAAATACTTCCACATGGCACAAACTTGTGCCCCACTACACCTCATGTGCACACCTCAACACAAGCAATGCATTATATTGAGATACTCACCATTTGGTGTAGCCGATGTGGGACTATCTTTTCTAGTCCAAAGGCAAAAACACCAACACTCACTTCAATGAATAATCATATTGAACGTGTTTAAGTAATCACAAATGATTAACGTTTTTTTTTAAAAGAAATAAATGATTTAAAGGATTGAGTCATGTAAAGAAGACTCTCTTGAATTTAACCAAAGGTGTCGTAGAGAACTTATGGTCTTCCCGACATAGGTCTAATTGTGCTACGTCAAGTTCTGTCTAATACTTATCCACGAGACTAACCTTCAATAATATCTAGGTCGTGACCTTTCATTCATAGGAATCTAATTATGTCCCACTAAATTCCAATTTGACATGTTACTAGCTAGGCTATTGGTTCAGGGCCGGCCGAAGGATTGGGTTGTCGTGCTGGAACTTATTTTGATTGTCCCTTAATTCTTGTGGACTAGTCCCAAGGGGTCACCTGCGACTTCGTTCTCTTGCATGTCATATTGGATTCGAAGAATTGTCCTATGCAAAAAGGTGTTGTCCAAATTTAAAGTCTTATCAGACTTACCCATGTACTGGTCCTGATTAGAATCATCGCGACTCACATTTATGTGAAAGTTTTGTGCAAACCCAAAAGGGATCTGAATATCAATTGGAGAAAACCTAAACCATGAAAAGATTATATATATCTCTCTCCTGGCATGGATGCTAAATTTTTTCTTGAAGCACCAAAAATACATTAATATAAAATAATTATAAACATATAGTTACATCATGCTAGTAACTAAGTGAACCGTAATTTCCTTCCAAAACAAACAAACATGGTATTAAGTATTGAAGTAGATCACCTTGTTTCAAATTTGTAATGAAAATGAAGTAAACAATAGGACAAACAATCCTATATAGAAGCAACCATCCACACTGACATATTGTTGGTTGCCCTAGTAGCTGATGAGTCGGAGGGGGGGCCGGGGAGAGACGAGAGCTGGAGCTTTATTCAAGGATTTGTGCTTTATGTTATAGAGGACATAATGTATGGAACATCATCGTTATATAGTTGTTGAGTTGTAAGCCTTGTATTGAGACGAATAGGAAGAGGGAGAGTAATTATAATAAAGTTATTTTTTCGGTTTTGTGTCGTAATTTTCCTAAAATTACTAATAAAGAAAATTATTTTGTATATCTTACATTGACTCAACTTTTCTTATTAATATTTCTGCCGCAAATAATTTGCTTCTTAGATATTCTATTGATCGTTTTGGCACTTTTTTTTGTACAAGTATAATTCAGATTTGTACGACATTATGTTCAGTGACGATTTTCGTTCCTACAGAATCGAAACTTAACATAATGATATCATCATCGAATGGAACATATACCATATGTTAGAGAGCAATTGACAACTTCGTCTAGCGGCTAACGATCGTCACCTTCAACTTATCGCAAGGGCATTGGATGCGATTCAACATGGATGTTGATATTTAATGCCTTACATATCAAAATGGGTGTTAGTGTTACTCAAGCACAACCAAATTTATGTACGACTCCCTCACTTCCAACGTCACACACCTCGTCATCTTGATGTGTTCGACCTAGTTCGTGTGAGATGGACATTTAGACATGCATGCAGCTCACAAACTCCTCTCGCTTTTTTGCTTCAATGGTGGAGGAACAAAAATTAGTTATCACACTTTGCAACAACTAGAGCTGTTAAGTACTGGTCCCGTAGTCCGGAGCGGCACGAAATTTTCGGATTGGACCTCTCGGGTTCATGTAATGTACTATATCAGATCTAAAGCGAAAAATCTCAATCCAGTTCGACACGGTGGGTTCAAATAAGATAAAATTATCCAATATAAACAAAATTATTCGGAATACAACATGCCTTAAAAAAAAACAATTAGGTCTAAATATAGAAGTACAAGCGTGAGTCCAAATAATAGCATGAACTAACAGGAAGCACGAGCTATTGTTGAGTAGCTTCTAGACGTTCCAAATTCCAATCATTTCAAATGCACAAAAAACAAGTACTAGTTGATAAAATATAGAGTATGCGTGGATGGAGTGCGACACAAGGAAGGAATGTAGATGTCAAAAAAAAATGGAAAATTGGTTAGGGCTTCCTTCCTTCATTTCACTCCATTCCCACTGCTGATAACAGAATGTGGGTGTGATGAGTGCTTATTTTTCTCTCTGCGCTCCTGCATGCTCAAGGCCATTGGGGGGGGGGGGGGGGGACCTTCCCCTAATCATTACTTCTTCTTCTTTTTTACTTATTATGGCCTTTCCAACTAAGTATGTGTATGATTTAGGCCTGTCAATGGTAGACCGAAAATCCGTATCCGATCCGTATTCGAACCAAAAATATCCGAAATTTCGGATACGGATACGAATTCGGATATCATATCGGATATTTATCGGATATCGGATGCGGATACGGTAAGTGTCATATCCGAACCAATAATATCCGAACCAATAATATTTAAATTATTTAATAAATTTAAAACATATTCAATTTATGCATGAGACTATTAGTTATATGTGCTTGATTGGAGAATTTTTTGGTGCAAATATTGGTGCTTATGATATTTCAATGTAAAAATCTGCACATATATATGACAAAATCTGCTGTTCCAATGTAGAAATATGTTGCTTCTGATATTTAAATGTGAAAATCTGCTGTTTCTAAATAAAATCTGTCGTTTCAATGTGGAAATATGTTGTTTCTTGACAAAATTTGCTGGTTCTGATTTTTTTTCTTCTTCCCTTTTTAAATTAATTTTAGTAATCTTATTGGTTCGGATATTATCCGATATCCGTTAAAATTATCGGTAACGGATACGGTAGCCAAAACTGATATCCGATCGAATATCGGATAGTTATCGGATATATCCGATAGTTAATGGTTCGGATATGGTAATGCCACTATCCGACCAATAAGCTCCCATTGACAGGCCTAGTATGATTCCTTGCTCATTATTTTAAGCTATGTTGAAAGGAAGTGTTCAGTCAAGGCCTTAGAGCATCTCCAACCCTATTGTGACTTTGAAAAAAAGTTAATGCCACATAGGAATGACAAAATCTTATTCAAAAGTTCTTCTCCAATGCAATTGTCAAGTCAATTGTGAAGCTTATGTGGCAAAAATTAAAGAAGACATTGTGAAGTTGATTGTCTTGTTCTAGACAATGCACTTGACAATGTCTTCTCTTCCATGTCATCAATTATGAATAAAAAAAGAAAGAAGATGAGTAGTTGTCTTAAAAGTTGCCTTGGAAGTTGAAAAAAAAATACTTTTTATTGTCTCCTTAATATTTTTGCATTGGAGAGAATTTTTCTATTTCATTGTCTTTTGAGATATAATTTTGCCACATAAACAAGACATTGTCTTGTGGCTCATGCCACATAGGTGCCACCTAAGACTCACAACACTTAACAAAACAATAGGGTTGGAGATGCTCTTATGATAACCATACACATTTGGTTATTGATCAATCAAGCTTAGTTACTTACCTTTTTCTTATATATACTAGCCATCGTGTACGTATTTTGTAAGTATATTTTATACTAATTTAGTGCATAATAATTTTTACTTAGAAATTATTTAAACTTTTATATAATTTACCAACTTTTATTATGTCATATTTTTCCCTTTTTCAAAAGTAAAATTTTTTTGCAATAAAATCTGTTATGTTGAATTATTTTTGAGGGAATGAGATATTTTTAAATAAATAATATTTATACTATTATATTTTAATATATTATTATTTACATCAATTATTTATAAATTTTGGGTTTATAATAGGGATATCCCTACTTTTAAACTAATTACACTGACCATCCATCCCTTTAGAAGAAAAATAAAATAAAAATAGGGGTAGTTAAGGTTGTAATCTTTTATTTTTATCTTAAAAAAAGGGTACCCCGTGTAATAAATATAAAACATGAGGATGATCAATGTAATTAGTTTAAAAGTAGAGGTATTCATGGTGTAAATCCAAAACTTTGGGATAATTAGTATAAATAACCCTTTAATATAAAAAAAATGGTTGGAAGAAACCTGATAATAGATAGTAAATATTTATTATGGTAGTGAGTATTAATGATGATAGTAAATATTAATGATATAATTACGATTACATCCTTATTTATATTTAAAATTAATTAAATAATGTAAGCTAAGATAAGAGCAGAATTTTAAAATTTTCACGGTGACTTCCAAGTTTCCCTGTTATGATCATACATATTTGGTTCTTGACTGTCCGATTTCTCGCGAGATTTTAAACTAATATGTGCGGTCAAAAAATACATATCCAATAGCCTTTATTTCAGAAACATTCCAGAATACCTAATAGTTGTTATCTTTTGATCGGTTGAGCGAGGACATTTAGGTTAGGGGCGCGTAGAAGCTTAGTTAACGGCTCAGACAGACAGGACAATGACAAGTAGTAGTAGACTTCAGGTTACCTTGCAACAAACCGTTACTTCCTCTTCGAGAAGACCTTATTCTTCTATCTTGCATGAATGTGCACATCGGATTCTAAAACATCTCATTTGTCTAATCTGTTAAATATCTAACTTAGAGTTTAGACCCTAACATGTTCAATTAGAAATTTTAGACCCTGAATTTTATTTATTTTTTCAATCTTTTTCATTATACCCTCCATTTTATATTTTTAAAAAATTATTCTCATGCATTGGGAGGAAGGGTATAATGAAAAAAAGAAGAAGAAATATTCACAGTCCAAACTTCCAATTGGACATATTAGGACTTAAACTCTAAGTTGGTATAAAACTCAGGGTCTAAACACTAATTAGCCATATATATATATATATATATATATATATATATATATATATATATATATATATATATATATATATATATATATATATATATGAAGGATAGGCATCCCCGCACTTTTTTGCATCCCCAAGCATCCCTCCTACTCACACCGTTGGATGGTGCTTTAAGTCATCTAATCTTAACCATTGATTTACCAACGGTTACGATTAGATGACTTAAAGCGCATCCAACGGTTGTTAACATGGGAATGCAAAAAATGAGGGGATGCGGATCCCTTCTCATATATATATATATATATGTATATATTGAAGCAGGAAAATTGTTTCTGGAATCGCTCTCACTGGAATTCGAACTCCTGGCCACTCGGGCCGCATACATCTCTCTTATGCACTAGACTAGAGGTCATCTGTGATATATATATATATATATATATATATATATATATATATATATATATATATATATATATATATATATGCTTCTAAAAAAAAAAAAATATATATATATATATATATATATATATATATATGCTTCTAAATTAAAGGAATTAAGCACTTTCTGCTGTGAATCATATCAATGTGAACTCCTCCACAATGAGTTCCTCTAATGGTCATCAGTACAATATACATTTCGTACAAAGAATAGTTTCTTTCTTCCTTTCAACTCCGCACTACCATTTGAAAAGAAACGATTATGTCTTCGTTGAACCATCACTTTATGTTTGGAAAGAAACAATAATAAACTGCATCGACAATTTCTGTACTTTTGTAAATGAGTGATGATACAGATTGATTGATTGATTAATTAACATAGGCACAACCCTGTAGGTAGTCAAAAAATTTGTTTTTTTCTCATCCTCACAATCGATGCCTCACCAAAAAAATGCATATAAAAAAACAATTTTTTTAGTACCATAATCGCACGTGCCTATGTTAATCAACCAATCAATCTGTATCGTTACTCATTTACTTAAATTAAATCGCACTTCGCCATATTGATTGATCTTGATTTAATTCACACTTAGAATTGGGTTCTGCTCTTGATATTTTTCACTCACAATTGAGTTTATCTTCTAATAATTAAGTACTAATTGCACCCTTTCTCCATCTGTATATCCGTTCTAATCCGATCGTCCAAACCACCATTAGCTCAAAGGGGTCCATGTTTGTTCACCCACAAATACTATAGTGTTTATTTACCCTCAAATCATATGGGGACATGTACCAAATAAAATCACTTTAAGAGCATCTCCAACCCTATTGTCTTGTTTTGTGTTGTGATTCTTATGTGACATGAGGCACAACACAACGTCTTTCTTATGTGGCAAGATGATATTCACACAAGACAATCAGATAACAAAGTGTTATCCAATGCAAAAGTATTGAGAAAACAATAAAAAGTATTTTTTCCAACTTCCAAAACAATTCCTTTACTTCTTCATATTTTTAATAAATATTTCTATTCATAATTGATGATGCGGAGACAAAGTCATTGTGAAGTGCATTGTCTAGATCTAGACAACCAACCTCACGTTGTCCTTGCCATGTCAACTTCATGATTTATTCTACATTTACATTGGAGAATGATTTTTGAAATGAAAGTTTGTCATTCCTATGTGGCAACCATTTTTTCTAAACTCACAACAGGGTTGGAGATGCTCTAAGAGTGATTTTGTACGCTCTTTAAAATAGATTTGTGGTTTTATTTGCCACATGTCTTCATGTGATTGGGGGGTGAACAAACACCATGGTATTGGCGGGTGAACAAAAATGGATTCTTAGCTCAAAACTCTTCTAAATATGTTCATGAACTATTCAAATAAACAACCACTAAAATGTCTTCATTAGCGTCATGGTTGTATTTATGTAGAACAGGAATATATTGTGTTTAGTAATTACTATATAATATTACAATCATATATGATAATACAAACTTCTTATATAGCCTCTGCTGTGAGAAGAATAAACATCCAAAAATTCTTTCTCTGAAATACTTCTCCTAGTTCTCTATATTTGACTTGGTATCAAGAGCAAAGATCCATAAAGTCTTCTTTTCTTTTTCTTTTTTCTTTTTCAATTTGATTATTTCTTAGATTAGTTTCTAGTCAAAAACTTTTTTTTTTCAATTTGATTATTTCTTAGATTAGTTTCTAGTCAAAAACTTTTTTTTTCTTTCACTTTGATTGTTTCTTAGATCATTTTCTGGTCAAAATTTCTTTTCTAGATTAGAAAATACTGATTCGATCTGTCGAAATCTGACCTTCAACTTCATTGTAATAATATAAATATATAATCTTAGACATTTCTTTATCCCGAATTCTAAGAAGAAAAAAATATCACCATTACACGAATCCCTCTCTAGCCAAATATTGTACATCCCGACATGAATCCCTCTCTAGCCAAATATTGTACATCCCGACATGTTTGACCATATCGAGACTAATATAAATATATAATTCTCAACCATCACTACAACTCTGTCTCTACATACTATATGTATTAGAATAAAAATAATAATAGGCCTATGGAGTTTTGGTGCAATAATAGGGAGGGGATCTCTGATTCCGAACAGAGTCTCAATGTTCCTTAGATTCCAACCAAGTTCTTAATCATCCATCTTTAATATGCATGAACAAGGACATAAGTTCTCATCCACTAAAGACCAAGCCCATCTTAGATTCTGCTCTCTTAAATGCTAATGGATGTGATGTCCCGCATGACGTTCTTTGTTTCGTTTGAAAATGACATTTTCCTAATCTTTCTTATCAAAAAAGAGGGAGAGAGAGAAATTAACTTAGCTGGCTTCTCCTTCAGGCTTCAGGTGCCACCACTAAAATTCATCCGTGTCATTATCAATCAGTCACTAAGATTTATACTAATTAATCGTCGTTTAGCTCATGTAAGATTGATTAGACTATCGAGTCCACGATGTCATTATGCTATTCTTAGTGCTGCTTTCAACACCTCATGCACATTAAGTTAGGTTTATCATAGGAAGTCAATTAGGAAATAATATCAACGGTTCAGCTACACGACAGCTACAGTTATCATCAAAACTGGCATTAGGTCATACTTTCTACTTAATTATAGCTTCCTCGCAATAATAGTATGTACTTATACTCTTAATCTATGATATATAAATGTCCTTCAACTCGACCTCTTAGATTATATTATACATAAACTGGAGTTCTCACTGTGTCTGTTGCATCATTTAGCAGACAACAACAAATCAGAAGCGGAGCTGATGGCATACTATTGAGCTTATAATGTATACAAAGAAAGTATTATTGGAGTTGCATAAATATACAAACATCAATTCTCAGCACAGAAACTTTGGCATGGTATCAGAGCTATCCATATTCAAATTCCGTATTTCCAACCACTTGTTATCTGCATTTAAGTAGGATAAGTAACTTAAGTTAGGGTTTGAGCGACGAGATTTACAATATATAAAATACCTGTGACAATATACTTCATAGATGCTGAATTATCATCAGTAATATAGTAGGATTCACATCACAGTAGTCTCCTTCTTGTAGGAGTATAGATTATATCTAGAGCCCCAGGCAAGTTTGTAGGTTCTCTTATAACTTTGAACTGGTTAAGGTATTATGCAAGCATAACTACCTAGACCTTGGAACAATGAGATGCGAGTGAGTTTATGATATAATTTGTTAATGACGTATCGAATATGGTAATAACTGAAATATCCATAACAAAATTGGGGGAGGGTTAAACTTTACATACATAAACAGCGTAACGAATTATTCATAACAAGCGAAGACACAAAAGAAATATCCATAACAAAAACAAGCAAAGACACAAAAGAAATATTCATAACAATTTTTTTTTGCTGCATGCAAGTCCTTAGATCTACTTCTACCTAAGTCACTCAAATCTTATTATTTGTTTAAAATCCATGGGTTAACTGATCATGAAAACAATAAAGTTGACAGCAATAAGTTTAGGCTATTTATAAGGACACATAAGAAGTTGATCAGGGCTAGCCAGGATTAGGACTAGCCAATGTTTGAGGAGATTTTACTTGGGCTATCCAAATATTCCACTCAGGGGCTGTCCAAACCCCACACCCCCCAAACCCCAAAAATCAATCTCATTTCTAAATTTCACTATCTCTTCACAAACCCTAGCTTTCTTCTTCTTCTATCCATCTTCTTCTTCTCCACCATTTCCATTCTCACATCTCCATCAAAATCCTAGTTTTCTTCTCATCTTCTTCTTCTCCACCATTTCCATCATCACCATCTCCATCAAAACCCTAGTTTTCTTCTATTTTCCAATTTCGATGGCACCCAAAAAATTAAATAAACCCTAAAATGCATGGAAATAAAGCTTAAATACTTCTTTCCTCACAAAGAATGCATGAAAATAAACCCTAAAATGCATATTTCACTCTATTATCAAGATTGAAATAAACTCTAACATGTTTTATTCATTTGGAAATTTCGACTTTAGGACTGCCAGAAATTGTGGCAGTCCTGAAAGTAACTTGCTGTACAGCAAGTATCTTTCAAGACTGCCTCAATTTCTGGCAGTCCTCAATATGTCTAAGACTGTCTTTCTGGCAGTCCTCAATATGTCTAAGACTGCCAGAAATTGTGACAGTCCTGCTGTAGAGCATGTCCCTTTCAGGACTGCCACAATTCCTGGCAGTCCTCAGTACTTCTAGAACTGCCAGCAATTGTGGCAGTCCTGTTGTACATCGAGTCTATTTCAAGACTGCCACAATTTCTGGCAGTCCTCAATACTTCTAGGACTGTCAGAAATTGTGGCAGTCATGATATGAACCAAATTCTTCTACAACTAGGATTTCTTCCATACTTTTCTTCTACAACTAGGATTTTCATGCATAATTATTCTATTAATAAAGAAAAATTGGTTAATAGACTAATAGATTAATAGATTTGATAGATTTGATAACCCAATTTCTTCTACAACTAGGGTTTCATTCATAATGCTCAAACAAGAAGAAGAAAAATAAAGTAGGTTTTGGAGAAAGAGATCTGAGAAATTAGAAGAGAGCAAAAAATCAAAATAAACTAGGTTTGCAAAAATTGATGTTCTTGTTCTTGTTGTTCTTCTTCTTCTTCTTCTTTTTGTGAGGAAAGAGAGGAGAGCAAAAAAAAAAAAAAAGTTAACTTATATACTCACATGTTGGCTAGTTCTGAGTAATTTTTTCCATGGCAAACTTGTAAATAAATAAAAATTTGCTTTTGGCTAGCCCTGATCAACTTCTTGTGTGCCCTTATAAATAGCCTAAGTTTAAGATAGGGAAAGAGAATGAGTGGAAGGAGATGAACAATAGAGGAAACAAATATCAAGTTGTTAGGGATGGAGGATGCTCACAATTCAACTTTCAGTAATGTGAGAGATTTCTAAGCAAATTCAACTTTTAGTAATTTGAGAGATTTCCAAGCAAATAAGTAGATATGGTAGACTAAGAGACTGTATCCGTAAGAACAGAAATTTAGATCTATTACCAAGGTTGGTCAATTTGGAAATTCAAGAGAGACTAGTTTCATTTTTCTGGTAAAATTTCTCGTGGGGTAAAACAAAAAACAAAAAACTTAGTATATATACCAACCCCAATTCCATCCATCACAATTTTCCTATGAAATAGGAGAAGTGAAATTATTGAAGTGCATTGTATTAATTGGATAAGGCCGTGATTTATGATGTTATGATCATAGCTTAATTGTGACTGGGACTCGAGGCCCAGATATTAATTAGGTGTCTGCATATTCCCATCTTATGAATCCAATATAAATACTAATTACAAGAATAACAAGAGCAAGGCTTGGTCCACAAAATCGTACTGGTCTTGGACAAAAATATATTCTGGTATGAACCTTTTAAAGTCAACGACCATTGCCCATATATTTCATGCCTAAGTATATCTCATGTTTATTCTAACTCCAGGTTAAATATTGCTCTACTCTCTGGTAACCTACCAATCCATCCAATGGATACGAGACAGTCTAACAATTATTTTTAAACATAATTTTTTACGATTACTTCTCACCTCCTTCCTAAGTCCTCCTCCGATGACATTGTCACCACCAAGTTCATCAAATTCTCTACCATTGGTAGATACCACATTTGATGCGACCTCCCCTTCATCCTCTGTAGCCACTGCCACTGTCATTGCACCAAAACAACCACCCTTATCTTTCTTTTTAAATATATGACAAAATTATTCCCTTTCATGTTTTTTTTTTCGTTCCATTCTTCAAAAGTTATAATAATCTGAGAAAGTATAAGATCATTTCCTTGGAATATTTTGTTTCAATTATTGTTCATCCTAGTTAGATCATTTTATTTTGATTTATTCTGAGCTGTCATATGGATATTAATCCTTGAATATTACTTCAGTTAGAATACATGGATATTGTCGTGAACGGAATTAGCACAAAGAATTGGTAGATGCCCAATAGTTAAGGGATGCTAAGAGATTCAGAATAATCCTAAAGTATCCCAATATACAATGATGAATAAAGAAGCATATACACAAGTTCTCAGGAAAACTCTTTCTTCTCTCGAAAAACGCTTTCTTCTCGTCCTCTCAATTTGCAAAAAGTAATTAACAAGGCTCTAACCGAAAGGAGTCGTCGTTCAAGATCGTCAAACTTCTGATCGATGACCGGAAAGAGTCCTCGATTTTCAATAGAGACCAGCGTGGAGAACAAGAATGCGTGATTAATCATCAATTACGGTTAACATTTTATTGTGTTTATGTACAAGCAAATTTTTTGGTATTACTCGTATGCAATATTAATGTATCTAATCTGGACATGTAAAAAAATTAGAGCTATTTTCTTATTGGTCTTATTTGATTAATTGTTGAACCTGTGATGGCTTATACTTGAAGGATGTGCTTTATCACATTAACGAGTCATTTCTATAGTCCTACTAATAAGAATATTAATCCACATGCTTCTACAGATAACACGTTACCTAATTTTTTGATCTGCTAGCACCTCAGTTGATTTATAAAATGATGAAGTATTAGATCAATTGTTGAGAACTGATTCTTCTTTAGAATTCTGAACACATTGATGCAGGACCAGACTAGATTAGTTAATTTTGTTTGTTATGATTGAATGTAATAATAGTGATTTTATCCCTTTGATTTGTTAGGATATTAGATTAGCTTGGATAGAGATGCCGTGTGTGTGTATATATATATATTTTTGGAACCAGGTAAATTATTTCTGGAATCCCTCCCACTGGAATTCGAACTCATGACCACTCGGGCCGCATGCATCTCTCTTAACCACTAGTCTAGAGGTCATCTGCAATATATATATATATATATATATATATATATATATATATATATATATATATATATTTTGGAACCAGGTAAATTGTTTCTGGAATCGCTCCCACTGGGATTCGAACTCCTGACCGCTCGGGCCGCATGCAATATATATATATATATATATGGCATGACAAGTGAACATCACAAGTGTCCAAAGCATATTTATCATAACAAGAGATGAATATGAGGTAAAAAAGAGAGAAGTTGATAAATGCTTGTGGTTTGAGAGTAACTATATAGAGGTTGACAGAGACAATTCTTCTTCCTTTTTTTAGACTAAACTGTGGGAGAAATAAATCCCCGGGGTTCCACTAATGATAATTAACGAAACAAAGACCCAGATACAAGATGATCTAAAATGCATGAAAAAGACGATTTTACTTCCATAGAGAGAATGAAGAAATTATGGAGCAACAAGCCAGATTTGAACAAAATGATTGTATATGTTGACAGGAACTTTAGCCTCAATATTAACATTAGATCAAATCTTATGTAAATAAAAATCAGTGATGTTCCAAAGAAACTAATGTAAATCACAATCAGGTACTGTAAAACTTGCAACTACGCACAGAACAAACTAGTCAATAGTGGAAGTTAGGCAAGACAACATGAAGATTAGTAGTCAGCTCCATACTCGGTAGCAATGTAAAGATGCTAAGCCATACTAATTAGCAGATATGAAGAACCAATCCCTAGCCCCAGGAGATCATTAACAAGTGCTCGATCCAGTCTCTGAGGTTGTCGCTAAAGCAAGGAGCGAAGGGAGCACAAATACCACGTGGAACCTTCTTGGCCATTGAAAGGGAGGTGAAGTCTTGTAGGCTTATACAATGCAGTTCTCTTGGCCAATGTAATCACAAGAGGAGATTAAAGATGTAACCCTACCTATATTCATGCCGAGGTGGAAGGAGAAAAAGGTTCACCTATAATGGAGGTTACGTTAAAGAGGTCCTTTAATTTCTTCTGGCTTCATCAACCCACATACCAATTATGATTAGGTTTCTCATACCATCTTCCTTAGATTGTCTTGGATCTAGCTCATGCTTATAATTGTTTTTTAAAATGTAAAAACTATAGCAGCTCAATTTATATAGTTTCCCATCACACATGTACTCATTCAGTCACTGGTATTCCAGATACTGTTTGCCCATATTACAGTCATATTGTACACACGCACTTATTCAGACGCACTTATTCAGTCACCAGTATTCAGATTGTCTTGTTTATATTACACTCTCACTGTACAATGTATATTGCATATCCATAACGATCTCTTTTAAGTTTGTAAAGGGTACTCACATTGAATTCTTCACAACAAGGACAGGGCACTTCGCATTATGCACACAGTAATTGCTGACGCTCCCTAAGAAAGCCCTGTTTACAAATTTTATAAGTAGAGATCCATAAGTATTCTGTGCCATTATTTAAATAGAAAAGCGAAATATATAAGAGAAAACCACACATATCCCGTGGTCTTCTTTTAGTAACACAACTTCTAGGCTTCTAGCACAACTGAAATATACAAGCAGACCAAACATACCAGATTCGAGTTACTAACAGTAGAGTTATGGCATACAAAGTATGTATCAATGACTCGATTAATATCTTTTGGTGATTCTTGAATCGTACAACAGCAACAACAAAGTTTATACCAAGACCTATTTATCTTTGATGTTTTTGTGATTCTTGAATCATACAATAGCAACTGCCTTAATGGACTACATTTTCTTCCTCTATTAAAAGAACCAATTTACAAACTGATAGAATAAATTTTCTCAAAACTTTAATCATCTTTTATAATGATGATGTATTTCAGCAATATATCTAAGGATTCTTCAAATCAAACTCCAGAAATGGAATTTCACCCACGGAAGATTCCTTAAGCCATAAAAACTAGAAAAAGGAGATGCAATATCAAGGGCCCATGATCATCATTAAAATGGTTTCGAGTTATTGGCCTACCAAGAAAGAAGTCGACATCAGTTTTCTGGGGCAAATAATTGTCAACAGATGGTCTTCTTCAAACAACCAAGATAGCAGAAAAGATCAGTCATTTGGAACCTTCTACCTGTCATTAGTCTGCATATAGATTCTGTTGTGAATCGCCTCAATCGATTCACAAAAGAAAGCAAATAAAAACAAAGAACAAGAGGAATAGAAACAGAATGATCTTTAATATAGGAAAAGAACAAAACTCCCAACTTTGATTGAACGGAACAAAGTAATAAAATCCTTCTTGATGACACTTGAGAGAGTTTTCTCAATCCAAGCATGAAAGTAATGACGGCTAGCCCTGACTATAAATAGAAAAGAAAAGCAAACCCTAGGAGGGTTATTGTGGTGAAAGACCACAATACTCCTTTATGCCTAAATAACTGAAAGGCCTAAACAGTGGGCCTAAATGGCTCCACGTCTCCTGCGACGTGTGTAGGTGATAATGGGTGGGCCCACATCAATACCGTCCCCTAAAAGAGCCACCTTGTCCTCAAGGTGGAAATTTGGGAACTGCGTCTGTTGCTATAGACGCCTCTTCCTCCGTCGGATCCTCCTCCTCCTCCTTTTCCTCCGTGGTGGTCGTCGTGGGGGTAGATCCCCTCTCTGGAAGTTGGCGGGATCCGCCGTTTCTCCAAAGAAATTGCTGCCTCCGGTGTTCCTCGCCCCTCCTGGCGGCTCCGTCCCTCCCGTCCGAGCCGGAACTCCAGCTAAGCCCCTTCCCGAACCCGTGAACCTGTCACCGTAGTTCGAGGTCATCGTTCGACCCCCATAGGGGGCCCCAAGCCCTAGGACCTCTTCCGGGTGTGGCGCCGGTCCGCCGGGACCGAAATGGTCGGCGGCGTCCGGCCACAGCCGCTCGCCGGCGGCTCCCCTGGCGCCGGCCGGCCCTGGGTGGCGGTCGGGGGCCGGCCAGCGGCCGCCTACAGCAGCCGCGGCCCCGCCTGGGCTCGCGCGGCCTGCTGTGGCGCTCCCGCGGCCCTCGGCTGCTGTCCGGCGGTGATCGCCGGCCGCCAGGGCCCAGCCCGGAGGTGCGGCGGCGACGGCGGTTGCGGGGCAGCGGCCGCCGGCCGGTCCTTCCTCCTCCTCGGTCGCCTCCCCCTCCGCAGGAGCAAACCCTAGTTGATCGCCTAGGGTTTGGGTTGTTACCGCCTCCGCTTCCTCGCCGTTGATCTTCTTCGAGATGTTTTGTAAGAGCGTCATTATAGCCGTCATCTCCTTCCGCATGTCCCACATCTCCGTGCGGAGTTCCTGGTTCGTGGATGCTTGATCTTTAACGGAGGCCTCCATGGATTTCTTCAAGCTATCGATCTCGGCGGTGAAATCCTCCCGAAGACCTCGGATCTTCTCGTTGATTGTGGTTCTCGTCCCGTCTGCCATGGCTCGTAGAGGGCTTTGATACCAATTGTTGTGAATCGCCTCAATCGATTCACAAAAGAAAGCAAATAAAAACAAAGAACAAGAGGAATAGAAACAGAATGATCTTTAATATAGGAAAAGAACAAAACTCCCAACTTTGATTGAACGGAACAAAGTAATAAAATCCTTCTTGATGACACTTGAGAGAGTTTTCTCAATCCAAGCATGAAAGTAATGACGGATAGCCCTGACTATAAATAGAAAAGAAAAGCAAACCCTAGGAGGGTTATTGTGGTGAAAGACCACAATACCCCTTTATGCCTAAATAACTGAAAGGCCTAAACAGTGGGCCTAAATGGCTCCACGTCTCCTGCGACGTGTGTAGGTGATAATGGGTGGGCCCACATCAGATTCCTTCTAGTTTAAGTGCGTACTAAAGCTGACCATCCCAGATTCAGATGTTAAGAGAAATTATAGAAGCTAAGAGGCTGTCAATTTTCTCTTCGTAAATATTTATTCCCCTTAAATTTCTATTAACATGACGGGAAGATGGGTGCAAGAGAACTGCACGAAGCAAATTCTAGTAGTTCTGTGAAAATTCTACCACTCCGATCTAATCTATTATAAATACGAAGCTACTTTTTCCTCATATATGTTCACACTAGAACACTAATTAATCCTTAACATTAAAGATCAACGATGTTCAATGAAATATCAGCACCTCTCAAAACACTTAGTTGTCACACTGTTCATCATTGTCCTCCTTATTGTTGGAAATTAGGGGAAGTCACATTTAGATATACAAAATAATGGCACATTACAACCACTCTAATTCGTTTATAAGACAACCACAACATAGTGCAACAATGAATATAACTATCCTTTATAATGACTATATCCTAACTGTTGGACTAAGATGACCATATGGGCCAAACAAAGCCCATGGTAGGCCAATATGCCAAAGGAAGTAGTTATTAGAAGTTGGAAACTGCCCATAACCACCGAACAATAATACTGGTTCAAGGCACCAACTTCTCCTTCCAAAGTGATATATAGATGTGAATGAGTAGAAGAGAAAAAGAGTAGAGAAAGGAAGTAGGCACACTTCTTCCTTGACTTGTCTCCAATAAACAGTGCCATTTGAGTTGTGAGGGATTAACACTTTCAACAAGACAAGTTTTTGACATTGACTTCCAAAGGAATGATGATATTTCATTCAAGATTTCAAACAAGAAATTCTAAGTGCCTTTCTGCACTATTAGATTGCTGTACGTGAGTTAGGAATTGTATACAGTGTTGTGAGAGCTACAACTTTCTCATTTCAAACTTTTTGAAACTGCTGAACCCATTCCATGAAGAAATGCAAGGTTTAAATGTCTGATATATAAACACTTCAATCTAGCAGGATGCCAAAAGTGTCACGCACCGTGAACTGAACCATGCCACAGCACTTCCGTGCAAAGAGAATGCATGCAGCAGACTGCCACACAAGCACCAACATGGCTGTAACGTACAGATTGCATGCAGGCACAATCACAAGCTCCACGAAAGTGCTGCAGCAAGCAGACTGCATACAGCGAGCAGCTGTACACACAGCACAGAGCGGCAGCTCAGAGCAGTTTCACTTTTGTCCTCTTGTTCATACTTCTTACCATGTCACGTGGAGCAAATGAAGTAGTTTCTCTTTATGATCTCGCCACTCGCTATGCCCAGTGGATTGTTGGGGTAGCTGTGGGAGTTAGACCTATATCCTTGGGTGGGTTCCCATTGGTGATTCTTAGTTCCGAATTGCATTGAGGTTTAGAATATTGCCAAAACCGCTCCTTGGTTAGATCCCTATCACCCATACGCACCATCTTCAACCAAATTTGAACACTAATATTTCCTTGCAGTGTGAACCGTGTGATTTTGGTGGCCATATGAATTGGAGTCTAGAAGTATACTTCCCAAGACTTTATTCTCAAATCAGAGATTTTTTAAGCCAATATATGGTTGAAACAACAAGGATGTTAGGATGAATGGATGGACAGGACAAGACAAGACAAATAGCAAACATAGAGAGGTTTTCGAGGTTCGATCGTATCCTAACATAACAATGGATATAAACTAGAATATAGGCAAAGGTTAGATAGTCTGAGAGGTATAGCATCCCATTCAAAGTTAAGTATTTAACTCAGGATCAAAAAAAAAAACCCTAGAAAAATCTCTACCAGACAAAAAATTCATGTTCTGCCTTCAAATCAATCTTCGAGAAAGTTGATCCATGTCTCCAATCGTTCAGGTTTTGAATGGACGGCATCCTCGTGATATCACTAACAAGGTGCTAATAAGTTCCAACACCGGTGGGTGGTCATGACATGATCATTGACATAGAACGTAATGTTAGGACAAGTATCTTACAATTAAATTGGAGATATAATCAAAACCATGTCTATGTCAATGTTCACGTGCAATCACTTCCGTAGGGCGGGTTTAAACTATATATTTCAGAAATTCGAAATTTTATACTAAAAGTTTTCAAAATTTTCCCTCAAACCACAATGTAGGCCCATCCTTGGAATATAGGGCAATTAAGAAAATATCCAAAAATGACAGAAATGAGAGAGTCGAGATGGAAAAGTGGCAAAATTTTAAACTCACAATAGAGAAGCAAATATAAAGTGATACCTCTGTAAGGCCCCTCGACCATGGTTACCCAGAATTAGCAAATTGATCTTCAATTTTTCAGCTGCTTCACATATAGCTTCTTTGGGATCTCCTACCTCAGTAACTGTTTCTGCAATTATCTGCAGCGCAATAAAATGTTGATACCCAAATAACCATCAGACTATCAGAGTGTGCTACTATTATTAGCATAAATTACATGCATGGCATGAGGTGATCATTTTGTATATGCTGATTACATTATCTGGTCTAGATGCAAAAATCCTATCACGGCTACATTTTAAAGACAAAATTTTAGTTTTCACTTGATATTAGTAAACAAATAGACATCACGGATAACTAAGGGTCTGCTTGGTTTTTTTTTTTTTTTTTTTGTGTGGGGGGGGGGGGGGGGGGGGGGGGGGGGTGAATAAGCAGAGTTAAGTTGGGTTAAATGAGGGGGAGTTAAGTGAGGGGAGTAGAGTCAATACATAGAACCTTGCTTGGATTGGAGGGAGTTAAGTGGGGGGTGTTTAATAACTCTTGCTTGGATTGGAGGTTTTGAATGAGAGGAGAATTAATAAAAAAATGATAATTACGAAATAACCTTATTACATATGTCATAAAATTAAATTTGATTGAAACTTTAATTAGAACTTATCAAAATATCTTCACAAATTAGGAAACTACGGATTAACATGTTGAAAACAAGAAAAATGAAGAAAAAAATCATGATATTTTATAAAACAAATAAGGGGTATTTATGATTTTTTTAAACAAAACCCCTCAATCCCCCTCGTTAACCTCCAATTTGGGGGGTTAAAAAATGGACAAAAGAGGATGAAATAAACCCTCATTTAACCCTCTACAACCCTCACCCTCAAACCAAGCATGGTTTTATTTCCCCTTCACTTAACTTTCCCTCACTTAACTCTCTTAACCCTCAATCCACGCAGACCCTAAGTATCGAGCGGTCCAAATGTAAAACCGACATGTGTCGCACTTGGATCAAGTTCATTAATCTACCCTGACTGATTATTTCCCCCATTGAGCCCTACTGAATTTGAGCAACTAAACTAGAGAAACCTGCTAGTTAGATCAATTGCAACCCCCCCCCCACCCCAACCCCCCCCCCCCCCCCCCCCCCCCCCCCCCCCCCCCCCCCCCCCCAACGATCCGTTGTTTATTGCAACAACTACTCCACAAGCAGCTATGTAGCAGAGTTCCAGCAACCAACAGAATGCATCATTCCAAGTGCAAGTATGCAACTAAAAGGGCCAGTTTGGATCGAAGCAGCCTGTGTTTCATTTGGGTCCGGGCCAATCGTTCCCACCGACCGTCTCGGAAATGGGTGTTTCGAGCAAGACCCATCCCCCAAAACTAAAATGGTTACTCTAACTATATATGGGGTTATGACACGATGTGGACACGGCGGCACGACATGGACCCGACAGTAACGGAAGGCAAAGAGGGAGAAAAAAGTAGGAACACTTACACCCTCCTGAGCACATAACTCTTTGGCCCTGTCCAAGATCCCCAACGCAATCTTCTTCTGGTGGTCCTGCACCGATTGAATCAACTCTGGAGCTGCAATAACACACACACACACACACACAAAATATTACTATAATTAGAAGGAAAATTAAAATAAAGATGATGATGATGATGATGAAGAAGAAGGTCTCTGTTTCACTGACGAGGGACGCCGAAGGAAGCAGCGGGGAGATAGGTGAGGGAGGCTAGGTTCTGGACCGTGAATAAGACGATCGGCGGAGCCAAGGAGTGGCGGAGGTTGCGGAGGGCCCACTTGAGAGCGTATTGGCTGCAGTCGCTCTCGTCCACTGCTACCATCACCTTCGCCTCTCCTTCGCGTGCCATTCTTTTCCAGACAAAAGTGAAGAAGAAGGAAGAAGAAGATGGAAGGAAGGAAAGACCGCTTGTTATTTTGACTAAACAAAATTCTAGAACGGTTGCTATCGGATTTTCTATTAGTAGCAGAACCCACCCATTTGTTACTTGTACCGGCCAACGATATTCATTTAGGCCTAGTTTGGTTCAAGGTGTTAGATGGGCCGGTCGGCCCTGTGTTCGATACGGATCCGGTCTGGGCCGGCAAGAACGCTGTCAACGATGCGGATCGGCTCGGCCAGACCTCTCCGTGGGTCCAGATTGGGTGACCCAGAAGTCCGGACCAGACCAACCCGGTTTGTCCACCGGTTCCGGTCAGGCTAAGACTCGGTTAAGCCAATTTTTGCGGCCATGTCCGATTCGGTGGAAGGACCGGTCCATACCCGGTATGGATCGGTTTTCTTCTTTTTTCTTTTTCGGACCGTTGGTTGGAAGAAGAAGAAGAAAAAGACTGAAATGCCCCTCACTTTGACTCACTGTTTTGAGGATATTTTGGTCATTTTACTAAAAATGACCCAATAAACTCTTATAATAGTTTGAGGATGTAAAAGGTCATATTGGACCCCAAAAAAATCTATAAATAGTCCAAAATTCATGAAAATTATACACAAACATCTCATCTCTCATACAAAATATACAAGCTTATTAATTTCTGAATATTGAAGTAACAACTTTCTGGAGGCCAAACTGTGTTGTTGAGACTTCAACTTATGCGAAATTTCTTGAAGGTTTCAACTTCACGTTCAAGTAATTTTAATATTACAAAATATTTTTTGAATTTTCTCTCCACACACTCTCTCTCTCCTATCTCTCTCTTGTGATAGATAAATAAATTCCTCCTCTCTATTTTTCTTAAAAATAATTAAAAATATGGATGATACTGGTTCTAACCACCCTTATGGAGGTGATTCAGAACAAAATTTTGCTTATTATGCTGATTTATTTTAAAATAATCGCATTCCTGATTTTATGCCCCCGACAATAATGTCACCTCCTTAAGTTAGAAAATTGGATACTAGTGCTGCAAATAGGAAAAAAAAAATCAATTTTATGGCAATATTTTGAGAAAATATTTTACTGATAATGAAGATGCACTAGTTTTAGATCCAAAAAATCAAAAACCAATAGCTAAATATGCATAGTGTAGCAAATCAGTTCTTATTAAAATTGTTACGGTAAAGACACACCGCATGCTAGACACACACAGATAAGCACTGGTCCTCAATCATCTTTTATAAGTAACTTATTCTGATGCTCGTAACAAAACTTAGTTAACCAAATATATTTTTTTGTGATGAATAGATAAGCACTGGTCCTCAATGAGAGTGATTGCTATTATGATTATGCAAGTACTACTCTTAATTCTTGTTTTAGTAAAGTTTCTAGATCTACTACTAGAGCAGAGGTTATGAAAATATTTTAAAAGAAATGACAGCTTTAAAACAAAGTTTTGTAAATGTTAGTAAATTTGTTCTCACTTCTGATATATGGACACTACAAAACAAACTGTTTGGTTTGTGGAAAGTTTTTATTTATTATTTTTTTTAAATTATAATTTTTAATATAATATTTTTTAGGTATATGGAAAGGCCAGTAAATTAGAAAGAAGAGAAAGTAATAAATATTTTTTTAATGACAAAACGATGCTACCATTGTAAAGTGTATAGTACTATATAATAGGCTAGCACTTTTATTTGTATGTATGGTTTTTTTTTTAACTATATATTTAAAATATTATGGTTTTCCCTATTCATCACATTAGAGTACATTATAAATTTACTTATCTATTATTTTGCCCTCAACTATTATAACATCATTTAATATATGAATTGACTATTTTGTCCTCAAATACTATGAAATTATTTTAAACATAAATTCATTGGTACAAACGAAAGAAGAAAAAAACATAAGTTCACTATCAAATACTAAAATATATTCATCCCCAAGTTCAATTCCAAACAATAATAAAATATAAAATTATTTAATAACTTGAAAATTAGTTTTTTTTTTTGCACCAAAAATTATTTAGCTCCTAGTTTTTAAGTCGTCCATTTTTTGACACCCAAAATTATTTGATAAAAAACTTTGAAAGATTTTTTTTTTTTAGAACTAAAGAAAAGGGTAGACGAAAGAATATAATTGTTTGGACATGTCTTATAGTAATTAAATTTATTGAAGGTTGCATTGAATTTTTTTGAAGTTTCAAGCTAAGTGGTAAATCAAAACTCAAAATTTGAGTTTAAGACTACCACTTACCAAGTATATGAATATATACAAATATTCCATGTAATATATAGTTGACATAAAACACTACATAACATTTTTGATTGATTATTAAAATATATAATAGTTGTTACTTTTTATCTGAGACTTTTTATAGTATAGTTGATAAAAATGTTATGTTAGTATTCAAGAGAACAAAGTTCAAATCCTATTAACATCATAATTTTTTTTTTACCGACATAACATTTTCATGTTTTGTGGACAATTATTTTACCCGGACAATAAAAAAATTCACCCCTAATTATTTGCAAATCTGTTTCGTTTGTTATAAATGATAACTTCTTAATTACAAGTTGTTTTAGAGCAGTTATCATTTGGTTTTGATTTGTTAGATAGGTAGGAAAAGGGTTTTAGAAAATGTACAACCATAGATAAAAACATCAATTGGTAATTCCTTCAACAAATGCTTTTCACCTGTGATAGAACATATGAACCTGTGAAGAGAGCCAGAGAGGGGTGGTTTATTATAGGATCAAGTTCTTACAAGATAAAACATATGAATTTGTGCCTAAAGATCGAGCCAGACGATCCTAAAAGTTTCACCTAAGATAAAGCATATAAAATGGTGCCCTAAAATAAACCAGACATCCAAAATGCTTTTCACCTGACCACCAAGTAGTCTCAACATTAACATTTTTCATTAAGCTAGGTATGATGTGGGTCATAATTAACCAAAAACCCATCAATAACAAGATCCAATTAAAAACATTTCGAAGGTGGCCACTGACAAGTGTGCTCTACTTATAACCACGAAAAAAAAAAAAAAAATCTTGAGAACTAATTGAAACCACCGGCAGAAAAAGTAATCTCATGTAACATTTCTGAAACTACTTCCATCTTATCCTAGGAAGTTCATGATCACGAGATGGAGGACGAGATTACAGAGAACAAAATCAGCAAAAGCCCGTTCTGGTGGTAGATCCTGCAATCGGTGGTGAGCACACTTTGTTAATTTGTGGATATCACAGATTGTAGGTAGGTGACACTTTCGAGATGAGTTATTGTGGTTCTTACCTTGAATTCCTTGTTCTCCTTGTTAACTTGAATGCGGAGACAAACTGCATATTCATTTAAGCAAATACCGTAACCAATCATGAAATATTGCCTTCAAATAATATAAGCCTAAAGACAGAGAGGACTGATTATCAAGTTATCCTTTTACCTGCGAGGACAGCTGTCCCAACACAAGAAAGAAGACCTGAGAGAAATGAGTTAAATGGAAATGATCCAACCAGCCCCATGTAAACCACCTGTAGAATACACAACTCAAATATAAAACTGTGGCTTAATCAGCATAAAGAAGATGGTATAATATCTACTCATTGAGAATTTCTGTGGAAATATGAGGTAACCGGAAGTGTACTTGACCGGCTTCATAATTCACATAGAAGTTATTCACAATTAAGTATTGACGAAGAAGAGCCAGTAACAATTTCGGTTCGTGCCTAATATCATTTCTCCAAGCGAATGAATTCAGGATGACAAATCTTTTCATCTTTCCCCTTCTTCTATACGTTAGGTTGTGTTTGGTTGCTAAGAAAGTGAGGGAAAGGAAAGGAAAATGTTATCCTATGTATTTGGGATCTCATTTGTACATGAAACCTTTTCGCTTTCCTTTCCTTTCTCGCACTTCCCATGAAATGTTTAGTCTGGATAGATTCGGGAATGGCTTCCAAGTATGTAAAATATTGTTTTGATGCGTCTCACAACCTGCCAACTAGTCTTAGGTTTTGGTTTTGTGGCTACGCCCTCCCTTGTCAATAATTCCCAAGAGCGGAAACCTGAAACATACTAAAGTGGAATATACAACTCCCGTTTACCCAGGCACAGAACCTCTATGGAAAAGATGTATTCGTATAGTTGAATCTAGAGACATGCGATAAAGGATTTTTTACTTTTGTTTGTATTGTCGTCAAAGATATTGAAAATTTGAAAATATCAAAAAGTTCAGAAGGAATCTAGAAACGCCTGAGAAAAACCTTTTATACAGAGGTAAAGTTGAGAACAGTAAAAACAATGCAACAGTGTTAATCTTAACATTACAAGATAAATTGTCAACAATTTGGATACATTAGAAAGAAAGCTTGCACAAAGTTCATTAAATATCATAAATTATATAACAGCTCATGAGTGCATTGATCACTGCTGACCTCATCTGGAGAGGACAACTATAAGGATTAAATTAAGAAATTTTCAGATTGTGAACACTCCTGCTGATATGAATCCTTACTGTCGGCTTCATTTCAAAAAAAATCTGATTCTAAAATGTGCTTTAGCAGAGGCAGTGAGACTAACCCTCGATTTAACTTGCAACTTCAGCCCTTGAAAATTCAAGGTTAGCAGTATCGGTATCGGAATTGGTATCACACCATTCCTATGAGTATCAGTATCGGCGGTTTCGGATCGGAGTATCAGATTTTTTTGTATCGGAAAACAAATAATTATTAATAAATTATTAACATTAAAAAAAATATTTTATACATTTAGTCATAATTTTAAGTATTTTCAGTGTTATTTCTTATTAGTTTTGAAATTAAAATGAAATAGTAGTCACCCTTACCGATTGGTTTACATGCAATAGATCAATTTTTTTTTCTTTTATATGCTTTTACAACCTTATTATGCTTCAATTCCTTGTTGATTTTTTTTCCTTCAATTTTCTTTGCCAAATTGATCGGAAAAGAGGCCCCCAATGTCGGTATCGGTCAGTATCGGCTATCGGTCGGTATCGGAACGGGACATGCCAAACCGTATCGATATCGGCCGTATCGGATCGGTATCGGCCGATACTTTAAACTATGCTTGAAATAAATTGCAAGATTAAGAGGATGAAAGAAAAATCAAGATGCAACAACTGAAGCTAAACAACTCAATAGAATATTTTTCCCGATTTACTTTTTGTTGAGGTTATGTGCTTAATGGGCCTGGTTAATAAAGAAAATTAATTATCAACTTTGTCAGCTTTCTCTGATACCTATCCTCATTCTCACAAATTGCTCACTAGGAATGCTGAGTAAAACAACAGTAAGTTGGAGTAAGAGGTCGCAGATAAGTCATAATCCACAATAAAACTGTATTGAAAACATAAAAAGGATTTCGAATGTACTCATTTCTATCACATCTATTTAATGTATAGTCACTCATCTATCTTGGCAATCCCATTTCAGCGCTCTATGTTTAGACGTGTTCCTTAATGGCCCAGCATTGCATCCCATAAAACATCTAAGATCTCGTTGCTGTCGCACTAAACGTTTCTTCAAAGTTATCTTACAATCACAAAACACTCCATAAGCGCTACTTCACTTCAATTACTCTGCTTTAACTCTAGAAACATCCTTTTATATCTCTCCATCACCGTGGATAGTAAATTATACGTAGCAAAAACAAAGGTATCCCTTGACCATCTATATGAACCACTTAATCTTCTTTGAGTTTTACTAAGACTTCAATTACATAAACTGTTTTTATTCTACTAGTTTAAAACCTTGATATTTCAAACTTCATTTCATATTATTTATTGGTTTCTCATACTTCTTTAAACAAATACAATTAAAATTTTCACAAGCAATCTTATGGATACAACAGTAGCATGTGGTACTCGTCATCCTTAAGCAATGAATATCGTTTCAAATGATATGACAGTAGGCATATAAACTACATAATATCTAAAAACATTTGAAAGTAAGCAACATGCGCCCTTGGCTCTTGTTTGGCAAACATGACTGTATGAATGGAGAATTTCCCATTAAATTGGTCATCACATAACACATGTGCAGTCAGAGATTCAACATGCTGGAAAAAACAGAACCATTTGTACATACCTGAACTAAAGCTGTGATTATTGCAAAAACGACATAAAGGTCAATGATCTGCAGATAAAATTATACCAAGAGAAAAATTAGTTAGATGCTTTCGTTTAGGAAAAAAAAGGAACAAAGTTGATGCTTAAACACCAAAAAATAAAAAAGAACCTTGAGATTGGTCGGGGTGGCAGCATAAGCTGTACGCAGAGAACGGATGAGGGCCTGAGCATCATTAGGATTTGTCTTTGCCATTCTCGCTTTCTAGAAATCTTGATAACCGAGATAAAAAGTCAGATAAAAATTGGAAGCAAAGCAGAAAAGAAAAAGAAAAAAAAAACTAACAGACAGAAATGAGCTAGAACGGGATTTTTATTCTTCTTCTTCTTCTTCTTCTTGGTCTTGGACCCATAGTTACTGCTATTTCGGAATAAGGGTATATGTTTGAATCATTTGGTAACAAATTAGCCTAACAAATAAACTAATGTAACTGACACGAAAACTTAAGGGGGTAGTCAAACTGTAATTTCTCATAATTCAGCATAGTTTTGGATTCACTATCCAACGACTCCCACTAAGCCTGATTGTGGAATCCTAGGACTTCCCTCTGGGTTCATAAATCCAAGCCAAGCTAGATTGTGAAAAGCTAATTGAAATTAGCTCATTATTATAGACCATATTGACTTCACATACGAAATGACATAACAATATCAATTCAGAAAAGTAAAATTTTAATAAATGATTACAATTAATCTTAAGTATCACAAATAATAATTTTGCTATTTTTATTGGCGTTTAAACGGTGCGCAGACAAATATTGAAGCTATAATCCTTTTATCCATAGCATCTGTTGCTCAAAGACCGATTACCTTAAACTTTTCCTCGGCACTTATTAAACTAATACTACATTTATGTGGGTTGTAGTTCATTTTGGAGCAGGGTACAAGGTATACTATTACTCCTTTTACCCGTACAATTTACACTATGTTTGGGAACATTTGTGGGGAGGGAGAGGAAAATTTGAGGGGAAGAAAATGAAGGAGAGGAAAATGAAAGTAAAGTTAATTTTCCCTTCCTTTGTTTGGATGGACAAAAAGTAGGGGAAGGAAAAGTTTAAAAACAATTTTTTATTTGTTTATGGATAGAGGTACAATTACTATTTTCTCCTTGGTATTCTCAAATGATGATTTAATATTAACTTTTTGAGGGGTGGTGGGGTAAATTCACTCAAATTCCTCTCATCTCTCTCCATTTTCCTCCCACTTTTGGGAGGAAAATTTTTTGGTGGGACCCACCTACTTTTTCCTCTCAAATTTTCCTCCCCCATTTTCTTTTCTCCTTTCCAAACACCATCATTTAAAATTTTCCTCTCACTTTTCCCTCAACTTTTTCCTTCCTCCCATTTTCCACCCTTCCCAAACAGTACCTTAGGGTTACATCTTGCGTAAAAAGTCGTTTGTGTGTATATTCATATCTGAAACTTACAAGAACTTGCTCTTGTATGCATCATTTTGACAATTAATTAATTTTATTCATTTTATATTAAAGTTTGATTGATATTCCTGTTGAACTTCATAGTTTAAGGTCCTGATCAATGGACCTCGTAGTTTAAGACTGTGAACATGTGGGTCTTCCAGATTGCCACCAAATTTGGGTATTTTTTGAATTATTCAGCCGACAGATCTGAACAATTTTTGATGGTGAAGTTTCAATCGACTAAAGAATCTAAAATTCTAACTCGAACAAATCATATAGATGCTAAATTAGGGTTAGGGTTCTAGATATATGGAGTAACAAAAAACAGAAGTGAACAAATTAGGGTTACATCGCAGAAAAAAACAAATTAGGTTAGGGTACAAAGATCTCTAATCACATAAATGTTGAAAAGAAAACCCTAATTTAGGAGGAAAGAGGAGGAGGACGGGACATACCTGGTGGAAGTGCGGCTCTTGGTCGACTAGAACTGAGCAAGACGACGACTATGAATCCTATTAGTGGGTTAAATTTCGGGTTGCGATCCAGATCCGAACACTCTCGGGGTTGGATCTGGATATAGGTATACCCCATGAACCCGACCCATCAAAATTTCGGGTCTGCATCTTCTCTGTCCTAACCTACCTCCCATTGGGAGGCAACGAGTAACTAATGATGAGGGAAAAAGAAAGAGCTGTAGACTGTAGTTACCAGCTAAGTAAGAGCATCTCCAACCCTATTGTCTTGTTAAGTGTTGTGAGTCACTGAGTCTTAGGTGGCTCCTATGTGGCATGAGCCACAAGACAATGTCTTGTTTATGTGGCAAAATTATATCTCAAAAGACAATGAGATAGAAAAACTCTCTCCAATGCAAAAGTATTAAGAAGACAATAAAAAGTATTTTTTCCAACTTCCAAGACAACTTTTAAGACAACTATTCATCTTTTTTTTTTTCTAATATTTTTTATTCATAATTGATGACATGGAAGGGAAGAGATTGTCAAGTGCATTGTCTAGAACAAGACAATCAATTTCACAATGTCTTCTTTAATTTTTGCCACATAAGCTTCACAATTGACTTGACAATTGCATTGAAGAATAACTTTTGAATAAAATTTTGTCATTCCTATGTGACATTAACTTTTTTCCAAAGTCACAATAGGGTTGGAGATGCTCGTATAAAATTTTGTCATTCCTATGTGACATTAACTTTTTTCCAAAGTCACAATAGGGTTGGAGATGCTTACCCTATTGTGACTTTGGAAAGAAGTTAATGCCACATAGGAATGACAAAATTTTATTCAAAAGTTATTCTTCAATGCAATTGTCAAGTCAATTGTGAAGTTTATGTGGCAAAAATTAAAGAAGACATTGTGAAGTGATTGTCTTGTTCTAGACAATGCACTTGACAATGTCTTCCCTTCCATGTCATCAATTATGAATAAAAAATATTAGAAAAAAGAAAGAAGATGAGTAGTTGTCTTAAAAGTTGTCTTGGAAGTTGGAAAAAATAATTTTTATTGTCTTCTCAATACTTTTGCATTGGAGAGAGTTTTTGTATCTCATTGTCTTTTGAGATATAATTTTGCCACATAAACAAGACATTGTCTTGTGGCTCATGCCACATAGGAGCCACCTAAGACTCACAACACTTAACAAGACAATAGGGTTGGAGATGCTCTAAGTGTTTTTATTTATTTTTTTACTTATAAGTACTATTTTATGATTATATCCTCTCGTATAAAACATGAATAATATATGACCCAAAAAATACACAAGTTATTTTTTGCACTTATAAGTAGAGCTGTCAAAATGGGCTAAGTCCGTTGGGCCGGCCCGCCCCGCCCGCCAAAAAGGTGGGTTGGGCCGAGCATTTAGGAGCCCGCCAAACAGACGGGCCTAGGTGGACTGGCCCAGTAGTAGCCCGTCCCGCGGTGGGCTAGCCCGCGGGCCAAGTGGGTTGGCCCGTCATCTATTTTTTTATAAAAATTTTATTTTTTTTATTTAACACATATATGAGATATGTATTATAAATGATAAAAATTATCATTTAATGCAAGTAATGACGTATAAAATATTAAATTTGGTCATTTATGTACATGAATGAAGGTGTTTTAAAAAAATATCTACTATTATAATATTTCTTGTATTTTACTTGTAATTTGATGCATATGAGAGTGAGTAGAAAAATATTATATATATGATTTTGTTTCCTTTTAAGAAACTAAACAGTAATTAAAAAATTTTAAAAAATTAAGCGGGCCGGCCCGTCTAGCCCGCGGCCCGCCGGTGGGTTGGACTGGGTTGGAATTTTTTCAGCCCGCCAAAATGGTGGGTCGGTCCGTCCCGCCAAATGGTGGATTATGGTGGGTTACGGACCGGTCCGTCCCGCTGGCCCGTCTTTAACAGCTATACTTATAAGTGTTGTATTTTGGACAAACTTTTAGAGTGTAGGGAAGAAAAAAGAAAAGATATATGGATGACTAGGTTTATACATAGCAAAATCAGTTTTATTAGAATTTTGACATGTGAATTTTTTTTAATAAATTTGTATAAGAATATAATAGACTTTTCGGATACAATAAATACTTAAACAAACAAATAAGTGAAAAAAAAATACTTATGAATTTGAAGTCACTTATAAGTCAAAATCACTTATAAGTGAGACCCCACACATAATAAGTAAAATTTATTTATAATTGAAAAAAAAAACCTCTTAGCTAAAATTTCTTGGTAGTAGCAGCAACGCCAAACTAACCAACTTCCACGTCTGACCTACTCAGCAATCAGCATTTAATAAGCACTTTACAAAATAATATATTATTATTGATATAACAATGAATTTAGAATAGCTAAGGCGGTCGACTTTTAGTCTTTTAAGTAGTTTTTAATAAAAATTAAAATATTTATATATAGTAGTCTATGCATAAAAAAAAAATATAAAATAGATAAATCAAAAGAATCGACCATGCGACTGGTGCCCATTTTTAGTAATAAGATAAATCAAAGTGACTCTACTACTAATATAATATGTTAAAAGAGATGATTCACATATACTACTCATGGCGGATGGTATATTGTATATTATAGCTTTTTATTAGATGTGTTTGGTTTGCGGAAGTCTGGTCCTTTGAAGTGTAATTTTGTACTGTTCGTTTCGTTGCTAGTTTTGATTTTTTTCAACTTCAGTTGTTCGATTGTACGCTTAAAAAAAATTCGAAACATCTAAGTGTACCGTTCATGCTTTTAACTTCCGATAAAATTTGGCCAAAGTGTTCGGTTGGAACTTCTCATTGGGTTTCGAAAAGAATTGATTTACTTGTTATAATAATAATAATAATAATAATAATAATAATTATTATTATTATTATTATTATTATTATTATTATTATTATTAGTAATAATAATAATTAATATTAAATAATAATAATAATTATTATTATTAATTAATTTTTTAATCCATATAAAACAATAATAATACTAATGAATAATAGTGGTTGGGGGTAACCTTGCCATATTCAAAAGTGAAAAAACCATATCATTTTTCAACTACCACTTCCAACAATCATCCAAACGAATGAACTAAAAAAGTTAACTTTCCAACTCACTTTCAAGGACCATCCAAACGAAAGAACTCATAAAATATGCATATGCATGAAACGTACGCAAATTTTCTACTTCCAAAATTTTTACTCCGCTCTACTTCCGCGAACCAAACAACCCCTAGTGAACAAACATGCACATATAGTCAGGGAGGGCCGGTCCATTTTTTATTTAACGTTCATAACAAAACTTTAAATAATGATTCTCCTAAAAATATATATAATTTTCCTTTTTGAAAGTTCTTTGAAAGAAGGTTATTAGGTTTTAAACTATAGTAATTCGAAAATATAATGGGAAGATTTAATACGTTGGCACAAATAGATGTTCTAACACCAAGGTCTCGTTTTATTATCGATTTTTTTTTTTATATAGAAATAGAGTCTAAATTTAAATTGGTTCTTTGACAAAAAAGAAAACATTAAAGAAAGAAAATTCAATTTTTGTTAATTTTTCTTTGTGCTTGATTGGTAAGAACATGTATGAATGTTCCAATAAGGGTCTGTTTGAATGTCCGCAGCTTGTCACGCCCCAGAACCAGAATACTGGAGAGCGGGGGCAGACATAGCCAGCTACGTATAACGGAATGGGATCCACACCGCTATACGGTCACGGCTGTCTAGATATGTGAGGGTTTCACTACAATCCATCAGTCTCTTAAGGTCATAAAATAGCATATTGTCTCAATCTCAACCAACTAATAATAATCACAAGATATCAGATCTCCAAATATACAATTGTAAGGCGTCCCAAATATTACATATCCAGATGATCATGAAGCTAGTCGTTACAAAATGTGAGGACTAGCAAGAGTTCAGTCATACATGATCAACCCCCGGGGCTTGTCAATCATGTTACAGCCCGTAGGCAGACAGTAAGTAAGTACAATCGAGCTAACACTTGCTCGTCGGCTAAACGCCTCAAAAGAATAATTTAAAATATTACAGTGGGAGAACAAAAGAAACCCACTCGATGCCCTGGTTACGCCTGGTGACCACCATCGGGCTGGAAGACAGGTAGATCCTTTGCTGCTGCTCCGGTATCTGGCCATACAAAACCAGCTGGGTCTGACCCCAGGAAGAGCAAGTGCCACAAAGGAGGCCACAAAATAAGAACCAAAGTCAGCATATTAGCACAATAGTATAATTACATAATAAGAGACAGTAATTTAAGAAAAAAAAGCATGATGGGTAATTATAAAAGACAATCTTGCATAGAATCACTAAAAGACAGGACATATGGAAAAGCATGCCAGGATGATATACGATGAGATAACCATGGGACTATTCAGATAGCTAGGTTACAACCCGTAAACCAAACAAGGACCGGGGTTGTAACCATTCGTCTGAACGGAACTTGGTTTCTCTCACCATTTATCGGCAAGATAAATATAAGAAATCAGGTTAAGTAACAATCTGGAGTGACAATCATTATAGTGACAATCTGGAGTGACAATCATTATAGTGACAATCTGGAGTGACAATCCTTCAATCATTCTGGTACAATCTTACAATCAATCAATTCTAGACAATACTACACTGGACCAGACTCCATCCAAGCAATCACGGCCAATCATTGCCTACGGTTTTCTACATTAACTAACTAGGGTTATCACAATCCTAGTTACTAGCAAGATGCAATGAGATGCTCCAAGTAGTCACAGGCCCTGCAGCTATCCAGGTTATCCAGGCAATCATTATAGTGACAATCTAGAGAGTACAATGCATTATAGTGACAATAGAGTTCAATCATTTAAGTGACAATGGTGGGTGCCCCGCATAACAGAGGGCTGGAAATGTGCCCTACTCGTCGGCAGGCTACAAGTCCAATCATTTGCGGCCGGGATAACGGGATTGCCTGTAACTAGGGAACATCTCTTCATGACTAGTGAATTATACTAATTATTAACCTCAGTCCAATTCAGTAGGTACTCCTGACCGTGGTACTCAGGAGTCCCCTCCTAGACATGATGCAAGACATGACTGGATTATTTGTACAAGCACAATCGCCCACGGTGTCAGGATTAATTATACATGTCATGTCATGTCAGGTAGCCGTCGCAACAGCTATTTAAGATATATCAGGTCAGGTTATCATATCAAGTGTACTAGTCAGGAGTACGCCACGACGGGCCACTTATCAGGTCATGCTCAATTATCAATTCCTAACATATCCAGTAAATTCGTGATTATCAAGTTCAGGACAAAAGGCATAAGGATATAAAATGGACGTAAAATATCTAATAAAATAACAATATACAGGGCTATAGAAGAGCAAAGCTTAAAGAATTAAGACCAAAACTCCAAGAACCAATGGGTCAAGCAAGGGGTCAGGGGGCAGCGTACACAAAAATCACGCACGCAGGGGGAGCTGCGTACGCGAAAAGTCACGCACGCTCAAGGGAAGCAGCGTACATGAAAAGTCACGCACGCTCCAGGGAAGCAGCGTACATGAAAAGTCACGCACGCTCCAGGGAAGCAGCGTACATGAAAAGTCACGCACGTTCGAAGGAAGCAGCGTACATGAAAAGTCACGCACGCTCAAGGGAGCAGCGTACATGAAAAGTCACGCACGCTCAAGGGAGCAGCGTACATGAAAAGTCACGCACGTTCGAATGAAGCAGCGCACATGAAAAGTCATGCACGCTCAAGGGAGCAGCGTACATGAAAAGTTACGCACGCTCAAGGGAGCAGCGTACATGAAAAGTCACGCACGCTCAAGGGAGCAGCGTACATGAAAAGTCACGCACGCTCAAGGGAGCAGCGTACATGAAAAGTCACGCACGCTCCAGGGAGCAGCGTACATGAAAAGTCACGCACGCTCAAGTCTGTGTACGCACAAAAGCACGCATGCAGGAGACACGCTTCCAACAGGAAGCGTATCCAAGGCTCAGTGGCGTAAGCTAAGAAGCTCTGCACACTGCTCACTGTCTTCTCCAAACAGCAAGAACACCATGGTTGAACTCAAGCTTCAAAGCATCACAACTTGGCCATCCGGACTCTAAATCCGGATTTCCAAAGTCCTAACTTGGGTGAAATCAAAATCTCTTCCACATAGAAACATCAAAACCCACAAAATTCAACTTAAATAGATCAAACCATGTAAAATCCGAAAATAGCTAAAACCTAGATCTAGAACAATGGAGACACCAAATCACAAAAAGCCAAGAACTAATGTTGATCACCATGTCCTAATCTAGCTAATGGACCAAGAAAATAGGGTTCTCATATAGTGGCAAGATGCACTTGCCTAGGGTTGGGAGAGTTGTGTAGAGGAAGGAGAAGAAGAAGAAGAAGGAAATAAATGGTGGTTATGAGGAGAGAGAAAATGTTGGTGGAGTTTTAAAGAGGGTGGGATGTGGTGTGTTGAGGGTGGAGCATAGGCTATGGTGATCCAATACTCATTAAACCAAACCAAACCAACCCAAAACCAATTAAAACCGAGCCAAGCTTAAAACCCAAAATACGAGAAATACCGAAATTCCACAAGTTGAGAAAAATAAAAATTACATGCCAAAATCCAGATACGAATATAAATACGAAATACGAAAAATACGGAAAAATGAGGGTGACAACTCTACCCACCTTAAAAGAATTCCGTCCTCGAAATTTAATCAAGGAGATAGAGATTGTCACGACAAGCTATACTAGGCACATGCAAGCTACACTAAGCAATTCAATCATACAATCATACAATACAAGCAAGGAAGGGAAAACGTAAGGCATAAGGAAGACATTACACCTCATGAGTCAAACAAGTAGGGATAACGTGATCGGATATCATCCTCACACTCCCACGTTTGACTCTCCCAAGGAGCGATGAACGCAAGCAACATGAACTAAACTGATAGTCTTGCACTTAAGGTCTCTCCCCTTGGTCAAACAGGGACACGGGCCTATCCTCATACGAAAAGGTTGGTACCAATAACCAGTTTCGAATGACCTAAGATATGGCTCGGGTCCGGGATGTACCGTTGTAATTAGGATACATGAAATACGTCATGCACCCCGCATAATGACGGTAGAAAAGCAAGATGAGAGGACACATATACCTCTCGGTCGATTCTGAACCTGAGCCTGGGCTAGGACAAACTGCCGCGGGTTCTGTTGCTGGAAAGTCTGGGCCTGAGTCGGCAATAGCCTCGGGAACGGGAACTGCTGTTGCTGGTGAACTGGAGCTGGTACTGGTGCTGGTGCTGGTCCCCTAACCGAGGGACTAGATACTGTCGATGCTGAATCAACTCTGAAAGGGCAGGACCCTACCCTATGATCCGATGCTCCACACAATAAACACAATCCCAAAGCCTTGCGACACTCCGCTACCACGTGTCCAGGCTTCCCACAATAAGAACAGCCCACAGCAGAAGGCTGCGCTTGCTTCTGTTTCTGCTGAGGGTATGTCGGGGTCGAGTACTGGACCGACGTAACTGAGGTTGCTTGCCTCGGAGTTCCAATAGTCAAAGCCCTAGCTGCCGGGGCTGGTGCTGAAGACTGATTCATCTGACTATGGGACCGCTTCCGACCTCCGATCCTATCCACGATCCTCTGGGAGGTGTACTCGTGCCTCCTTGCTGCTCGCAACACCGCATCATAGGTCTGATGCTCGAACTGTTCTACTGCCAATATAATCTCTAGGTGAAGTCCCTGCTGGAACCTCTGCGCTCTGTCAAACTCGGTTGCCACCAAGGTGGGAGCAAACCGACTGAGTCTGGAAAACTCGGCCGCATATCCGTCGACCGTCCTCCCCATCTGCTTAAGATTACTGAACCTGGTCTGCAAGTCATACCGAGCCACTACATCATAATACTTGGTCTGGAACTTTTTGCTGAATACTGCCCAGGGGAGAGGTGTTGTCAATCCCACTGCTTGTGCGGCCCACCAACTGCGGGCTAGATCCAATAACTGTAGGCGCACCACAGCCACCTTCTCGTCTTCTGGAGTCTTTGCGGCTTCGAGAATCACCTCTATATCTTGTAGCCAAGCATCGGCAGCAATGGCATCCTCGCTGCCATCGAAGAATGGAGGGTTCAGGCGCTTAAAACTGTTGACTGTACTGTTCCCTCGGGGTCCACTTCTGTCACGATCCACACCCTGAAGAGGGGCACGAGCACGTGGTTACGTCCAGCCTACGCCGCAGTATCGGCGGTAGAACGCTGTATATAGGGTCTGTAAATACTACGACTAAAACAGATAAATGTACCTGTACAGTATATACACTCCGAATGGAGGTGACATAGTAATACAGTCTCAATCACATATCTCAAACTAAGGTAGATAACATGGGAAAGAAATATGATAGATAAAACATGAAATGAGTCCAAGATCCACAAGTCAGAGCTATACACAAACGTCTAGAGTCTCAGAAAATATATAATAGATACTACAAACTGAAAAGTACTAGCTGGCTCACAGGCCAGGCAAACCTAACTAACTACGGTACTCATAGTGAGCAAAGTCTAGTGGCTCTACTAACAAGCCACGGTCCAAGTCTATTCTATCTAATCCGTCCCCATAATAGGTCGGGCAATCAGCCTCTGAATCATCTGTAAAATATCATAACGGTATCCTGTCAGGAAAATGAGCAAGTACAAACACCAACAGCAGTTCCATGTGAATTGACAAATACTATAAGAGACAGTATAATAAAATACAAGACAAAGATATAGGCGACTTGGGAACCATTCGAAAGCCGAGTTACAACCCTTAAACCAAACAAGGACCGGGGTTGTAACCCTTCTTTCAAACATGACTTAGTCTTAAATCATGGTACAGTATAAAGGCAGGTAGAGCATGTGAGTAAATGAAATCATAGCATGGTGAAAAGTACAGAAAGTAATACTGAACTGGAATATAAGATACGACAATAAATGTAAAATATGATTTGAATTATTAGAGCGATATGTGATCGGCTATGGAGTCATGGTAGGGTTATCCACTTGTCCCGACAATCACAGAAAAATCTCTGGAAAGGGTCATGCCGGCCAACCTGGATAACCCGGCAAGGAGTGTCTGCTACACCCTACGTGAGGTGAGGGTGACGCTAGCAAAATAGTGACAGGGAGGCTTTGATCACATAACCCCTAATAATTCCCCCATCCCCGAATAGTATACGAATCCGGACATAGCACGTCATGACGCAGGATTCCCTAAGAGGAGAGCAAGTCCTCTTCAGGAATCGGCGTCAATACAAGTACAAGAATCAAGACCAAGCAAGTACCAGTATCCCAAGAAATCCAGGAATGATATCTCATGACAGGAATCCGACAATACTAGTCCGTGAACTATCGTGTCGAGAATCAAGTAAGACACTACAACTGAATCGAATATAGTAGATATCAAGACAATAAAAACTATCAGTGAATGTACTCGCCTGCTGTCCTGAGCTGTATGGTATATCAATGCTCAGAGCGGTATCAGAAGACCTAAATATGAGATACTGTAAGTTAATTTAGGTTTAAACAAGTTTAGGAATGATTTACAATGAATGATATGCAATCTAGGTCAAACTAGGTCTCACTGAGTCACACTAAGTCCTGTCAAGTCAATCTAGGTCAAATCAAGTTATATCAAGTCAATATAAGCCTAACCAAGTCAATCCTAGGTCATACCAGTCATCACGGGTCAAAACAAGTCAAAGAAAGTCAAACGGGATCAAGAGTTGGCCTACAGTTGACTTTTGGTCAACTGGTCAACCCTGGTCAACTCTGGTCAACTCTAGGTCAACCCTGGTCAACCCTAGGTCAATGGTGACTAATAGTTGACTTTTGGTCAACTACACAAGTCTAATGGAAATTGGGACTAATTTGGGTAAAGTGTTGACCCATAGTTGACTTTTGGTCTAAAAAGTCAACCGTGGTCAACCGGGGTCAAGACTAGGTCTAGGCGACTATTTCTAACTATTACCAACCTCTACAACCCATATCCAAGTCCATCTTGGACTTCGAAACTCATATCTTGGTCGTAGGCCAATATCCTATTTTACCCTTAAAAAGGGTAAAATTCTAGCTTAGGCAACTATCAAGTTAGCCTACCTGCGCTTGGTATTTTGACCCGAGCTCCCTAGGGTAGTAAGGTACTAGCCTATACATACATTACCTACCAAGATACCTAAGTAAAGTGGACATCTAGTCCATCTTACGGTCCGAATCGCCCGTTTACCCGTTATCTTGAATATTTCAAGATACGGGATTGTGCGGTGCGATACCGTCTCCCCAAGCCCACACGCAACCCCGATTCCAACTCTGAAGCCTACCCACAAAATCTAAATCACATTATCTAACTCCCCTCCAAGTTTCGACGCGTTCCGAATTACGGAACTCAATTTCACCCCTTAACCAAAATCCTACTTAACCCTTAACTCATTCACTCAACTCTCTTCAACCTATACTTTTTACCCTCTCTTGGGACAAGTTTTGGGGGTTATTCTAGTAGGTTTATTAGGGTTATATAGAGCTAATAATAGGGTATATATATGTATATATATATAGGTATATAGTGGGGTATATACGGGGTCGAATAGGGGGTAAAACGGGGGGTTAAAAGCCAAATGTTGCTGCTACTGTTGCCTGCTACTGCTGCTGTTCTTGCTGCAGCTACTGCTGCTGTTTGCTGCTGTTAGGGGGGGGGGGGGAAACAACAGCCCCATCCCCCCCCTTGGTGCCTTGGTTGCTCCTACTCTCTTCCTCTCATTCCTCCTCTAATTTCCTCTCAATTCTTCTCTAATCCTCCTCTAATCCTCTCTCAATCTCTCTAATATATATACCACTCTCACACAACTAATTCCCATTCCCTTTCCCTCTCTACACACACAGAATACACACACCTATATATGTATGACCACACACACATATATATATTTCTATACATATCTATATAAAAGTATATATATATATATTTTTATTTTTATTTTTATTTTTATTTTTTCACACACACACACACACACACACACACATATATATATATATATATATATATATATATATATATATATATATATATACCACTCTTAAAAGAATAAAACCATAATTAATCCTTAAACTAGAATTTAGGGGAACCTAACAAATCTAGGGTCAACTTGTAGAGAATGGTCTTCCCTATAATTAATGTGAAAGAATAAATGAAGATGAGAAATAAATGAGGGATTAGAGAGTTTACCTAAAGTGGATTTGATGGAGAAGAAGAAGCTTGAAGGAAAGAAATGAAGAGAGAGGAAGGAAACTTAGTGGTGAAGAAATGAGAGGTGGAGGGGTGCCCTTTATGGCCAGCCATGGAGGGATAGGGTAGGGGCACTTGAAATTACAAGTTTGCCCCTCCCTTGCTTCTAGGCTAAGTTAAGTCCCAAAACTGGTTTCGGAAGTTGCTAAAAATAAATAAAAATCATAATTAAACTTAATTACTCATGGGGGACTAGTCCAAACTCCTAAACCTAAAAGTTTAGTGTGGTGGGCCAGGGTTAAATAACAGGCTAATTGCGACTCAAGTCGAAATTCACCGGGGTCCCGAATTAACTCGGAATGCGATGAAATTCGAATCCGACTCCTAATATATTTAAATAATAATATTCATGAAATAAAATTCCCAAAAATATTATAAAATAGAAAATTACCATTTTACCCCTAACTGGGAAAAGTGAGGGTGACAAGTCTATCAACCTTAAAAAAATTTCGTCCTCGAAATTAAAACAAAACAATCACAGAAAAACACATGCAGAAAACAATCCCTCTCGAATACCTCCAAAAATTTCAGAAAAATAAAAATCTCTTAAGACACAACAACACTTGCAAATAAAAACTGTTACGTGTCCGACACGGACACGAAACCATCACAAAATCTCACATATCAAAAGCCAAATCAACAATCACCAATGCAAAATATCAAAATAAATCAAGGAGGTCCAATGACCAAAATACCCTTGGGCCAGAAATGATACTGAAAACATCCTAATCACATGGTTAGGCTCTAGGTCAAACAGTCTCTAAGGTTTCACTAGCAAATCATTAAAATCACAAATCATGGCTTAAAATTTAAAATGATTTAAAATCTCAAAAATCAAAGCATGAATTAAATGACTAAAATTATAAAATTTAAAATTACTTCTAAATAAAAACTGGGTGCTATAAGTCTATCCACCCAAAAAAAAATCATCCTCAAAATTTTAAAACAAGTAAACACAAAAAATCATGCAATCGTTAATCGTATGCGTCTGTCCAATCATCATGATACTCAGAATCTTCGTCATGCTAGTGAGCAAGGCTACGATAATCACAGAGTCCTTGACTAAGGTACGTACCTCTAGAATTATGGTATTTAAAATTTTCGCATTGCCGCTAGCTTGGCAGCGAAAACCTTAAATTCCCACACCCGAGAAATACGTCCATAGTCCGACTATATGTCCTCACTCTGCCTGCTAGCACGACCCTAGAGAATTCTAAAATCTCATAATCGAGGCGACCTAGCCCATACGACTTATCTCAGAAGAATATTACATCACAAGGACAAAATTTCATCCAACGATCAAGGAACAGATAGAATCGAAGTTCAAGACAGTTTATAAAGAAGCAAATGCGGAAATGAGATCGAAAGATTGGAACCTGCTATCTGCTCTGCTACTGCCTGAGTGGGCTCAACTGTCATGGCGAAAGCTCGCCCCTGGTGGCCTCCTCTAGCCTGCCACACTCTGTCCTGGCCTGCCTGTCTGGCTGTACGGGCTGCACAGTTCTTCATCTGGTGGTCTGGAGCTCCACAAAATAAACAAACTCCCAGCTTCATCCTACAAACATCCCGGGTGTGCCCCATCTTCTTGCAAAAAGCACACTGGACGGCCTGCCTCTTGCCCTGACCCTGCTGCTGGTCGTCACGTACTGGTGCCTGATGTACTCTGTCCTGGTCTCTTCGGATTCCACTAGCGTGGCAATCCTTCAGCTGGTGATTGGGCGCCCTACAGTATAGGCAGACGCCCAACCTCTTCCTACAAGCCTCTCTAGTGTGCCCTGGCCTCCTGCAGAAAGTGCACCGAGTAGCCTGCCTCTGGCCTGGTCCCTGGTGCTGAACTGGGGTATCCTGAACTGTACTCGGTACAACCCTCTCAAGTGCTGCCGTCGCCAGCTGATGGGAGTTCTCCATGCTCCGTCGCAACAGATCTGCCTGCGTGCTCTGAGTCTGCAATATCCGCTGCAGAAGGGCCATCATCCCCTGAGTATCTGTCGGTAGCGGAGGCGGCGGTGGAAGAATATCAGGAACGATCATGGACAGTCCCGCTGCTGGAGGTGGAAGACCTCCTGGAACCGTCGCTGTTGCTCCTGCCTGAAGGACAGGGACTGAGGTGGCAGCTCTCTCAACTGTAGCTCCCGCATCCGGAGGTGGAAGACCTCCCGGATCTGACCTCTCTGGGGCACTAGGCCCTGCTGTCCGAGAACGAGTCACTGTCATCCTGAAGACGAATTGAACCCAAGAGATCAATATGGCATAAGATAAGATATTATCAAAGGAGGACAGTTAATTTAATACAAGGGGAGTAATCATGATAATCAAAAGATCGAAAGTTTTCCTAAGTGTGATTGAGAAACTCCTATCATATCCTAGGTCCTACGTCCTAATCGCAGGCTCGTAATTAGTACTCTAAGTCGAGCACCATTACGAGATCGCACTAATTGCGACACGAGACCTACGTGGGCCACCACAAAAACGTGTCACGACCCGTACCCTGAAGAGGGGCACAAGCACGTGGTTACGTCCAGCCTACGCCGCAGTATCGGCGGTAGAACGCTGTATATAGGGTCTGTAAATACTACGACTAAAACAGATAAATGTACCTGTACAGTATATACACTCCGAATGGAAGTGACATAGCAATATAGTCTCAATCACATATCTCAAACTAAGGTAGATAACATGGGAAAGAAATATGATAGATAAAACATGAAATGAGTCCAAGATCCACAAGTCAGAGCTATACACAAACGTCCAGAGTCTCAGAAAATATATAATAGATACTACAAACTGAAAAGTACTAGCTGGCTCACAGGCCAGGCAAACCTAACTAACTACGCTACTCATAGTGAGCAAAGTCTAGTGGCTCTACTAACAAGCCACGGTCCAAGTCTATTCTATCTAACCCGTCCCCATAATAGGTCGGGCAATCAGCCTCTGAATCATCTGTAAAATATCATAACGGTATCCTGTCAGGAAAATGAGCAAGTACAAATACCAACAGCAGCTCCATGTGAATTGACAAATACTATAAGAGACAGTATAATGAAATACAAGACAAAGATATAGGCGACTTGGGAACCATTCGAAAGCCGAGTTACAACCCTTAAACCAAACAAGGACCGGGGTTGTAACCCTTCTTTCAAACAGGACTTAGTCTCAAATCATGGTACAGTATAAAGGCAGGTAGAGCATGTGAGTAAATGAAATCATAGCATGGTGAAAAGTACAGAAAGTAATACTGAACTGGAATATAATATACGACAATAAATATAAAATGTGATTTGAATTATTAGAGCGATATGTGATCGTCTATGGAGTCATGGTAGGGTTATCCACTTGGCCCAACAATCACAGAAAAATCTCTGGAAAGGGTCATGCCGGCCAACCTGGATAACCCGGCAAGGGGTGTCTGCTACACCCTACGTGAGGTGAGGGTGGCGCTAGCAAAATAGTGACAGGGAGGCTTTGATCACATAACCCCTAATAATTCCCCCATCCCCGAATAGTATACGAATCCGGACATAGCACGTCATGACGCAGGATTCCCTAAGAGGGGAGCAAGTCCTCTTCAGGAATCGGCGTCAATATAAGTACAAAAATCAAGACCAAGCAAGTACCAGTATCCTAAGAAATCCAGGAATGACATCTCATGACAGGAATCCGACAATACTAGTCCGTGAACTATCGTGTCGAGAATCAAGTAAGACACTACAACTGAATCGGATATAGTAGATATCAAGACAATGAAAACTATCAGTGAATGTACTCGCCTGCTGTCCTGAGCTGTATGGTATATCAATGCTCAGAGCGGTATCAGAAGACCTAAATATGAGATACTGTAAGTTAATTTAGGTTTAAACAAGTTTAGGAATGATTTACAATGAATGATATGCAATCTAGGTCAAACTAAGTCTCACTGAGTCACACTAAGTCCTGTCAAGTCAATCTAGGTCAAATCAAGTTATATCAAGTCAATCTAAGCCTAACCAAGTCAATCCTAGGTCATACCAGTCATCACGGGTCAAAATAAGTCAAAGAAAGTCAAACGGGGTCAAGAGTTAGCCTACAGTTGACTTTTGGTCAACTGGTCAACCCTGGCCAACTCTGGTCAACTCTAGGTCAACCCTGGTCAACCCTAGGTCAATGGTGACTAATTGGTCAACTACACAAGTCCAATGGAAATTGGGACTAATTTGGGTAAAGTGTTGACCTATAGTTGACTTTTGGTCTAAAAAGTCAACCGTGGTCAACCGGGGTCAAGACTAGGTCTAGGCGACTATTTCTAACTATTACCAACCTCTACAACCCATATCCAAGTCCATCTTGGACTTCGAAACTCATATCTTGGTCGTAGGCCAATATCCTATTTTACCCTTAAAAAGGGTAAAATTCTAGCTTAGGCAACTATCAAGTTAGCCTACCTGCGCTTGGTATTTTGACCCGAGCTCCCTAGGGTAGTAAGGTACTAGCCTATACATACATTACCTACCAAGATACCTAAGTAAAGTGGACATCTAGTCCATCTTACGGTCCGAATCGCCCGTTTACCCGTTATCTTAAATATTTCAAGATACGGGATTGTGCGGTGCGATACCGTCTCCCCAAGCCCACACGCAACCCCGATTCCAACTCCGAAGCCTACCCACAAAATCTAAATCACATTATCTAACTCCCCTCCAAGTTTTGACGCGTTCCGAATTACGGAACTCAATTTCACCCCTTAACCAAAATCCTACTTAACCCTTAACTCACTCACTCAACTCTCTTCAACCTATACTTTTCACCCTCTCTTGGGACAAGTTTTGGGGGTTATTCTAGTAGGTTTATTAGGGTTATATAGAGCTAATAATAGGGTATATATATGTGTTTTCCATAAAGAAATTCTCTTTATTTGTTGTGTTTCTGGAAAAATTATAACTGTAGGAATCCGATCTAGAAGACGATCGCTTTATCCCTTGGACTATGCGAAGAAGAAAAGCTCTCAAAATTTTGACAGTAGATATCAATGTATCTGTACAATGAATAAGAAAAAGAACTCTATTTATAGAGTCAAAACAGTAACTGAAAAGATAACTACCTCACCACTGGTGCATTTGAAAAGTCACGCAGACTCTAAATACACGCAGGGTTAGTGACTAGTTACTGGACGTGGCCCGTAACTGTTGGACACATGGCATTAGTGCATGGGTCGTGTGCAAGTTACTGGGCACGCGAGAGAGAGATCGGTGGCATGGCTGTCACGTACTCCAGTTGAAATGAAATCCACGCTGTCTTGCTGAAGGCAAAAAATCCACGCAGTTTCGTTGACGCAGACTCGTTGAAGGCGAAATCCACACAAGCTTTGAAGAAGAATACTTCAGAATTCACGCAGGCTTTGAGAAGAATAACTCAAAAATCCACGCAAACTTGAGGAAGGAGAAGGTTCAGAATCCACGCAAACCGCCAGCTGTCTTGATTTGGCACGCTTCATCTGACACAAAATTTCTGACATTGATTATATTGTCAGCCGTATTAAATGAAGATAAGACCCAAAGTCATGCCAACTTGGTGAAGAGTGAGTCTTGCTAAGGAAGATTTCGAAAATCATGCAAAAGACGGCGATGATCTCTCGAGTTCTGTGCATACGTGGCATACGAGAAGACGTTTCTCGACTGCTGTGTTGTCAGTTATTATGATTCTGACGTATGGCTGAGCTGTCTCTGCGTGATTTCTAAAGAAGATGGACAGGCAGAACTTAGCGTATCTTTTGTGCTGCTTCTCGGATCACTCTGCGTGACTTGTTCTGATCAACTCAGCGTGACTTCATTTTTGAGGCCTACAAAACCCCCTTCAAAGTTTTCGAAAAAATGATAAAATATTTTCGAAATACTTTGAAAATAAAGATGATGAAAATGAGTTAAAGTCACGCTGAGATGGCTCCAAAGAGATATTTATCCCTAAATGATTGGACTGTTGGGATTCTGTGCAGTTAGGATCCCGTATCAAGCTCCTAAATCGAGACGAATCATGATGGGCCGTTTAGAATGAACCTATAAATAAGCCATAGATTACTTCTTTCCTTCTTTACTTGCTTTTGAAAGAGAGAACCCTCAGAAGAGAACTTCATCTTCGCCGACGAACTCCTTCTTCCCTGACTTCCTTTTATCCTTTCTCAGTCGAAATGGCTCCCAAGAAAGCTGATGCTCAGGCCAAGGGGAAAGCCCCTGCAACTTCTTCGCGTGCCACTACTGACAGACTTCCTCGACAGGAAGTTCCGCAAGCTCCTATGCATCGTAAGTGATGGAAGAACATGATCTGTTGAAGACGAGTTTGATGAAGATGAACTCCACATAGAACTTTTTAGGATCTTTAAAATAATAAACTTCAGAAATATATCCCCCCTTCTTAGGGCAAAGGATATTAATAAAGTATGCCTCCCTCTTTAGGGTCGGCCATACTTCACATCTTCGTGTTTACGAAGCTCTGTGTTCCACGCAAAAGGAGCATGACTCTCATGATTCTGCGTGACTTTTTACGTTGGCAGAAATGTTCATGTTGAAATAGTTACGCAGCTTTCAGGATGACGCTGCCTGATTTTTCACATGTTGACAGAGATATCAATGTTGAATTATTCACGCAGACTTCTGAGAGTCATCTTCTGGATAGATTAGTCTTCATCCTAATCTGTCTGGACTTAGCGTGAATAACTCACTCAGTATGTCATGGTAGTATATCCATATAGAGTCTATATCTGACTTTGTCTTCTGCCATTTCTTGTAGTGAACATCCGAAGCGAAGAAGCAGATTTTGAAGGGTGCTTGAGTATCTCATTTAAGCATGATTTATCTCATGTAACATTCCCTCAATTTGATCTTCCTGAAGCAAGACTATCATTGTTGGCCAATCAAGACCACACAACCTTACTCTGCTTGATGAATGGACAACCTTTTCAGAGTCTGGATCTGGTATCCCACAAGAAACCAGCATTCTTATTCGGAGATGCTATAGCACAAAAATCTCAGCCGAAGGGCATCAGGGAAAAGGTGTGTTTCTGCTTTGAGGGGGATGTGAAACAACCTATGTACTGGCCAAAGGTTTCCCGGGGTTTATCAATCATGAGACTTATGCATGCCAGCTATCCGAGAAAGATGTCCTGGTATTTGACAGAATATCAGCAGGCGAAAGCAAGCCGTATTATTTACAGGAAAGAGGGATTTTTCAGTGCCCCGGAGGATAATGTATCAGTGTTTCGGGGTCTGAAGCCTGGATGCATACCACCTGAAGACTCAGCCATATTAATGCCGTTTAGGATGCCCATTTTCATAAACGAATTCATTCCAACAAGAATGCATTCTATCCGACCGATTCGACGCCAAGGATGAATGGTCTAATGAATCAGGAGAATGTGAGATGGAAGACTTTAGTCCACTGGGCTTTAGAGAATTTTGAAACTGAGCTGAAGAAGATAAATCTCTATGATGCCGTCGTCAATTCATCCTACGGCTTCAAGCCTAACCCTTTTCTGTTCCTGGCTTTAGTTGAGAGATACAACTACAGGACGGGGACTTTTATGACTCCAAAAGGAGAGATGGGCTTCGCCCTTCACGAGATGGAATACATCTCACACCTGCCTTCAGGTTCGCTACCGTATGAGGAGTATGTTCCTACGACAGAGGAACTGAACTTTTTGTCAGAGAAGAACCCCGAGATGGTTCATCTATTTGAAGAGATGATGTGCCATTTTGGCACATGTACTCTATATTATAAGGGTTCCAAAGATGAAGCCGGTAACCACATACAGAAGTGGATGTCATACCTTTTCATGAATCGTGAAAAGGATGAGAAGAAAATAAATGAGAAGAGGTGGTACCAGATTAGCAACTTCAAGCCTCTTTCTGAAAGTGAAATCACTCATCTGCTGGAGAAATATGATTGCAAAGATTTCACTATCACTGAAGACTGGTACGAGTTCAAAGCTGGAACCACTTTCAGCTCTTATGTGAGGCAGAGTAGCAAGAGTCTGTAGAGGAACGGTCATCTGGCCGGATTCCTATCCCTGTGGTTAAGAAGATTCATCATTCCTGGCTCCAGCTCCTTGGACAGAATACACAGAGGTGTTATCTTTGCAGCGGTACGCCTTGTGTATGGTTACAGGCTGGACTTATTATCAGCGATGACCTGCAGACTAAATGCAGGTCTTCGGAATTTTGTAACTACCATGCTGTCTGCTCAGAGGCTGATGACTGAAGAATTCCCAAGGATAGAGATGCCTTTCACATTTTTATATGGTTGGCTTCTCCTTCATCATGATGGTCTGATACCTCCAGGGGCAGGAGGGAGTAGCAATCTTTTTCTGGAGAGGTACTCTGGAGAGACGTTCTAGAAGGTTCACACCCTCCCAGAATGCAGAAATGTATTGAATAGGGCGTCACATTGGTCGATCCAATGTGTCCCTCCACCATCGGGCTATGAGAGTATGCCCTTAAATATGATGGACGGAGATATGGGAAACCGACTAGATGATGTAGCCTTCCAATGGTTACAGAGGATCCGACCTTCTCATCTAGTATATCGTCACGAAGAAATGGCATATCTAGAACCATATTTACCAAGCCGATTTGCCAGACAATTTGGGTATGACCAACTCCATGTTGGGAACGCCACTACTTGTTTATCTGCTCGCGGAGGACTCATTGACGGAGCTCGAGCTTGGAGATATTTTGCAGCTAGAAATACAAAGGTCGTATTCTCTATGCCTAATCCTTTGTCTAGCTCGGGGCCAAAGATGCTTTATACGTATGCACGTTTCTATGTGTCGTCGAGCACTTTCAGACCGAGTTTCAATCTGAAGACCTTTGTTGCAGAGGATGATCCAGCTCCATCGAAGAGGTCAAAGAAGAAAATTGTTATTCAGCACTTTCCTTCAGAACCCGAATATGAGACAACAGAAGTTGAGCCTCCCTATGAATTATTCCAGGAAGGAAATTTTCCTGATGAGGTCCTTCCTCCTATATTTATATCTCTTTCTAAGAGGAAGAGAAGTGACGAATCTGAGACCATCTCCAAGAGGAGTACTAGGTCTCAAACATCCAAGAATAAGAAGAAAGGGGTCTCAGTGACTGCTACATCATCTTTAGGCGGTATCTCGGTTGATGAGGACGATGCCGCTGATAAAGACGAAGAGACTGATGAAGACGACGCTCCTTTGATAAGGAGGTCAAGAGACAGATATGTCAAGAAGTCTGCCAGCAAAATTAAGGGCAACAAACTCTTAGAAACGATCATGAGTGGAGGAGTTTTGCCAGAAATCAATGAAGCAGCTTCTACTGAGAAGACCGAATCTGATGATATTCACCCTGCAACAGCTTCAACTGAACAGACTGAAGTAGAGTCTGTTCAAGTTCAGGAAATAACTGCTCCGACCACAAGTGGAGTAGCTATTGAACCCTCGGAGACGAGGGTAATCCCATTTGAGCATGGGACAGAAGGTGTCATTCAAGCACTGGATGACCAGATTGATTACTCTGAAGAAGCAACAGCTCCGGAAGAAACTACCAAACAATCAGAAGTTCCTGAAATTCAAGCTGAAGAAAATATTTCTTTGGCTAGAGGCGACGAAGACGTGCCGGCGTCTGAGCTATCAGCTGCTGATGATCTGTTAAAGAATGTTTGTCAAGATATCATTCTTCGAACCGATATTCCAGAGACAACTGAACCGGCAGCCAATACTGAGCTTGCTATCGTCATTGTTCCAGAGACTCATGAAGATGTAAATATCATTGATTCTGAATTAGAAGCTCATCCTGAAGACGAAGAAGAAGAAGAAGCTGAAGGAGGAGAAGACTGGCATGCTGGCACCTCTACTCTTTACGATGAAGACAAAGTCAAGGGAAACAAAATGGAACTTAGCCCTGAACCTGCTCAATCACCGAACAACGCTCTAGCACCCAGTAATTCTGGAGCTGGAAGTAGCCATATAAAGCAGGTATCGGATACAATCATGGACCGGTTGCGAGAGGAAGCAAAGCTCCCTCCACATACCGAGTATGAACCTCAGCCAGGTAGAACTTTATTTCAAATTCTGTTTCCGCTGCTTCTTTCTTTCTTTAAATGCTGATTATATTTCTCTTTAACTGTAGGAACTGCTGCAGCAATGAGTTCGACTCATGCTCCGCTTATCCAGGCTGATGCCGATAAAGGGAATTCACACTTAACTTCTCCGATGGCACATACTTCTGTTCCGAGGATAGAGAATATTCAAGCTTCTTCTTCCATGATAACAGCGACTCCTGGATTTGAGACTGGATTAACAAGAACTCTAGGAATGTATTCAGATATCATTTACTCATATCTAGATACATTTTCCAAACGTTTCTTGAAGGATGAAGCTATGCCATTTTCTGATCTTCGAACTATGGTTAAGTTCCCTCTCATGGCGCTGCATCATGCTGGTTGTGAATCTCAGTGCATTTTCTTCAAACATCTCCTGGATGAATTAGAAGTAACTATCCGAAAGTACTGGGAGACTAAGAAGGAAGATCTTCAATCTTTAACTGCAACTGAAATTAGTCAACTAGAGCATGAAGCACAATCCCAACAAGCAGCTCTTGAAGCATTCCTTGCCTCTTCTACTGAGAAATTAGTAGAAAAGGGTGAAAAAATATTAGCTATTCGTCAAAGAGTAGAGCTTCTGGAGAAGGATAAAGTGTCCAAGGCTGAAGAACTGAAAAAATTAAAAGAGGAACTAGCTCGTCTTCAAGAGCGCATTACTGTCATGGAAGCAGATCAAGCTGAGGTTGCTACTACTTATATCTCTGAAGTTGAACACTATGAGACTCTTCGGAAGGAACGAGAACGGATGCAGGCGGAACAGATTGAAGAAGTCAGCCGTCGCCAGTCTACCATCATTACTTTTGATGAACAGAATGTTTCAATTGTAGCAGCAGAACGAGTTAGAAAAACTCATGAAGAGAAACTGACTGCTGTTCTAGATCGTATTAGGGAGCTGATAACTCCAAATGAGTGAACTTCTTTTATTTTCACTTTCACTTGTATCTCATGTTTTGATTCTGGAATGAGAGTAAATGAAAATCCTTGATCTGACTTTTGGTTTTGCTGTTTTGAAAATGATAGATTCATAGAAAATATGTTCAGAGGTAAATAATACATGACATATTTCAGTAGAATAGAATATACAAACGATAATTCTATCAAATGATATTAAGCTAGAAATGATCTTAGTTTAATACTGATTGGAAAAAATAGAATTCAGACATAAAAATATCTTTAAATTCAATTTTTCATGATCTTTAGACTCGGAAATCAAAAGACTAAATGAATGAACGGATTAACCGTCAGATTATAATGAACGGACGAACCGTCGGATAGATGAACGGACGAGCCGTCAGGTATTGATGAACGGTCAAACCGTCAGATGAACGGATGAACCGTCAAATATGAATCATTTTTCAAAACAGTCAATAGAAACCATATTGGAAGACAGAAGGTTGCAATAGAAGTCACCGATACTCGTATCGGAATCCCAAGAAGTGGTACTAGAAGAATCAGATCTCTTATCTTCGTCAGACTCAAGATCTTCAAGGATAATGTTGATGAAAGGAGTAGGAGCAGTATAACCCAATCCGTATTTCGTCCTTCCATATTTCAAAGGAGGAATCCGGACAGGCATTTTTCTTCCTTTTCCATTATTAAGGCCAGTCCTGAAGTCATAGCCCATATTTTTGATGATGTCTCTAGATTGCTGACTATAACGACGTAGTTGTAATCTTCCAGTATCATCATTTTTGTCATCATCTTCAAGATCAGAAGGATTTTGAGGCCCTTTGTAGAAGAATATTGGAATGTCTCCTGGCTTTCTGCTGGGAACTAGAAAGTATGAAGATTGTACAAGTTCTAGAGATACATCTGTATGAACAGTCTGTACAACTCCTATGGTTATTGTGTTCAAGTCATCTAACAGATGTAAATAACTATGAACATAATTACACACATCAACGTACTACAAAGGTGGAGACTTTTCATTAAATGTAAAAGCAGCAATATTTACATTGGGAGAAGACTGAGCCTTAGAGATTTTAGCCAAGTCAATGACTAAAGGGGGAGAAGAAGAAGAAGCTTTGTTTCGATTAAGATCGATAACAAATGGCTCAGAAGAGGTGAGCTCCCTTGAAGTTTGAGTAGAAAGAGTAGTCCGCCCTCCAACTGGAATTAGCAAAGTATCTTGTGAAGGTACAAGAACTGTAGTACGCCCACTGACAGGAATGATCAGTGTATTCTGAGTAGATGACTGAGGTAACGGAGAGATCCGTCCACTCACTGGAATGATGAAAGAATCTTCTCCAGAGGGTTTAGGAGATTGTTGCTGAGTAGTTCGACATTTAACAGGGATTATTAAAGTCTCACTTTGTGCATCTTCTTTCTCCATAGCTTGTATGATCCTTGTATACTCTTCTTTGTACATTCGGGAATCATTGAAATAAGCTTCAACCCCATGGAAGAGATTTATATCAGCAACTTCTTTTTGTACTCTTCCATTGCTATCAATGTATTTAAAACATTGATGAAGAGTAGAGGGCACCACATTATTTTCATGAAGAAAGGGCCTCCCCAGAAGAAGATTATAGGATCCCGCGATCTCGATCACATAGAAAGTGACTTTAGATCTGAAATCGCCTATCTGAAGCTTCAGATGAATCTTTCCCAAAGGCTCACTTCGGCTTTGATTGAATCCCAAGATAGTAGTAACCGTCTTGGAGAGCTTGTGAAGAGGAATTTTTAGTTCATCCAATAAACTCTTTGGCATTATGCTTATAGCAGACCCTGGGTCAATGAGGATACGATCTATCTTCATCGTATCAATATAACCAGTGTAGTAGAGAGGTCGATCATGTCGATTATCCTCCAGTAACATGTCGTCTTGTGTAAAGGTGATATTTGGGATAATCTCCAGTACACTGTTGCAATGTAAGCAAGTGGCAGGTTCCGCATCCGGCTTCTTCAATTGTGCAAGATAAGAGTCAGCTTGTAGAAGTGCTTCACTTAACGTCTCCCGAGTCTCTTTGGAAAGACGTAGAAGTTCAAAAAGGGACATTCTAGCGGGAGTATTAGCAAGCTGAGCCAAAATGTCGAAGTTGTAAGGCTTCTGAAGTCCAAGAGGAGAAGACTTCTTGATTGGCTTATCAAACCGAGCCTGTTGTTTGCCTTTCTCCAGAGCCGTAGGCTTGGGAGGAACAGGTTCAGTAGATGGTTCTTCTTCGGGAGGAACATTAGGAGCATCTTTAGCATCTGAAGGGATATCAGTAGGATCTTCAGGATTTTTAGAATAATCCTTTAGGTAAGGTTTTCCCGTTCGAGTAGCACTAACAAGTGCTTCTTCTTTGTCTTTTGGCTCTGTGTCAGAGGTAGACCCAAGAGAAGTCATATGACATGACTTGATCTTTCCAGCCTTCTTGGATTTTTGAGAAGAAATCTTTTGAGGAGAAGGCGATTCAAAATCTGCCACTAGATCAGGATGGATCCACATGATTTCCCCTGTTTCCAAAGTGATTGGCACTAATCCTTCAGACTGTGGAGGAGGAAGATTCACTATGTCAAGAGTTGCCTTGGGAATAGGAACAATCCCACTTTCAAGGAGTTGAGGAAGAAAATTTCCAAATTGCATAGAGACGACGTTGGAGGTGACGGTCTTCTCTTTTGGAGTAAGAGAGATAGCTCCAGATTTAATCATTTCTTGGATCTTTCCTTTCAATACATAACATGTACGAATTGTATGACCCAGCATTCTGTGATATGGACAGTATTTAGGATGATCTGTCTTACCAGCTTCATCAGGTTTCTTGATCTCTGGTAATTATATTTTATTACCTTTCAGCAGACATTCAAAGATACCAAGGACATCGTCGTCATCAAAAGAATATTCTTCTCTGGGCGAGGTGTTCTTGATTGTTGAGTTGTAGAGGCAGGAGTTTGAACATTTGATGCATCTTTGCTCTGAAGATTAACTTCAAGAGTTTCTTTTCCTTTGCGAGCATTATTTTTATTGTTAGCACCTTGTCCTGTTTCTTTAGGAGTCATCTGCACTCCTAAACCTTTGAAGGTTTCAGCACTGATTTCTGCAGCTTTAGCACTGACTATGAAGGAAGGCCAATCTTGAAATTGAGTGGACCCTGTCCACATACTGATGATTGGCAACAAGTTTGATTTGTACGTGTCAATGGTGACAGCATCAGGAGTTCCAAGAGGCATCTTCAGAGCTTCTCTTCGAAACCGTTCAATGTATTCCTCTGTAGATTCATTATTTTTCTGCTTGATTCTAATAAGAGCAGACATAGTCATGTCATTAAGCCTTCATAGAACCTTTCAAGAAACATCTGTTTGAAACCAGCAAATGAGGTAATACTCCCATCTGGGAGACTTCTATACCATTCATAAGCCGTTCCCTTGAGACATCCAATAAATACCCGAGTAAGGAGGGCATCACTTGGTTGTAGTTGATCAGTCATCACTTCAAAGTGATTGATAAACTGACTTGGAGAAGTGGTTCCATCATAGAATGAGATAGTAGGAGGCTTGTATTTAGGAGAATATGATACTTGCTTCCATTCTATCGGATAAGGCTGCTTGATGCCTAACCTTTGTAAACCATCCTTCTGTTTGAATGCCTCGAATTGAGTTTTGAGATTTTTCAATTCTTCAGAGACAACTCCCGAAGATTGTGGAGTTGTGGCTTGTAGAGAATAGTTGGAAGGAGGAACAACATTGTAAGCACTACCCCCAGCTCCAGAGAGACTAGGATTTGGTTGAGCAGGTCCAGGAGTATTGGATTGTACTGCTAGAGGAACTTGTACTAGACTTATATCAGTATCAACTGGTATGGCATCTGATACAGTCTGTCGATTTTGCAACTGAGCTGTCATGAGTTCATACATTGACTTCATTGTGTCAGTCATAGACTTCATTTGCTGTTCCAAAGAAGCAATTCTTTGATCTTGAGGAGTCAGGGAAGAAGAAGGTTCATCAGTATTCCCATCAACCATGTAAGTCGTGACTGTATGAGGGATTATTGATGAACTAGTAGATGTTGTATGCTCTGAATCATTGCTTCGTGTATCAAAGTCAACTATAGGAGAATTACCCCCAGTAGGAAGAGGTGGGAAGTTAGATTCTCCAAGAAATTCAGAATCAATTTCAGGGATCAAATTTCTTTGACTAGAAGCCAGGACTCTTGCTCTGGTGTTTCTATATACTCCATCTGGACTATCAACTCTACCCCCGGTGTCCCGAGAAGTCATGTTGACAGAGGCAAACAAAGGCTCATCTTCATCAGGCATAGGTTCATACTGAATCCTATTAAAGACAGACTGTCGTTTATTTTGACATCTGCATTGCATTGTGACTCTTGGCTGGAAGTCACATTCATGATCACCATGGTCTTGAACTGTTGATTCACATCTGTACTGAATTATGACTCTTGGATAGAAGTCACATTCAGCGTGTTCCTTTGATATAGAATTACTCCTTCTCTTCTGTTGAAGATATTCCCGTAAATCTGTTTGTGAAGATTGAGGAATATACTTCCTATTCTTGGGTCTTGATGGCTCTTGATTATACAAAAAGTGATTAATGTGAGCCACATAATTTCTTGCATACTCTGCATCTGGATCTTTTATCTTCATATCCAATTGGTATGGTTTCTTAACACCAGAAGTGCTGAGTTTTGTTCTTAAATCAGTGGAAGGTAACATATTAATTTTGGAAACATGGAATTTTCCTTCCATTGATCTGGATATTTGCAGAGAAGGAAGAGTTAAACCACTCCCTTGATTAGGAGTTGGTAACAGACCCTCTTTAATGGACAGATTCTGTGCCCAATTTGAAGAAATCAAAGAAGAAGACATTAAGGAATGTTTCTTCTTAGACTCATTCAGATGTTGAGACATAGAATGTCCAGAAGGAAGAGTAGTCAAAAGACCATCTCCTTTCCTTTGACTAACAAAAGTATCAGTCAAAGCTGTTCCTGGAGTAAAAACTACAGGAGCAGAAGAAACAACTAAAGAGTTATTCCTTTTCGAAGGGACTTTGTGTGGAAGACCACCCCCAGTTCTAGTAGAACTCGGTGAAGAAGAAGAGATAACTAAGGAGTTATTCTTCTCTGATGAAATACACGCTGAAACAGACTTGGTTAAAGAACCAGAGTTGTTAGCGTGGCTTTTGATTTTAGAATTACACGCTGGAACAGATTTGGCTAAGGAGCCAGTACTGTCAGCGTGACTTTTGAATGTAGGATTGCACACTGGAATAGATTTGGCTAAGGAGCCAGTACTATCAGCGTGACTTTTAGAGTTGAATTTGCACACTGGAACAGATTTGGCTAAGGAGCCAGTACTGTCAACGTGACTTTTAGAGTTGAATTTGCACACTGGAACAGATTCGGCTAAGGAGCCAGTACTGTCAGCGTGACTTTTAGAGTTGAATTTGCACACTGGAACAGATTCGGCTAAGGAGCCAGTACTGTCAGCGTGACTTTTAGAATTGAATTTGCACGCTGGAACAGATTCGGCTAAGGAGCCAATACTGTCAACGTGACTTTTGGTTACTGTCATCTTCGAGCGCACAAGAGTGTGTGTGCTTACAGTGGAGTTCTTGCCAGTGTTAGGAGTAGACACTGTGGCAGAGACTTCACCATTGACTGCCAACTGATTCTTAGGGACATAGACAGAGTGTCCCTTCGACTTGGCAGTGATGATGGAGGCTGGAATGGACTTGCCACCCTTAGCCCGCTGCATTTCTTCATAGGCGAGTTGATCGAATTTGATCGTCATCACCTTCTTCGTCGAGCCGATTGACGAAGTGTCGCATTGAGTTGTTACCATCTCAGAAGAGGAGATAGTTTTCCCCAGCAGAGTCGCCAATTTGTTTTCCATAAAGAAATTCTCTTTATTTGTTGTGTTTTTGGGAAAATTACAACTGTAGGAATCCGATCTAGAAGACGATCGCTTTATCCCTTGGACTATGCGAAGAAGAAAAGCTCTCAAAATTTTGACAGTAGATATCAATGTATCTGTACAATGAATAAGAAAAAGAACTCTATTTATAGAGTCAAAACAGTAACTGAAAAGATAACTACCTCACCACTGGTGCATTTGAAAAGTCACGCAGACTCTAAATACACGCAGGGTTAGTGACTAGTTACTGGACGTGGCCCGTAACTGTTGGACACATGGCATTAGTGCATGGGTCGTGTGCAAGTTACTGGGCACGCGAGAGAGAGATCGGTGGCATGGCTGCCACGTACTCCAGTTGAAATGAAATCCACGCTGTCTTGCTGAAGGCAAAAAATCCACGCAGTTTCGTTGACGCAGACTCGTTGAAGGTGATATCCACGCAAGCTTTGAAGAAGAATACTTCAGAATTCACGCAGGCTTTGAGAAGAATAACTCAAAAATCCACGCAAACTTGAGGAAGGAGAAGGTTCAGAATCCACGCAAACCGTCAGCTGTCTTGATTTGGCACGCTTCATCTGACACAAAATCTCTGACATTGATTATATTGTCAGCCGCATTAAATGAAGATAAGACCCAAAGTCACGCCAACTTGCTGAAGAGTGAGTCTTGCTAAGGAAGATTTCAAAATCACGCAAAAGACGGCGATGATCTCTCGAGTTCTGTGCATACGTGGCATACGAGGAGACGTTTCTCGACTGCTGTGTTGTCAGTTATTATGATTCTGACGTATGGCTGAGCTGTCTCTGCGTGATTTCTAAAGGAGATGGACAGGCAGAACTTAGCGTATCTTTTGTGCTGCTTCTCGGATCACTCTGCGTGACTTGTTCTGATCAACTCAGCGTGACTTCATTTTGAGGCCTACAATATGTATATATATATAGGTATATAGTGGGGTATATACGGGGTCGAATAGGGGATAAAACGGGGGGTTAAAAGCCAAATGTTGCTGCTACTGTTGCCTGCTACTGCTGCTGTTCTTGCTGCAGCTACTGCTGCTGTTTGCTGCTGTTAGGGGGGGGGGGGGGAACAGCAGCCCCATCCCCCCCCTTGGTGCCTTGGTTGCTCCTACTCTCTTCCTCTCATTCCTCCTCTAATTTCCTCTCAATTCTGCTCTAATCCTCTCTCAATCCTCCTCTAATCCTCTCTCAATCTCTCTAATATATATACCACTCTCACACAACTAATTCCCATTCCCTTTCCCTCTCTACACACACAGAATACACACACCTATATATGTATGACCACACACACATATATATATTTCTATACATATCTATATAAAAGTATATATATATATAGACACACTCACACACACATATATATATATATATATATATATATATATATATATATATATATATATATATATTTTTTTTTTTTTTTTTTCACACACACACACATATATATATATATATATGGACACTCACACACACATGGACACACTCTCACCCACACATGGACACACTCTCACATGGACACACACACTCCCACACATACAAATCTACATACACACATACATATATATATATATATATATATATATATATATATATATATATATATATATATATATATATATATATATATATATATATACCACTCTTAAAAGAATAAAACCATAATTAATCCTTAAACTAGAATTTAGGGGAACCTAACAAATCTAGGGTCAACTTGTAGAGAATGGTCTTCCCTATAATTAATGTGAAAGAATAAATGAAGATGAGAAATAAATGAGGGATTAGAGAGTTTACCTAAAGTGGATTTGATGGAGAAGAAGAAGCTTGAAGGAAAGAAATGAAGAGAGAGGAAGGAAACTTAGTGGTGAAGAAATGAGAGGTGGAGGGGTGCCCTTTATGGCCAGCCATGGAGGGATAGGGTAGGGGCACTTGAAATTACAAGTTTGCCCCTCCCTTGCTTCTAAGCTAAGTTAAGTCCCAAAACTGGTTTCGGAAGTTGCTAAAAATAAATAAAAATCATAATTAAACTTAATTACTCATGGGGGACTAGTCCAAACTCCTAAACCTAAAAGTTTAGTGTGGTGGGCCATGGTTAAATAACAGGCTAATTGCGACTCAAGTCGAAATTCACCGGGGTCCCGAATTAACTCGGAATGCGATAAAATTCGAATCCGACTCCTAATATATTTAAATAATAATATTCATGAAATAAAATTCCCAAAAATATTATAAAATGGAAAATTACCATTTTACCCCTAACTGGGAAAAGTGAGGGTGACAACTTCTATTCAGAGCATCTTCCACTGCCTGGTGCAAGGCATCGCCTCTACGATCTTGGGAAGCTAACAATGATCTGATGAGACCCACCAAAGTGCCATCATCAGGATCTACAGGCTGGACTGGCTGAACTGGCGGCTCTCCTCCAGTAGGTACGACTCGGGAGGCTGCTCCTGAGTGCTGGGCCTGATCTTCTGGTTGCTGCTGGTCCACGGGAGGTGCTCCTCCTTGCTGATCGGCAGGGTCAGGTGCAGTGCCGCTGAGGAAGACGACACAGGGAAACAATAAGGAAGGACCAGGACAGATCAACGATACAAGCATGTAATCAGGGCAAGAAATTCAGGGATTTGAAAATACGGGCGGAGATCAAGGACGAATACTGATTGAGACATCTATTCGGTAAACCCTCACATTTCTTGATTGACAAGACCTGCATGGGCCACCACTCAGCTATGCTGCAACTCATACTATTTGCTGCAACTCCTCGGAGGAAGATGGAGTTGCAGCGTTTGGATAGGCACTGCAAGTGGTCGACAAGTGTCCTTTTTCTGACGCTTGCCACTTGCTGTCCCCTTCAATTTTTATGTTTTCACTTGCTTCATCAAAGTGAAGGAAGTGCGGTGAAAGTGCTAGGTCTGGCGAGTCACCGATCGAGAACGTCAGTCCAGACGAAAATCGGGAGCCGCGTCCGTTGGGAGCCGCTATGGTCCGTCGGGAGCCGCGTCCTCGTCCGTCGGGAGCCGCTGTGGTCCACTCTTCCCCCCAAAGAAGAAGAAGAAGAAGCAGCTGTGGTGGAGAGGGGTTGGTGGTGGCGGTGGCGGTGGAGAGGGGTTGGTGGTCTGGAGGTGGCGGTGAAGAGGTGGGATGGGGGTCTGGGGTGGCGGCGGCTGTGGTGGTGGTGGTGGAGAGGGCGGTGGCGGTCGGAACCGGTAGCGGTGTGGTGGTGGTGGAGAGGGGCGGTGGAGGGGCTCTGGAGAGGGCGGTGTGGTGGTGGTGGTGGAGAGGGCGGTGTGGTGGTGGTGGAGAGGGTGGTGGAGAGGGCGGTGGCCGGCCAGGCCGGAGGGGCCAGAGAAAGAGAGAGAGAGATGAAGAAGAGTCCAGAGACAGAGGAGAGAGAGAGAGAGAGAGAGGGGGGGGGGGGGGGGGGGGAGAGTTAATATTAATAGGTAATTAATATATTATGGTAATTAATAGCTAATTATGGCATATAATTAGCAGCTAATTATGGTACCTAATTAATTTATTTAGTTTTTTTTTTAATTATGATAACTAATTTAATTATTGGGGGTAACCATACCTAGGTTTAGGGGTGGGCACGGGTCGGGCCAGGTCCAAATTTGTTGGACCCAGATCGGATCCGTTACTTGGCGGGACGGGGCTGGACGGGACGGGTCCAAAAAATATTGGACCCAGATCGGACCCGACCCGTTTGAAACGGGTCGACCCACGGGGCCAAACGAGTCCAAAAAAAGTTTAAAAAATTCTATAATAGTAAACATTTACATATGTTATATTGTTTATAAGAACAAAACAAGTTTAATGTCGTCCCAAACTTCTAGAATTTGTTTAGTAAACAATAAGATATTCTATTATGTATAGACTATAATAAAAAAATGCTAAAAATTGATATAAAAAAATATATATACTCCTAGAAACGGGTCGGGCCGGGGCCCGTTTATTTTGAAAATAGGACCCGTCCCGACCCGTTAATGTCACACGACCCGTCCCGTTTAAATTTCAAAATTTTGGAACCGACTTGTTTAGACATTTTACGGTTCGGACCGGGTCGGAACCGCGGGTCTTAGAACCGTATGCCCACCCTACCTAGATTTACCACATCTCCCAAAAAAACTTTCACTTTCTACTTACATAACTATCCAAACACCAAACCAATTTTTTTTCCACTTTCACTAGACAAAAAGTACTCCATCCAAACACATTTTGGAAAGTGCCACTTGCTGCAAGTCCACGAAAACTCAACTTACTGCAAGCGTCACTTTCACACTTTCAAAGAGTCTATCCAAACAGCCCCCTAATACTATTAACGGTTGAGATCGACGGTTTCGTCGGTAATGTCAGAGACATCGAGGACGACTGAGTCGGAGGTCGTAACAAGCAGGATTGAGAGAGAAAGAGGAATTCGTTTCGGATCCGACCGTAACGGAGCATCCGATAACCGATAACGGATCTCAATTTTATTTGGACGAGAAAAAAAAAAAGGAAACCGGCTAGTTTTCCGAACTGTTCTGGTAGGCTCGTAGGACCCATGTGGGCACGAGATGTAATTAGCGGGAAAGCCAGGGCCAATAGAATCATCAGCCGGTGCCCTAAGCCATCCTTAGCTTGTCCTATAAATAGGCCCCCGTCGTCTCCAATCTTTCCCTAATTCCTTTTCTCAAGCCAACAAGTTTCTCTTAATCTAGGGTTTCCTACAGGAGTCTTCCTAGCTCTCTCGTCGAAAGGTTCGATCTTCTTCCTCTCTTCTTCTTCTCTAACCGATCGATGATGAATTCCGTGTTCAATTTAATCTCTCGTTTGAAATCGATTATTAAATTTTTGATCGGATATTTTCCACGATCTCATAGATCCGATCTATTAGTCTCTTCGTTAGTCCCTTCGTTCAATTCCGATGAATTTTGATATTTATTTCGTAATTTTAGCTGCTTTTCTTAATATTTTAGGTCATATAGTCTAGATCTATATTTATTTTTTTGCTTATTCCGAAGTAGAGGATGGATCTAGAGAATTTTTTATTGTTCCACGTGTTTGCAAATCTGTTTCGTTTGTTACACATGATAACTTCGTAATTAAAATTTGGTTTAGACGGGCCTGTTATCATTTGGTTTTGATTTGTTAGATAGGTGATAGAACATATGGAATAGATGCCTAAAGATCAAACGAAGAGAGGGGTTGGTTTATTCCAGGATCAAATTATAAGAAGAAACATATGAAACCGTGCTTAAAGATTGAACCAGACGATCCAAAAAAAATTTCAGCTAAGTTAAAAGCATATAAAATGGTGCCTAATTATAAACCATATCCAAATTATTTTTTACCTGACCACCAAGTAGTCTTGACATTATAAGTAGTCTCGACTTCATATTTTTACATTAAGCGAACAATGATGTGAGTATTAATTTACCAAAAATCAAAGAATAACAAGATCCAATTAAAAACATTTCGGTGGTGGCCACTGACAATTGTGCTCTACTTAAAACCACGTAAAAACAAACAAACAAACTAAGAATATCTTGAAACAAGCTGCAGAAAAAGGAATCTCATGTAACATTTCTGAAACTACATCCATCTAATCCTAGGAAGTTCATGATCACGAGGTGGAGGACGAGATTGCAGACATCAAAATCAGAATAAGCCCGTTCTGGTGGTAGGTCCTGCAATTGGTGGTGAGCTCACTTTGTTTATTTTTGGATATCACAGACCTGACACTTTCGAGATGAGTTGATGTGGTTTTGTACCTTGAATTCCTTGTTCTCCTTGTTAACTTGAATGGGGAGACAAACTGCATATTTATCTAAAGAAAATATTGTAGCCAATCATGAAATACATCCTTCAAAATAATATAACCCTAAAAACAAAGAAGACTGATTCTTAAGTTATCCCTTTACCTGTGAGGACAGAGAACGAGTTAAAACTTAAAAGGAAATGTTCCAACCAGACCCATGTAAAACCACCTGTAGAATACACAACTCAAATATAAAATGTGGCTTAATCAGCATAAAGAAGATACTATAATATCTACTTGGTAAGAATTTTTGTGGAAATATGGGGCAACCACATATGTACTTGAGTGGCTTCATAATTCACATTTGTAGTTATTTCACAATTAAGTATTGAGGAAGTAGAGCCCGTAACAATTTTGAATTGTGCCTAATATCGCTTGTCCAAGCGAATGAATTCAAGATGACAAATCTTATCATCTTTCCCCTTCTTCTCTACCTTAGGCTGTGTTTGTTTGCTAAAAAGCGAGGGAAATAAAAGGAAAATAAAAAATTTATCCTATTTATTTGGGATGTCATTTGTATGTAAAACATTTGTTTGCTTTTCTTTCCTTTCTCTTACTTTCCACCAAACCAAATACCTGCTTAGCCTAGATGGATTCCGGAATGGCTTCTTAAATTTTTTTTGATGTGACTGACAACCTGCCAACTAGCCTTAGGTTTGGGCTCTGTGGACACACCCTCCCTTGCTAATAATTCCCAAGCGTAGGAACCTGAAACATACTTAAGTAGAATGCACTACTCCCTTTTACCCAAGCACATAACCTCTATGTAAAATATGATTTATATAATTGAATCTAGAGACATGCGATAAAGGATTTTTGGTGTTGGAGGTGAGTACTTTTGTTTGTAGTCGTCAAGATTTAGAAAATTTGAAAATATCAGAAGTTCTCTAGGAATTTAGAAACGCTTGAGAATAGCCTGTTACACTACAGGTTAATTATAGCCAATTGCCAACCAACATCATTTTCCACCATTCATGAGCCTCAATGACCTAGTTATATCATGACGAACAAGCTATGCTCCCATGGATGCCTTAAATAGCTTGATAGATTAAATTAGGGCATATTCTACCTGTTGCATCTGTTCCATACCATACATAAAAGATAAGCCTGAGAATCACTCACGGAGACATAGCAGTTTATTAGCACACAAGAAGCAAGTGTAGATTACTGTAGAAAACCTAATATTAACTACGAGTTTCCTTCCATAGTACATTGCTTAATTCCTTCCATAGTACATTGCTTAACTTTGCAGTTTATATATCCATTAACTACTAGAATTATCTCTTATATGCAATCAGTAGCCATCTAAAATTACAAGAGCATGTTTCTCTGTGCGTTGAAATGAAAAGCACTTTCTTGGTATGAATAAAATTATAAACAAATCGGTAAGTATGCTAATTTTCAATTGTCTGCTTAATGACTTGTATCATTTTACCATAGACTCCACAATTTAGCATATAATTCAGATTCATACTTTAGATTGCTATGAAGCTTTGACTAAATCAACTAATCAAGTCTGAATGAAACAACAGTAAGAATAATCATGCAGTTTTATACAATAAACCCTGAAAACTCCCGAAATGCAGGAGGAGATTGTGAGAACTTCCTAAATTTATCACAATCTTAAATATCAGTATGCTGCATTGTGCAACCTTATTTTCTCGATATAAAAAAGTAAAGTTTATAATCATATATGCACTTACTTCTGGGGCATAAATCCATTAAATGATATGGAGATACTGACAAAGTGATAAGGTAAATTCTTCCTTAGAAGTTTTGCCAGGAGCATAGGACAACATACAATCTTGACAATCACAAGTTAACAATATATCATGATTTTTTTTATGTTGTTTACTTCTCTGAATACAACAGCAGTAAGAATAATCATGCAGTTTTATACATTAAACCCTGAAAACTCTCAAAATGGAGAAGTAGATTGTGAGAACTTCCTAAATTTATCACAATCTTAAATATCAGTATATGCTGCATTGAGTTCCAAATGCAACCTTATTTTCTGAATATAAAAGTAAAGTTTATAATCATAATTGCACTTCTGGGTCATAAATCCATTAAATGACATGGAGATACTGACAAAGTGACAAGGTAAATTCTTCCCTAGAAGTTTTGCTAGGACAACATACAATCTTGACAATCACAAGTTAACAATATATTATGAATGCTTTTATGTTGGTGTAATGATTTTTTTATGTTGTGTACTTCTCTGAATGCAACACCAGTTGGAATAATCATGCAGTTTTATACATTAAACCCTGAAAACTCCCAAAATGGAGAAGTAGATTGTGAGAACTTCCTAAATTTATCACAATCTTAAATATCAGTATATGCTGCATCGAGTTCCGAATGAAACCTTATCTTGTCAATATAAAAGTAAAGTTTATAATCATAAATGCACTTCTGGGTCGTAAATCCATTAAATGACATGGAGATACTGACAAAGTGACGATATAAATTCTTCCCTAGAAGTTTTGCTTGGACAACATAGAATCTTGACAATCACAAGTTAAACAATATATTATGAATGTTTTTATGTTGTGTACTTCTCTCAGTATTCAATTTGCATGATAAGCAAGTTAAATTTAATAGTGTAATTTTTTAAAGATAACGTGTATAAATGATCTCATTTAGAGAGAAAATGGAAACCAGAGCATCGCGACATATACCAAACCCCAAAAGTGAACAGCAAACAAGAAAGCCAAGTAGAGAGAAATCCATTCTCTATGACATCTCCATTACAATAATGCATCCCCCTGCAACCATTAAATGCCTTGGAGAAGAGAGAACAAGGTGCAATCTGCAAGATAATGGTTGCATATACAAGTTAGGGTCCCTAGAGGATTTCACAGTAAATGAATAATACAGAGATGAGAAATAGCTTATGGTTGAGGAGGGAGAGGAAAAACTGGTCAATAAATGTGACAATACTACACTAGAAGTAGGCGTTTGTTAACTAGCTAATAAATAAACATCAAGACCTGTGGAGGAAAGGAGCAAACAGCGAATACACTATATAAACCTAACAGTAATGAAGTTGCTAATGAACAGACTATTACTTCCCGAACTTGCCAAAGGAACTAAAAAATACATAAAAAGCATTAATCTGAATATATATCATTCAGACATTAAGCTAGAGTAATAACAATGAAAAATGTGGGTGTAATACAATTGATGTAGGTGTTGACAGTTCATTCCTTTCGTGCTACACATGCTAATTGTATTAGCATGTTTCTTATTTCAATTAAGAGGCTAAGATAGATGGAAATATCTTTGGTCAAGGTGGTATAAAACTAAAATAATACGGTCCTTGAAAGAAGGTTTGATTTTTGAATAATACTATGACACTAGTGGTTTAGTTGTGGAGATGCTTTTGTTACCGAGTTTTATTATGATAGAAAATGCAATAAATAATTGGTGTGAGATATAATGGTTGAATTACTACTATTGTTCCTTTTGGAGTCTAATTCTTATTATAAATATGCTATTACATAGATATTACTGAAACCCATCTTTTTTTTCCTGGAATTCCTTATTATTTCTGTATTTCTTCAAATGCCTTGTAGTTTTATGCTTCTTATTCCTGATCCCCTCAATTGTCAATATTCATTTTCCCAGTGCGAGGAGGTGACACGCGAAACAAAGATGATACACGTGTTATGCCAATGTCCTTTCTTCAGATGGAAAAAGTGGAAGAGTATTTATCCATGTGACAAACAATTGACATGTTGGACTTATAATAATACCTTTGTACAATAGCATTGCTAGCATGAGTAGTAAAAATTCTAGGAAGAGATTGTTTGTGTACTGATTCAAGTGGTGCTACACAGAAGGCCTTTGTAAAGGGACCTGGCTTTCTAAGCCATGTGATTTGTACTGGGTAAAATAGTGGTTGAATCATTATTAGTTTAAGATCACATTTGCATCACTGATCCTGATGTTACTCTCTATATTTGGATTATTCTTGGCATACTAGTTACAGTGCAATAGCATTGCTAGCCAAGGTTGTAAAAATCGCTAGTCGGTTTGCGGGGACTAGAGCTTAATCGGATTAATCGAGGACTAGTCGGATTAATCATTTTGTATATGTCATCAAAGTATAAACTACTCAAAAGGGGTTGAATGGATTTGGGTTTCTGGGTTAGGTCTGTACCCGTGCTTTTTTCTAAATGTTTCCAAAATCCAGTACTAGTCGGCCGACTAGGTGCTCAACTTCCTGATTTCCGGCAGATTTTGGGGTTTCCAATTTATTGGCCGATTTCCCCCCATTCCTAGGCGGCCAGTGCTGACTAGCGACTAGGCGTCGACTAGTCGGCCAACTAGGCCGATTTTTGCGACATTGTTGCTAGCATGAGTAGTCAAAGATTCTAGGAAGAGCAATTGTGTACTGATTCAAAGTGGTACACATAAAGCCGTTGTAAAGGGACCTGACTTTCTAAGCCATCTGATTTATACTTGGCAGAATAGTGTTTGAATCATTATTAGCCACATTTGCATCACTGACCTTGATGTTACTCTTAAGATCTATAGTGGTTTATTTTTGGCATACTACTTTACAAATGTTTACTTTAAGATCTTATTTGGTTTATTATTGGCATACTAATCCCAATCCAAGAAGTTGATATTAACAAATAATCAACACCATAAGATAATATAAACAAATATTCTATCCATTATGATACTGTTGCTGTATATGCACAATATTCTTTTGACACTGGCGTCAAATAGTTTCAAAAGGGAATACTCACTTGTACACAAGAAACTGCCAAAGTGAGGATTTAGGTGTCTTTTTTTGGCTTGCACGATAATGTTTTATGGATGCTCATTATGTTTTCTTAACCATTTTGTATGTTGTGTCCGTGATCAGGAAAAGTTGGCAATTCTACTATTATTTGGCGTGTACTGCCAAAGTGGAGCGTGTCAAGTTTGAAGCTTTTATGTCTGGCACAGACTCTCTCTACTTGGGAACAATTGGATTGCTCGGAGAATATTCTCCTACATCGAGAAAAAGGTATAGATTCTCTTTGGAGAGGTTTCGCTGCATGCATCAAAGGCCACTCCAGAACAAGATATCTGGTTGCTCATTTATGCAACCTATCGTCCTTGATAGAAGTTTTCCTGAATCTCCAAAGGAACAAAGCTTTACACTCGACTCTGCCGCACACCTCTGATAGGTTTTCATCCTCTGTTCTGACAAGTTCACCACTTGAGCAGCAAAGATGGCTTTACAGAACATTGGTGCCGCTAATAGTGATGATGCCTTTTATAGGTATAAGATGCCCAAAATGATTACTAAAATTGAAGGTCGTGGGAATGGCATTAAGACTAACATAGTGAACATGGTGGATATTGCCAAAGCTCTGGCCAGGCCAGCCTCTTACACCACCAAATATTTTGGAGCTATACTTGGTGCGCAGTCCAAGTTTGATGAAAAAACTGGTGTCTCGCTTGTTAATGGCGCTCACGAGACTGCCAAGCTTGCTGGGCTTCTTGAGAACTTCATCAAGAAATACGTCCAGTGCTATGGGTGCGGTAACCCGGAGACCGAGATCATAATCACCAAGACTCAGATGATTACTCTGAAGTGTGCAGCCTGTGGTTTTATTTCTGATGTAGATATGAGAGATAAACTCACTACTTTTATACTGAAAAACCCTCCAGAACAGAAGAAAACTGGAAAGGACAAGAAGGCAATGAGGAGGGCCGAGAAGGAACGGCTGAAGGAAGGGGAAGCTGCAGACGAGGAAATGAAGAAACTGAAGAAAGATGCTAAAAAGAAAGGAGCTGCCACCTCCAAGGAACCTCCCAAAGTTTCTGGAAAGAAGAAAGCCAATGGTGTCTCTGAGAAATCCAATGGAGGCTCGGATGAAGATCACTCCAGTTCACCTGCTGGCAGCCATAATGGCGATCCTGATGCTGAGGAGGAGGATGACGATGTGCAGTGGCAGACTGACACCTCAATTGAGGCTGCGAAGCTGCGTATCCAAGAGCAACTTAGTGCAGCAACTGCTGAAATGGTGATGCTTTCAACTATAGAAGAGGAGAAGAAACCACAAAAGGCAAAGAAAGAAGAGGGGGGTACAAATGGAAAAGTAGAGAGTGAAGAAAAGCAAAATGTCAATGCTTATGATAGGCTGGTTTCTGAGATAAAGACCAAACTTTCTGAAGGGCCCACTCCAAGCCAACTTCAATCTTTTCTAGGTTCGGCTGTCGGGACCAGTCAGGAGATTATGTCTGCCTTATTAGAAGCTCTCTTTGATGGCGCCGGCAAAGGCTTCTCGAAAGAAGTAGCCAAGAAGAAGAACCATCTCTCTGCTGCAGTTCAAGATGAGGGTTCACAAATGTTTCTGCTCCGTGCAGTCGAGTCATTTTGCGGCAAGGCCAGTGGAGATGCAGTCAAGGAGGTAGCTCTCGCCCTCAAGGTTCTTTACGATGGGGATGTGCTCGAGGAAGAAGTCGTAACTCAGTGGTACGAGGAAGGCTTGGCTGGAGGTAACAAGAACTCCCAGATCTGGAAAAACGTGAAACCTTTCGTGGAATGGCTGCAGAGTGCGGAGTCCGAATCTGAAGAGGAGTAATCAGTGCGTGGTTTATACGGTGCTCTTATTTCTATTTCAGGTTCCAATGTGTTCTTTGTCATTTTGAGTTGGTGTCAGTTTCCTATGCCGTCTTGTTTGGTTTGCACGTCTGTTTGTGTCGATTTGTTATCATGGAGACTTAAGTAGGTTTGCATGTCTGTGAACATTTTCTTAGTTTCGCCTTGCTGCTTTATGTACTGTGTGAGACTCTGTATTAGAACCTTTGAATAATGAAGTAGTGTTTTTTTTATACACATGGTGATTCTTCTTCTGTCATCTTTTTTATTTTGAGGTGGCAGCTTTCAAACGCAGGTGGGTAGGCTGCTTCAGATACTGCTTTTTGCGAAGCAGCAACAATCCCAAACCAAGACGGTCTTGTTCATTATCAACTGATGTGCTTATTATCTCTGAAGTAACTTTGCCCTTACTGTGTCTAATGTCACTGAAGTAACTTTGCCCATCCTGTGTCTAATGTCACTGCTGGTTTCAAGGTCAGTTGGAGGAGGGTTGCCTCCAGTAGATCAAAGCCTGCAATTCTATTTTGCCCAAGAATTTTCCGTTAATGGCTTGTTTATAAACTTGGATGTGAAAAATTATTAGGTGCTCCCGGCTCACCACTGGATGTGATGAGTGGCGAGTCTGGTCCAACGAACAATGGACACTTGGCAATAATCAGTTCATAAAGTTAGCTTAATATTAATGTTAATGTTACTATTAATATTAATATTAATATTACTATTAATATTAATGTTAATCTTAATATTAATGTTAAAATTGATATTAATTTTAATTTTAATATTATTGTTAATATTAATGTTAATCTTAATACTAATATTAATTTTAATTTTAATGTTAATATTAATATTATTGATTTTGTTAACTTTTTTCCGTTATCTTATCCTATCCGGTTCTGATGTGGGAAGTGTGGAATTAATTGGTTATTGTCAATTGTTCATTGGACCGGACTCACCACTCAGCACATCCAATGGTGAGCCGAGAGCACCTAATAACTTCTCCTGGCAGGTCTTTTCCCTTTTTGTAATTTGTTCTCTTTATTCTTTTCCGAGCTCAAGGATATTGCGACTTTTCTGATATATTAGATATGTGCTGGAATTTGTACTTGTATGTTGCTTTATAATTCGTAGTGGATTTGCTTACAGAATTTCTCTGGGGAGTGGGCAATGTTTTTTTGCGGGCAAGTTCAACTGGTTTGATCAAGGTGACCTTGATCACATGTTTGAAAATAGATCAAGAACAAACAAGTGCTGCCGAAGATTTGAGGGAGCAGCTTGGAGATCATAAATCAGTAGAGTCCCATGGTTCATGTCTGGAAAACATGTCTTAATTATTATAACAACTCTGTTATATTGATAAATGGTTTGGATTCTTTTTCTTGCAGACTTGGAAGTCGATCTTTTGTATTTCCAATCATATATTCTATTAACCTCTCTCTCTCTCTCTCTCTCTCTCTCTCTCTCTTTGTAGCTGTAGAAAATTGAGTTGCTCAGCTTTCATGATCTATACTACACTGTAGAAAATTGAGTTGCTCAGCTTTCATGATCTATACTACACTTTTCTGCTGAGTTTGGATCATAATTCTTTTGTGGGCTTTAAAATATATCGTTCTGCATACGCCTTTCTATAGTATGGTTTGGATATATAGCATGTTCATTTTTTTTAACAATATGAAAGAGAATTAACATTGAAACATTCAAGGAGACTGTACATGAGTATTATCATTTGTTTTATGTTTTATTCCAAATAGGTACTTATATTTTATACATGAACTAGTCATAACCCGTGCCCATAGGGCATGGTTCATTTAAGGTATTTTTCCTCAAAATCTTGGACCCCCAATTTTAAACGAACAATAATAATTATGAGGCCCCCATCAAAATATTAAATCCCAACCACTGGTGAATTTTCTTTGGATTTCCCATAAAATTTCACTCTCAATAATGCTCATCCACAACCTTTATGAGTGCAAATCCCACTCTTTGGATTCCCCATAAAACCCCACTCTCAATAATGCTCATCCACAACCATTATGAGTACAAACCCCACTCTTTGGATTTTCCATAAAACCTTACAACCGTTGATTCACCAAGATTAAATCTCAACCACTCTTTATCTTGGCACAGTCAGTCCTAGGATTCAAAAACTTTGTGTTTTGTATAAGAGATATATGTATACACGCTTCCTAGATGAGAGTGAGACTGACTCAGTCTTCTAGTGGTACTGGTGGGTTGGATTGCCAAATACTTGAGACGGAACATCATCTATGATGTGGTTGCGTGGCTTCCTTGATGGGACTGAATCTTCGTAGTGGGTTGGATTGCCAAATAGTACTTGTAGAATGAACATCTATGTACGTTACGTGGCTGCGAGGATTTTGGAGAAACTTCCAGTCTCAAGTTGTGAATCGGGCCGGGCCGGGCCGGCCCGCAGCCCACATTGGGCGGTTCGAACCGGGCTCGGGCCAAGCCCGGACCGGACCGGAGCTGACAGCGGGCCGGGCCTGGCCCGGCCCGGTCGGGAAAATCCAAGCCCAGCCCGGCCCACAGGACCGGCGGAGGAGGGGCTGGGCCGGGCCGGTTCGGGCCAGCGGGCCGGGCCGGGTCCGGGCTTCGGTCGGGCCGGTCCGGGCTTGGGTTGGGTTTTGAATGTTTTTTTTTTTTTTTTTTAAAATTTGATAAAAAGTTTATGATAAAAATTCATAGTAAATAATTGATGTTAAAATATATTGTAAGTGTATTAAGTGTTAAAATTTCATTATAAATTATTTATCCTAATATATTATTTTAGTTTACATTTATGTATAAATATATTGTAAGTGTATTAAGTGTTTTAAAGTTTACAAATTTATTTTACATTTTTTTAAAGTATAAATTTATAAAGTTTAAATTTATAAAGTTTATTAAATTTTATATAAAATTTATAAAGTATATAAAATTATTTATAAAGTTTATTCTAAGTGTATAAAGTTTTTTAAAGTTTAAATTTAGTAATATTTGTATAAATTTTAAACATTTTTCCCTCCTTCTTTTTCCGGGCTTGGGACCGGCATAGGCGAAGTTAAAAAATGTTTTTTTATATTTTTAATTTATTTAGTTTGTTTTAGTTGTTAATTTAAATTATTTATATTTTACTTACTTTCTTTTAAGTAATAAAATTTATAATTTATTTTAGTTGTTAATTTAAATTATTTATATTTTACTTACTTTCTTTTAATTAATATGATTTATAATTTATTTAGTTTTTTAAATTATTTATATTTTACTTACTTTCTTGTAAATTATTTACTTTCTTTGTTTGTTTTTTTTGAAAGTATAATTTTTTAAAGTATAAATTATTTACTTTTAAAAATTATTTACTTACTTTCTTTGTTTGTTAAAATATATATTGAAAGTATAAATTAGAAAATTTTAAAGTATACATTGAAAGTATAAATTTTTAAAGTACAAATTCCGAAAGTGTAAATATCAAAGTTTTTTTTTTTTATTTTTTTTTTTTTTGGGAGAAAAAAATATCAAAGTTATTATAACAGCTATATTATGGGGGTATTTTGGTAAAATACCCCCCTGAAATTCAAAAAAAAAAAAAAATCAGTCAGCCGGTTCAGACCGGGCCAGACCGGGCCGGGCCGGTTCGGGCCAACCGGGCCGACCGTTTAAAAAAAAAAAACAAAAAAATTTCCAGCCGGTCCGGGCCGGGCCGGGCTTGGGCTCGAAGGGGGGGCCCGACCCGGACCACTTGGCTCTTCGGGCTGGGCCGGTCCGGGTTTTTGGGCGGGCCGGGCCGGGCTAACAGGAGGTCGGGCCGGGTGGGCTCGGGCCGGGCACCGGGCCGCCCGGCCCATTTAACACCTTGATTCCAGTCTCCCATGCACGGATTTCAAGTCATGGTGCATGTAAAGTCGTCAAAAATCCCACTTCCTGTCCCCCCTCCCAAAGTCGTCGACCAAACATTGACCATGTCAACCGTTTTGAATGACAAAATAAAGTACGAGGGGAAAAAAAAAAATTCTATACAGTAATTTTTTTTTTTTATTCTCCCATCTAACAAAGAAGTCACTTTTCTATTATAAAAAAATCAGTTTACTTTCTAATTTTATTGTTCTCATCCAAATACATTATATATATATATATATATATATATATATATATATATATATATATATATATATATATATATAATTTTTCAACAAAAAAGAAAAGAATAAGGAATGATTTCCTTTCTTTTCTGCAAACCAGACCAGGCCTTATAATCTACTAGCATATATGCACATTATTTGCGGGTATTTAACCTCATTTTAATTAACATTTTTTTTGTACTTGAAAAGAAAAAGTATCATAATGTCAAACTATATTTTTCTTATTTTTTATTATATATAAATACTTAGCTGCTTTTATTAAATTTAATAAATAATTTTAATTAATAAAGTTAGATAACAACATATCTGAAAGAAATTAAAGTAAAACTAACTTTTATATAATAGTTTAGATTAGCTCCACCTTCCATCTCTCAGTTATTTGTAAGTGGATCGATCTGTAACCCTCAACTGACCTTTCATTTTCTTCTTCTTCTTCTTCTTCTTCTTTTCCAATTGAATTTGTTGTCTACA
>JANAVB010041219.1:4306434-4476434 GCA_029216955.1 Iris pallida
AATATAGGGTTTCATGGGTTTTCATGGTTTTGATCTATCAAACTTGGCTATTTTCGAAAATCCATGGTCCTATGTTGAAGGAATTTTGATTCTACACAATTTTGACCTTTGTAAAGTTAGATTTCGACCTGTTTGGAGGAAGTTAGGGCCGGAGCAACATTTGGGGTTCCCGTGGTTCGCCTACGCAGGCTCTGGCAGGGAAGATGAGCAGTTCCCAGCCGCATGAGCATTGCAGCCGCATGAGCATTGCAGCCGCATGAGCAAAGCAGCCGCATGAGCATCGCAGCCGCATGTGCAATTCCCAGCCGCAGGAGCAAAGCAGCCGCATAAAGCCTTCGCAACCACATGAGCTCATTGCCGCATGAACTTTGAACTTCTGAGCCGCATGGCATTGCCCTCCCGCTGCCGCATATGCAAGACTTCCATTTGAGCCGCATAGGCTATGGTTCCATTTCCTAGCTGTCACGCCCCAGAACCGAAATACCGGAGAGCGGGGGCAGACATAGCCAGCTACGCAATCCCAAAGTACGTTAATACTCTGAAATCACGTATAAGCTGTCAAGATATGGGGGTTACTCTACAAGCCATCAGTCAATCCTATGGTTTAACAATCCTAGGTATCTCAATCATAGGCAATTATACAAGAGCAAAGAGTACGATCATCATACATACAATAGTAAGGCGTCCCGAACCATATATATATGACTGATCATGAAACCAGTACCACAGAACTGAGGACTAGCTAGAGTATTAGTCGTACATGATAAGGACTAGCTATAGTCTAGGATACACATATCATGTTTATGCCCGTAGGCTACAATATCAAGAAAAATACCAAAACACGAGCTAAACACGTGCTCGGGGCTAAAACGTTATAAGAGGAGAATTTACATATCAGTGGGAGAATGAAGAAGAAACCCACTGAGGCATTCGGGTGCTCCGGCTGGTCACCGTCGAGTAGATGGTGCGGTAGATCCTTCGGGCTCTTCTATTAGAACCTGGCCATGCAAAACCAGTGGGGTCAGACCCCAAATAGCAAGTACCACAAAGGAGGCCGAACTATGAACTTAAAACCAGCAATCATTAGCATTCAACAAGGAGAGAAAGCAATAAGTAAAGGGGGATCGAGATTCGTGCAGTACCAATGCACTTATCCTGAACATAGGAAGATAGTAAGTAAATCATCATTTGACATAAAATAAACTGGAGAACAAGTTAAATAAATATAGCCAGGCAATATACGAAGAGAGGACGAAGGCACTGTTCCGGAAACCAGGTTACAACCCTTAAACCAAACAAGGACCGAGATTGTAATCCTTCGCCTGAACAGAACTTAGTCTCTGATCATTTATTGCTAAAGGTGACAATCATTAAGTAACAGTGAGAGAGTGACAATACAGAGTACAAATATTATAGTAACAATCTGGAGTGACAATGATTCAATCATTCTGGTATAATCTTGCAATCAATCACTTCTAGACAATACTATACTGGACTAGACTCCATCCAAGCAATCACGGCCAATCATTGCCTACGACTTTCTACATTAACTAACTAGGGTTATCACAATCCTAGTAACTAGCAAGATGCAATGAGATGCTCCAAGTAGTCACAGGCCCTGCAGCTATCCAGGTTATCCAGGCAGTTATAGTGACAATCTGGAGAGTACAATACATTAGAGTGACAGTAGAGTTCTATCATTTAAGTGACAATAGTGAGTGCCCCACATAACAGTAGGCTAGAAATATGCCCTACTCGTCGGCAGGCTACAAGTCCAAACATTAACGGCCGGGATAACGGGATCGCCTGTAACTGGGGAACATCTGTCACGACCCGCACCCGGATATACGGGTACGAATACGTGGGCCACGCCCAGCCTACGCCGCGGTATCGGCGGTAGAACGCTGTTAAGTATACTATACTAACTACAACTTCTAAGATCCATAACTATGAAATGTACTCATGTCACATCACGAAAACTAAGGAAGATAAGACAAGAAATAATTACAATATCACTAGAACAACTAGAATCTACAATGATCATAAGACAGGAAAATAAAGAAGGAACAACAAGACTAACTAAAGATAACTACCAGGCAACTCACATAGAAGAATAGTGAGATCCACCTCAGCTAGCAACATCATAAAGTCCCATATTGAGGGCACAACTACTCTTAAAATTTTGTCAACATATCCAGTCAGGATGGAACGAGCACAAATCTCAAATAACAGTTCTAATTAGACGATATTGAAAATATAGCAGTAAATAGAGAGAATATACAAGAAATCATGAAATGTACATGTGAGTATCATGGCAAGGTAAGCTGTAAATCTAGAGCTAGACAAGGCAAGTAAACTGATCATGGCATGTACAAGAATTAAGAATCATCTGTCTAAGTGTGTGAGTACTAGTTTCAACATGTGGCCGGCTTGGGTATGCACAAGGTCTACTGGCCTGGTTAATCATACGTGGGGTGTATGATTAACACTCACAAGATCTACAAGAACAACAAGGTGGATAATGACCACATATCTACACTAATACTCCCCGTCTCCGACTAGTATAGTGGATCCAACCATGACACATCATGACACGCGATTCTCCGAGAGGGTAGCTAGCCTTCGCAGGAATCGTGTCTATACAATGCACAAGGAACAAGGAAGACTTGCACAAGATATACCAAGGAAAGCAAGAAATAACATCTCATGACGGGATCCAGAGAAATACCAATCCATGTGAAAAATGTGTCAAGAGAACAAGGGTATCTACACTAAATACAAGAAACATAAACGATATCATAAAACAGAAATATTATCAGAGAATGTACTCGCCTGAGATCTGGTGGAATATGTCAACTGATCCAAGAACAGTGCCTCGAGGACCTATAGGTGGAATACTGTATCAATATAAGGGTTTGGAAGTAAAATCAAGTCATACTAAGTCAAACTAGGTCAAGACAAGTCAAAGCAATCAAACTAGGTCAATCTAAGTCAATGGTCGACTTACAGTTGACTTTTGGTCAACTGGTCAACTCTGGTCAACTCTAGGTCAAATTTGACTAACGTTGACTAACAGTTGACTTTGGGTCAACTGGTCAACTTTGGTCAAGTTCTGGTCAATCTTAGGCTACGGTTGACTTTCGGTTGACTTTTGGTCAAAATAGTCAACTGTGGTCAACCAAGGTCAAAACTAGTCTAACCTATGTCAAATGTTGACTCTACTTCGACGTTCAGTCAAAGTAGCCAACCATGGTCAAACAGAGTCAAAGCTAGTCTCTACAAACATCTACAGGGTCAATACATTCAATTTCAGTGGTTGTGAAATCACTGGAATCGATGGATCTCAAATACCACAAAAGGAGAAAGATTATAATAATAGGATGAAAACCTACAGGTGTTGTCGGATGATGAAACTAACATCACCAACGTATCCAGAATGGTCAAATCAGCTAGAATAGCCTGCCCAAAAGTCCAATTTGGACATGGAGACAAAACGGTAATTTCGGACCAAAATGATGTCCGCCGTTGGACACACTTTGTACCGAAAAATGTGCCAAAATAAAAGTGCACAAAACCTAACAAATTATATGTCCACGAATCCAGAATGACGATACGATCCCAACGGTATATCCAGAATTGGATTCTGTTGACCCGATCTCAAATTGGTCCGTTGACCAGGACATTAAGATTCCGATTTGCACGGAAAAGCGTGTCGGAGCCAATGTCCTCAAAACTTAGCAAATTATATATCAACGAGTCCAGAATGACGATACGAACTCAACGGTATATCCAGAATTGGATTCCGATGAGCCGATCTCAAAATGACCTGTTGACCCGGATATTGGTATCCGACTTGCACCGAAATGCGTGCCGGAACCAATGTCCACTAAAACCTAGCAAATTATATGTCAATGAGTCCAGAATGACGATACGAACTCAACGGTATATCCGAAATTGGATTCCGATGAGCCGGCATCAAAAAGTCCCGTTGACCCGGACTGTGGGGTCCACTTTGCACCGAAATGCGTGCCAGGGCCCATGTCCTCCAAATCTAATGAACTTTATATAAAAACAGGCCAGAACGACGCCACGAGTCTACTGGTGGTGTCAGAAATTGAATCCGGAGTCCCGGGTTCAAAAATAGAATTTTACAAGTGCAACACTAAGAATTCGAACGGCCAACTTTGGCGTCGAATTTGACCGACCTAACAAGCTCAAACTGAAATGAAATCTAAAGGGGGGCAAGAAGAGGGTTATACCAGCTGTGCACCGGAATTGGTAGCGTGCAAAACGGAGCTGCGACGACGAAGATACGAACCCGCGAATTTGGCGTCGCAAAACTGTCCAAAAATAGTACAAATTAAAACGTCAACTTGGTGGCCGGTTTTGATGTATCAAACGGCGAAATTAACGGTTCAAACTTGACAGAGGTGAAGAGGGATATACCGAGATTGAGACGGAGCAAGGAGTTCGCCGATCCAACGGTCGGATCTCCCAGAAAATTGGTACAAAGTCGCTGCGACGGAGCACAAATTCCGGAATTCCTCCGCGCGCGCGTCGACGGAACTCCGAGAAAAACGTTGAAATCGCCTAGACGGCGCGTCCCGGAGGATGTTGGCCGCCACGGGAGGGTGCGGGAGTGTGCGCCCGGCCCGTGCGCAGCCCGGGGGGGCTCGCCGGCGGCGGCTGTGGCCGAAGCGGCGCGCGGCCGGCCGGTGCGTGCGCGCGCAACTGAGCTGCGCAGGCTGCTGCTGCTGCAGCGCCGCAGCTGCTGCTGTTTCGCACGGCGGTGGCGGTGCTGGCCTGCGTGGCGGCGCTGCGGCGAGGGCGGCGGTGGAGGTGAGGTGGCGCGGTGGTGGGATGGTGGTGGTGTTAATGGTGGTCGAAGTGGTGGTGCGGGTGGTGGTGATGGAATGGTGATGGTGTTGATTAGAAGAAGAAGAAGAGAAGGAGGAGGAGGATGGGGGCTGAGCTCGGGAGGAGGTGGTGGTTGGCCGTGGGGTGTCGGGGAGCTAGGTGGTCGGCATGGGAGGGTCGGCCATGGCATGGGGGACAAGAAAAAAAATAAATGAAGATGGTGATGGTAATAAAGAGAGAGAGAGAGAGAGAAGAATTTATTAATAAAAGAGAGAGAGAAAATAGAGAGAGAGAGGGTGTACGTAAGAGAGAGGGGGATGGGGCTGTTCGTACAGGAAGGGGTAGGGGGGGTTGATTGTGATGAGTGAGGGTGTGGGATATTTTAAGGAGAAGAGAAAGAAAGTTATATGTGTATATATATATTATATATATATATATGTATATATATATATATATATACAAGAGAGAGAGTGATATTAAGAAGATATTAGAGAGAGAGAATGAGAGAGGAGGTGTAGGTCGGCTACACATAGGGGGAGTTAGAAGAGAGAGAGTGAGGTGTGGATGAGAGAGAGAGATTATATATATATGTATATATATATATAATATGTATATATATGTGTATATATACACATGGAGAGAGAGAAATAGATATTTTCGAAATAGGAAAAAAATAGGAAAATTATGTGGGATATTTGGGCGTCACGAGAAAACAATATGGAGCTTGGGTTCGGGTTCGGTCGAGCCGGGTCGGGCCAAAATCGGACAGGAGGCAATATTCGAATTAAAATGGGTGTTTATAATCATGGGTAAATAAGTAGCATGTGGGGACTCAAATAAGTGGGACAGAAGCGTCATGCGGGTAATAGGCTTCGTGTGGGCCATGTTCCTATTTGGGGTGGACTAGGTTGGGTCGATATCGGGTCCCGAAATTAAATTGGAAATTAAATCAGGTTTTACGGTAGATAATTAATTGGCCTAAATTGAACCGAAAGTTGTGCGAAGGAAATGGAGCACAAAATGGAGTGTCTGAGTGGGACACGAAGGTCATGGGTGAAGAACGTCTCGAGTAGATCAGGCATGACAAGTTGGTTTCGAGAGAATGACTAGTCTGGTGCTCCTAAATTAAAAGTCACGGTAACGTGCATATGATGATCAAGGAAAAGAGTGGGAATTCAATTACTAATTAAAATGGTCTAAATAGACCCGAACTTGCACGAAGCAAAAAGAGTACAAGGGAGCAAGTTCGAGTGGGACACGAAATATCAATGTGAAGATAATCTCGTCTACTACAAACTTCAAGAAGGAAGTTTCCAGAGACTGGCATCCCTGATGCTCTAGAATTCCAAGTCACGGTAAAGAGCATTAAATCAAATAATAATCAAATAATAATATTTATTCAAAATAATCGATTTATAAAATTAAAAAAAAGTCCTAAATTCAGGGCTTACAACATCTCTTCATGACTAATGAATTAATCTAGTCATTAATCTTAGTCCATTTCCGTAGGTACTCCTGACCGTGGTACTCAGGAGTCCCCTCCTAGACATGATGCAAGACAGGACTGGATCATTTGTACAAGCACAATCGCCCACGGTGTCCAGGTTAATTATACAGGTCATGTCATGTCAGGTAGCCGTCGCAACAGCTTATCAAGATATATCATGTCAGGTCTACTTGTCAGGAGTGCGCCACGACGGGCCACTATCATGTCATTATCATGTCAAGTTTACTGGTCAAGAGTGTGCCACGACGGGCCACCATCAGGTCATTATCAGGTCATTAATCAGAAGTGCACCACTACGGGTCACGGTCCTGTTTAGGGTACATGTGCCGGACAGTATAGTACAAGCATTCAATCAGGAGACTCAAGTTATGCTGAGGTTACGAGACACAAGTCATCAGTAAAGATCAAATAACAATAGAGAAATAATAATAATAATAATAATTAAATAGCTGGACAAGGCACAGGAAGGAGCCCCGCTGTCACCCTCACTTTTCCCAGTTAGGGGTAAAATAGTAATTTTTCATTTTATAATATTTTTGGGAATTTTATTTCATGAATATTATTATTTAATTATTATGGGAGTCGGGTTCGAATTTTATCGCATTCCGAGTTGATTCGGGACCCCGGTGAATTTCGACTTGAGCTGTAGTTAGCATGTTAGCTAACCATGGCCCACCACACTAAACTTTAGGGTTTAAGAGTTTGGACTAGTCCCCCATGAGTAATTTAGTTTAATTATGATTTTTATTTATTTTTAGCAACTTCCTAAACCTAATTTGGATTTTATTTAACATTAGGCTTAGGGAGGGGCAAACTTGTAATTACAAGTGTCCCTCACCCACCATGCCTTGGCCGGCCATGACTAGCCCCCCCCCTCTTTCTTCTCCACTAAGCAACTCTCTCTCTCTCTCTCTTTCAAATTCATTTTCTCTCAAGTCTTCTTCTTCCTCCAACCATTTCCTTTTAGGTATGTTATTAATTCCTAATCCATTTCTCTTTTGCATTCATGTCCCACACAATAAATGGAGAGGAGAAGATTCTCCAGCATTTGCCCACAAATTTGTAGGTTTTTCCTAGAAAAATAGGTTAATGATTTATTAGGGTTTAATCCTTTTTGAATGGTATATATATATATATATATATATATATATATATATATATATATATATATATATATATATATATATATATATATATATACATGTGTATTTATGTGTGTGAGTGTGTGTATATATTTTGATATGAAATTTGTGTCATGAGGATGAGAGTGGTGAGAATGTGTGTGTTTGTGTTGTGTGAGGGTGTGTGTGTGTTTATATATATATATATATTTTTTTTTTTTTTTTTTTTTTGTGTTTATATATATATATATATATATATATATATATATATATATATATATATATATATATATATATAGTTATGAGAGTGTATTTATATATATATATATATATATATATATATATATATATATATATATATATATATATATATATATATATATATATATATATATATATATATATATATATATATATATATATAGATATGAGTGTATATATATATATATATATATATATATATATATATATATATATATATATATATATATATATATATATATTATATATATATATATATATATCTATACACTCATATATATATATATATATATATATATATATATATATATATATATATATATATATATATATATATATATATATATATGTATATATATGGATGTGTGTATATGGATGTGTGTGTGTTATATATATATATTTAGATGGAAAGATAGATATCTAGATAGATATATAGATAGATATCTAGTTATGTATATGTTTTCCATAAATAAATTCCTTTATTTATTGTGTATCTGGGAAAATTACAACTGTGGGAATCTGATCTAGAAGACGATCACTTTATCCCTTGGACTATGCGAAGAAGAAAAGCTCTCAAAATTTTGACAGTAGATAACTATGTATCCGTACAATGAATGAGAAAAAGAACTCTATTTATAGAGTCAAAATAATAACTGAAAAGATAACTGTCTTCACAGCCTGTGCTTAGTTGAAAATCACGCAGGATTTAACATACGCAAGGTTGTGAGCAGTTACTGGACGTGGCCTGTAACTGTTGGACACATGGCAATCATGCATGAGTCGTGTGCAAGTTACAGGACACGCAGGCGAGAGATCAGTGGCATGGCTGCCACGTACTCCAATTTGATGAAATCTACGCAGATTTGTTGAAGACGAAATCCACGCAGACTCGGGGTAGAAAGCTTCAAAATCCACGCAAACTTGGGGCAAGAAGCTTCAGAATCCACGCAGACTTGGTGAAGACGAAATTCACGCAGACTCGGGGTAGAAAGCTTCAAAATCCACGCAAACGTGGGGCAAGAAGCTTCAGAATCTATGCAGACTTTGATGAAGAAAACTTCAGAATCCACGCAGACTTGAGGAAGAAAACTTCAGAATACAAGCAGATTTGGGATAGAACTGCCAGCTGTCTTGATTCAGCGTGCCTCGACTGACACAAAATCTCTGGTAGTGATTGCTTTTGTCAGTCACATTAAATGACAAGAAGCTCTTTTGGTACGCCAACTTGACAAAGGTTGAGTCTTGCTGAAGAAGATTTCGAAAATCACGCAATAGACGGCTGTGATCTCTCGAATTCTGTGCATACGTGGCATACGAAGAGATATTCTTCGACTGTTGTGTTGTCAGTCATAATTACTCTCTGACAAATGATGAGCTGTCTCCCCAGCGTGATTTGTAAATATTATCTGGATCAACTGAGCGTGACTTTTGACTCTGTCCTGATCAACTCAGCGTGACTGTCATTTTTAAAGGCCTACAAGACCCCCTTCAAAGTTTTCGAAAAATTGAAAAGACTTCAAAATTTTCGAAATACTTTGAAAATAAGATAATAAAATAAAATCAGTCACGCTGTGATGACTTTAAATTTTTCGGAAGTCGGAAAGACTTCGAAGTTCTTTGAGAATATCCAAATGAACTTATTAAATGTCATGATGACTCTTCATTTTCTGAGACTGATTTCATCCAGTTTATGGTGGAATATGAACCGCCGGCGAGCTCTGTTATATAAACAGGGAGAGGATTCATTTAATCTTCATCTTACGTCAACATGACACCAAAAGAGAAAGCTGAGGAAGAAGCACGCAAGTTGGGCTTTTGTTCCCATGGTGACCCCACTTTTTGGGGGTGGAGAGCCAGAGCCCCTTGTCTTCGAACTCAAAGATGATCCCTTGCAACTAGCCAAGAATTTTTTGAGCTATTTTGGCTTAGATGGCTCGTTCTCTTCTGATGGGCGCAGCCTCATAGAGCAGCGTGAAATGTTGAAGGCTCTGTTACACCGCATGGGGGTCAAAAGCGTAGAAGAACTAGGCATTAAGCTCAGTCGCTTTGGAAAATAGAGCGTGTCTTTTGTGCTTTTGTTGCACTCTTTTTGTTTTGTCTTTTGTAAGGCCATCAGTGCCTGTCTTGAAGAATGAAGTACAACTTCTGTGTTTAATCTGCGTGCATTAATGAAGAATATTAATTAGCACCCTTTGACTATTTCCAATGTTGCTCTGTCTTCCAAAGCACACGTAACACTCATTCCACGATTTACGAGCGCTATTTACGCGGATCTTTTCCAAGAATAGACTTGTACTTTGCCCTTTAAATAGATAGAAGAGTTTCACAGATACTCATCTCCCATTCCTCTTCTTCTTCTCTGAGAATAAAATTTTTGGGAGATTTCACTCTCAAACATGAAAGCAATGTTTTCTAATGTTCGACTTCTGCGCACTGTATCAAACATGAGTTTGCCAATCCTTAGCACCAAACTTGAAGGTAAGTCAATGTAATACGTGTACTATTTTTGTTGTTGAAGATAGGCTTTCTGTTTCTTGTTTCTGATTTGAACAATATACGCCTGTTTCTGTTTGATAAATGCACACTGAATGATTTCTGTTGATACTTTCTGCAGAAACTTGGCTGAAAATTTTCTTCAGAACTGGCATTAGGGATGTGGATGTTGTGGAGAATATCCTGCTGACATCTACATCAGGGAGCTCATACGCTTTTGACGCGTAAATCAAACAACTCAGAACTCTTCGTGAGATAGAAGGGTCTTCCTCAGATGATAGGAAGAGCCTTTATACACGAGAGTTGGATGGTGGAGTCAACTCTACCCCGAGAAATCGGGTAGTAGAGTTCCTTTCATGGGAGAACTAGGAATTGTATCCCAAGGTTTGGATACATTCCTGTCTTTCTTGAGAGGTTACCCCCAATCCATCAGTTGTATTGGCAGCACCACGACTTCGGGCTGCCATACTCTGTGGTTCTCCTCTCGTCTGAGAGAGAAGACCAGAGTTTGATTCCTGCTGATCTGGTCGTGACTGGGACCCAGACAGTCAGGAACTGCTACCAACAACGAACCTGACGGAGAAGGTCCGACGGAGAAGATCCAAAGAAGAAGATGGATCTCTATTAGGTTATTGTTGTGGTGTAAAATGAAAATCCAAGATTTGTAATAGATTTCCATTATGATTTGTAAGAAAGTCTAAGAAAATATAATAGACTTCTTGTGGTGAAATGAGAATGGAAATGATAATTCTTCTATGCTCAAAGATTTGTATTTGTGGATGAATTGTGGACATGATAGATAATGAAATCTTCTTTTCTGTTTTAGAGTATATGATATTATCAGAGGTATTATGGACGTGATAATATGTATGAACTCAAAAGAAAATAGATTGATTTCTATGCAGAGGTCAAAAATGACAAATGAGCAAGTAGATTCGGAATTGATTCAGAGGTTATGAAAACATGATCAATAACGAATTCCCACTTTAATAAATTGATAGAAGATCATGAACGGACGAATAAATGAACGGATGAATCGTCGGATGAACGCAATTAATGGATGGATGAATCGTCGGATGAACATGACGTTTCATTATTTGTAGAATTTCTGCCTATAAATATAGCAAAAATTTGACAAGAACGAACACTTCTTCTTTCAAACATAAAAATGTCGTCTGAAGAAGCATTCAAGAAAACTGGAATTGCCTCAAAAGTTCAGAAAAGCACTGAAGAACACCCTGCTGATCCAGTTCAATCGAAGAAGATGGAAGCAGGCGAAGGTTCGTCTGCACCCAAGCCACCAAGGGACATTCTGGATTTCCTGCTCGAACCAGGAAAGACTGAAGAAGAAGAAGCCATGAGGATGGCCGTTTGCAAGTTCCTCGTGGGTTCTAGCAAGGAGGTTCTCGACTCTTTTGCTGATCACGTCTTCGAGAAGGACGGCAGTTGCCCACATCCAAATGTAGAAAAAGATGATAGTGATCTTCTTTAATATCATGTATCATCATTCATGATAAAAATAAAATAAAAATTTTATTTCTAAACATGAAACTGTCTGATGATTACAAGCATTTACATTTATACATAGTACTTTTTAAGGAATTTGCCATTAATAGGCATCAAAACTTTTCGACCATCCAATTCTGAGAGTTGATAAGCTCTATTTGAGAAAACTTTGCTCACAATATAGGGTCCTTCCCACTTTGCGTCAAATTTGCCCTTGCTCATATGAGTCATAGTCATAGGACGTCTGACAGTTAGAACAAGTTCTCCTTTTTGATACGCCCGAATTCTGACTTTCTTATTAAAAGCTCTTGAAATTCTAGCTTGATAGAATTCAATATTCTGTTGAGCAGATAATCACTTTTCATCCAGAGCTTCTAATTCTTGAAGTCGAAGACGATCATTATTTTCTGCAGTGAGTTCATTAGCGATTGCTATCCTTAAAGAAGGAATTTGAATCTCTAATGGAAGAACAGCTTCGCAACCATACACCAGAGAGAAGGGTGTACATTTAGTAGCATTACGAACTGTAGTGCGATAAGCCCACAAACATTCACCGAGCTTCTCACTCCAATTACGTTTGTTACTAGAGACAAACTTCTTTAGGAGTTTGATGATGGTCTTGTTGAAAGCTTCTGCTAATCCGTTAGCTGCTGGATTATATGCGGTAGAAGCCACATTGTTGATCCGGTGATCGTCACAGAATCGAGTAAACTTCTGACTGACGAACTGTGGTCCGTTATCATGAATAATGCGTCGAGGAACACCAAATCTGTAGATGACATGGTGCTTAATAAAGCAAATGACATTGGACGTCTTAACTTCAGACAAAGGAATGGCTTCGGCCCATTTGGAGAAGTAATCGGTTATTGCAAGAATAAACCGATGACCCTTGGATAACGGCGGATTGATCGGACCAATAATGTCCATGCCCCAAGCTTCGAAGGGCCATGATGCTGCCGTCGGATGTAGAAATTCCGAAGGTTGATGAATAAAATCCGCATGGATTTGATAAGCTTTACACTTCTTTGCATATTCGTTGGCGTCTGATACCATAGTAGGCCAATAATAACCCATACGTCGAATACGGTCTTGAAGTTTTGGTCCAGGCTGATGTGTTCCACAAATTCCATCATGTGCTTCACGAATAATTTGTTGAGCCTCGTCACCGGTAACACATCGGAGAAGTAAACCATCATAGGCTCGACGATATAAGGTCTTTGTTGTATGATTATAATAGAATCGGAATGATCGTCGTCTGATAGATGCTGCTTCACTCGGATCATCTGGAAGAATATCATACAATATGAAATCTAAGAAAGGAAGTCTCCAATCCGTATCCGTATTTTGATTCTCGGCCGAATTACTGAAGATGAATTCCATGCTGGAATCAGATGAAGATGATAAAGATTTACGACTAAATCCAAATCCTCTTGTTGTGTTGACGTCATGAGATGTTGATTCTTCAATGTCAACTGGAAGTCCTAGGGTCAGGTTATTTTCAAGATGAAACAATTTTCGATTGCGAACAATAATCATTTGTTGTCGTCTAATTGAGATAGCCAACACCGCTGCAAGATTAGCTAGAGCATCAGCTTCTGTGTTACATGTTCGCCTAACATGTTCGATGAAGAATTCTTCAAACGAAGAAGCCATAATTATAGCTGATCTATGATAAGGAACCAGATCTTGATGGCGGACTTCATAAGTACCCATTATCTGATTGACGATGAGTTTAGAGTCTCCGTACGCCTCCAAATGTTGAATATTTAGATGTTTAGCGAGTTGAAGACCAATGAGTAATGCATTGTACTCAGCTACATTGTTTGAACACGGCTGATCGAGAGAATAAGCTCTTTGGATAGGAAGACCTTCTGGCAATACAAGAACGATTCCAACTCCAGCGACAATATCACCATTAGGACCTATCCTTGAAGCTCCATCAAAGAATAGACGCCAAGTAGGATCTTCTTCAGCAATTTGGTTCGAATCTAGGACTTCATCTGGAATTTCGTCATAGAGTTTTGAATCTTCTGGAATTGAATGAGCAGCCAGAAAATCAGCTAAAGCTTGTCCTTTGACTGACTTCTGAGGAATATAATGCATGTTATACTGAGCAAGTAGGATTCCCCAGTTAGCTAATCGAGAATTCAAAACACTGGGTTTCTTCATCATGATCCGTATAGGATTGATCCTGGAGATGACATGAATAGTCTGGCCAATGATATAATGTCGTATTTTTTGAACAGCGAACATCAAGGCTAGACATTCTTTTTCGACCAGTGAATATCGAGGTTCAGCTCCGGTCATAGTACGACTGAGATAGTAGATGGCTTGTTCATGACCATTTTGATTCTTTTGAGCGAGTAATGTACCCAATGAATGACTCATTGCTCGAGTATATAGGAGAAATAGAATTCCTGAAACGGGAGATACCAATACTGGAGGGCTCATCAGATATTGTTTTATATCATCGAATGCTTTCTGACATTCATCATTCCAGACAAAAGAAACACCTTTCTTCATAAGTTTGTTGAATGGTCTGCAGCGTCCTGATAAATTAGAGATGAATCTCCTGATATAAGCGATCCTTCCTTGAAATCCTCGTAGCTCTTTTAAGGTGCGGGTAGGCTTCCGGGTGGAAATCGGGATTGTAGGGCGCCGATATCGTGCCGTACCATTGCGTATCTTAAAATATTCAAGATACCGGCAATGGGCCGTAACATGGACTAGATGTCCATTTTACTTAGGTATCTTGGTAGGTAATATATGTATAGGCTAGTACCTTACTACCCTAGGGAGCTCGGGTCAAAATACCAAGCGTAGGTAGGCTAACTTGATTGCCTAAGCTAGAATTTTACCCTTTTTAAGGGTAAAATAGGATATTGGCCTACGACCAAAATATGAGTTTCCAAGTCCAAGATGGACTTGGATATGGGTTGTAGAGGTTGGTAATAGTTAGAAATAGTTGCCTAGACCTAGTCTTGACCCCGGTTGACTTTTTAGACCGAAAGTCAACTATGGGTCAACGCTTTACCCAATTTAGTCCCAAATTCCTTTAGACTTGTGTAGTTGACCAAAAGTCAACTATTAGTCACCATTGACCTAGGGTTGACCAGGGTTGACCTAGAGTTGACCAGGGTTGACCAGTTGACCAAAAGTCAACTGTAGGCCAACTCTTGACCCCGTTTGACTTTCTTCGACTTGTTTTGACCTGTGATGACTGGTATAACCTAGGATTGACTTGGGTTGGCTTAGATTGACTTGATATAACTTGAATTGACCTATATTGACTTGACAGGACTTAGTGTGACTCAGTGAGACCTAGTTTGACCTAGATTGCATATCATTCATTGTAAATCATTCCTAAACTTGTTTAAACCTAAATTAACATACAGTATCTCATATTTTGGTTCCTGATTACCACTCTGAGCATTGATATACCATACAGCTCAGGACAGCAGGCGAGTACATTCACTGATAGTTTTCATTGTCTTGATATCTGCTATATCCGATTCAGTTGTAGTGTCTTACTTGATTCCAGACACGATACTTTACGGACTAGTATATGTCGGATCCTGTCATGAGATGTTGTTCCCGGATTACTTGGTATATTGGTACATGACTCGACTTGTTACTTGTACTTGTATAGACATGGACTTGGGAGTGGGCTGATCACCTGCTTTTGAATCCCGTGTCATGACGTGTTATGTCCGGATCCTTTATACTATTCGGGGATAGGGAGTTATTAGTGGTTGTGTGATCAAATTCCCACATTGATCTACTGTATACATTGTTCATAGCTATACCCTCGCCTCACGACGGGTAAAGCCTTACCCTACATCGTTCATAGCTTTCCATGGTGACCGGCCTTACCGCTCTATTGTACACATTGTTCATAGCCAGTCGGATGGAAAGCCTGATCATGTTTTCCCAAGCCGATCACATGACGCTCTAATAATTCAAGGCACATTTTATATTTACTTTATCTTATCGTATATCATGCTCTGTTCTACATTCAGTATTTTTTTACCATGCCATGATATACAGTTACTCACATGCTCTACTTGCCTTTACATTGTACCTTGATTGGAGACTAAGTTCTGCTCGGGAGAAGAGTTACAACCCCGGTCCTTGTTTGGTTTAAGAGTTGTAACTCGGCTTCCGAACGGTTCCCAAGTTTTCATATATCTTTGTCTTGTAGTTCATTATACTGTCTCTTATAGAATATGTCAATTCACATGGAACTGCTGTTAGTGTTTGTACTTGCTCATTTTCCTGACAGGATACCGTTATGATATATTACAGATGACTCTGAGGCGGACTGCTCGACCTATTATGGGCTCGAGTTAGATGGAGTAGCCTTGCATCGTGGCCTTATAGTAGAACCACTAGATTTTGAACTTCCAGAGTGTCACGACCCGCTACCCAAATTGTTGGGCCAGGCCGAGTCATGCCCAGCCTACGTTGAGATAAAACGTAGTAAGCTGTTCTAAAGACAACAGGATAAGACTAAATGTACTAACAGTTCTATAAGTGAAGAAGAATCATAAATGCTCCAAACACAAAAGTTATCGTATATAGTAAACGTCCAAGTACAAGTAAACTGAAATGTAAAACTGGATACATGTCCAGTTACAAAATGATATAGTCTAATACATGTCTACTCTCAAAAGTCTAAGTAAACAAAAGACAACTAGGCGAGGTTCCCTGCAGGAACATCCTCGTAAAGCAGAGCCGGGTCCTCGGCAGTAATCCCATAATATGTGTCGTAGAGTAACTCCTCCTCAGTAAGGACACCTACAACGTTATCCTGTCAGGACGGGAGCAAGTACTAAATCTAGCAAACTAGCATATGAAACATGGAAATGAACATGAGAGGAATAACTGGAAAGCATGGCATCACATAGTCTATCATGGCAAGGACACATATGTCATAGAGACAGATGTATATGTAATTTTTAAAACTGTAGTAGGTACGTGATCGGTCAATAGATGTACAATGTGCTGGGGCACATAATGAAATATACGTACGTACAAGTGTAAAGGCGGTAGATGTACATACGCACAAATACAGCTTTGAGATAAAGGCCTACGGCGTAGTAACATATAAAATGAAACTTTGCTCGGTACTGTAGAGGGGGATATGATCACGTACACTACTATCAGTTTCCCCATAACCCATATTCTAATCATGTGAGAGATACATCAAGACTGTTCTAAGCATGGTAGTAATTGAAAGTACAACATGTAGAGATCTAACTTGCTACCCCAAGGATCAGCATTTAACATGGTGGGGTTTGCAGTTCATTTATGTGACAATATGTAAAGTTCGTAGAAAGTACTTGCCTCTAGCAAAGCAAAACAAAACAAGCTGCGATAACAGTGCTATGGATGTCCGGTAACTCGTCGCTGTAGAAGTAAATACAATAACTTAGTTTCTACACTAAGCTAAAACACTAGGACACTAATTGGTGCAACACGACTTGTGATTGGGCACCTAGCCAAAATGATGATTTGGCATAGGAGACCAATGTGGGGTGACAAACTATGTTAACTGACTTTCTAGGGTCTTTACACTAGTGAGGGATGGGGTTCAACACGACTAAAACTCCAAATAACACAAAAAGCTACAAGTCGTAATTAATCAATAAATAAATCAAAAGATCATTGTGTTCTAACAATTTTTGAAGTAGACAAAAAGCCTAGTTTTTCTTAAAGTAAAGTACCAAGGTGATCCTTGTTAATCATAGAAATTTATTATAATTTTTCTGGAATTTATTAACCAGTACAAATATTTTATAAAAATCAGTTTTTCTAAGTATACAGAAAATGAGTTTTGGTTTTATATGCCAAACTAGTGGCAAAACAGTAAATTAAATACTACAAAATTTATACTAAATTAGCTAACTTAACATAGTATCTAAAAACTATTTTTCCATAATTTTAGCAATACTTTAAGTATTTTTAGAAAATCAAAAACAGCAATGCACACAATAATTAATTATCTGCGTATTTTGTCCATGTATATAATTTGAACCAAAGTTCAAATACAGGACCCAAGGCCATGAATCAAGTCCAATATGACTTGTACAGGTCTTGAATGTGTGAAAACACATTTGAACCCAAATACCCATGCTAGGCTTGGACACCAAATGGTTGCAGTAATTTAAATACAATAAAAATACAATTTGGTAATAGTCAAAATAAATATTATTATTTTAATAAGGCAAATTTATACAAAAGAATATATACATACCTATGCTAAAAGGATATATATAGATATACAAGGAAAAATACTTAATTTATAAAGTATATATATATATATACAAATATATATATATATATATAAGAATACACTTAATAATATAGTGTATATATATATAATATATATATACATAGGAAAATATATACATAAACATATATATATAAAATTTACTAACTATAAATATATACATATATATTAAATACTGTTAAAATACAGTATATACATATATATATATATATATTAATATATATATACATATATATATATATATATATATATATATATATATATATATATATATATAATACAAAACAAAAAGAAAAAGAAAAGAAAACAGAAAAGAAAAGAAAAAGGAAACAGAAAGAATAAGGGGGGCGGGCTCGAACTCGGTCTAACAGAGCGGGGGGGGGGGGGGGGGGGGGGTTTAATTACTGCGCGCTGGCCAGTGGGCCAGTTGGCCCGTTTGTTAGGAATAGGGTTTTAGTTCATTTTATTTAGGTTTTGATTAACATAAACATAAAAAAAATAATAAACACGATCCTGTGTCCGGACAGTTAGGGACACAGGTATTTACGTGTCTGGGCTAGCACGACACGCACGAGTCGATTCACCCGTGTCCAGACCTATAGCTAGGTTTTCCGTGTCCAGGCGAACGTCGTGCGTGAGTTCGAGACACGCACGACACGAACTCAGGTCTGTTACCTGCGTGTCCGACTTCTCGAAGAAGTTTCGAAGGCGGAGGCGGCGGCTTGGGGCGTCGTGGCGGTGGCGGAGTGGTGGCGCTGGGGTCGGCTCGTCGAGGCGAGTCGAACGGTGGTGGTGGCGACTGGCGACGATGGACGGTGGGGCGGCGCTAGGGTACGCCGGAGTTAGGGTTTAGAACCTAGGGTTTTTGCCGGAGTTGAAGGGCTACGGTGGTCGTGGTGGTGGGTAGAGCTAGGGTTTTGACTGGGGGAGAGAGGGGAGTGTTTTATAGGGAAAGAGGGCGGTTGATAAGTCGGTCGGGCAGCCGGAAATGGCGGGGGCTGCCCGTCGGCGTGGCGGTCGTCGGTCGGGGGGGGGGGGTAGGTTTAGGATTTTGCACTTAGGTCCTTAGGTTTTAGGATTTTGCATAATAGGTCCCCACAGAAGTAATATGCAAATATAATTTGTATTCCTTAATTAAAAACAAATTCCTAATTACAAACTGATATAAAAGTAATTTGAATAATTACAAAACAGTATTAAAACAATTCTAATAATTGCAAATTGATATTAAAACATTTTAGAAAATTATAAATCAATATTTTTGTATTTTAAAACTCATTTAAAATCATTTAAAAATTCTAGAAAAATTCCTAAAAATTTCTAATAATTATTTAAGGCTATAATGACATTAAAATTTAATTAACACTAATTAAAAATAAATTTGAAAATCAGGGGCTTACAAGTCTTCCCTCCTTGAAAAATTTTGTCCTCGAAATTCACAAGGATTGAAGACCCGACAATATTCTAACATAGCAAGTATTGCAATCAAATGACTAAGGCTATGATCGAAACTAACCTCTAAGGTATCAAGCGGAAATGGGTGGTTCCTTCGCAGCGGTTGGATCGAACAAGTAAGGGTATCTCTCCCTCATGTCCGACTCCCTCTCCCAAGTAGATTCACCTGGGGAGTGACGGCTCCAAGCTACTCGCACTAGGGGTATAACCTTATTCCTCAGCCTCTTCTCTCTCCGGTCTAATATCTCCACTGGCTGCTCAGAAACTGTAAGGCTGGGTCCGACCTCCAACTCTGAATGATCTAGCACATGACTGGGGTCTGGAACATATCTCCTCAGCTGAGATACGTGAAAGACGTCGTGAACTCCTGCTAGGTTGGGTGGAAGTGCAACCCTGTAAGCTACCTCTCCGATCCTGCCAAGTACCTCGAACGGCCCGATGTATCTGGGGCTCAGCTTCCCTCCTCGTCCGAATCGGATCGTCCTTCGAGTAGGTGATATCTTCACTAGCACCATATCACCGTCTGCGAACTCCATCGGCCTGCGACTAGCATCAGCCCAGTGTTTCTGCCTGTCCTGAGCTACTCTGAGCCTGTCTCTGATCATCCCGACTTTCTCTGCTGCATCCGTGATCATCTCTGGCCCAAGCATAACTCTGTCTCCGACATCATCCCAAAAGAGCGGTGTGCGGCATCGTCGTCCATATAGCACCTCGAAAGGAGACATACCAATACTGGCCTGGTAGCTGTTGTTGTATGAAAGCTCTACCAAGTACAGATGGCTCTCCCATGATCCTCCGAAGTCCAGCACGCAAGTCCTCAGCATATCCTCCAGCGTCTGTATCGTCCTCTCGGACTGCCCATCTGTCTGCGGGTGGTACGCCGTACTGAACTTGAGCCTACTGCCCAACTCCTCCTGCAAGCTCCTCCAGTAGTGGGATATGAATCTACTGTCTCTGTCTGACACGATGCTCACCGGCACTCCGTGTAGGCGAACTATCTGCTGCATGTATAGCTCCGCCAACTTCTCGATGGAAAGCCCCACCTTGAAGGGTATGAAGTACGCACACTTCGTCAGCCTGTCTACGATGACCCAGATGGCATCCTTCCCTCCTTGGGAACGAGGAAGCCCTGAAACGAAGTCCATCGTAATATGTTCCTACTTCCACTCGGAAATGGGTAACGGCTGCAACAAACCAGCTGGCCTCTAGCGCTCCGCCTTGACCTGCTGGCAAACTAGGCATCTCGAGATGAAACGTGATACATCCCTCTTCATCCCGTGCCACCAAAGATGTTCCCGCAAGTCACGGTACATCTTGTTAGCACCAGGGTGAATAGAATATCTCGATCGGTGCACCTCCTGCAAGACTGCCTCTACCAGCTCTCCTTTCGGCACGCACAATCGGTTGCCATGCCTCAGGGATCCATCCTCTGCTATAGTGAAGTCATCCAGCAATCCAGCTAATGCCTGGGGTCAAAGTCTGCGAAGATTCTCATCTGTGGACTGTGCCTCCCGGATCTGCTCCATCAAACCTGACTGAATGTCAAGCGCCATCATCTGTATCACTGATCCTGGACGAACTAGCTCAATACCGAGCTTCTCCAGATCCTCCCGCAAATGCCGATCAATCATCAGGTACTATGCCATCGGATGCCTGCTCAGCGCATCCGCCACCACATTTGCCTTTCCGGGGTGATACTGTAAATCGATGTCGAAGTCCTTCATCAACTCCAACCATCGTCTTTGCCTCATGTTCAGCTCTTTCTGCGTGAACACATACTTCAAGCTTTTGTGGTCAGTGAAGATTTCCACACGCTCTCCGTATAAGTAATGGTTCCATAACTTGAGTACAAAGATCACCGCAGCTAATTCGAGGTCATGGGTAGGATAATTCCTCTCATGAGTCCGCAATTGCCTAGATGCATAAGCAATTACTTTTCCATGCTGCTGTAGGACACATCCTAGCCCCTTTCCAGAAGCATCACTGTATATGGTGAAACCTCCAGAACCTGAAGGTAAAGACAAAACTGGAGCGGTCGTCAGCCTCCTCTTCAGCTCCTCAAATGCCGCCTGGCAGTCCTCTGACCAGATGTACTCTGCGTCCTTCCGCGTCAGCTTCGTCATGGGTTCAGCTATCCTAGCAAAGTCCTGGACAAACTTTCTGTAATAGCCTGCTAAACCCAGAAAGCTCCTGATCTCTGAAACTGACGTCGGAGCCTTCCACGTCTCAACTGCAGTAATCTTCCTGGGATCCACCGAGATTCCATCTCCAGTGACTAAATGGCCGAGAAACTCCACTCGGTCTAAAAAAAACTCGCACTTCGACAATTTGGCAAACAATCTCTCCTGCCTCAGAATTCCCAAAACTATCCGCAAGTGCTCTGCATGCTCCTCCGGCGTCTTCGAGTATATCAGGATGTCGTCGATAAACACCACGACGAACTTATCCAGATACTGGTGAAATGTCTTATTCATCAAGTTCATAAAGACAGCTGGCGCATTTGTGAGACCAAATGGCATCACCAGAAACTCGTACTGCCCGTACATCGTGTTGAACGCCGTCTTCTGGATGTCTGCTGGCCTAACCTTCACCTGGTGGTACCCGGATCTCAAGTCTATCCTGGAAAATACTTTCGCCCCGTTCAATTGGTCGAACAAATCATCTATCCTGGGCAGAGGATATTTGTTCTTGATGGTGATGGCATTCAAGGCCCGATAGTCAATACACAACCGGACTGTACTATCCTTCTTGGGCACAAAGAGCACTGGTGCTCCCCATGGAGAAGCACTGGATCGAATGAAACCCTTTTTCAACAGGTCATCAATCTGCTCTTTCATCTCTATGGCCTCCTTGGGATTCACTCTATAGCAAGCCCGGGATACTGGTGATGAACCCGGCACTAAATCTATGGTGAACTCCACATCTCTGTCAGGCGGAAGTCCTGGAAGATCCTCTGGGAATACATCCATAAACTCCCTAATGATAGGGTGTGGCGGTGCTGCGTCCCCGACTGTAGCACAACAGTTCGGCTCTAGGCTGATCTCCGGCCCTGTCCTCCTGACACTGAATGGTGCTGTGCCTGGGGGACTGAACAAAATACTACCCTCATGGCAATCTATAGATGCATGGGCGTAGCTAAGCCAGTCCATCCCCAATATGATATCATAACCGGGGAGTGGCATCACAAAGAATCGCCCCCCTGAACTCTCTTCCGGCTATAAAATAGAACATCTATAGATAGATCTAATAGGCACTGGTCCTCCTCCCGTCATCACTCTACTAATCTCCGCAGTAGGTGTAGCTACTAGATGATGTTTATGCATAAACTCTAACGATAGGAAGCTATGAGATGCACCAGAATCAAACAAATATACAGCTAGAAAAGTATGTACATAAACATGACCTGTAATGACATCAGCTAAGTAATCCGGCTCCGAAACCTGCTCCGGCTCCGGCTCAATGGCTAGACTATAAACCTTCCCCTGAGGTCCCTTCTGCTGCTGCAGATGCTGCCCAAACCTCTGCTGCTGAGTCGGGAGTGGTCCTCTAGGCTTCGCCGCTGGGCAGTTCCGAAGCTGATGGGTGGCAGACCCACAAGCCAAACACTGACCCAACCTCTTCCTGCAGACTGCGAAGTCATGACCTGGTCTTCCGCAGAAAGAACATATAGCTCCCTTCTGCTGCTGCTGCTGTCGGGGTCCCGGGGCTCGGACTGGCGGGGTCTGATGATGTGGTGTAGGGGGACGGTAAGTCTGCTGGGGTGGCGTCGGCGCTCTCTGCTGGAAAGCCTGACGCTTGGACGGTCCCTCATGATGTACAGGAGCCGGCCTTTTGCTAGACAGAAGACGCTCTTCAATGCTCCGGGCCAACTCTAGGCTCTGGTAGTAGTCAGTCGTACCGTTCGCCACTATAAGAATGCTAATATCTGGAACTAGACCATGTGTCACGCCCCAGTACCGAAATACGGAGACGGACTAGGCCAGCTACTCCATACTAGGTATATAAATGTCATACGGCGATCGTGGCTGTCAAGAGACAAGGGGGGTGCATGCTACAATCAAGTCTCCTATGGTCTCACAGAGCATCTAGGTCTCAATCAATCAAACAAGAAGCAGTAAATAATGATCATATAAGATAAAGCAGTAAGGCGTCCCCGACGCATCATCAAAATGATCATGGAGATCTAGCTTTATAAGTTAGCTAGCCCAGAGAGTCATAGGTACATAATTGTTTTCAGCTGCAGTCTGATTTAATTACAAATTATGCAAGACAAAATATCCAGATTAGCCGGCTAACAGGTGCCGGTGGCTAAACGCCAGAACATAAGTAAAGATACTAGAGTGGTGAAGAAGAAACCCACTCGAGTCCCCCGCCAGCCATGCTCCTAGTATGCACCATTGACGTCGGGGAGGAAGTTTGGATCCTTAGGCGCTGCTACAAGATCTGGCCAAACAAAACCAGCGGGGTCAGCCCCGAATAACAAGTACCACAAGGAAGCACAAAAGTGTGAGATAAAACCCAAGCAAATAATAATAATAATAATACTAGTAATAATAAAAGCTTCCGGTCGTAACCTCGGTCCACAGCCTGTCCTAGCACGATAGCCCAACCCAACAACCAAACAAGGACATGGGTTGGACCACGCACCATGACAGTCCATGTCCCTTGGCTACTAACGGAAGTTATAAGGCACAGTCAAGTCATTTTTCAAGCGGCCATTCATTCATGCGGCTTTCTATATTTGGCGGAGTTATTCCCGCGATAATGATTAAAAGGAATCCTCAGATCGTGTCAACCCAGCAGGGCTAGCCAAACCATAAGACATATAGCACATTGATTATGCACCGGTCCCCCGGAGGGCTACCGCGCTAAAACATATAATACATAGCTCGTAGGAGTCGGATATAGCCATCCGCTATAGGCGAGTGAAACCATATCCGTGGTGGCCAACCCGACACGTCAGGACTGGTCCTGGGATGGCTAGTATGGCACGATCTCGGGATTCTTCCCACCCAATGCATCTACCAAGTTACTTGCCTAGTTAATCCCTAGGTTATTCTCGGAGTTCACATGTCGTGGTCACATGCTCACTCCCCTATATGTCGTACATTGTACGAGTACCCCAAGAAGTGATCCTTACGGGCTCATAGAGTCATACGTATGTACCTCCTTCTTGGTGTAATGCGACACACAACAATGCCACGTCATTGCTACTGACCAATTGCTATGTAAATGCTGGACTCTTGGAGGTACTAACAGGTATCACATAGGAACACTTAGCACATAGGATAGCACATCGATGCTCACATAGATTGTACCTTAGTACACACATAGGGTTATCCAGCATACGCATAGGAGTTAGATCAGGAATGTGGACCAAAACACAAGAGGAAAATAGAACAAGAAGGTACTATGCACTTAGGGTGTGAAGAGCTCGCTAGTCATGAAGATTCTTGAAGCCAAGACAAAGATCTACAACTTTCATGTTGGGAGTTAGGAGAAATTTTGGCCACAATTCAGCCAAATAGGACTTAAAATAGCCAAAAACAGCCAAAATAGGCACTATGCGACACTATTCAGCACTATGCAGCACTATTCAGCACTATGCGGCACTATGCAGTATTCTTATGCGGCTTGGCACTATGCAGCACTATGCAGCATTCTTATGCGGCTCGGCACTATACGGTACTATGCAGCATCCTCATGCGGCTCGGCACTATGCGGCACTATGCAGCATTCTTATGCGGCTCGGCACTATGCAGCATTTTCATGCGGCTCGGCACTATGCGGCACTATGCAGCATCCTCATGCGGCTCGGCACTATACAGCATTCTCATGCGGCTCGGCACTATACGGCACTATGCAGCGGCACTATTCATCGTCCTTGCCAAAACCAGGACTGATGACATAGAAAATATTCAAATATTGTTTTGGCCATAACTTCCTCAAAACAAGTCGAAATCTAACTTTTCAAAGGTCAAAATTGTGTAGAATCAAATTTTCTACAACCTATGACCATTAGTTTTCAAAAATAACCAAGTTTGGTAGATCAAAACCATGTAAATACATAAAACCCTAGTTTTAGAAACTTAGATCTACACCAAACTAGCCATTAAAATCAAAAACTCCAAGAACTAAACTTGTAGAGAATGAAGAGAAGAACAATATTGACAAATAATATCAAAAGAAAAATCTAAAATAAAAAATGCACAAATCTCTACTTTTGAGCAAGTTGTACTTGCCTAAGGATGGTGGTTGAGGAAAATAAATGGAGGAGTGAATGAGGAGAGAGAGTGGGGAAGAGTATATAAATAGGGGTTAGGTTGGATTAAGAAAACCTTAACCTCTAAACATGCTCTAACCATTCCACTAATGACATGCTTAAAACTACATGCAACCATTAAATAATAATAAATAGAATTATGCAGATGCTAAATACGGGATACCATGTACAGAATTCATGAAAGAATACGTCTATTGGGATCGGGGAGTGACATCTCTATCCTCCTTGGAAAAATTCCGTCCTCGGAATTTCTACCAAGACAAGATAGAGAAATTCGGACAAGCAAGGTGTAATTACAATATACACAAGCAACCTATCATTAGCAGTCATTGATCACATATTTCAAAATGGTACAAAATATGCATGTAATCGGATTACCAAGGCATGAGGAGAAACATACCTTCTGAGTCGAACAAGTGCGGATATCGAGATCTAATCTCGTCCTCGCGCTCCCAGGTTGACTCTCCCGGAGAGTGATGGCCCCAAGCGACACGGACAAGGTTAATAGTCCGGTTCTTAAGCACCTTCTCTCACCGGTCCAAAATAGATACGGGTTGTTCCTCGTAAGTTAGGTCGGTACCAACGACTAACTCCGAATGATCGAGGACATGACTCGGATCCGGGACATACCCACGCAACTGAGATACATGAAACACATCATGTATGCCAGATAGCGAGGGAGGAAGGGCAAGCCGATAAGCAACATCGCCTACCCGAGCGAGAATCTCAAAAGGACCAACGAATCTCGGACTAAGCTTTCCTCGGTTTCCAAATCTAATGACACCCCGAGTAGGCGAAATTCGCAGAAATACTTGGTCACCAACGCCAAACTCTAGAGGCCTACGATGCTGATCTGCCCAGTGTCTGTGTCTGTCCTGCGCGACTCGAAGCCGCTCTCTGATCAACTTGACTGTCTCCACTGTCTGTGTGATCATCTCTGGTCCCAACAATTTTCTTTCTCCCACATCGTCCCATGCCAGAGGGGACCTGCACTTCCTTCCGTATAATGCTTCAAACGGTGCCATCTGTATACTTGCCTGATAACTATTATTGTAAGAGAACTCTACTAAATGAAGATGATCTTCCCAAGTTCCGCCGAAGTCCAAAGTACAAGCCCGTAACATATCTTCCAAGGTCTGAATGGTTCTCTCTGATTGTCCGTCCGTCTGCGGATGATAGGCTGTACTGAACCTCAACTTTGTACCCAAACTCTGATACAAACTTCGCCAAAAATGAGAGGTGAACCGTGTGTCTCGATCTGATACTATGCTGACTGGAACACCATGCTGCCTTACAATCTGCTTCATATATATTTCTGCCAGCTGCTCAGTAGACTGTCCTACTCTGAAAGGAAGAAAATGAGCAACCTTCGTGAGCCGATCCACGATTACCCAAACTGCGTTTCGACCGGTCGGAGATCTAGGTAAACCGGTCACAAAGTCCATCGTGATGTGATCCCACTTCCACTCTGGAATAGGAAGCGGCTGTAACAATCCTGCTGGTCTCTGCTGCTCTGCCTTCACTTGCTGACATACCAAACATTTGGATACGAACCTCGCTATCTCCCTCTTCATGCCATTCCACCAAAAGTACTGCTTCATATCCTGGTACATCTTTGTGCCTCCGGGATGAATGGAATAAGGAGAACCATGAGCCTCTGATATAACTTCTTCTCGAAGGTCTTCACCTGGTACATAAAGACGGTTTCCGAACCTAAGTGTACCATCCTCATGGATTACTAACTCCTTCCTGAGACCTGACTCACACTCTGATCGAAGCTTCTGGATCCGCGGATCTTCTACCTGGGCTGCTCTGATCCTCTCTACTAAAGTAGACTGAATCTGTAAACTGGCCATAACTCCTGTATCTTGTGGCAAGATCACTTCAATTCCTATTTCCTGAAGGTCTTCCAAAATATGCCTTTGTGAGGTTAAAACGAATGCACCACCTCTTCTGCTCAAGGCATCTGCTACCACATTCGCCTTGCCTGGATGATACTGAAGATTTACATCAAAGTCCTTCAGTAACTCCAACCATCTTCTCTGTCTCATGTTCAGGTCCCTCTGGGTAAATACATACTTTAAGCTCTTATGATCGGTGTAAATCTCCACTCGATCCCCATATAAATAGTGCCTCCATAACTTAAGCGAGAATACTACTGCTGCTAATTCCAGATCGTGGGTCGGATAGTTCTTTTCATGGTCCCGAAGCTGTCGAGATGCATATGCTATCACCTTACCATGTTGCATCAATACACACCCAAGTCCCTTCCCGGATGCGTCACAATACACTGTAAACCCTCCCGATCCTACTGGAAGTGTCAAGATCGGGGATGAGATTAATCTCTTCTTCAACTCTTCAAATGATGTCTGACATTCTGCTGACCAAACAAACTCTACATCTTTATGCGTCAAACGCGTCAAGGGTGCCGAAATCCTGGCAAAATCTGCCACGAACCTCCGATAATAACCTGCCAATCCCAAGAAACTATGCACTTCTGCTACCGTCTTCGGAACTGGCCAATTCTCTACTGCTTCAACCTTCTTCGGATCTACTGACACTCCTGCTCCAGAAATAATATGTCCCAGGAACGAAATACGATCCAACCAAAACTCACATTTACTAAGCTTCGCATAAAGTTGGTGCTCCCTCAAGGTCTGCAAAACTGTCCTTAGATGTTTCTCATGTTCTTCTTCACTACTGGAATAAACGAGGATGTCGTCTATAAACACTACTACAAACTTATCCAAATAGGGTAGAAAGATGCGGTTCATCAAGTCCATGAACACGGCTGGGGCATTAGTCAATCCAAATGGCATCACCAGAAACTCATAATGTCCATACCGCGATCTAAATGCTGTCTTAGGTATGTCCTGCTCCCGGACCCTCACTTGATAATATCCAGATCGAAGATCAATCTTAGAGAAGACGCAGGCCTTACTCAATTGATCAAATAAGTCATCAATCCTTGGTAATGGATACTTGTTCTTCACTGTCACTGCATTCAACTATCGGTAATCAATGCACATTCGCGTCGATCCATCCTTCTTGGGTACTAAAATCACCGGTGCTGCCCAGGGTGATTCACTGTCTCGGATAAACTGCTTCGCCTTCAGTTCTTCTTCATGCTGGTGCAACTTGTCCAATTCTGACTGCGACATCTGGTAAACTCTGCCGACTTTAGGCTCCGTCCCAGGATTCAACTCAATGCAAAACTCCACATCCCTCACCGGTGGTAAACCTGGAAGCTCATCTGGAAATATATCAAGAAACTCTCTGACCACTCTTGGAATCTGCTCCTGCTCTGCCAATGATTCTGTAATAATGCCCTTGGGTCGATCCTCTAATGATCGAACAAAGACGAACTCCTCAATGCCAGGTACATTAAATACTACCCTACCTCTCCGACAATCTATAGTCGCATGACTGTCTCTCAACCAGTCCATGCCTAGGACAACGTCAAAGTTGCCCATAGGGAACTCAATCAAAGATGCGGGCAATAATCGCCCACTCACTACGACCGGACACGCTAGGCATACCCTGCTAACTCCTACGAGCCCATTACCAGTGAGTATATTCATCCTCTCTGGCAATGTCTCGAACTCCAATCCAATACGTGTCGTAAATCGTGCAGATATAAAAGAGTGGGTAGCCCCCGAATCAAATAATGCTACTGCAGGAAAAGAGGTAACAGAAATATTACCTGCAACCACGTCGCCTGAAGCTAGTGCATCCTCCAGTGATAAGGTGAAGGCCTGGCCCTGGCCTTGCTGTGCTCCCTGGAGCTGCCTTCCTCGACCATGCTGTTGTTGTGGCCTTTGCAGGCCTTCCTGGTTCTGCGCCTGGCGAAACATCTGAGCCTGTGTCGGTAGACGCTGGGCTAGCGGCCTTACGGCCAATGCTGGTCCTCGATTCGGTGCTGCCCCCGGAGCTGGTAACGTCGAAAACTGCTGAACTGGCCCTCCTGGCCTCTGCATCATAGGACAATTGGCAATCCTGTGGTCTGGACTGCCACACCTCATGTACAATCCGTTAGCTGAACGACACACATCCCTAGTGTGCCCTTCCTTACCGCAGTAAGTACATCCAATGGGCGCCCCCTGGCGCTGCTGCTGGTTCCTCTGCGGCTGATGCCGTGCTGGTACTGTTATTTCTGATACTGCCGTCCTCCGCGGCGCTCCTGACTCATGAATACGGATGCCGGGTGCTGGCGCCGATGTTCGCTGTACTGCTCCACCGCCCCTACTCTGGGGATGTGACCTCTTCTGGCCCCCATGTCGTGTCACCAACCTTTGTTGGGTGAGTTCATGCCTCCGAGCAGCCGTTAAAACGGCGTCAAAAGTCTGATAGTCGTGCCCTTCTACTAGCTGTAGAATCTCCAAATGAAGTCCCTGCTGGAATCTCATAGCCTTCTCTGGCTCTGTAGCCACCATCGTTGGTGCAAACCGACTCAGTCTGCAGAACTCTGCTGCATATCCATCCACCGTCTTACCAGCCTGCTTGAGACTGATAAATCTCTGTTATAGCTCATACCGCGCTACCACGCCAAAGTACTTGGCCTTGAATCTGGTACTGAAGCTATCCCAAGGAATAGGACGCCTCATTCCAACCTCTTCCGATGTCCACCAGTCGCGGGCGAGATCCTGAAGTAACAGTCTGACCTGGTCAACCTTCTCTTCTGCGGGAACCTTAGCTGCAGTCAAAATAGCCTCAGTATCCTGAAGCCATGCATCCGCCGTGATGGCATCCTCCGTGCCGTCAAAATATCTCGGATTAAGTCGACAAAACCTCCCTGACGCTCCCGAATCATTTCTGACACTTCTCTCAAGGGCTAATTGTAACCCCTGATTCAATAGCACATTCTGTTCCTACTGCTGGGTCTGCTGTTGCTGATGGGCTGCCACCTGACGCTGCTGAGTGGCCAGGAATCCCCGAATGACCTCCAGGAGTGCTGCAGCATCAGGTACTGTCGTCGCTGTCGGTACCGCAGGGGTTGCGGGAGTTTCTAGAACCTGCGGCTCCACTGGCTCTGATATCACTTCCACTCGGATCTGGTCGGGAGAAGGCATTCCTTCCGGCTGCTGTCCCGTCGAGCCATGCTCTACTGGACGTTCCTCCATGTTGGCCTCACCAGCTACTGAGAATGAAGCACCCCTATAGGAAAAGATACATAATATTAAATGACAGGACGATGAAGATTCGAGGATACAATTCAAGTTATCAATCAAGATGAGGGAAGAGAAATCGAGGCAAGAGATTCAAAGGAAACAAGTTTTGATTGAGACTCCTATAATAATAACACCTCACAAGTCTGAAAATCAGACCTGCATGGGCCACCAATAAAACCTTGTCACGCCCCAGTACCGAAATACGGAGACGGACTAGGCCAGCTACTCCATACGAGGTATATAAACGTCATACGTCGATCGTGGCTGTCAAGAGATAAGGGGGTGCATGCTACAATCAAGTCTCCTATGGTCTCACAGAGCATCTAGGTCAATCAATCAAACAAGAAGCAGTAAATAATGATCATATAAGATAAAGCAGTAAGGCGTCCCCGACGCATCATCAAAATGATCATGGGGATCTAGCTTTATAAGTTAGCTAGCCCAGAGAGTCATAGGTACATAATTGTTTTCAGCTGCAGTCTGATTTAATTACAAATTATGCAAGACAAAATATCCAGATTAGCCGGCTAACAGGTGCCGGTGGCTAAACGCCAGAACATAAGTAAAGATACTAGAGTGGTGAAGAAGAAACCCACTCGAGTCCCCCGCCAGCCATGCTCCTAGTATGCACCATTGACGTCGGGGAGGAAGTTTGGATCCTCAGGCGCTGCTACGAGATCTGGCCAAACAAAACCAGCGGGGTCAGCCCCGAATAGCAAGTACCACAAGGAAGCACAAAAGTGTGAGATAAAACCCAAGCAAATAATAATAATAATACTAGTAATAATAAAAGCTTCCGATCGTAACCTCGGTCCATAGCCTGTCCTAGCACGATAGCCCAACCCAACAACCAAACAAGGACATGGGTTGGACCACGCACCATGACAGTCCATGTCCCTTGGCTACTAACGGAAGTTATAAGGCACAGTCAAGTCATTTTTCAAGCGGCCATTCATTCATGCGGCTTTCTATATTTGGCGGAGTTATCCCCGCGATAATGATTAAAAGGAATCCTCAGATCGTGTCAACCCAGCATGGCTAGCCAAACCATAAGACATATAGCATATTGATTATGCACCGGTCCCCCGGAGGGCTACCGCGCTAAAACATATAACACATAGCTCGTAGGAGTCGGATATAGCCATCCGCTATAGGCGAGTGAAACCATATCCGTGGTGGCCAACCCGACACGTCAGGACTGGTCCTGGGGTGGCTAGTATGGCACGATCTCGGGATTCTTCCCACCCAATGCATCTACCAAGTTAGTTGCCTAGTTAATCCCTAGGTTATTCTCGGAGTTCACATGTCGTGGTCACATGCTCACTCCCCTATATGTCGTACATTGTACGAGTACCCCAAGAAGTGATCCTTACGGGCTCATAGAGTCATACGTATGTACCCCCTTCTTGGTGTAATGCGACACACAACAATGCCACGTCATTGCTACTGACCAATTGCTATGTAAATACTGGACTCTTGGAGGTACTGACAGGTATCACATAGGAACACTTAGCACATAGGATAGCACATCGATGCTCACATAGATTGTACCTTAGTACACACATAGGGTTATCCAGCATACGCATAGGAGTTAGATCAGGAATGAGGACCAAAACACAAGAGGAAAATAGAACAAGAAGGTACTATGCACTTAGGGTGTGAAGAGCTCGCTAGTTATGAAGATTCTTGAAGCCAAGACAAAGATCTACAACTTTCATGTTGGGAGTTAGGAGAAATTCTGGCCACAATTCAGCCAAATAGGACTTAAAATAGCCAAAAACAGCCAAAATAGGCACTATGCGGCACTATTCAGCACTATGCGGCACTATTCAGCACTATGCGACACTATGCAGTATTCTTATGCGGCTCGGCACTATGCGACATTATGCAGCATTCTTATGCGGCTCGGCACTATACGGCACTATGCAGCATCCTCATGCGGCTCGGCACTATGCGGCACTATGCAGCATTCTTATGCGGCTCGGCACTATGCAGCATTCTCATGCGGCTCGGCATTATGCGGCACTATGCAGCATCCTCATGCGGCTCGGCACTATACAGCATTCTCATGCGGCTCGGCACTATACGGCACTATGCAGCGGCACTATTCATCGTCCCTGCCAAAATCAGGACTGATGACATAGAAAATATCCAAATATTGTTTTGGCCATAACTTCCTCAAAACAAGTCGAAATCTAACTTTTCAAAGGTCAAAATTGTGTAGAATCAAATTTCCTACAACCTATGACCATTAGTTTTCGAAAATAACCAAGTTTGGTAGATCAAAACCATGTAAATACATAAAACCCTAGTTTTAGAAACTTAGATCTAAACCAAACTAGCCATTAAAATCAAAAACTCCAAGAACTAAACTTGTAGAGAATGAAGAGAAGAACAATATTGACAAATAATATCAAAGGAAAAATCTAAAATAAAAAATGCACAAATCTCTACTTTTGAGCAAGTTGTACTTGCCTAAGGATGGTGGTTGAGGAAAATAAATGGAGGAGTGAATGAGGAGAGAGAGTGGGGAAGAGTATATAAATAGGGGTTAGGTTGGATTAAGAAAACCTTAACCTCTAAACATGCTCTAACCATTCCACTAATGACATGCTTAAAACTACATGCAACCATTAAATAATAATAAATAGAATTATGCAGATGCTAAATACGGGATACCATGTACAGAATTCATGAAAGAATACGTCTATTGGGATCGGGGAGTGACACCATGGCAAAACCTACGGGTCATCTTGTAAGCCCCCTGAATTTCAGGGTTTATTTTTGCTTTTCTTAATGAATTATTTTTCGATAAATATTTTATTATTAAATTGTTTAGATCATTAATGTACATTTCCATGACTTTGACTTCTGGAGCGTCAGGGATACCAATCTCTGTAAACTCTCTTCACGAGTTTTGAAGTAGATAAGATTATCTTCGTTTTGATATATCCTGTCCCACTTGAATTCGTTCCCTTGTGCTCTTTTTGTATCGCGCAAGTTCAGGTCAATTTAGACCAATTAATCGTTGAATATTATTCCCACTTTTATTTTTGATCATCGTTTGCACGTTGTCGTTGCTTTTAATTTAGGAGCACCAGACCAGCCATTTTCCCGGAACCAACTTCTCATGAATGATCTACTCGAGACGCTCTCCACCCATGACCTTCGTGTCCCACTCAGGCACACCATCTTGTGCTCCATTTGCTTCGCACAACTTTCGTGTCAATTTAGACCAATTTATCGTCTGCCGTAATTTGTGATTTAAATTCTAATTTAACTTTCGGGCCCGACATCGGTCCAATCTGTTCGACCCAATATATGACCCTGGCCCATTTTAAGCCTACTGTGCGCATGCCACTTGCGTGCCACAAAATCGATCTCCCTTGTGCTCCCATTTCATCCATGATTTTAATTAGTTTAAATTTATTAATTAATTAAATCTCGGTCCCGAACCTGTTCGAACTTGGCCCAATACCCAACCCAATTGGGCGTAGACCCTATCATGACTACCCATACACCCCACTATTATATTTGTATTTTTCCCTACTTAAAATACCTCTTTCCTTGTATTTAAAATCTCAATTTCTCTCCCTATTATATATATGTATATATATACATACATGTATATATACTCCCTCTCTCTACCTAAACAAACACACACAAACACACACACACACACACACACACACACACACACAAACACACACATACATGTATATATACTCCCTCGTCATTCTGGACTCGTTGACATATAATTTGCTGAGTTTTGAGGACATTGGCTCCGGCACGTATTTTCGTGCAAACCGGGGTTTCAATGTTCTGGTCAACGGACTATTTTGAGTTCGGGTCCACGGAATCCAAAATTGGACATACCGTTGGAATCGTCTCGTCAAAACAAATCTGTAGACATGTAGTTTGTCGACTTTAGAGACCTTTGACCCTGGCACATTTTTCGGTGCAAAGTGGGTCCAACGGCGGACATCATTTTGACCCGAAATTACCTTTTTGCCCCCGGTGTCCAAATTGGACTTTTGGACAGGCTATCCTAGCTGATTTGATCCTTCTGGACACGTTGGTGATATCTGTTTTATCATCCGACAATATCTGTAGTTTTTCCTTTTGTATCACCCTTAATTAATTAATATTGCTTAGTGTGTTCTATGGGTTTTGGGATATTTTTAGTATTGGAACCTTACCCTACCTTAGTGTAGAGACACTAAGTATTGGTCTAGCTTTTGTAACACCCACTTTGGACTGCTAGAACATCACTTAGCTAGTATCCAGTTAGGGCTCGTGTCACACCACTAGTGTAATTTGAACATAGCTTAGAACTGAGATTATACTATTTTGACAGGACATCGGACATCAGTAGCTACATTTACATATCCTTGACTTGCTGGAGGCAAGTACATCTACACACTCATTTACTGTCTTTTAATGCTAGAACATGTATTAACCCTGTTAAAATACTGCTTTCTGAATAACTGCAAGTTAAATCTTCACATGTTACATTAAATTGGTCCCTACCATGCTTAGGACAGTTATCATATCTTCTCATGTTCCTTACTGGTTCTCAGTACATGTTTTACTATGCTTTTGTACTACTCGGAGTATTCACATGTTTCATCTGTTCCCAGTACCGGCTATGCTTATATTACTCCCAGTGTCTCTCACATGTTTTTACTGTTCTCGTATCTCTCACATGATAGAAAATAGGTTATGGGGAAACTGATAGTATTGTACGTGATCACGACCCCCCTACAGTAGCGAGCTCGATCGCATTCTATATGCATTGCCTTGCCGCAGGCCATTACCCCGCATGTCTGTACGGATGTACATTTATGCTTGTTAACTTGTACGTATGTACATTTCATTATGTGCCCCAGCACATTGTACATCTATTGACCGATCACGTACCTGCTACAGTTTTAAACATTACATATACATCTGTCTCTATGACATATGTATCCTTGCCATGATAGATTATGAGATATACCATGATTCCAGATATGCCATGTTCCCTGTGTTACTATGATATTGTGATCCCAGTTGTACCATGAGGCCATGTTTTCAGTATTTCCTGTTTTATAGACTTATCACACCATGATTCTTGTTGTACATCTCTTTTATTATATGTTCAGTACTTTAGTTGTAGAGGTTGTACTTGATCCCGTCCTGACAGGATAACGTTGTAGGTATACTTTTCGAGAAGGAAATGCTATGTGTTACATATTATGGTACTGCTTTGAGGACCTGGCCTTAGCTCCAGAAGAGGCCCCAGCGGGGAACCTTGCTTAGTTATTTTCATATGTTTTGAGACTGAGACTTTGGTATGTTCTTATATTTGGATACTGGACTTTGTCTCCAGTTAGATACTTTGGTTATGTATTATTAAGTCTGTGCTTATGTTACCTTCGCTTATAGACGCTGTGTTGTGATGACCATTTAAATGCGATTTTAGAACTGTTAGTAGCTCAGATGATTTATTATCTATTCTTAGAACAGCTTACTGCGCTTTAACCAAGCGTAGGCTGGACATGGCTCGGCCCGGCCCAACAATTTTGGTAACGGGTCGTGACATATTTTTTTGGCGGCCCATGCAGGTCCTGACTAAATTGTTTGGTTACGTTATTGTACCAAGCATGCCTGCAATTAGGATCTAGGACAACTTGATAACACTAGGAATAACATTTAGAACACCTAGAGGATTACTAGGATTGCAACATAGGATAACTTATCACAGCATAGGACCGTTAACTGTATTTAGTATCTTGTTTGAAATTCAGTGTGTTACAATTTTGACCAAGTTTGTACCCTTGGGATGACCCCTGAGGATCTCACTCTAATCTCACTCTAATCTTATCTAGAAATCAGTTTCCACTTATTTCCATTTGCTCTTCTTTAAATTCGTTGTTGAATTTAATTTCTGATTTTGTTGTTAGCTTTGATCTTGCATCGTGATAAATTTTGTGGATTGAATTATGATATATCCTGATAAGGTAAACGTCTGCTTTAGTTATGGAGTTTAGAATTTATCGCAGCCATATTAGCTGGTATGACAAAAACATAGAGCCTGATTTTGGATATACTATCCTATTCATAGAATTTAGATTTTCTCGTAGCCATACCGGTTGGCGTGGCGAGAATTCTAGATAATATGATTGTAGGGTGTAAACCATAGTTATGACTCTATCGTTTATTGCATATAAGCTTACTGGTATGGCGAGAATTCTGGCAACATGATTTCAGGAAGACGTGTATGGTTATCAGATCATATCTCAACTTGGTTCACTTCGTTATGACCGATTGAGCAAGAACAAATTCTTACCATCATTCTTCTTCGTCTTGATTAACTCCATTCTATCTACATCTGCAACTAGAATTATAGGTTCTCTAAGACTCTCCAACATGATTGTTTTCATGTTATCTTTTGGACATAATTATTATTGTGTTCCATCTTTCCTATGACTTGACTAAACTCTTCTTCGTTAACCTCTTGGGTAATTTTTCTCGTTATATATCCCGTTGTCTCCGTACCATTCTTGGAGATTTTCCGATAAACTTTCCCGTCTTGCTTGACCCTTTAACTTATTTGGACACTGTTATGGATTGCTTGACCCAGTCTTAGGCCTTGTCACCTTCTATTTGATAGACGACCGAAATAGCCAAACCTTGTTGACTGATCCTGTAGTATAACTATAAATGTATGGTGTGATTATGATAAGTACTTTTTCTAGGGATTGGTTAGACTAAGCTTATGGGACAAGTATGAGTGATTGACTGTAGTAGACTTGGAAACCATTAAGAACGATTGTATTGGTATTATGACTCGATGATAGGGTATCTAAGATGGATAAATGAGATAGTATATTGTTATGACTATGGATTAAGGATTAGAATCTTGTGTTTAGCAAATTGAGGATTTAGCATTTGTAGAATTTTGGGTGGATTATCTATAGCTAATTACATGTGATTAGAGGGTAGATCGATACGTGGATTGATATAGAATAAATTAGAATGAGTTATCGTATTGCGTACGAGATCGAAAAGATATCGGTTAAAAGACAAGGAACAAGACAAAGACATATGTACATTGATAATTAATAAATCGGGAGTTTGAAATCGAGGATTTATATTCAGAGGACTTGTTGAGTAAAAAGAAGAAGGCTCTACGCCAAGGGTAAGAATTGAACGTGTGATTTCAAGGAGAAACTGTAGGAAAGGATTGACGATAAATGATGCTAAGGAACTGTGGATTGATAGAATATGGATACTTAGGATACGATAAGAAAATCAGTATTTACAAATGAGGTTGGAAATATGAATGATGATTAAGCATTATAGGCTTATAGACATACCCGGAGAATGACCTATAGTTTAGGGTATACATAAATGTTTCATGTTAGTATGGAAGATTTTAAAGGATATATGACGTAGTTATGATAGAAGGACTTTGTTGAACCTGAACCAAAAAGTTAGTAGGAGAAACAGAAGAGATGATTACAAGGATAGCAGATTGAGAATCGTAGCCAGAGTAGCTACATGTTATAGTTTGACCTATTGGATGATTTTTAATTTCGAGGATGAAATTTTTGTAAGGTGGGTAGGATGTAAGCCCCCTGAATTTCAGGGTTTATTTTTGCTTTTCTTAATGAATTATTTTTCGATAAATATTTTATTATTAAATTGTTTAGATCATTAATGTACATTTCCATGACTTTGACTTCTGGAGCGTCAGGGATACCAATCTCTGTAAACTCTCTTCACGAGTTTTGAAGTAGACAAGATTATCTTCGTTTTGATATATCCTGTCCCACTTGAATTCGTTCCCTTGTGCTCTTTTTGTATCGCGCAAGTTCAGGTCAATTTAGACCAATTAATCGTTGAATATTATTCCCACTTTTATTTTTGATCATCGTTTGCACGTTGTCGTTGCTTTTAATTTAGGAGCACCAGACCAGCCATTTTCCCGGAACCAACTTCTCATGAATGATCTACTCGAGACGCTCTCCACCCATGACCTTCGTGTCCCACTCAGGCACACCATCTTGTGCTCCATTTGCTTCGCACAACTTTCGTGTCAATTTAGACCAATTTATCGTCTGCCGTAATTTGTGATTTAAATTCCAATTTAACTTCCGGGCCCGACATCGGTCCAATCTGTTCGACCCAATATATGACCCTGGCCCATTTTGAGCCTACTGTGCGCATGCCACTTGCGTGCCACAAAATCGATCTCCCTTGTGCTCCCATTTCATCCATGATTTTAATTAGTTTAAATTTATTAATTAATTAAATCTCGGTCCCGAACCTGTTCGAACTTGGCCCAATACCCAACCCAATTGGGCGTACACCCTATCATGACTACCCATACACCCCACTATTATATTTGTATTTTTCCCTACTTAAAATACCTCTCTCCTTGTATTTAAAATCTCAATTTCTCTTCCTATTATATATATGTATATATATACATACATGTATATATACTCCCTCTCTCTACCTAAACAAACACACACACACACACACACTTCACCACTCACAGCCGAACACCCCCCCCTCTCTCACAAATATCCCTCTACACTCACCCTCTCTCTAACTCTCACCCCCTCTCATTATATATATAATGTATATATATATAAACACACACATACACTCACCCCTCACCACTCCCTTACACTCACCACCCCCTCACTTCCCTCTCTCCTCACACCCGACAAGCACACCCCCCCATACTCAGCCGACCTCACCCTCTCTCCTTCCCACCGACTTCCCTCTCTCCTCTCTCTCTACATATTTTAATCTCCCCCTCTCTCTCTCTACGTACACTACTTCTTCTTCTTCTTAAACTTCTTCTTCTCCTTCCTCCAAACACAACATCACCGACACCACCACCATAGCCTCCATCATCACCACTCCATCACCACCACCACAGCCATCATCACCTCCTCCTCCTCCCCCTCGCCGTGGTCAGCTCCACCACCCCGGCCACCCCGAGCACGGCAGCCCACCACCACCATCCTCACACCATCATCACCACCTCCTTCAAGCACCCCCACCTTCACCACAACCGCGACCCCCCCCTCCGGCCAAGCGACCCTGGACGTCAGCCCCGTGACGGCCACCGTCCTCCGGGACGCGCCGTCGAGGCGATTCGTGCATTTTTCACGAAATCCCGTCGTGACGCGCGCGTCAAATTCCAGAAATTGCGCCACAGAACGGCAACTTCGTGCGAGGATTCTGGACGATCCGACCGTTGGATCTTTGTCCCGTCTGCTCCGCCTCAATCTCGGTATAACCACCTTCACTCCCCTGAAATTTTAGCCGTTAATAATGTCGTTTGATACCTCAAAACTGACCACCAAGTTGACCCTTTTTATTGAACTGTTTTTGGACAGTTTTGCGACGTCAACTTTGCGGACTTGTAACTTCGCCGTCGCAGCTCCGTTTTGCGCACCGTTAGTTCCGGTGCACAGCTGGTATAACCCTCTTCCTGCCTCCTTTATATTTTATCTTAGTTTGAGCACATTTGGTTGGTCGAATTCGGTGCCAAAGTTGGCCGTCCGAATTCTTAAATTAACACTTGTGGAATTTCACTTTTGAACCCGGGACTCCGGATTCTAATTCTGACACTGCCACTAGACTCGTGGCGTCGTTCTGGCATGTTTTGATATAAAATTTGCCTAGTTTTGAGGACGTGGACCCGGGCACGCTTTTCGGTGCAACGCGGGCCCCACTGTCCGGATCAACGGGACTTTTTGACTTCGGCTCATCGGAATCCGATTCTGGATATACCGTTGGGTTCGTATCGTCATTCTGGACTCGTTGACATATAATTTGCTGAGTTTTGAGGACATTGGCTCCGGCACGTATTTCCGTGCAAACCAGGGTTTCAATGTTCTGGTCAACGGACTATTTTGAGTTCGGGTCCACGGAATCCAAAATTGGACATACCGTTGGAATCGTTTCGTCAAAATAAATCCGTAGACATGTAGTTTGTCGACTTTAGAGACCTTTGACCCTGGCACATTTTTCGGTGCAAAGTGGGTCCAACGGCGGACATCATTTTGACCCGAAATTACCTTTTTGCCCCCGGTGTCCAAATTGGACTTTTGGACAGGCTATCCTAGCTGATTTGACCCTTCTGGACACGTTGGTGATATCTGTTTTATCATCCGACAATATCTGTAGTTTTTCCTTTTGTATCACCCTTAATTAATTAATATTGCTTAGTGTGTTCTATGGGTTTTTGGGATATTTTTAGTATTGGAACCTTACCCTACCTTAGTGTAGAGACACTAAGTATTGGTCTAGGTTTTGTAACACCCACTTTGGACTGCTAGAACATCACTTAGCTAGTATCCAGTTAGGACTCGTGTCACACCACTAGTGTAATTTGAACATAGCTTAGAACTGAGATTATACTATTTTGACAGGACATCGGACATCAGTAGCTACATTTACATATCCTTGACTTGCTGGAGGCAAGTACATCTACACACTCATTTACTGTCTTTTAATGCTAGAACATGTATTAACCCTGTTAAAATACTGCTTTCTGAATAACTGCAAGTTAAATCTTCACATGTTACATTAAATTGGTCCCTACCATGCTTAGGACAGTTATCATATCTTCTCATGTTCCTTACTGGTTCTCAGTACATGTTTTACTATGCTTTTGTACTACTCGGAGTATTCACATGTTTCATCTGTTCCCAGTACCGGCTATGCTTATATTACTCCCAGTGTCTCTCACATATTTTTACTGTTCTCGTATCTCTCACATGATAGAAAATGGGTTATGGGAAAACTGATAGTATTGTACGTGATCACGACCCCCCTACAGTAGCGAGCTCGGTCGCATTCTATATGCATTGCCTTGCCGCAGGCCATTACCCCGCATGTCTGTACGGATGTACATTTATGCTTGTTAACTTGTACGTATGTACATTTCATTATGTGCCCCAGCACATTGTATATCTATTGACCGATCACGTACCTGCTACAGTTTTAAACATTACATATACATCTGTCTCTATGACATATGTATCCTTGTCATGATAGATTATGAGATATACCATGATTCCAGATATGCCATGTTCCCTGTGTTACTATGATATTGTGATCCCAGTTGTACCATGAGGCCATGTTTCCAGTATTTCCTGTTTTATAGACTTATCACACCATGATTCTTGTTGTACATCTCTTTCATTATATGTTCAGTACTTTAGTTGTAGAGGTTGTACTTGCTCCCGTCCTGACAGGATAACGTTGTAGGTATACTTTTCGAGAAAGAAATGCTATGTGTTACATATTATGGTACTGCTTTGAGGACCTGGCCTTAGCTCCAGAAGAGGCCCCAGCGGGGAACCTTGCTTAGTTATTTTCATATGTTTTGAGACTGAGACTTTGGTATGTTCTTATATTTGGATACTGGACTTTGTCTCCAGTTAGATACTTTGGTTATGTATTATTAAGTCTGTGCTTATGTTACCTTCGCTTATAGACGCTGTGTTGTGATGAACATTTAAATGCGATTTTAGAACTGTTAGTAGCTCAGATCATTTATTGTCTATTCTTAGAACAGCTTACTGCGCTTTAACCAAGCGTAGGCTGGACATGGCTCGGCCCGGCCCAACAATTTGGGTAACGGGTCGTGACACATCTCCTCTGGATCAGCAACCAGACTAGGAGCAAAACGGCTCAGGCGACTAAACTCTCCCGCATAGTCATCAACAGAACGGTTTCCCTGCTGGATGTTCTGGAATCGTAGCCCCATGGCTACTCTAGCAGTGGTCGAGAAGAATTTCTTCTTGAACTGGGTCTTGAACTGGTCCCAGGTGGCTCTACCTCTCGCGAACAACGGCTCATTCCTGAACCAGACTCCTGCTAAGTCTATCAGCAGAAATCCTGCTGCCTCGACCTGAAGGTCATCCGGCATCCTAACTCCCAGAAGCTTCCTCTCTACCGAATCTAGCCAGTCATCTGCTACTACTATGCCATCAGTCCCTGAGAACTCCTTGGGATTCAGACCCATGAAGTCCTTGATCGTCCCCGCTCTCTGCCGCGGCTCTACATATGGTGGGACCACGGGACGTCCCTCAGAACGCTCCATGCTCTGGCGGAGTAGGGTAGTCTGCTCCCGATGGGTTGTTAGGAACCCCTGGATCAGTGTGAGCAGCTGGGTCCCGTCGAGTGTGACGGAAGCCTGGGTGGGTATAGTGATAGGGGGTGGTGGAAGTATCGGGGCCTGCTGGGACTGGGATGTGGAAGGTGGTATCTGGGTCTGTGGATCTGTGGAGTGGGGGAATGTGGTAGGTGGAGGTGTATCAGTCAACTGGTCAGCTGACTGGATATGAAGGACCCCATTCTCGGGGGTAACATATTGGGATGAACGAGTAAGCACCATCTAAATTACATAAAAAGACTTATAAGGACTTGTTTAAAGTAAGAAATCATATGCAAGAAAATTTATTTATAATAGCAAACATGTGATGTATTTCCTATGTTGCAATCCTAGCATTCCTCTAAGTGTTCTAAGCGTCTTTTCTAATGTTGTCTAATTACCTTAAGTTCCTAATTGCAGGCATGTTTGGTACAATAACGTAACCAAACAGTTTAGTCAGGACCTTGCATGGGCCACCACTAAAAACATGTCACGACCCGCTACCCAAATTATTGGGCCAGGCCGAGTCATGCCCAGCCTACGTTGAGATAAAACATAGTAAGCTGTTCTAAAGACAACATGATAAGACTAAATGTACTAACAGTTCTATAAGTGAAGAAGAATCATAAATGCTCCAAACACAAAAGTCATCGTATATAGTAAACGTCCAAGTACAAGTAAACTGAAATGTAAAACTGGATACATGTCCAGTTACAAAATGATATAGTCTAATACATGTCTACTCTCAAAAGTCTAAGTAAACAAAAGACAACTAGACGAGGTTCCCTGCAGGAACATCCTCGTAAAGCAGAGCCGGGTCCTCGGCAGTAATCCCATAATATGTGTCGCAGAGTAACTCCTCCTCAGTAAGGACACCTACAACGTTATCCTGTCAGGACGGGAGCAAGTACTAAATCTAGCAAACTAGCATATGAAACATGGAAATGAACATGAGAGGAATAACTGGAAAGCATGGCATCACATAGTCTATCATGGCAAGGACACATATGTCATAGAGACAGATGTATATGTAATGTTTAAAACTGTAGTAGGTACGTGATCGGTCAATAGATGTACAATGTGCTGGGGCACATAATGAAATGTACGTACGTACAAGTGTAAAGGCGGTAGATGTACATACGCACAAATACAGCTTTGAGATAAAGGCCTACGGCGTAGTAACATATAAAATGAAACTTTGCTCGGTACTGTAGAGGAGGATATGATCACGTACACTACTATCAGTTTCCCCATAACCCATATTCTAATCATGTGAGAGATACATCAAGACTGTTCTAAGCATGGTAGTAACTGAAAGTACAACATGTAGAGATCTAACTTGCTACCCCAAGGATCAGCATTTAACATGGTGGGGTTTGCAGTTCATTTATGTGACAATATGTAAATTTTGTAGAAATTACCTGCCTCTAGCAAAGCAAAACAAAACAAGCTACGATAACAGTGCTATGGATGTCCGGTAACTCGTCGCTGTAGAAGTAAATACAATAACTTAGTTTCTACACTAAGCTAAAACACTAGGACACTAATTTGTGAAACACGACTTGTGATTGGGCACCTAGCCAAAATGATGATTTGGCATAGGAGACCAATGTGGGGTGACACACTATGTTAACTGACTTTCTAGGGTCTTTACACTAGTGAGGGATGGGGTTCAACACGACTAAAACTCCAAATAACACAAAAAGCTACAAGTCGTAATTAATCAATAAATAAATCAAAAGATCATTGTGTTCTAACAATTTTTGAAGTAGACAAAAAGCCTAGTTTTTCTTAAAGTAAAGTACCAAGGTGATCCTTGTTAATCATAGAAATTTATTATAATTTTTCTGGAATTTATTAACCAGTACAAATATTTTATAAAAATCAGTTTTTCTAAGTATACAGAAAATGAGTTTTGGTTTTATATGCCAAACTAGTGGCAAAACAGTAAATTAAATACTACAAAATTTATACTAAATTAGCTAACTTAACATAGTATCTAAAAACTATTTTTCCATAATTTTAGCAATACTTTAAGTATTTTTAGAAAATCAAAAACAGCAATGCACACAATAATTAATTATCTGCGTATTTTGTCCATGTATATAATTTGAACCAAAGTTCAAATACAGGACCCAAGGCCATGAATCAAGTCCAATATGACTTGTACAGGTCTGGAATGTGTGAAAACACATTTGAGCCCAAATACCCATGCTAGGCTTGGACACCAAATGATTGCAGTAATTTAAATACAATAAAAATACAATTTGGTAATAGTCAAAATAAATATTATTATTTTAATAAGGCAAATTTATACAAAAGAATATATACATACCTATGCTAAAAGGATATATATAGATATACAAGGAAAAATACTTAATTTATAAAGTATATATATATATATATATATATATATATATATATATATATATATATATATATATATATATATATATATATATATATATATATATATATATACAAATATATATATATATAAGAATACACTTAATAATATAGTGTATATATATATAATATATATATACATAGGAAAATATATACATAAACATATATATATATATATAAAATTTACTAACTATAAAATATATACATATATATTAAATACTGTTAAAATATAGTATATACATATATATATATATATATATATATATATATATATTAATATATATATAAAAAAAATATATATATATATATATATATAAAAATACAAAACAAAAGAAAAAGAAAAGAAAACAAAAAAGAAAAGAAAAAGGAAACAGAAAGAAGAAGGGGGGGGCTCGAACTCGGTCTAACAGAGCAGGGGGGGGTTTAATTACTGCGCGCTGGCCAGTGGGCCAGTTGGCCCGTTTGTTAGGAATAGGGTTTTAGTTCATTTTATTTAGGTTTTGATTAACATAAACATAAAAAAAAATAAACACGATCCTGTGTCCGGACAGTTAGGGACACAGGTATTTACGAGTCTGGGCTAGCACGACACGCACGAGTCGATTCACCCGTGTCCAGACCTATAGCTAGGTTTTCCGTGTCCAGGCGAACGTCGTGCGTGAGTTCGAGACACGCACGACACGAACTCAGGTCTGTTACCTGCGTGTCCGACTTCTCGAAGAAGTTTCGAAGGCAGAGACGGCGGCTTGGGGCGTCGTGGCGGTGGCGGAGTGGTGGCGCTGGGGTCGGCTCGTCGAGGCGAGTCGAACGGTGGTGGTGGCGACTGACGACGATGGACGGTGGGGCGGCGCTAGGGTACGCCGGAGTTAGGGTTTAGAACCTAGGGTTTTTGCCGGAGTTGAAGGGCTACGGTGGTCGTGGTGGTGGGTAGAGCTAGGGTTTTGACCGGGGGAGAGAGGGGAGTGTTTTATAGGGAAAGAGGGCGGTTGATAAGTCGGTCGGGCAGCCGAAAATGGCGGGGGCTGCCCGTCGGCGTGGCGGTCGTTGGTCGGGGGGGTAGGTTTAGGATTTTGCACTTAGGTCCTTAGGTTTTAGGATTTTGCATAATAGGTCCCCACAGAAGTAATATGCAAATATAATTTGCATTCCTTAATTAAAAACAAATTCCTAATTATAAACTGATATAAAAGTAATTTGAATAATTATAAAACAGTATTAAAATAATTCTAATAATTGCAAATTGATATTAAAACATTTTAGAAAATTACAAATCAATATTTTTGTATTTTAAAACTCATTTAAAATTATTTAAAAATTCTAGAAAAATTTCTAAAAATTTCTAATAATTATTTAAGGCTATAAATGACATTAAAATTTAATTAACACTAATTAAAAATGAATTTGAAAATCAGGGGCTTACACAGAGTAGTGTAGGTTAGCTAGGTTTGGCTGGACTGCGATCCAGCTAGCTTTATCAGATTGTAGTTTCTATATTATATTTTGATACCCTGTGATGTTGTATATATCTGGGCTTGTATGGGACTCTGGACTTATTACTCTTTCATCTATCATATGTTCTCTTCCTGAGCTATCTACCTTAGTTTTATTCTGTGATTGAGACTGTATTGATATGTCACCTCCATTCGGAGAGTATATACTGTACAGGTACATTTAAACTGTTAGTCGTAGTATTTACAGACGTTATATACAGCGTTCTACCGACGATACTGCGGCGTAGGCTGGACGTACCCACGTGCTCGTGCCCCTCATAAGGGTGCGGGTCGTGACACCCGCGGCTCAGGGTCACTATCAAGTCATGCTAGTTCCTTGTCACACCATGTCATGTACAATTGTCATTTCAATCATGTCAATCAAATCGTGATTTATCAAGTTCATGACAAAAGGCGTAAGGATATAAAATGGACGTAAAAATACACAATAATTCACGTGCCTAGTTATCATACTAATAATAATAGAGTAATAATAATAATAATATAACAAGGCAAGGAAAGTCCATGCGGCTCAGGGGATGAATTCATGCGGCTCGGGACAGGTCAGGGTGTATGCGGCTGAAAGGAGAAACTCATGCGGCTCGAGATTGCTGGATTCCATGCGGCCAGGAAGATAGGCGCTATGCGGTTACAAGGGATACATCGCCATGCGGCTCACGGGGGAAGGGTTCTCATGCGGCTGGAACGAACTTGGGTTCATGCGGCTCGCAGAGCAAGGGCTATGCAGCAGAACCGAGTCGAGTCCCATGCGGCCAGGGAATAAAGGGATCTTATGCGGCTGAGCTCAGTGAGTCTTATGCGGCTGGGAAGAAGTTCTCATGCGGCTGGGTCAAGTAAAGTCTTATGCGGCCAGCGGGAAGAGGGGGAGCATCAGACTGAGCTAGATCATTCATGCGGCTGGAATGAGACTCAGCCTATGCGGCCAAGAGAGAAGTGGGTCTATGCGGCTGAGGGCGAGTTGGACCCCATGCGGCTGGAAGGGACTGAGGACTTATGCGGTCAATAATTCATATTCATGCGGCTAGAAGTAATGGGTGCACATGCGGCTGACAGCAAGGGGGCGCATGCAGCTACGGGGTTTCAGGATCTCATGCGGCTCGATTATGCATACGGCTGAGAAAACACTTGCTGCATAAAATGTTCATGCGGTCAAGTCAGGCACAGTTCTTCTTCTCCAAAATTCCGAGAAGAAGAACACCATGGAAGCCAAGTTCTCAAGCTTCATAAAACCTTCATCCAGAGTCCAAATCCGAACTTCCATAGGTCAAAACGGGGCAGAATGAAATGCTCTACAACATAGAACCATCAAAACTCGAAAATAACGAGATTAAATAGATCAAAACCCATGAAAACTAAAATTACTTTAAAGCTAGATCTACAACAATCGAACCATCAAAATGGAAAATTCCAAGTTCTAAACAAGCTTAGAATATAACAAGGAAGAGAATGGAACAAACGAAACTAAGATCGTCCAACATTCGGCAAGGTGTACTTGCCTTGGGCTGGAGGAAGAAGATGAAGATGAAATGAAAATAATGGAGGAGAGAGAGTGGTAGGTGGCTTATATAACAAGCCCAAGCAATCTCCACCACTCATCCCTCTCCACTCAATCTAAACCATACACCTCTCTCATAAAGAACCAAACTAAACCAAACCAAGTTAAAGTGGAACCGAACCAAATAAAACCAAATCCAAGTTAAACCAAGTCATGAAAACTCTGCACTTCGGAAAATTTTAAAATATTACGCAAACCGAGAAATATGAAATACGGCTCGAATAAACACGTATCCGTATAAAATACCGATACAGTGAGACGGGTCTCACACTAGCCGCATAAGATCTATCCTCATTGCCGCATGAACTTCCGTTTCTTTCGGCCGCATGAGTTCCTTAGCCGCATGGCTTGACTGAGCCGCATATTCCAGTTGCATATGCCCAATTTCCGGAGCCGCAGGCGCCCCGTCCGTCCTAAGCCGCATGTGCCCCGCATATTCCAGTCGCATGAACCCCGGCCGCATGTTTCTTGTATCTTAGTCCTCATTTCTAATCGGACTACCTATGTGATGGCTGGATGATCCTATGTGTGTACAATGGTACAACCTATGTGAGCACCGAGGTGCTATCCTACGCGCTAAGTGTTCCTTCGTAATACCTGCCAGTACTCCCAAGAGTCCAGCATTTACATAGTAATGGTCATTGGCAATGACGTGGTATGTGTTGTGTGTTGCATTTACACCAAGAAGGGAAAACATACGTATGAATCCTTGAGCCAGTACGGATTCCTTCTTGGGGTACTCGTATAATGTACGACATCTAAGGGAGTGAACATGTGACCACGACATGTGAACTCTGAGAATAACCTAGGGACTAACTAGGCAACTAACTTAGTAGATGCATTGGGTGGGAAGAATCCCGAGATCGTGCCATACTAGCCACCCCAGGTCCCGTCCTGACGTGCCGGGTTGGTCGCCACGGATATGGTTTCATTCGCCTATAGCGAATAGCTATATCCGACTCCTACGAGCTATGTGATAAATGTCTTAGCGCGGTAGCCTTCGGGGGACTGGTGCATAATCAATGTGTTATAAGTCTTATGGTTTGGCTAGTCCTGCTAGGTTGACACGATCTGAGGATTCCTTTTAATTAGTATAACGGGGGATAACTCTGCCAAATATAGAAAGCCGCAGGAATGAATGGCCGCTTGAAAAATGACTTGACTGTGCTTGGGCCTTCCGCTAGTAGCCGAGGGACATGGACTGTCATGGTGCGTGTTCCAACCCATGTCCTTGTTTGGTTGTTGGGTTGGTCTATCGTGCTAGGACAGGCTGTGGACCGAGGTTACGACCGGAAGCTTATTATTATTATTATTATTATTATTATTATTATTATTATTTCATGACTGGGTTTTATCTCACTCTTTTGTGCTCCCTTGTGGTACTTGCTATTTCGGGGCTGACCCGGCTGGTTTTGTTTGGCCAGATCGCGTAGCAGAGCCTGAGGATCCGACTTTCTTCCCCGACGGCAATGGTGCATACTAGGAGCATGACTGGCGGGGGACTCGAGTGGGTTTCTTCTCCACCACTCTTGTATATTTATTTATGTCCTGACATTTAGCCACCGGCACCTGTTTAGCCGGCTAATCTAGATATTTTATCTTTTGCACAATTGTAATTAAATCAGACTGCAGCTGAATACAATTATGTAACTTTGACTCTCTGGGCTAGCTACCTTATAAAGCTAGAACCCCATGACCATTTTGATGAAGCGTCAGGGACGCCTTACTGCTTTATCTTTTATGTTCATTAATTGATGTTTTTTTGCTTTGAATGATTGAGACGTAGATGTTCTGTGTGACCATAGGTGACTTGAATGTAGCATACACTCCCTTGTCTCTTGACAGCCACGATCGTCGTATGACGTTTGAATACCTCATATGGAGTAGCTGGCCTAGTCCGTCCCCGTATTTTGGTGCTGGGGCGTGACATATATATATATATATATATATATATATATATATATATATATATATATATTCTTTTTCTTTTTTAAAAACCAAAGCCGGTGGACGACTCCACCCAACCTTGGCCCGGAGGCCGTGGCCACCGCCACCCAGCTACCTCCGTAGGAGGGAGGGCTCGAACCCGGTCCTCACTCCTCACCCTCGATGCACGGTGGTGTTACCAGTACACCACGACTCGATGAGCATATATATATATATATATATATATATATATATATATATATATATATATATATATATATATATATATACCAAATTTACATGCATGGAAGTCAAAATTGACATGCATGCTAATTAGTACAAAATTATTCTATCAAATCTAAACCATTCATTTCAAATGATGTGCGAATGAGATTGTATATTTTTTAGATGTCAAATTAAATGTGTCATATGATCTCCACCCATATATATACATAAGTTTTTTTTTTTGAAAGAAGGTAATTGTGGCAAACTCTTCCAATGGAAATCGATCTCCTGTGGTTAGATTTGATAGAGAGATGCATGCGGCCCAAGTGGTGTCACCCTCATTTTTTCTCGTATTTCCAGTATTTCGTATTTATACTCGTATCTGGATTTTGGCATGTATTTTTTATTTTTCTCAACTTGTGGAATTTCGGTATTTCTCGTATTTTGGGTTTTGTCATGGCTCGGTTTTATTTGGGTTGGTTCGATTTTATGTGAGTTGGATCACCTTAACCTATGCTACCCCTCATCCCCACCACAACTCCCCCTCCTTATAACCCCCACCTACCACTCTCTCTCCTCATAACTTCCACCATTAATTTTCTTCTTCTTCTTCTTCTCCTTCCTCCACAACTCTCCTAACCCTAGGCAAGTGCATCTTGCCACTACATGAGAACCCTCTTTTATTTGTCCATTTGCTAGTTTAGGACATGGTGGCCAACATTAGAACTTGGTGTTTTGTGATTTGAAGTCTCCTTTGCTCTAGATCTAAGTTATTTCTATTTTCGGATTTTGCATGGTTTGATCTCTTTAAGTTGGATTTTCATGGGTTTTGGTGTTTCCAAGTGGAAGAGCATTCAATTCTACCCAAGTTGGAACTTTAGAAATCTGGATTTGGAGTTCGGATGGCCAAGTTGTGAGCTTTTGAAGCTTTGGGTTCAGCCATGGTGTTCTTGCTGTTTGGAGAAGTCAGTGAGCAGTGTGCAGAGCTATTTAGCTTACGCACCCTGAGCTACGCGCGCTCTTTAGCGCTGCGTACGCAGGCTTGAGTACGCTTCCTGTTGGAAGCGTGTCTCCCTGTAGTGTGCGTGACTTTTCACGAACACTGCTCTCCTTGAAGTGTGCGTGACTTTTCACGAACACTGCTCTCCTTGAAGTGTGCGTGACTTTTCACCTACACTGCTCTCCTTGAAGTGTGCGTGACTTTTCACGAACACTGCTCTCCTTGAAGTGTGCGTGACTTTTCACGAACACTGCTCTCCTTGAAGTGTGCGTGACTTTTCACCTACACTGCTCTCCTTGAAGTGTGCGTGACTTTTCACGAACACTGCTCTCCTTGAAGTGTGCGTGACTTTTCACCTACACTGCTCTCCTTGAAGTGTGCGTGACTTTTCACGAACCCTGCTTCCTTGAGTGTGCGTGACTTTTCACGAATACTGCTTCCTTGAGTGTGCGTGACTTTTCACGAACACTGCTTCCTTGAGTGTGCGTGACTTTTCACCTACGCTGCTCTCTTAGCGTGCGTGACTTTTCACCTACGCTGCTCTCTCAGCGTGCGTGACTTTTCACCTACGCTGCTCCCTGTAGCGTGCGTGACTTTTCACCTACGCTGCTCCCCTGACCCCTTGCTTAACCCATTGGCTCTTGGAGTTTTGGTCTTATTTCTTTAAGCTTGACTCTTCTATAGCCCTGTATATTGATATTTTATTAGATATTTTATGCTCATTTTATATCCTTACGTCTTTTGTCATGAACTTGATTTTACTTAATATGTTTGGAATGACTATTGTACATGGCATGGTATGACAAGGAACTAGCATAACACGACAGTGACCCGTAGTGGTGCACTCCTGACATGACCAACCTGACATGATAGTGGCCCGTCGTGGCGCACTCCTGACAAGTACCCTGACATGATTTATCTTGATAACTTAACTTGACCTGCCTTGACACCGTGGGTGGTTCTTTCTTGCTTGTTTGTTAAATCCACTTGTCCTGTCTTGCATCATGTCTAGGATGGAACTCCTGAGTACCACGGTCAGGAGCTCCTACTAAAATGGATTAAGGTTAATAACTAGAATAACTCAGTAGTCAAGAAGAGATGACACAGCTACAGGCAATCCCGTTACTTGGGCGCTCTTGGGATCTTTAGCCTGCCGTTGAGTAGGGCACATTTCCAGCGCACCGTCGAGTGTTGCACCCTCTAAGTCACCTAAGGGTACATTTGTCTTCTGGGCGATGTACCCACCTGAATTCAACCCCTAATTTTTGACCTGGGTAACCTGGATGGTCTGCAGGGCTTGTGGCTGTGGAACAATCTCACTGCATCTTGTTAGTAATTTTGCCTGTGATAACCCTAGTTAGTTAAAGTAGTAAGCCGTAGGATCTGCTTGGCCGTGATTGATTGAATGAGGTATAACCAGTCTAGTCATGTCTTGATCCCATGCAAGATTGCTTCCTGTCTTGATTACTTACATTATTATCTTGCCGATAAATGGTGGGAAACCAAGTTCTGTTCAGATGAAGGGTTACAACCCCGGTCCTTGTTTGGTTTACGGGTTGTAACCTGGCTATCGGAATAGTCCCATGGTTATCTCGTCGTATATCATCCTGACATGTTTTCGTAATTTTAGTTTTAATATTAGATTTTCTGTGCTGATTGCTGGCTTTGTTCTTATTTCGTGGCCCCTTGTGGCACTTGCTCTTTCTGGGGTTGACCCAGCTGGTTTTGTGTGGCCAGATTTTGGAGCAGCTCCCGAGGATCTACCAAGCTTCCAGTCCGATGGTGGCGACTAGAAGGAACCCGGGCTATGAGTGGGTTTTCTATTTTGTTTCGCTCACTCTATTGTAAAGTTATTCTTTTGAGGCGTTTAGCCGACGAGCACCTGTTAGCTCGATGCACTTTACTTACTGTCTGCCTACGGGCTGTAAGCATGATTAACAAATCCTAGGGTTGATCATGTATGACTTAACTCTTGCTAGTCCTCATATTTTGTACGACTAGCTTCATGATCAGCTGATATGTAATATTTGGGACGCCTTTTATTGTATATTTGGTGGTCAAACATCTTGTAATTATATTACTTGTTTGAGATTGAGACAATAGGCTTGACCTTAAGAGACTGTTGGCTTGTAGTAAACCCTCATATCTAGACAGCCGTGACCGTATAGTTGAGATGTATTCTATTTCAATATACGTAGCTGGCTATGTCTGCCTAGGGGTGGCGATTTTGCCCTCATACCCTCTACCCTAGCCGGGTACCCTGCACCCTCAGGTGCCCACGGGTACCCTCTACCCTTCGAGGGCAAGCCCTACCCTTACCCTCTTGGAATTAGGGTAGGGTAAGGGTTTTATTCTGTTACCCTAGTGCAATTACCCGGGTACCCGCCCTACCCACCCTACCCTCTGCCCTGTAACCCTACCCTGAACCCTATCCTACCCTGAATCACTACCCTACCCACTACCCGTTAACCCTAACCCTACCACTAGCCGTCTAGGCTCTACCCCCCTCCTGTAAATCTGTGCTTTGTAATTTTGTATAGTCCCACTGCCATAGTATTACTACTACTTGTAGTTTTTTGTAATTAGTACTTAGGATTAGGAGAACTACATGGTGCTTGATCCTAAGGAGTCAGGTCTAGCCCCCTCCTTGGGTATGTAGGCAGTCCTATATAACTGGCTTCAGCGCCTTTAGTAAAAAAAATATTCTCCCTATTATTTCTTGTTAAGTTGTTATGATTTTTGAATGCTGTCAAAATCTGAAAAAAATGAAATGGAAAGAAAAAAATTCCCCCCTGTTTAGTAGCAAAAAATTTGATTTTCAAAGTTAAAAAAATGAAATAGCAAGGGTAATACCCTTACCCTCCCTACCCTGACCCTCAGCTACCCTGTGAGGGTAAAGGACAAGGACGGATAATGGGTATTGATTTTTTGGAAGAGGGCTACCCTACCCTACCCTCATGACTCTCCTAGGGTATCAAAAAAAGGTCAATACCCTACCCTACCCTACCATGCCCTCTTCCTGCCCTTATCCTACCCTACCCTACCCATCGCCAGCCCTATCTGCCCCCGCTCTCCAGTATTCTGGTTCTGGGACGTGACAAGTGGTCAGGAGTTCGAGCCCCCAGTGAAAACGAGTTTGCCACAACTACCCATTACTTCAAATATGCCCAAGTGGTCAGGAGTTCGAGCCCCCAGTGAAAACGAGTTTGCCACAATTACCCATTACTTCAAATATATATATATATATATATATATATATATATATATATATATATATATATATATATATATAATTTACATAAATACTTTCAATAATATATTTATTAATGTATAATTAAGTGTTTGGTACACCAACGGTCAAAAAAAAAATCGGAAATAATTTGTCCCTTTGATTATGAAACAATATGGCAAGTGGCTACTCGTAACTATATCCGGATAGAGAAGGGACTATATTGTCAATAATAAAATACAGAGAAGTGATTACTTGAAGATTAGAGACATTAATTAATGTGATACGAATCTTATGATGATCTAATCTAAGTACCTACGACCACCCATAAATATATTAAAAATTCTATAATAGCATAAATTTAATAATAATAGAAAAAAAGAAAAAAGAAAATTCGTACTGAACTGAAGCCCTCTTCACACTGACCGACTGACGTTGTACTAATTTTTTTTTTTCTTTTCGGATTCTCCATCGTAAGGGATCCGATAATCCAGCGGTAGTGTGCGCCCACCACTATCCTGCCATCTTAGGACACGTGTCCAGCAAGGATTCGCTGGGGAGTACTACTAGACAGACTACGTGCTTACGTAAGTACGTGCTCGATAAGCTTCACGTCATTGTTCATGATGGGTACGGATCTACAGTACTAGGACCCGGAGTTGCTGACCTGACCCGTTCTCTCCCCGGGTCCCACCCGCTAACCCCCTTGTTCCTTCCGTGTGCTTTCTAAAGTCCCGGATGACGTGACGGCGGGGGCCCACGGGGATCTAATCAAAGATCTTCGTTAATCAATGTTACGATGAGTTACCATATCGCCCCCCAAGGAATATGATTACATGAAGCACACTGTTTTCGTAATTGTCATAATAATTAAATTCCTAATAAAGCGAAATATTCATAAATCTCCAACTACGGTTGCGATGAAGACCAAGTATTCAACCAATACAAGACTTTGGTTGTGGCCATCGGAAAAAGGACATAAGATTCCGACTAGACGGTAAAATATTAATAAATCGTTATAAAAGTATATTATTATTTTTATTTATTAAAAAAAAATTAAAAGTTGGAGATAGTGAACCAGAAAGTTTGCAAACAACATGCACAAAATTTTACACATAACGTCAAACATCTACAAAAAAATATATTTTTTATATCAGTTTAGAGTTGCCTTTGACATTTTCATTTGAAAATTTTGGATCCTAACTTATTTTTTATTATATCCTGAATATGAGCAACAAATACCACATGGTGAAAATAAGAGTATAATGAAAAAAAAAATGAAACATAAGTATTTAGGGTCCAAAATTTTCAACTAAATATGTCATGACTTCAACTCTAAACTGATATAAAATTTATAGTCTAAGGCCTCGTTTGGTTACCGGAATTTGAGCTTGGGAAAGGAAAGTGATTCCTTTCCTATGTTTGGGAGCCAAAGAAAAGTTGTTGGAAAGGGAAAATGATTCCCAAGAGGTAGAAAAATAGGGGAGAAAATGGTTCCTCCCATTTATCTAAGGAATCACTTTTCCTCCAACTTTTCCGCATTTATTACAAAAAGTTTTGACCAAAATATCCATGTTCATAATATTATTTACTATTTTTATCCATAATATCTTTTAGACAAAAATATTTCTGAGTAATAATTATTTTTATTAGCACGAGGGTATTTTTGAAAAATTCACTTGATTTTGTTTTCTTTCCTTACAAACACCAAACACTATAATAAAAATTAAAGATATATTACGGCTATAATCCCGATCTTTCCAAATACCAAAAAGAAAAGTTTATAGGAATTATAATTTCCTAAAGAAAAAAAATACCAAGAAATCAATTTCTTTTCCTTTCCATTCCGCAAACCAAACGAGGCCTAAAAGGTAATTAGTCTGGTACTTATAATTATTGTTAAAGACTTATCATTTGGTGAAGAAATTATGAGTATGCTTTGTATGTGTTGAGTCCTTATTCTCACACATAAATGTAATAATTTCTTTTTCACAAGTCATCGTCCACTTTTTTGTCTTCATATTCTCCTTAAAAATTTTCTAGAGTTGATACTACATTCCACATACATGACACAGAAAATCATGGAATAACATGACATCCATCAATAATTTTTTTTTTGACTCCATCATCAAAAGTGTATGAAGTAAAAATTCTTTACAACATATATTATTTTTCTTTTGTTTTCCAACTCTTTAGCTATCTTCTCCATTACCATTTTCAACTTAATTTGATAAATGTACTGTAGGAGAGGATAAAACTTGTAATGAAAACGCTAAATAGTCCGCCAAAAGGTGGACCGCAGCTGTGCCCGCGCCGATGTGTCCATCCTCCATTCGTCCTCCTGCACTACATTTGCACTGGATCCACGTCTAGAAAATTTGGACTACCTTCTAATGGAGGGCTGACGCGTTGGCTGCAGGTCAGGACTGCGGTTTTGTCCATGTAGCATCGCCGTTATAAAATCTTAGCTGTTGGAATTAAAATATACGTTTGAATGTTATTGTTTTGTCTAAACAATCCAGAATTTTTCTTAAACTTTTTATTTTCCCCCCTTAATTTCATCAAATCTCGATCAACCTTCTATAAATTTAAGGATCGTGGGGGGTGTAAAATCCTCTCATTTTCTCACTCCCGCTTCTCTTCAACTGTTGCGGAGAGAAGAGAGTATAAAAAATGTGATTTTTTTTTGTTTTATCAAACTAATAACTGATAATTCCAAAAATAAAATAAAATGGAGCAATAAAAAAGGAAGAAAATTCACATGTCACCTAGCTGACTAATACAGAAAATTAATGAAACCAAAATTAAAAATCGCAAGAACGATCGATATATATCATATATATATTCAGGAGCCAGCCGGTGCAAGGCTGAGGTGCAAGTCCAGCCCGTCCCTCCCCCCCGGACCGGCCGGCTGGCCGTACCGGTTCGTCCGGACCGGATCAGCACCGTCCGGCTGGCCGTAGAACGTCCCGGCGGCGTACGGCGCGGCGAGCGAGGGGAGGACGCAGCCGTGCGACACGTGGAACGGCGGGCCCGGGCGGGAGAAGTAGACCCAGCTGGCAGCGCGGTGGTGGGGAGGAGGAGAGAAGGAGGCGGCGGCGATGGGCCCCTCCCTCCGGGGGTACAGAGCGGCGGGCTGGGCCGACCGGGCCGCGGCGGCGGCGTGGTGCAGGCGGGCCCGCTTGAGCTGCTGGCGCTCCTTCTTGTGGGCGTTCTGGTGGCCGCCGAGGGCCTGCGAGTTGGCGAACTCTCTGCAGCAGTACTGGCACTCGTACCTGCGCGCGGCGTCCGCGCCGCCGGTGGTGCCGGCGGTGGTGGTGCTGGAGGAGGTGGGGCTCAGAGGGGAGGTGTCGGCTTCGTTGTCGTCGGACACGTGGAAGCCGAAGAGCTTAAGCTTGGGCTGGCACTGGATCTTTGCGGCCATGACGAATTAAGTAATTAATTAGTGGTAGAAAGAAGAAAGGATGAGGAAATAAATGGATGTGCATGTTGGCTAAGGGGTGTGTGGCTATTTATATGGAGGAAAGAATGAATATATTAATATATAAGGAATTGGCAACAATACATAATCGATCACAAACAAACAATCGGACACGACTTAGATTGCGCTTGTCTCGGCATGTGTCTACTTACTTTCCTTGTCCCTGTTATTATATTGGTGGCTTTGTAACTAAACTTAGCCTCGCTTTTAACATGGATTTATTAATTATTTTTACCGGGACTTTAGATTACTCTAAATATTGCTCGCTCGCTCCACACAGCGAGTGACGGATAAGCCCCGTCACATGTCAAAGCTTCATATCATACATAAGTTTAATTGGTGCTTCGATTTAAGAAGATCCAGTAATAATAGGCATCGATCGTAGTACACACGAAGTGCCAAAAAACGGAAAAGAAAAAATGGCTTGGATCGAACTCGGTCTTCCGTCAACATCTCGTTGAACAAATAGATTGTCGTGAACTTTCAATTAAAAATTTCTTTTTACATTGTGTAACAGATTGACGACACTTGGGACGTTCCGGATACAGTATTACAGTATGTAATAATCCAATTCGGTTAGTTTCTCCATTGATTCTTGGAAGTGTTGGTGCAAACACGAATGCCATGACACACAGAAAATATTACAAGTGTAAGCTCGTTAGTAGATGAAGCTCCAAAATACATCTTGAGACCCAAATGTATAACAAAAAAGTAAATCTAGAATGAGTTGGGTTGTATGGGAGTAGTAGTATAGGCACGGAGAGATTTTATGTGTAGAAAATGATAAAATAACCTTTGCTCCTATATGATGTGTGGTTAAAAATTATGTGGTAAAAAAATAGTGTAAAATATAGAATCTAGTAAATAGAGCTCCTAAGTGGGGCTTACTATTCTATAAAATAATTTCCTACATTATGAACCTAAAAATTCTCATCTGTGGGGATATAACCCGTTGGATACACCGGGTGGTCCCGTAGGGATGGACACGGTTCGAATCCTCCCTCCCCTTCCGACGTTTCTCACCAGCCCGGAGAAAATGATAGCTCAAAAAAAAAAAAAATCTAGAAATTGTCAGGCCCAACAGCTTGTGGATGGACTGTGCCTGAAAATCTATAAATTGAAACTTGTAATGGTTCTTACTATTCATCCAAACGGACTTTTAAATTCTGAATCTAGGGCCTTACTAATGATGCTTTATAGCTAGATGATACAACAATACGATCAAGAATTCAATGAGGGGGGGATTAAACCTAGACATGCACTTTGCAAAAAAATATGAGGTCTGAATACATATATAAAGATTTTTGAAACACAATAACTATTCGGTAATCCAATTTATTTTAGGACAATTTTTGAAAACATAAAGAAAATTGTTGGCACAAGTACTTAGGACTGCACTTCACTCACAACCCTTGTTAGCAATTCGGCAAACGGAAAAAAATTCGGGACGGCAAAAGTACGAGTATAAATCGGCTCAGTGCAAATAAAATACGTTCAAAAATTCGGTCAAATGTTCGAAAAATGAAAATATTTAGGTTAGAAACTTTACATTCTTAAATATGTTGTCAAATTTGGTTAATTAAACATGTTTCTAGCATGTTTATTGTACCAAATTTGTCAATAATCTATACAGAATATGTTTAAAACTTCACATGCTTAAAATTTATGTACTGATTTGGATCTGTCAAAAGTACGCAAGTATTATACGTTTATAAAAGATACGGAAAAATTCGCGTATAATACGAGTTTTATTCGGGTGATTGCTAACAAGGCTCACAACTATCCTAACTTTCTCTCTTTGCAATTGGTTGTCTATAAATGAAATTAATACATGAAACATTTGTTACACAATTTACATCTTTAATGTTTAGTTTTTAATGTAAAATTAACACAACAAATAATATATTATTTTGTCCGAACTCCTGAAACATTTGTTACCGCCAAAGGCGGAGCCAGAAAAAAAAATTTAGGGGAGGCTGAGGGCATAGATGAAAAAAAAAATTCATGTAACAAACTCAAAAAATAAACAAAAAAAAAAATATGAAAATCCTCAAAAATTACATACAAGATTCGAACCAAGGACCTACCAAATAAATAATCCACTCTACCAACTAGGCTAAAACTGCTACCTGTTATAAAATGTGATAAAAAAAAAGTATAGATCCTTTTTTTTTTTAAACCCAGTCTACAAAAGTTTGAAAAAACATTTTTGACAATATATACAACACCATTTACTCGCATCCTCTCTTCATTTATTGTCATAAAGTCATAACCAAATAAGTTTTCATTTACCGTAACAAAAATTACAGCAGAATTTGTAAATTCCTGCTCCCATTCCTACAGATTTACGAGCAACCAAACAAATTTGCAGCACCACTAAGCTATTTACCTGATGAACAGTGCAACACATAGAATGTTGTTTGCTGTCTACTAACTAATCTTCAAGTGATGCTGCTGCTGTGCAATAGGAAGGAGAACAAACTAACATGGTCGGCTCATGAGAACACATTCGCGTACAGCTAGAGCCTGGAAAGAACATGTACTTTGTTAAATTTAAAGATGGTTATACATCCATGCAGCAGCAGCAGCAGCAGCAGCAGGAAACTGCAGGAGAATGTGATTGGGTCCGCTGGGGATTATTGAGTTAGCTGGAACGGGAACCTATGTCCCCTCCATTCCACCTCCCATGCCCTGTCTGACTTTGCTCCCACAGCACCAGCAGCTGCCTATCCAAATATACCCATGCATCATCTCTGATCTCCCCCACACCACACAGCGTTGTTTATTGAAACTCTCATCATCATCTCTTCCTCCACTCCTTGTCCCTATGTTATGCTCCCATATTGCTGTGGTCCTATTTGCTGCTGCCTCCTGCCCTTGCCATCTGCAAAACATATACTTCATTTTCCAATACTGGATAGAATAGATAAAACCAGATTCAACTCTAGAGCTACTTAGCCAAAAATTTAAGAGAGACATATAACTACCATATAATTCCAATTGTAGATAAAGGTCGAACAAAAAAAAAAAAAACCTTTCTTCTTTTTTGTTCCATCTATTTAGCTCTCTTAAGGGTCATGTAAACATTAATAATAGTTATATCCGTAAATTTACTCACGCCTCTCTTTTAACTAATATCTTATTGATCTTCTCCACCCGTGCATCTATTAGTCTGCATTGGACATGTTTTTAAAACATTCTATCAAATGAATTACTAAGTAATGATAATAGTTGCAAAGTTTTACTGCAGTTCAGTAACAGTTAAAAAGAAAACGGAACATCATAAATACCCTCTAAACTTTCAATCAAGCCAACATAAATCTGGCTTGGACCCACGATCGACCTAAACCAAACCCCCCTCGAAATTAGTTTAGTTTCATCCTCCTCTACCATCGGAGTACACCGCATACTGACAAATTTTGTAGCTATGCGCTGGAGGATCCGCTCCTTCTCTTTGTTTGAATGAAACCCAGTGTTCTCCTCCTCATCCTAAAAAATAGGTTGCATGCTTAGGTGGGCCTGAAAGAGCAAATGGAGGATTATTAATTTGTTAGCGTGATTGGCGTTGGACCTAATATTGAGTACGCCCACTTCAAGCTATACAAGTCTATCTTTTAAATAATTCATTTCCTCTTAGGGGAGATCTATTAGAATCCTACCAACTCTTGTGAGTAAGCCTTTCATAATAAGAGAGCCAACAAACATCATTGTCATGCAACTCTCCCCTCACTTAAATATTACAGCCAAGTCCTATGAGACTCTCAAGTCCTCTCCCAACTCCAGTTGACGGCCCACCTTTGTCCCCTCTTCTTGTCTTCTTCCAGTGCTCTTCTTCCCCTTGTGATTATTACATTCGTGGGGACAAACCTAATTTTAGAGGTAACTAGGCTTCAAGACCTAATACTATTCCTCCTCACGGATTTCATGATGTTAGCCATGAACATGTATGATTATTTTGATATTTAAATTAGGCAAGTTGATCATGCATTGTGGAGAGTATATTCCTCTTATAAAGAGCTAAATTAAGCTTTTAGCTTGACTATCATATACTAATATCAATAATTGTTTTCTTCAACATACCTGAATATTTGAATTGACTATGTAAACACAGACTATCAGCAAAAAGTAGTACTAATGACCATTGTAGTATGATATTTCATATGTTATCAAGAGAAGGGTCAGAAACTCTTGTGTGGTTTGCCTAAAATTGCTTCACTATTTAATAAAACCATTCCAAAGTCTCAAATCCTTCCATCACAAGTAGGACCACATGTCCAGAGTTCGATCATCGATATGGTCAAACTTGCCGGCTGCCCGAAAGACCTAGATCATGCCCGAACCACAAGGCAATCTCCATCGTGAAAACTACATCAAACTTACTTCCAGGTACCAAACTCAAGATCCAACCAATAACTAATTCAATCAAGCTCTATAAACTAGCTAGCGCAAACCTGTCTTAAGCCTGTCTGTCAGTCTTCTCCACTTCTCAGCAATAAACTAGTCACTTAATTAGCTAGGGGTTGCTTAAAGAATAAACACGATCGTAAGATGACTACAAACTTCCTTGTGAATTACGTAAACTTTCACTCTTACACAATTCTTCCCTCTATAAAACCCTATCTCTAGATCATAATTATCAAGATAGCTTCTACATTTAACTTTAAGCTAAAAGGTCCAATTTGATTCACTCGTGTCTTTTTCCATGACTTGGGGGACTTAGATTATTTTGGCCATGGTCTCTCCTACCAGCACCAAAGGTCCATCAGTTGGTCTCCCATACTGGAAGCAAGTTGAGGTGACAGTCACGTTTCCCATCTACCACTAGCTCTTAAATTCCCAGCAGACGTAGCAAAGCCTAACTTTTCTTACATTGTAAATGCAATCTTTGTTTCTTCAACTTCAGACTCTTGATAAGGGCATAATGGCACCTAACCTCCACATTTGTAGAACTATTTCGGTCTGTTAACCGATAGATGTACAATTTTGACAACAAAATCAACTTAGTCGATTATACAATTTATATAATTGAAACTGACCTAAAGGATCAAAATAACCGATTCAATATATTTTCAGTTAATCAGGAAGAGCCCTACTATGCACATCAGAAACATAAATGTGTTGTTGGCAACAAAGGATACGTACATTGGAAGAAAAGAAAAATCACTGATCAAGATAGAGAAAAATTACACAAACATAGAAATCTCATTAAATAATCATAAAGAGAAGATTACAATCAGTACTCCACAACAGTACCACCAAGAAACCCCAAATCTTACATCTTTTCTTTTTCTTTTTATGTTTGAGCACTCTTTGTACATAGTCAAAACTAAACCCTAGAGCCAATCAAAACATACCAAGAAACTAACGCTCGAGTACGAAAACCAACATATTCATATTGCAAAAGCCTTAATTTCTTAACCAACAAGCACACATAAAAGAAACATATTGAGTTTTGTTGGGTAAATATACATGTCTGATTTCAACTTCCAAATCTGCGATATCGTCATCACAAAGTTGTCATCCACGCATTCTCAATCATATAATTCATATCAAGTCATTCAGTGCTTTTCATTGAATTCAACCCAAAGTTATATAAGTGCTGAAATGAGTTAAAAATGTGCAAACTACAGACTCAACGTATGATGGTTTAAGATGTAGACTCTCTTAAACTGTGTGGATCATGCATTGGAATGGGGTGTATGATAGTCATATATGTATAATCTAACGGGTAGGTACTAATTTAGACTGCCTTCGTCGTATGTATATATACAATAAAGGATACCTAAGGTTGTCTATGAACACAATAATCATGTTTGCGTTTGTGTAATGTTTTCTTAAAGACCATCTACTATATAGGGGGAACTAGATAGACACCATTAGGAAATTCGGAAAAAAGAGCTAAAATAGACTAAAAGGGACGTTCTAACTCAATTTTTTTAGAAATTGATTCATTATTGCACAAACAAGTCAAGAGAATCTCTTGTTATAGACTGTTTCTTTGTTTCTCTAGCTATTAGTTTAGGTATTTTTAATTACCTTCACCCGACTATCTAGTATGTTCTTAACTTGTGTTGATTTAACTAATATAGAAAAGAAAAAGAAACAACTTGAAATGTACATTTGGTTTGAGTGGTCCCCACATGCACCCAAATTTGGTTATTTGCGCTAATAGTGTTTTTTCTTTTGTTATACAATAAAAAGCCTCTCCTAAGATCGCCCAAATCCTACTTAAGGCCCCCATCAACGGAAGATAATAATTCCAAAATCAAGAATCGACTAATTGTAATCCCAACTAAGTTTTACATTTCCAGTTAAACAATACATCCTCATCAACAGCTACAACAAAAACCAACATCACACTAGTTGAGACATTTCCGATGTTCGGACTGTTGTAAATAAATACGAAGTCATAAGCGAAAGTCCTAAGATCCTCCTACTACAAGCATTCCAATTGCAACTATCCAAAGAGAAATGGATCACGAGCCCGTGGGGACTGCAGGAAACATTGGCCTGGAAGTTGCCAATCTCTCATAAAGCCCCCTTATTTGCATGAAGAGGACTGAAATACAAGATATTAACTGCAGGGATTCCGGTCTCATCCAAACAATGGATCAATTTGTCAATAAAACATCGCTAGTAGTGTCATTTACGACAGACAACTGTAGCTTTACTTATAAATAGGTATAATTTATATAACTATCATGGACTTGTTCAAGAATATCTTGCCAAATAAACAGAAAACAATGGACAGAGGTTGGGTGGAGTTCACTTAAATGCCATGTGGCCTAGTGATCCCGAGAAGCATATTTGTTGATTGAACTGGAGACATTGTATCAGAAAATAGACCTAGACAAGAGTCTAGAATATTGACAAAGTTCAGTTTATTGTTCAATCAGTCCGACTGTGGATTTGAAAAGACATTATCCCTAACCCTTTAATTTTGTTCTTATGATTGGATTAACACTTGGGAGACACGAGAGACTTCAAGGAACATGTTCATGATGCATACAGCACAACAATAAAATCATAAATTAGGTTAGATATGTCAGGTTTAGAACTAGATGTTCTCAAAGGTGACAGGAATGAGTTGGCAATAAGTTTCTGAAGAAACAAATTTTTAAACCAAAGAATCCATCAACCAGATCATAACTTTGCAAAAAAAAAGGTCAACATAACACTTTGACAAATTTCCCATACAGTAAAGAATAAGAAATATTTAAGTATTAATTAGAGTTTAGGCTCCGTTGTTAATTACTAATAGAAGACACCATGTGGGCATCTTATAGCCTTTGTAGCTAGGGTTATTAGTGTAACATGCATTCTTGGCTAAGGGATATATTTATCACCCATATTATAAGCTTTTGATCCTATCCTTGCCAGGACTCCTTCCGTGTCCTGCTCCTCAATTACTGCTAAACATGTACAATAATTTACAATTTTTTTATTTTCAGTGACGAACTTCCTAGACCATCGAAAAGGTGTCCTAATGCAGAAGGTGTCCTATGCCACAAGGCTCGTGCTTATGTAGGTTCACAGTATATATATTGAGAGACTATTTACCATGCATCCTCCAGGATGAAAACAAAAAGCATTCCCCTCGTGCTAGGTGGTGCCCTTATGAGCTTTCGATAATTTTTGTTCCTATCGCATCTTTTGCTTACAATGCCAACCCAATCCAAGCATTAAATCCGCGAGGATAGTGACAAATATTATTTGTTGGCATTTATTGAATATTTATTGTGCAATATCCAGAAAACGACAAGATATAATTGTATTCAAGTTCCAGATATTTAATTTTCAAATCCACTTGAAGAGAAAACGTAGTAATAGTAGAGAGCCCAGATCCTTCTCATGTTTGCTTGCACAAGTCTAAATATCATTAATTCACTTCTGAATATTGTTGGTGTTTTTGCCTTTGGACTAGGAAAGATAGTCCCATATCGGCTACACCAAATGGTGAGTATCTCAATATAATGCATTGCTTGTGTTGAGGTGTGCACATGAGGGGTGGTGGGGCACAAGTGTGTGTCATGTGAGAGTATTTTCCTAGAAGAAAAAAGGATTAATTCCAACAAGGATGCAAGTTGATTTTTGTTGTGCGGACTCGGACTCGGACATGGACTCCAGGATGTCTCGTGCATGCACGGGAGTGTTCGGGGGGTAGGCGCGGACTGTCACACTTCTATGCTAATTGTGGGATGATCTAAAATATCAAACTCTATTTTTGAGTATTGGTATTTTAGTCCCACATCGGATAGGAGAAGAGGTGAAGTCTCACTCCACTCTATAAATAGAGCCCCTTGGCCTCCTTTGAAAGATACACCAAGAAGAGAGTTAAGGGAGTCCGCAAAGTCCAGGAAGTCCGTTCAAGTTTAAAATTTTGACTTACGAGCTTTCCAGAAGTTCTTCGTGAACTTGCTGGTTCCTGGAAGCAGATCGTGGTGGGACGAATCTTGCTTTGAGCAACGGTGATCTTAATCACCCCAGCAAGAACCTTTCCTCTTTTTCTTTCTTCTCCTTCATCTGAGTTGTAACTCAGTTCTGTCCGTCTGTAATTGCGATTGCAAGGAAGAACGTAAGATTTATTTTCTGAACTCAGTTCTGTCCGTCAGCAACTGCGATTGCGAGGAAGAACGTGAGATTTACTTTCTGATTATTGTTGCTTTTGTAATCAGATTCATATTATAGTGTTCCTCTTGGATCTCGAGAATAATCAGAAGGTAAACGTTTGTTGAACCTCTGATCTTGACATCGAGTCTACCATCTTTGATCAAGCCCCGAAACTAACAATCTCAAAACAAGATCCTTGTAGATGGAAAATTCTCGTGCTTCTCTCATCGATACCAGCTTTAACAAGTTGGAGAAATTTGACGGAGAACATTTCCAAGTCTGGAAGAGGAAGGTCACCCTTAATCTTCAACTCGTGGATGTAGATCATATGTTGATTGGGGATGAACCGACAATTCCAGAAGGAGGAACTGTCGATGCTATTGCTGCTGCACTCGTTAAGCAGAGCAAATGGAAGAGAGAAAACAGCATCTGTAAACTGCTGATTCTCAATTCTATGGAAGACTCTCTGGCAGAGTCATATTCCAAGAAGGTGAAGGCCAAAGAGATCTGGAATTCTTTGGGTAAGCTATATAAAGATGATGAGAACAGGTCCAAAATCTTCATCGTCGAGAAGTACCACAAGTGGCTCTTCGAAGACGAAATGGTGATGCTACCTCAAGTGAAGGAATTCCTGAAGTTGCGCCAGAAGTTAGATGACGAGAAGATGCCCCTCGTCGACAAGTTTGTCGTTGGAGGGATGTCACGCCCCGCTCCCGTAGGAGCGATCGTCCTCGCTAAGGCGTGATGCCGCACGAGCCTAGATTGCGCTCGTGCAAGGCTAGTTCCATGACGGCCGATTACAGCGGCTGCGACGGGGTCGTCGCAAAAAAGTCCCAAGCAGAGACATTGAATATAGCAGCAAAAATTTAGAGCAAACACAAGTTATTCAAAAGATGCATTTTATTGATATTGAAACAAAGGTTACAACGGGGCGCAAGGCCAAGATTACAAATCTCTCATGCTCACTTTCTCTCATTATACAAGTCACTCTGCTCTCTCTCCTTTCTCGATACAATGCTTGAGCCAGCAGAAGCTTCGGAAGGTGATGTCCATACATTATGTCTCGTATAAGTCTTGACTCCACGCGGCCGCACGCTACGAATCGCCAAGGAACTCCGTGCCTCGACGCATCCAAGCGAGCCCCGCACCACGAGCTTCTACCTGCGCCTGCACATGAAAACTATGTGGGTGTCAGTACTCAACTGTACTGGTAGAGTGAGCTTCTCGCCCACCCATACAAAACCAACACATTCATTTTACTTTGTGCAACATAAACCCTTTACGATTGTCTTTCTACTATTGCCTTAGGATCAGTTTTAGGACATAGACTCTCGGTCTAGTTAGTGCCTCTAGACCGATACCGTGCTATCACACCGAGAACTTCCGTATCCTTGCCTCTAAACCTTTCTCGTACTTGCATCGTTAATGCACCGACTCATACTTGTCTTTCGTGCCATACTCTGGGACGTAACGACTCGGTCGTGAAATGAACTCATCGATTCGTGCTTCAATATTTCTGAGGCAGTGCCTTGTCACGCCCCAGTACCGGAATACGGGAACGGACGTCGGCCAGCTACACCGTATAAGGTACGAATACGCTATACGGCGATGACGGCTGTCAAGTCTTGCTGGGTATCCTAGCATGCAATCAATCTATGGCCTAAATCTGATCTCATGTCCACAGGCAAATCACAATGAAACAATATCAAGAGAGATAATCATATCGAAAGCAGGGAATACACATATGATAATCAGAAAATCCACAGTACAGAATAATAATGTAGACAAGTATACCTCCCCACAGTCCCTAGCATGGTCTGGAGCTGAAGCACATCCCCCAAGTCAAGTCTGGAAGATCCACAGGGTCGATCACATGCAATTTGGAAACAATCCAGGGTTGGTCAGGCCAACCGTAGCAAGTACCAGAAATGAAGGCTCAAGAACGGGCGAAGAAAAGCCATCCGAATAAAATAAGACAGGAACAACATATAAGAACAGTAAATGAGGGTAGGATCATGCGGTACCAACGCACGGTAGCAAACCACAACTAATGTAGCTAATACAATCACAATCTCCCTAGCATCCAATAATACATGCATCGCCAACTGGACATCAATATCAGCCAGCTTTGCAAGCAACAAGCCAAACAACTTAGAAGAATAAGCGGCCACTCAATGCCTACGGCTTGCTATCATTAGCTAACTAAGGTTATCACAGGCCTAATTACTAATAAGATGCAGTTGAAACATTTCTGTAATCACAAGCCCTGCAGACTATCCAGGTTATCCAGACAAGGGTTACAAGATTTCAAGAATTAAGAAATTACAAGGTGACTTGGAGTTGCAACACATGACAGTGTGCAGGAAGTGTGCCCTACTTGTCGGCAGGCTACAAATCCTCAGGTGTGGTCGGAATAACGGGATCGCCTGTAACTGAAAAATTTCTCTATATGAACTACTTGATCAATCTAGTTGTTAACCTAGTCAGATTCATTATGAATCCCTGACCGTGGTAACCAGGAATTCATGTCCTAGACATGATGCAAGACGAGACAGGTAGTTTGTACAAGCACAATCAGAGAATCAACCACGGTGTTAAGACAAGGTTATACCTAGCAAGTCAGGACTGGCTGTCGCAACAGCGAACAAGAGTAAACATGTCATGTCGAGAGTACAAGTCATGAGTGCGCCTCGACGGACCACTATCAAGAATCAAGAGTATACATGCCAGGTTTACTTGTCAAGTCCAGAGTGCTAGTCAGGAGTGCGCCTCGACGGGCCACAAAATCAGGTAGCACCTCAAAGTGCCAGTAGACAAGGAGCACAACAGTGCAAGGTCAAGGCCAGTACCTCAAAGGGTAAACTGGAATCATGGATCAGATATAAGTAGTCAAGTCAAGACGGGGTCAAATCTATCAATCACATGGAGTCATCTGCCCACATCGTGGCATGGATATCAGGTCATGTACAAGGTCGAGATCTCTACTATAATAACATGTCAAGCATATATGGGAGCCTACAGCTCCAATCCTCAAGTTGTTCCATCCACCAGATCAATCTATCAAGAGTCTCCCCTCTACGATGGAATCAATATCATGTCAGGAAGGTCAATAACCAAATACCAAGCTAATCACTATAAGCAATGCCAGGCCCTCTGGCTCACAAGAATCCTCCAAGTCAGTGATCACAAGCCACTAGAAAACGAGCCCCTCAACTACCAAGACATAGAAATCAAACCAGGTTTCCCCAACTACCGGAATACACAAAGGTACCAGGTTTTTGGGCGTTTGGAAAGTCGAGTAAAAATCATATAATAATACCCTCGATATTCTTCTCGTTCCGCGAAATATTCGTGATCATCAAAATCCAAGAATTCGCAGTCATGTCCGGTCGAATTAGAACATCCTTAAAAGAAATAACAATACTATCCAAGAGTCCACGTGAGTCAATCAATCAATATTCTCGAGATCATACTCTCCATAATACTCAATCCTCATACATATCCAAGGTCACAATCCCGATACATAGGACAACTGTCAGCAGTATCTGGCTTAGACTAGGACAACTCCTAGGATGAAGGGTCAGGGGACAAGAGTCCGGTAATATATGTCGCCGGAAGTAGCAAGGATTACATGGACCGCTCTGGAGCAAATCCACAACCCTTAAGCCAAACAAGGACCAGGGTTGCAGACCGTCTCCCGAGTGGAACCGCTCTCCTTATGCTACCCGACGGACAAGACAGGTCAAGACGCTAGACGACTAATCTAGTCTGGAGTCTACCTAGCAGGCAACGGGATCAGGTAAACTATGCCAAGATGCACATGCATGAATCCAGTTCAGCAAACCAAAGGAATGGTTCTGCCTAATCCTTCGAACCAAATTCCCAACTGGGAATTCTGGAAAAATTCGGCAGTCTCCTTTGTAATCGGGACGGGAGCATCCTACGAATTGGGACTAAAACCACTCGGCGCAATCCGTCGCAGAATCGCAGGATCACAGGCTGAGAACACTAAGTCTCAGCTACCAGCAGCACTACGATGCGTACTGGGAACAAATCGATAGCCGAGAACACTAAGTCTCGGCCTCCAGCAGCACTACGATGCATACTGGAAACCAATCGAACCCGAGACCGCTAAGCCCCGGCCTCCAGCAGCACTACGATGCGTACTGGAAACCAATCGAACCCGAGACCGCTAAGCCCCGGCCTCCAGCAGCACTACGATGCGTACTGGAAACCAATCGAACCCGAGATCGCTAAGTCCCGGCCTCCAGCAATACTACGATACGTACTGGACGCCAAGCCAACATGCATAATATAATAAAATAACCGCCTCGCAGGGCGCATCACAGCACATGTTCATAATTCTAAGCCAAGCGCAATCATAGCCACAAGAATAGTTCGCCAAGCCGTTACCCGACCGCGAGTCAGACACAGGGCATACAGGGACAATCCATACATGTGAGTCGTGCTCGTGTCCTCGGAGGTGTGGATGACCCATCCGAGTTGTCCGATACGGTCTATCTCGGTATCGAACCAAGCTATTCTAGGTTATCATGGCAGTTCTACTGCTAAGCTACACTAATCATGGTTATACATTTACAATTAATTAAATACAATAAAATCCAGAAGAGAGTACAAAAGCCGTCGATGAGCAAGGGATACTTGCCTAGAGTGCTCAGCTAGGTAAGCAAGTCTTCGGCGATCTGGATCCAAGCTAGCACGTCCATCGAGGTCCTCAGAACACACACAATGAACAATTATTAGCATCAACTAATAAAATAATAGGAGGAATCACGGGGGATGGCAGGAGGCTATACCGTGTGGGTCCCGCAAGTAGTGCAGGAATCTGGTACGAAAATCGAGACACGCGGATCGATACGGGTACGCAAACTAAGACATGCACATATATCGAGAAACGCACGAGAATCGAGATGACTCGAATATTGAGACAAACAAGAAACAGAAATGTGCACGTAAATCGAGACGTGCACGTAGATCAAGGCGACCCAAAGTCCAAAGGGCACGCAAATCGATGCGGTACGGAGTCTAATGTAGCACACAAACCGAGACAGCACGCAAATTGGTGCATGCACGCAAATCGGTGCGTGCATGCACGCAAACCGAGACGACACTAGTCACGAGGTAGGCACAAAGGCCGAGGCACGAAAAAAATGAGACAACACGCAAACCTAGATAGCACGTTGCCCGAGGCAGCACGGGGCTCGAGGCGTCCCGCTGCCCAAGGCAGCGCGTAGATCGAGGTGGTACGGGAACCGAGACAACACACAAATCAAGGTGCACGTCCCGAGAAGCACGGAGAACGGGGGAACGTGCAAGTCAAGGGTGCACGCGGCCCGAGGAGAGCGCGACGCCCAAGGCTGCATACTGCTCAAACAGCACGGGGCCCAAGGGCGACCCGCCACTCGAGGCTGGCGCGGCCAGCGAGGCTCGGCGGTGACGATGGTCGCCAGGAAAGAAAAAAGGAGGAAGGCGGAGGAGTACACAGAGAGGGGCGGAGGAGCTCGGCTAGGCGGCACGGCCGGGTCGTGGCGGCAAGGGTGGTGCTGCACCAGAAGGAGAGGCGGAGGAGATGGAGACGGCGTCGCTGGAGGCGGCTCGCGGCGACGGTCCGCACCACGGCGAGAGGAGGAAGGAGAAGGGGACGGAGGCCATGGGGCTGGAGGTGATGACGATGGTGGTGGTAGATGATGATGATGTTGGGGGCGGTGGTGCTGGCTGAAGTGGAGGTAGCCGGAGGCCATGGCGGCGGTGGTGGTGGTCGGAAGTGGTGGTGGGAGCAGTGGAGGCAGTGGTGGCGGTCGGCGGTCGGAGACGAGGGGAGGTGAGCGAGAGGGAGAGTGGGGAGGAGGGGTGAGTTCGGGAGAGGTCATGGGAGAGAGATGAGCGGGGGAGAGAGAGAGACTTGAGGGAGGAGAGAGGGGGCTGTGGGTGAGTGTGGTCGGGAGAGTGAGGGAGAGAGATGGATGAACTGTGAGAGGGGAGCGGCTGAGAGAGAGTGGAGTGAGGGTTGGGGTTAGGGTTAGGTTAAGGGGGTAGATATAGGAATAAATAATAATAATAATAATAATAATAATGATAGTAACAATAGTAGCAAGGATAATAATATGAATAAAATTCACCCTCAAGAAAATATCAATAAAATTTTAACAATACCCAAATTTAAATTTTCCAAAAATACAAAATACAGTCAGATACCTATTTCAAAAATAGGGATGTGACATGCCTCCTCGCTAAGTCTTACCTATACTTGTGTTGTGATAACGCAGTCGTGCCTCACATTTCGAGGTCGTGCCTCGCAGCTTAACCTGACTTAACCAAACTCACCTTACGGCCCTTCCAGACTTAACTCGAAACGTCTAACCCAACTTGTGGAACCGGTGTTGAGAACTCAAGCACGATGCTATATCTCATGTCGAAGCACGTGTCTTTACGCATAGCCAAATCTTAGGCTTCATAATACCTTATGTGCATACCGTGCACGCATTTCATAACTCAACACATACCGTGTTTACACTTTCTTTGTTACGACCGACACCATGCATGCGGATTCGTCGCTTAGCACGCCAATTATCTATATGAAAGGCCACTGGCATGACAAGTCATCGTGGACATAGCTCGGGTAGGCGACGGGTCCTTCGATGCAAGGTAGCTAGCCCCATGGAAAGCCCCCGACTACCCATGCAGTAAAATCGTGCGCTGCTATAACGTCTTCCCCCTAGGTCGACTGGGCCCGGTGCCCCGGCGTAGTACCAGTCTAGGAAGAAATCCTTGTCGACAAGTTGTCCAATGACCATGCACCTACGAGACATCTAGACTCACGTAAATGCATGGCCTAATGTTACGGTACGACTGGAACTATACTTAGCATCTCGTGCTCTAACCCAACTTTGCATAACATGCATCGGAACCGTGAGACTCCCAACCGAGGGACCGCCTCATACTTTGAAAACGTGTATAGGAACCGTGAAACTCCCAACCGAGGGACCGCCTCATACTTTGAAAACGTGCATAGGAACCGTGAGACTCCCAACCGAGGGACCGCCTCAGCGACAAACGGTCGCGTGAACTTCCTTGAAATCGAGGAAACGACTACTGCATAGCCTTGCAACTTAACTTGCACCAAACGTGCCTAATACTGGCCATAGCCCGTGGCATTTCTATCATCGAAACAACCGGGTTTCATGCCTTAAATCCAATGTATTCCGTGCGACACTATTGTCCAAGTCATACTCTATGTCACGCGCCTCAAGACCGTGGGAACAAATGGCTATATGCAGCCGTAGAACCGTGGGACCGATTAAGGCTATGCCAAGCCTTGGATAACGGGACCGTGCATACTTATCAAGTGTTCACGCGGGCGACGCCTATGACTTAGGCTAATTCGAACTTCGTGGCAACTTAGCAACTTAGACCAACTTCCTTCTTTCAAACCACGGGACGAAGGATCGAGTGTCATTTAAAAGCACGCTGAGCCGACTTCTAAGCAGACCGTAGGACCTTTTTCCATGTTCTAACACATTTCGACCGTCGGAATTATTCCCTTCGCTATGTGGACTCGTCTCTTTTATTAGCAAGCCTATTGTGCAAGTTGAAAACATGCGAGTTATTATGTGAAGGCTAAGATGAGGCAAGTTCACCGAAACTACCCCACCTGAGCGAGGAGTCGCCTCGACCAAACGATGTCTTCGAGCAGCCGTTGTAAGGTTAAGTCCGAACGCCATCGGCGTTTCGATTTCTCCGATTGACTGAGCGGGACGGGGCACTACAAGGGATAGTCTCGAAACTTTCTGCTGGTTGGAGCAACTTCTATGCTAGAATGCATCGGAAGAAGTTGGACATTAGCTTGGAAGATCTCCTACAAGAGATCCACGTTGATGACGAAATGCGATCTCAACAGAAGATGGACTCTCTGTCCAATCAACTAGCTAAAGCCAACTTGGTGCAGACAAGAGAGTTCAAGGAAAAGCAGGTGGCTTCTCATCACAAGAAGAAGGACTCCACTAATCTGAAAGTGAAGGGTCCTTCGTTCAAGCAACAGAAGTCCAAGTCCCACGTGACTTGCTTCAACTGTGGCAAGAAGGGCCACTATAAGAGTGAATGCAAATCCAAGCCCAAACAAGCTGAGCAAGGTAAGCCTAGCAAGGTTTCCATGGCTTCTAACATAGTTGCTATGATTGCTCAGGTCACAGCTGTGGGGGCTGACTCTGACTGGTGGATAGACACTGGTGCGACCTGTCATGTCTGCTCTGGCAAGGAATGGTTCGTCACATACCAGACAACTTCTGAGAAAGTTAACATGGCGAACCAAGCCCAAGCTGAAGTTCTGGGGATCGGAACTGTGGAGCTGAAACTCACATCCGGGAACACTCTGACGCTTCAAGGTGTGAAGCACGTTCCGGTGATTGCAAAGAACTTGATCTCTGGAAGCCTGCTTAGCAACGCAGGCTTGAGGATGGACATCAATGCTGACCAGATGATGATGTCCAAGAAGGGAACATACTTCGGAAAAACTTTTCAAACCGAAGGGATGTTCAAAATTCAGCTTGTAAACCAGTCAAATGTAATCAATACAATTGCTCGTTCTGATTATTCTCTTGAGTTGTGGCATAATAGGCTAGGACATGTTCACTGTAAAAGAATTAACAAAATGTCCAGTCTAAGACTTATCTCCAAATGTGGGGGTAAGGTAGAGAAGTGTGAAGTATGTGCTGAGACAAAGATCACAAGGAAACCCTTTCATCGGGTCAATCAAAGCACAGATCTTCTGGAGTTGGTGCACTCCGATATCTGTGACTTCAAGCAATTCTCTACAAAAGCCGGGATGAAGTATTTCATAACCTTCATTGATGACTTCTCAAAGTACGCGTTCGTCTACTTGCTCAAGTCTAAAGACGAAGCGTTCGAGAAGTTTACGGAGTTCAGGGCCGAGGCTGAACGACAAACTGGACAACAACTCAAGAGGCTAAGAAGTGATCGAGGCGGAGAGTATCGATCTCATGAATTCACATTGTTCTGCAAAGAACATGGAATCATAAACGAGATTACTGCTCTGTATTCTCCTCAATCTAACGGAGTAGCGGAGAGGAAGAACAGAACGTTGACAGAAATGATGAACTCAATGCTGCTAACTGCGGGTCTTCCTAAATGCAACTGGGGAGAAGCTGCATTGACGGCCACTTTTATTCGAAATAGAGTGCCGTATGCAACTTCGGACGTAACTCCTCATGAATTCTGGTTCAAAGTCAGACCTAACTTGAATGTCATTCGAGTGGGGGGTGTCTGGCCTATGTGAAGTTCCCAGATCTGAAGATTCAGAAGCTGGAGATAAGGACTACGAAGACGATCTTCTTGGGGTATGCCGAGAAGAGTGATGCTCGAAGATTTCTTGATATTGAGTCAAATCATATCATCGAATCTCGAGATGCTGAATTTTTTGAAGACAAGTTTGTAAGGCACAAGAACATTGTTCTAACAGACATTCCGGATAATGATGAAGGTGCAAAGGTGACTGAGATCTTCAATAAGCCAGTTGTCCAAGATGAAGTTGTTACTGAGGAGACAACGATTGAACCAGAACTCGCTGAGCCGTCGTCGAAGCGAGCGAGGAGGCCGAAGAATTTCGGAGATGACTTCATCACCAATCATGTGGAAGCAGATCCGCTTACCTATGATGAGGCAATGAAGACCAGAGATGCTGTTTTTTGGAAGGAGGCAATAGACAATGAAATTGAATCAATCACCTCCAATAACACTTGGGTGTTGGTTGATCTACCTGAAGGAGCAAAACCTATCGGATGCAAGTAGATCTTCAAGAAGAAGATGAAAGTTGATGGAACCATTGACAAGTTCAAGGCCAGGCTAGTGGCAAAGGGGTTTTCTCAGAAGCAGGAGATCGACTACTTTGACATGTATGCTTCAGTAGCCCAGATGACCACCATCAGAATGTTGATTGCTCTCGCAGCAATACATAAGATGGTGATACATCAGATGGATGTGAAAACGACATTCCTGAATGGCGAGCTGACCGAAGAGATCTACATACAACAGCCAGAAGGGTTTGTCGTCAAAGGTCTCGAAAACAAAGTCTGCAAGTTGGTAAAATCTCTGTACTGTTTAAAGCAAGCTCCTAAAATGTGGCATGAGAAGTTTGACAAAATCATAAGGTCAAATGGCTACAGGGTCAGTAAAACAGACAAGTGTGTCTTTACGAAGTTTGCTAACGGAAGAGGAGTCATCGTTTGTCTATACGTGGACGACATACTAATCCTAGGTACGGATATAAGCTGTGTCACGGAGACAAAGAAGTTCCTCTCGATGAAGTTCAGTATGAAGGACTTAGGAGATTCTGATGTTATCTTGGGACTCAAGACCATCCGGACAGACACTGGACTAGCGCTGTCACAGTCTCATTATGTTGAGAAGATGATCACTCGTTACGGGTATCAGGATCTTCTAGGGATCGATACGCCGTACAAGTGTGATCTGAAGCTGAAGCCTAATTCAGGAGAAAGCGTTAGGCAGCTGGAGTATGCAAGCGTAATCGGGAGTTTGATGTATGCTATTACTGCCACAAGGCCTGACATAGCTTTCGCTGTGGGAATGCTGAGTCGTTTCACAAGCAACCCAGGCATTGAGCACTGGAAAGTTGTGAAACGGGTTATGAGATATCTCAAGAATACTCAGACATATGCACTGTACTACAGCGGAGATCCGCAAGTAGTGGAAGGCTTCAGTGATGCCAGCTGGTGCTCAGAAGTGGAGAGCGACAGGTCCACAGGTGGATACATTTTCACAATGGGTGGAGCTGTTATATCGTGAAAATCGAAGAAGCAGACTATGCTCTCGCGGTCATCCATGGAATCTGAGTTCTTTGCACTTGATACCGCAGCGGAGGAAGCAGAATGGCTTCGGGAGCTCATGTATGATCTTCCAGTAGTTGGGACGCAAATACCGGGAATAACGATATACTGCGACAACCAAGCGACTGCGTTGGTGGCATCAAATGACTTCTTCAACGAAAAGAAGAGGACTGTGCGGTTGAAGCACAGGGCAGTACACGATCTCATCAAGAGGGGTGTTATTGCAGTGATTGATGTTCGGAGTCAGGAGAACCTGGCGGATCCGTTCACCAAGGGCCTCAAGCGCCAACTGGTCGATGACACGGCTTGTAAAATGGGCTTGAAGGCATTCTGATATTGTGTTATTACATTCCTACCATAAAGTTGTATGCTATTAGTTCAAAGAGAAATCTACTAGGCATCTAGCTTTTGGTTCAAGGGAGGACTATTAACCAGAAGAATATCAGGAACGGTGGGTACTTGTCCTCCGTGACATGGAGAGGTTACGGACCTACAACCACTGTTGTCTACTGTTGTTTTCTGCGAAAAACAGATCCTGTGGGAATGTTAGCTTAAATGCCTTAATGAGTTCTCAGGCAGAGTGAATGTCTGGAGTGCTTTACAGGAAGCACGGTAGCGCAGCACTACGAGTGTAACTCCATGCTATAGTGGGGTGACTCCACCATGAGGTTCCCGGTTAGGAGTAATGCCTCGGCTTTGTGAGCCAAGTCACAGCAGAGTAGCACCGCAAATAGGCAGGTAGCCTAATGCTGTATGATAATCGTAATAAAGAGAGGTAGACAGTACTACAAAGAGGACGATGTCCTCATGTTACAGTGGCATGACACCACGAAGAGGTACCAGGTAGGATAAAGCCTCGGCTTCGCAAGCCATGTCATAGCGGCGCAACACCGCACGGAAGCGCAAGACTTCATGTTGGATAGTTTGGCACTACAAAGAGGCTTGTGACCTCATGCTACAGTAGTATGACACTACGATGAGGTACCCAGGTGGGGTAAAACCTTGGCTTTAAGCCATGTCATAGCGGCGTAGCACCTCAAAGAAGCGCAATGCTTCATGTCATGACTCTTTATAAAGAACTCACCTATAGTGTATGGACAGAGATATCAGGCCGTCTCTTGAGGGTAAACTTGTAGACGTCCAAAATTATACACTGAAACCAGGCTGGCACAAGGCCTTTAATGTGCAGCCAGAAGTACATTTGATGTCATTATGTGAGTAGGAAGAATTGCAGTTATAGTGCAAAATTCAAGACTTAGTCCATTCTTGTATCATGCTGTTATTTAACCTATGCGGAAAGATTCAAGTCGTAGCAACATCTCTCCTAATGCATTATGGACAGTCACTGTGGGGAATGCTCAACCCATATATTGAGATATGTAGAAAATTGTTGGTATTTTTTCCTTTGGACTAGGAAAGATAGTCCCACATCGGCTATACCAAATGGTGAGTATCTCAATACAATGCATTGCTTGTGTTGAGGTGTGCACATGAGGTGTGGTGGGGCACAAGTGTGTGTCATGTGGAAGTATTTTCCTAGAAGGAAAAAATAATTAATTCCAACAAGGATGCAAGTTAATTTTTTGTTGTGCGGACTCGGACTCGGACTCGGACTCGGACACGGACTCCAGGATGTCTCGTGCATGCACGGAAGTGTTCGGGGGGTAAGTGCGGACTGTCACACTTCTATGCTGATTGTGGGATGATCTAAAATATCAAACTCTATTTTTGAGTATTGGTATTTTAGTCCCACATCGGATAGGAGAAGAGGTGAAGTCTCACTCCACTCTATAAATAGAGTCCCTTGGTCTTCTTTGAAAGATACACCAAGAAGAGAGTTAAGGGAGTCCGCAAAGTCCAGGAAGCCCGTTCAAGTCTCAAATTTTGACTTACGAGCGTTCCAGAAGTTCTTCGTGAACTTGCTGGTTCCTGGAAGCATATCGTAGTGGGGCGAATCTTGCTTTGAGCAACGGTGATCTTAATCACCCCAGGAAGAACCTTTCCTCTTCTTCTTTCTTCTTTCTTTTCCTTCATCTGAGTTGTAACTCAGTTCTGTCCGTCTGCAACTGCGATTGCAAGGAAGAACGTGAGATTTATTTTCTGAACTCAGTTCTGTCCGTCAGCAACTTCGATTGCGAGGAAGAATGTGAGATTTACTTTCTGATTATTGTTGCTTTTGTAATCAGATTCATATTATAGTGTTCCTCTTGGATCTCGAGAATAATCAGAAGGTGAACGTTTGTTGAACCTCTGATCTCGACATCGAGTCTACCATCTTTGATCAAGCCCTGGGACTAACATATATGAGTCTCAGGTGGTTTGGACCAAGGTTTGCACTATTAGTATCGGAATAGGACCCTTCCAATGAGTATCCGGATCAGTGGTATCGGCTGTTTCAGATCGGAGTCGGTATTGAAAATCAAATAATTATTAATAAATTATTTAAAATGGAAAAAAATGTATACATTTATGCATAATTTGAAGAATTTTTGTGTTGTTTCTTAGAAGTTTTGAAGTTGAAGGAAATAATAATCATCCTTGCTTGGTTTACCTGCAAGTTTACATCATTTACATATTTTTACACTCTTATTATGCTTATATACCCTTGTTGATTGTTTTTTCGTTCAATATTTTCTGCCGAATTGACTAAGAAAGAGACCCCAACGTCGGTATCGATCAGTATCGATCGTCGTCGATATCGGATCGGGATATGCCAAATTGTATCGGTTATAACATATCGGTATCCGCCGGTATCAGCGGATACTGCAAACTATGATTTGACTTATGCAACGTAAGACCAATTGATGCTCCCTTTAGGAGGAGCGACGATATAGTAATTAATGGGGCTGCTAGGACTAGAGGTAGGTCTAGACGAAGATGGGTTGAAGTGTTAAAGAAGGATATGGTTTTCGTTAGCCTTACGAAGGACATGAGTCTTAACAGAGCCGAATGGAAGAAGAGGATTCAAACAGTCGACCTCAAAAACTTGGGATAAAGACTTTGTTGTTGTATGCTTGACTTAAACATATAAGGTGGAGTGCTCTTTACAAAGAACAGCAGTTGCCCTCAGTATATTGACAGAATTCTTCTACTTCTACAAACTTGAAAAATCCTAGTAGTCTTCTCGAATTCAATTCACCTAGAGCTATTATCTTTTGCAGCCTGGCTTCGCCGGGTTGCACAAGATATTGGCTTTAGGGGATTTGGATCCAGTCTCCTTGCCTCAATAGTAAGGATAATGGTATAATCAGCAAGACATTAACTTAAGATGAGCACAAAAAGAGTAAAAGAATTGAATTGCTACTATTGAACTGTAAATGTTTGAAATGGATTACTATTTACTCGGCTAAATCGTGTATTTACACACCTGGGACGAAATATTAGAGAACTAAAGTACTAAACTAAAACTGTAGTCAATGATTTTAAGTAGTGCAATCAGATGCCTCGGTCTTGATCACCCTGGTGTTATAAGATCCACATAAACTGCATTTGTGATAAAGCCAATGGAAGCGGGACCTTCTTTTTTTATCACAGTCGTTACATAGAATATCCTGAATTGCCATTCACAAGTTCACATTACTACAGAAGTCAGAAAAAGATGAAGGGTAACTGAGATGCGGTGAGGTGGATAAACTACCTGACATCTATCTCTGTATTCTTCAGGAAGCTCCTCAGCAGCCAATAATGCATCCAGCATCCCAAAGTAAACCTTAATAAACATAAACATATTAGCAGTCTAATTTGATGGAGCCTGAGAAATCCCATCCATAATATTGATTCACATTTTATAGATGCATAACCCAATCAAATTCTGTTACTCTTAAGAAGATGTAAGATTGAGATCTTACTGCCATGTCTCCCAAAGATTTGTTACAGATCGGGCAAGTGTAGTGACTGCAAGTATATGCCTAAACAAAATCGTGGACAACCGTATTTTTAGTCACTACCTTCCTAAGTCATCTTATAAAGGATGATATTGATCTAGAAAGGAATTAAATCCATGTGTAAGAAGGAAAATGGAAAAGGAAAGAAGACTAAGAGAAGAATGAACCTGAAAACAAGCAGAGTGCATGAAGTGGCCACAAGGTAAGGCTCTAACTGCTGCACTAGATGTGAATAAAAAATCACAACAAATTGGGCAGTTTGTCTCTAGACTTTTTTCATGGCATTTATGATCAATTAACTTCATTCCCAGACAACAATTGCATTTCATGCAATGAAAGAAGTCGATGCAAATTCCTTTCCCTATGCGGCATAAATTGTAAAAGGGGCAGTGGTATACCATCCTGTAATAAGAATCAACCATTCATGAATTCACCAAAACTAGAATGTACTAACAAATCATCTGAGCTTAGCAGGAATTATCAACCATAGAGAAACATGTGAAGTGGAATGTAACAGAAGTAAACCAGCAAGTATCTTACTAGAAGCAAATTGCTATAGTCTGAATTAAGCATCACACAGTGAAAATATAATGTATACTAAATTCACAATTCTTTTGATACAGGTAGCATATTTGGATTTAGAATATTCCAATACATACGCATAATCAGAATGCCAATATACAAAACCTATTCCAACAATACTAGAAATATGGTAAATTAGAATCTTCAATCTATCATAAACACATGCAATAATATGCGACTTTTAACTTTCTAAGAAGTATTTCATATTTCAAATTTATTATAGCCAGGTATTGCATAATATTCATAGGTTTAAACTTCTAGTCTACATGTATTCCTAAACTAATCAATGTGCAACTGACCCAACTGCAAGACCATGTTTTTCTCAATAGGACAGTGAAGCACTCATTTCAGGAACAAGCTGTTCATAATTAATTAAGTCATTTTGGGGGTGAAAAATTCATGCTAGGATAAAATTAACCATATGTTATAGAAGACATCTCCAACCAATCCTTAAAGTATCTGAAATCTGCTCTTGAAAATGTAAAGTCCTGAAATAAGACCTGACATCTATTTTTGAGCTTTTTGGTGTAGAAGGAATCACCTCTGAAAAAACTTACAAGTAAGTTTCATATTAGAAAATACTGATATAAAGATTCTGTGAAGGATGCAGGTTAAGGTTACATTTACTACATAGTATATTAATCGAGTTATATTTGGTTAGCACTTAGCATCTATAACCATCCAGTGGCCTCTAACATGATCCGAGAGTAGAGATAATTAATTAAGTCAGGCACCACATCATCAAAACTTGATCTACCTATCATAACTTAGGCCAGATATGTTGACTGTTCGGACGAAAATTAAAATTCTCAATTAGGAATAGTCAAACACGGCCAAACTACTTATTCAGAAACTAGACAACATATACCCAACTGGAAAAATACTATAATTAACTGTTTATCATATAAATAAATAAAGAAAGAAATATACATTAAATATTAGCATAAGGTACTTATGTGCGGACTGAAAATTAGACCTGTTAATTATCTTCAACCATATTTCAACTTTCAAGGCAAGGAAAACAAGTTAACTGAGCGGAAAACCTACTATATTATCATGCTGAACCAGAAGTCACTTCAGGATTAAAAAAGCGAAATGTCAATCTGAACAAGAGAACTTTGTCCGAAATGTTACCTTCCATCATCAAAATTTTTGCAGATACTGCAATAATATTTTGCCATTGAAAATTCATTACAAGAAGGGGTCTTGCAAGTTTGGCCTATAGCTTGAACCTTTAGACAGTGCATACACATCATCTCATTTGTTGCTTTTCTGCAAACAATTACAGAATATAGTAAGAAACAGAAAAGACAAACGTATATCACAATATTTCTTGTGTTTCGACTTATATTTAAAACGCAAGGGGTCAATTTGTTGTGTTTACTAGGAGAATCATTTTATAGTGGCACCATCTCAACTTCTTTGAGGAGAAACAAAATGGTAGAGATCAGGAAGAAATAACAAACTTAAAAGATAAAACCATAAAATGGGTCAATCCCAACAGCGACTAAAGCGCAAGGCAAAATCTATTACCTATTACAAAAGATATTAATCTAGAGACTACCCATCCTGTAGATACATATCGACCGAATACATCTGAAAAATTGGTGTGACATATTGAAGCATCTATGACCTATGCTGATATTTATACTTCAAATATTCCGATGTTGCTCAAATTTCTGCTCTTCTTACTTGATATGGTAATAGTTATTGAACTATTGTATTATGATGCAATTTAGCTGGAGACCTAATGTTCTAACAAAGACTAAATTACTAACCCCAAACACCTCTTTCTTACATTTTCTCCTCCATAGATAAATGCAAAATTTTCTCCAGCATATGTTGGTTCAAAGAAACCACCAAATAACTCATCTTTCATCAATCTTGATTGTTTGAAAGTGCTAGTTGTTCTTGCATGAACAAGAAATAATCAGGAAGAAATGAACAACTGCACAGGGATGTTCATCCCACATGCTCATCGAGATTTCACCTATATTGCATCTAACACCCAAATGCTTGAAACATGATTCTGTAACAGTTCAGGAGGGTTGACACTTCCCCTAACAACTGATTCACAGGGTGATGTCACATACATTATGTGCCACAATATTGTTCTACAGTAGCATCTGATTGTACTGCTCCAGTTGGAACTTGACAATGTTTACCACGAGATTTTCTAGTTATCTCGTCTGCTTTAGACCTATCAGTAGCTTTTCCCAAGATTTCCACTATCTCATCTGCTTTAGGCTGAATCAATAGCCTTCCCTAATGGATTGGTTCACAAGCTGATTAAACATAAATTGCTTGTGTACTGCATTGGTTTATCTAGTGTAGCATGTGAAACTTGTACCATCATCTTTTGCATTATATAACTGACCCTATGTTGCACGAACAAAACATGGAAATGGTTTAAGGACACGATACTTATATGGGATTTAAACATTTTCAAGCAAGTACAATTTAGTCACCTATATTGCAGGAGTACGGACACAGGTAAGAACAAAATATGGATACAGTCGCTATTTTCCGTGTTGGGGCAAATAGCTGACAGATAATTAACTAAGCAAGAAATATACTAAACATGATAAGTTGTGAAGCAATTATGTACATCCACTTTATGCAATCATTGTAACAAAGCCCAACCTCTCAAATTCAGTAGTACATCATTGTTTACTACAACTTTAATATGAACTACCTTTCAACAAGCAAGTAATAGGTCAAAACACAAAACTATCATATGTTGCATCTTCAAAATTTTGATCTATAGCAATTATGAATCCAGAAGAAGTCTTCAGACATTAAATGTCATACACACACCCTCCATCCGTGCCCTTGAGACAATAGCACTTTGAAGGCATTGTATACATAATTAACTAGGGTGACCTCCAGGCCTATTTGTAGGCAAGTTTCCCTGACTAATTGTATGCCAGGTCATCTTTCCTGTCTATCAGTAATCAGTGGTTTAAGCACATGCAACAGTCAATACAGTGACATTTTCCATATGATACCTCATCCATCTAGCACAGCCCTATCCATAATAAAATATGAGCCATGACCTAAAGTTATGATGTACCCTTGTTCTGGACATGTCTACAGTGGAAGTCATTGCTATCATAGATGGCTCATTGTTCCTTCAATGGAATTTTAGTTCTCTCTTCCTCAGCCTCCTCTATTAGCTGTTTTCTCAATATTTTTCAACATTTGGTTTCATGGAATTTTTCCTAGAATTCCGAAAGTTGAATACCCATTTCTCATTTTATTCTCATCCCTATATAGTGATGCCTAAAACTGCTGAGAATATTGTGCAGTGTTTACAAGATCATGAAGGTCAAACTTTTTTTCCTTGTATTGCAGCATTGAATGGCAGGTAAAGGAAAGGAAAAAAAAAAAATTTACTTCTGGAAACTAAAACTTGGCCTTTTATATGAAACATATAAATCGAATAATAAGAGCTGAAAATAGCACTTAGAACAAATATTAAACCATTCACAGTTGCAACAAATATTAAATCATTCACAGTTCCGGATATATTTATTCAAATTTACTAACATTGTTGGAAGAAATTATTAACTTAGCCATAACGGAGAAAGGGTACTAACCTATCCATAGAATGGTTACTGACCTTATCATGGCAAAATCTGCATGTAAACAACTTGTTACAACACGTATCAAGGAGTTTACAGTTCCGTTTATAATGCTCAGCCATATATTTGCTTCTCAGAATCTCGAAAAGATGGGGAACATCCAGCAACTCCTTCCCCGTCAACATCCTCCTCTTTCCTAGCTTGAGGTAACTTCTGTTGAGCAGCTAACCAGCTGCTACAGTAGGCAATGCCCAATTAATTATACAAATATTCATGAGGGCCAAGTTTATAATTCAGAAACTAGAGTTAATATGTAATATTCAATTATTTAATTCTTGAAATTGACCATGTCATAAGATTTTGAATAAGATAAGCTTTTCTTCGAGGATCAAGTGTTGGATCTCGGGAAACTTTCCTCATCTCTGACTCGAGCTCATTCTGATTCATGCGGAAAATATCCTTCCAACCAGGCTTAAACATCTGGTCACTTTGCTCAAGGCTTTCTTGGTATGCAGTTCCTAAAATACCACAAAAAGCTCTCTTCGATAAAACATTAATGTAGCAAAAGAACTAAACAAACTCATTACAGTGAACATTTTATACTATTGTGGGCAAAAATAACAGGAACCACATAAAATGTAAACAGTGAATAAATATTTGCAAAGACCTTCTGGAAGAACAGAGCCCTCTGATTTTTCCTGTGGAGATGCAGGAATATCCTTCCACCATTCATTCAACCACTCATTGAACATAGTGTTTTGTCACCTGCCTCCACGTGTCCATCATTTTATTCTGCTCCTCCAAAGTAACTACAGACGTTACCCTTGGTAACATTGATTGAAGAACCTCCGCTCCTGTCGTCCCAATTATACGGCCAACAATCTTATCCTGCTCCTCAACAGAAAAATGTTGGTCAAACAACAGCCACAACTCAAGTTCCTCCCTGAAAACATGTTGGTCCAGAGAAACTCTTATAGATTTACACATGCCTTGAAGCTTTGTAGCAAGCTCATTATGCTTCCTCATCCAACTTATACTATGGGCACAAGAATTGAAACTACTTCCATTTTCATGAACCTTAATATCTGTACTTCCCAAGCTATCATGCAACTGAGAAAGTTCTGAAAGAACTTCAGATATATCATTGAATAGCTTCTCTTCTTGCTTATGGTCAAGGGTGTAAGAGTGGCTGACATTATGTAGGGCCTCTCTGGATTCTAGAGCTGGAAAAACAATGTCATCCTCAGCATTACTGTGAGTTCTATAAAGACCCCATAACCAACGAAATCTTCCACTGAACTGACGAAGGAAAGCCTCATCACAGTCTATAACCTTTCCAGATTCAACATCCAAATATTCCAAATCTTTGGGATCGCTTTATGAAATTTAAATATATTGTCAATAGGCCTCACTGCATTCCCAAAATTAGATGACATAATGTCCGTCTCCCGGACAAACAGACTGGAACTAAGGGAAGGAGCAGATGAATTGTAAGATTTGTCCTTTTTTTTTGAATGCTCGTGTAAATAGCCTTTATCCCAAATTAATTGGATCAGCAGTTTGAATCCTCTTCTTCCATTTGGCTTAACATGTCCTCTATAACACTAACAAAAAACCATAACCATATGTAAAACTTCAAACCATATACATCTAGCCCTACCTCAGTCCTACAGCTCCATTAACAACTATATTATAGTCCCTCCTTACAAGAGGATCTATTGGTCTGCGTTGCACATGTCCAAACTACGTAAGACGATTTCATTTCATCTTGTCTTCAACAGGCACTACCTCTAACTTTCATCCGATTTAGGATCATGATTTTATCTCACAAGTTTTAGACAAAAGGCAACTAGTTGCTCATCAAAAACAAATAAGCTAAACTCTAAAATATCAAAATAATAGTGATTAGTTTGAATAGATCTGGAAGAACACAAAATATGAAAAAGAAAAGGTAATAAAGATAAAAATGAGTTAAAGGAATATCTTGATCGAAGGTTGGCAACACCTCGATCTCAAGGGGGCATCACATCTTTGAAGTAAGGGTGGGCATTAGGTTTATTCATTTTCAACCGAACCAAAATAGTCAAAACAGTATAAACCGAAATTAGCCATAATAGAAACCAATATAATTGATTCGTCTGTTCTGTTGGACTATTGTTTAATGAGCCGGGTCCAAAGTTGAGATATTGGTAAATCTATATATATATATATATATATATATATATATAATATATATATATATATATATATATATATATATATAATAGCAAAATAGTGGCTTTTCCGCCTAAAATGTGGCAGTAGAATAGTTAATAGACTGCAAATAGTGACCTAAAATGTGTCCACAATTAATGCATCCACAATTAATGTATCCCAAAGTGAAAAATAAATGTAACAGTTAATTGGGATACATTAATTATGGCCTAAAATGTGGCAGTAGAATAGTTAATGCATACTTATTGGTAATTAAAATTGTTTACTTAACAATAGTTGATGCATCATGCCAATTAATGTTTTTCTGCCCAAAGTGAAAAATATAGCACTCTTTTAGGTTCACAATTAAAATAGTGCCTCAAACTATTCTACTTCCATTCATTTGCAGATTCATTCCATTCATTAACTATTAATTTTAGTACCAAAGAATGTGTATTTGCTGGATTTTCCATTGGGTTCCCAATAAGGCTGCGGTTGGGTTCCCAATTAAGGATGTTATTAAGCTTCTCTTTTTTGTCTATAAATAGATGAAAGCATGTATTTGAATGTACAAATTTTTAACCTGCCCACAAAATTTCTATGGCTCAATTTTTTCTCTCTTATTCGTGATGTGAGTCCTTCAAAAACCTTCTGGAATTTGAAGGTTCGGCTCGTGCGTCTCTATGAGGTTAACTGGGTATGATATTTTCACATAACCAATATTTTATCATTAGTTCATTTAGAACAATACGTATTAGAATTGTCTTTTGTGAATTACATAGTTAATCCTGAGGATGATTACATTGTTGAAGTTTAATATAATCTTTTTTATGCTATTTTTTTCTTCTGTGTAAAAATTGAAAGATAGTTTTGTTATTTATTTTCCAAAAAAATAGTTACCAACTTTTGTTTCAATTTCATATGCTATCATACATACATATTATAAATACTTTTAAAATAAAATAGTATTAGATATAGATTCCGTCCATCGCAAGGGGGCACTGCTAGTTATTTTTAAAGATATAATTTTTATACATATAATTGTTGTATTTCAAAGTTGGGCCCAAAGTTGGGCTTCAAAAAACATACACATAATTGTTGTTTTCAAAATATACACATTTATAATCATAAAATATGGAGAGTATTTGTATAATTTCGTAAGTCTTATTCGGTTTTGGATCGAAACCGAAAGGAATTTTAGTATTTTCAAAACCGAACCCAAAACGAAACAATTTCAAACCGTACCAAATCTCTTTTTCAGTTCAGTTCTCTGTCCAAAACTGAATAATAGTCACCCCTACCTTGAATAGAGAGAGGGAAGAAGAGGATTTGATGTTTTCAACCGCAGAAGGGAAGAAGAGGGTTTTGCTATGACTTAGGGACTTATTTCTCAGGTGGGTAAGTGGGTAACTAGGTCCTTCGTCGTTATAAACCACAATCCAAAAAAAATGACTCCTATCGGGTGTAAGTACGTATGGGGCATTAACAACGTATCCCTCATGTAAAAAAATGTGCAGCCCAATAAAAAATGTACAACTCCTAGGCCTTTGGTTTAATTAAACAAGTCAAAAGATGTTTTTGGGATGTCATACCTTGAAACGCTCCCCGAAACGAGCCCCATGAGGGTTTTAAGAAAATATTTCAAACCTATTTCCCTCCTCCATATTGTAATCTGGTTATTTGATTTTTTGTATCATCGTAGATCTCGATTGCATAAGTTTTTCCATCTTTGATCAAGCCCCGGGACTAACATTCTCAAAGCAAGATGTTTTCGTCCCGAGGCTTGATCAAAGATGGAAAAACTGATGCAATCGAGATCTACGATGATACAAAAAACCAAATAACCAGATTACAATATGGAGGAGGGAAATAGAGAAGAGGAGATCTCTCGTTCTTCCTTGCAAACGTGTTGCAATTGGGACAGAACGAGTTACAATGATCTAGAGAAAGATGAGAAGAAGAAAAATTGCTGGGGTGTCAAAACACCGTTACTCAAAGCAAGATTCGCCCCACACGAATTGCTTCCAGGAACCAGCAAGTTGAAGAACTTGTGGAACGCTCGAAGTCACCTCTGTTCTGACTCCCCGGATGGACTTGCAATGGCGGCAGCAGCTCCTCTCTCTTTCTCCTTTCTGACTTATAATTTTCGTAGTTGTAACAAAGGAGGCCAGAAGAGAGTATATATAGAGAGAGGGTGGAAACTCTAGCCGCCTCTTCAGTTATGGAAAGATTGAATCAAATCCCAAAAAGATAACAACGAGATTAATTCAAATCCCACAAAAAGTGGATCTGAATTAATCGCATTGAATCAGTCTTTCCATAACTGACTTATAGTCTGCACAGTCAGCGGAACCCTCCATGCGGCAGCAGCAGCAGCAGCCTGGCCACATGAGCCGCATGGTCTCATGGCCGTATGGACCGCATGAGCCGCATGGACCGCATGGGCTCATGAGGCGTAATGTGGCGTTTTGTTGGCGCACTTAGCACGTCAGCAGTCATGCGGCTCATATGCGGCCATGCGATCTTATGCGGCATGCGGCTCATATGCGACCTAATGCGGCTCATGCGGCCACGCGGCCATGCGGCCATGCGGTCTTATGCGGCATGCGGCTCATATGCGGCCTAATGCGGCTCATGCGGCCACGCGGCCATGCGGCCATGCAGCCCATGCGGCTCATGCGGTCCATGCGGCTCATGCGGTCCATGCGGCCATGAGGCCATGCGGCTCATGCGGTCCATGCAGTCCATGCGGTCTATACGGCTCATGCGGTCCATGCGACGTTTTGTTGGCGCACTTTGCACTTAGCACGTCAGCAGTCATGCGGCTCATATGCGGCCATGCGGTCTTATGCAGCATGCGGCTCATATGCGGCCTAATGACTTCTGACATAACTCCTCATGAACTCTGGTTCAAAGTCAGACCAAACTTGAATGTCATTCGAGTGTGGGGGTGTCTGGCGTATGTGAAGCTTCCAGATCTGAAGATTCAGAAGCTGGGGACAAGGACTACGAAGGCGATCTTCTTAGGGTATGCCGAGAAGAGTGATGCTCGGAGATTTCTTGATATTGAGTCAAATCATATCATCGAATCTCGCGATGCTGAATACTTTGAAGACAAGTTTGCAAAAGACAAAAACATTGTTCTTTCGGACATTCCGGAAAATAATGTAGGTGCAAATGAGACTGAAATCTCATATGGGCCGGTAGTCCAAGAAGAAGCTGTTGTTGATGAAACAACTCTTGTACCAGAACTCACAGAGCCGTCAGAAGTTGCATATGGCACTCTATTCAGAATGAAAGTGGCCGTTAATGCAGCTTCTCCCCAGCAACACGTTTGCAAGGAAGAACGAGAGATTTCCTCTTCTCTATTTCCCTCCTCCATATTGTAATCTGGTTATTTGGTTTTTTGTATCATCGTAGATCTCGATTGCATCAGTTTTTCCATCTTTGATCAAGCCCCGGGACTAACATTCTCAAAGCAAGAGACTGATTTAACCTATCTTCTGAAAAAATGCTCCTGTAATAACAGAAGGAAAATAAAATTCACTTATAAGCATATAAACAAGGCATCATCTATATATAATATACAAATGAAAATTAGTGTACTTTGCGGTTCATACCTGCTCCTCTTCTTTAGACATATACTGGCCAAGTGATGTATGAATGGCTCCTGTGCATGAAGCTAGTTCTCCTCTAAAACAATCATCATTTTGCACGTTTGAACTCAACAAGTTAAACAATTGATCAAAAAGAGCACTCTCCCCCTTATGCTCGAGCGAATATGTCGGTGCCACATTCTTAACCCTTATGTCAAGGGATGGAAAGATGACCCGTGTTTTGGAGAAAAAATAATCACACATCCTAGATTTTGAATATATGACAACAAAAAATATACCATCTTTTTTAGTTTGGTAATATAAGACACTAAAAGAGACACCTATGGTCTCCAACCATTTCCGTGGACACCAGGTTAATTTTCCCATACACAACCAGGGTCACAAAGAGTGGATAATTATAATAACTTATTATTAAATAACATCTAACTGCAATACATACATAAATATGCCTCCTTTTGTTTGTCACGGCATATAAAATCCTCTTTGTGCGTGTGTGCCAAAGTAATTCTTCCAAAAGTTTTGGATCCTATGTTGTATCATGTAAACACTCCACAATGTGAAACTACAAAATCCATGCCACCAACAGATGTCACGTCCCGCTCCCGTAGGAGCGATCGTCCTCGCTAAAGCGTGATGCCGCACGAGCCTAGATTGCGCTCGTGCAAGGCAATTTCATAACGGCCGATTACATCGGCGGCGACGGGGTCGTCGCACAGAAGTCCCAAGCAGAAATATTGAAACATGCAGCGGAAATTTTTTAAAAAAAAAAACAAGTTATTCAAAAGAGCTCTTTATTGATATTGAACAATTAGATTACAATAGGCGCAAGACCATGATTACAAGTCTCTCGTGCTCACTTTTTTCTCATTTTACAAGTCACTCTGCTCTCTCTCATCTCTCGATACAATGCTTGAGCCAGCGGAAGCTTCGGAAGGCGATGTCCATACATTATGTCATGTATAAGTCTAGAGTCCACGCGGCCGCACGCTTCGAGTCACCAAGAACTCCGTGCCTCGACGCATCCAAGCGAGCTCCGTGCCACGAGCTTCTACCTGTGCGTGCACATGAAGACTGTGTGGGTGTCAGTACTCAACTGTACTGGTGGAGTGAGCTCCTCGCCCACCCATACAAAACCGACACGTTCATTTACTTTGTGCAATACAAGTCTCTTTACGATTGTCTTTCTAGTCTTGCCTTAGGATCCATTTTAGAACAAGACGCCTCGGCCTATACTTAACAGTGCAACTTTGGGGTCGTGCAACTTTGGGGTCGTGCCATGCCAACGTGTATTTCGATCGAGGCAGTGTCTCATCGCTTATGTACTCGACCGAACTTCAACTCGGAACGGCAGGTTCGTGCCATACTCTATTCGTGCCTTCAACTTATTCGAGAAAGCGCTTCGCCGAGGAGCAACTCATGTGAACTCGGCCGTGCCAAGACTTTCACCTAAACTCAAGTGCCGCTAGACCAATTCTCGTGCCAACGACGTCAAGGGGACGACTCGTGCAGGTCGTGCCTCTAGACCTTGCTTAGACATGTTCGATACTTCAAGATTGAGGCCGTGCCTCGCAACTTATCAAGACTTGTTCATGCTACCGCCTTGCGGCTTTCCTGTTCGACTCATAAACCCACTTAGACAAGACTTGTGAAACATAGTGTCGACTCCATGAACATCCGACGCCATCTATCGTGCTAAGCACGGTGCCTATGCTGCAGCCCAGTCTTAGGCCCAGACATTGTATTACCAACTAGACATACATTCAAGTTCTAGACTCAATCCAAAGGCATACACGCGGTTTGCCGCTATTTTGCCGACCCATCTACATGAGTGGTCACTAGCAATGTCAAGCTATACTTGATCTTTGGCTCACGATGACCCCTTCGCGTGGAGGTGCGAGCCCCACCGAATGGTCCTGTGGCATATACCGTAACGGTTCACTTCTAACGAGTCGCACCGACGTTGAAGGCCGTACGGTGCCTTTCCCTCCTAGGCCAACTCGATCCCGGCGTCCCGGTGATCGGTCGAGGATTCCCCTTGTGCGCAAGTTGTCCAATGACCATGCAAGACTCAACACAATCTATCCAGTCCTTCCTTGTTCTACGACCATGCTTTCCATCTTTCTATCGAGACTCCCAAGTAGCGGGACCGATCTCGTGTACGAGACTTATCAAGGCTTAGCGAGACTCCCAAGTAGCGGGACCGATCTCGTGTGCGGGACTTATCAAGACTTAGCGAGACTCCCAAGTAGCGGGACCGATCTCGCGTGCGGGACTTATCAAGACTTAGCGAGACTCCCAAGTAGCGGGACCGATCTCGCGACAACCAGTCGCGTGGACTTTCTTCGTCCGTGACACACTCTTTACTAAATTTACCGTGGCTCGTGCCTTAGATAGGCCTGGTTCTCTAGGCGATGCTATCGCTCAAGTCGTATACCTTATACGACGAGCCTTGCCCTCAAGGGACTACGCGACTTGACAACCGCAGATAGAGCGGGACCGTGCTAGAAATGGCTTCGATAGCCCAACACAACACTTGTCTAACTTATTCGGGCAACGACTCGACAAGCTAAGGCTACTCCGAGCTACGCATCGAGAGGACGTACCATGCACGCGTTCGACTTGAACGACCAAGTTCTCGGGTGCCTAGACTTAAGCCAACAGCCGTGCAAGACGACTTAACTCGCGGGACGTGCGAAGGCTATGCCAAGCCTTGGACGACGGGACCGTGCATGCTTTATTAAGCATTCATGCGGACGACGCCTATGACTTAGGCTAATTCAAGTGTCGTAGCATCTTGGCAACTTAAGCCAACTTCCTTCTCCCAAGCCACGAGAACAAAGGATCGAGTGTCATTTGAAAGCACGCTGAGCCGACTACTAAGCAGACCGTGGGACCATTTTCCATGTTCTAAGACATTCCGACGGGTCGGGATTATTCCCTTAGCTATGTGCGTTCGTAACTTTTATATTAGCCTACTTGTGCAAGTTGAAAACATGCGAGTAATTAAGTGCATGCTAAGATGAGGCAAGTTCATCGAAACAATCCCACATGAGCGAGGAGTCGCCTCGACTGAGCGAGCCTTCGAGCAGCCGTTGCAAGGCTAAGTCCGAACGCCGTCGGGGTTTCGATTCCTCCGATTGACTTTGTGGGACGGGACACTACAACATACACCACTCAGAACAAGTCTCGTCCTCGAGACTTTCCTGAAGGCAAGCCATCCTACCATTTCTATGGACAAGACTTAATCGAGCCTAGACACGGAACTATAGCAGTCGAGCGAGATACGCCATAATTTATCGTACATATTCCGCCTATGCGTTTCTTCAATTTCGAGCCACGCTCGCACTAGTATCAATCCTTTCCTTTAACACGATCTCAAATTCTCGACACTCTTCCATTCCTCAAGTCATGCTTGAAATCAACGTATCACTTGGCTGGATCGTGCACGCATTCTAGGCGTCCCCAAAACACATGCATTCAACCAGGCCGCATGATTAGAGAATTCGTCATTCTCACTCGAGTTGCATCGTGCACATATTCAGGCGTCCCTGAAATATATGCATATCAGCCGAATCTCGTGAGGGGTATTCCTATATTCGCGATTCACACTATCCATTCAAACCAATCCTCAAGATCAATCTTTCGATTGCTAACTCTTGAAACAGGGCGTCTCGCCTAACCGTTAGGCCATTTCTCAAGGCCAAGTCAATGTCAGGATTGGAATCATAGTTCCCCAACAATAATGCCAACACTGACCCAAATCCTAGGGTCAAACCAAAGTCGATAGTACGGGATTTTCTATCCCGAGCTCGCGTCACTCAGATCTCTAAACATCGAGCACGATCACCTATTCGCATCAATGCATTCGTTGCGCGTATTCGAATCCATTCAAATCACCAATTCTAACCAATCCATGTATTCGATCACAAGGTCGTCTAGCTTTGACAATATGTTGCGCCCCAATCTCACGCGAGTCTGCACGGCGGTGCATGAATCACCATGCAACGCTCGTGCAGAATAATCATTCTCATCGGGGCGTAACTCTTGTTTGCGTCTAGACTAATTCATTCTCGATACGCGGATTGGAACTACGCAATCTTCAAATTCGACCGTCACGCACGCTAAGTCATTCTCGAGTCCACCTTCGCGTCAAACCACAAGTCGAAGCACACAAATTGCCACGCCATACTAGCTCAATCACCCCCGCTGAATGAATCACCATACCAGCGCTCACGCGGAGTGATCGCCCTATTCGGTGCGACGCATGTGCGAGGCTGTAGTTGCGCTCGCATAAGACAAGAACGTCAACGTTGTGGTTATCGACGAAGCAAATCCAAACATATCATTTTCATCCAAGTCAAGATTCCAATTTGATAGTCTGACCGTCATTCCTTTAACTAGAATATCCTCGAGCCACGTCTATATTTTCCTCGACACATTTCAATATCCCCAATATAGCATCCAGCGGAACAATGACCTTTTACACGATCGTCATTCGCCGAGTCAGAGTACCCCCGAGTTATCGCATATCGATCTTTGATACGCCTCAATACCATCGACGATATGCGAAACCTGACGATCTTCCATTGCAACCAATTTCGAGTCGTGCGACTGATGCTATTGTCCGAACTGGATATACCACAATTCCTCGATATTCAAGATCACGTTCGATCGCTATTCCTCAAGCTAGTTTCAAGATCGTTGTCCAAAACTCAAGTCGCATTTCATTTGACTAAATCCGAAATCGTACGTGTGATTTACTAGATTTCCTCAATTGAGACATTCACTTGTTTAATCGATCCGAATCATGTTCTAACTCGCGTTGCCCATTCACAAGTTGTCCAACGACATCTCGTTCGGGACTTTCGAAGTCACGACCAACTAAGCGTGACGCGTTCTAAGGCTTTGCGCGATCGCATCGCCTCGTCGACATACTCATTGTTACTCGTAATCCTCGATTTTCGCTCGAATGATTTCCAAGACTAATCATACACCACTCGGATTCGAGCCATCCGATCTAGTCCTCAATCACGTTCGCATCATTCGCTAAGACATCTTTCAGATTCGTTCGACGAATCTCTAGCGTAATCGCTCACGTCGTATCGACGCGCTAAGTCGTTCGCACTCTTCCTAAAAAACCGATCCAATTTTCCGTGTACGCCTAAGCGTTAGTTCGATAGCGTTCCTATCGATATACACTCTAAGTGTATCTCCGTTTTCCGACCGAACGATACTTGATATCACTCGCAAATCGTTTGCACCAAAAGGTCGAGGTGCGCGACGCGCGGCACGACTTAGCCAAAAGGCCGTGTGCATAGCTATCCCGTACGGACTACACTCCGAGTTTGCATGCTCAATTGCTAGGTCGACGCAAGACTAGTTAGACACGCACGCGACTTGCTAACATTAGCATGTGTTTTCTATCAAGTCAAAGTTTGACATCGTTCGGCACAAAGGCCAACCGATGCGTTCGATTGAACGCTTGCACGAGCTTTTGAAAATATTTAGACTTATTGTATGGACATGCCGAGGGACATTCGAGAGAGCGTACACTTCTTTTTCCAACGACGAGCTTTCAAAACTAAGAGATCGACATGAAGTCCAAGGACGTAAAGCTGTGCTCTGATACCATTATGTCACGCCCCGCTCCCGTAGGAGCGATCGTCTTCGCTAAGGCGTGATGCCGCACGAGCCTAAATTGCGCTCGTGCAAGGCAGTTTCATAACGGCCGATCACATCGGCGGCGACGGGTCGTCGCACAGAAGTCCCAAGCAGAAATATTGAAACATGCAGCGGAAATTTAAAGGGAAACACAAGTTATTCAAAAGAGCTCTTTATTGATATTGAACAATTAGATTACAATAGGCGCAAGGCCATGATTACAAGTCTCTCGTGCTCACTTTTCTCTCATTTTACAAGTCACTCTGCTCTCTCTCATCTCTCGATACAATGCTTGAGCCAGCGGAAGCTTCGGAAGGCGATGTCCATACATTATTTCCTGTATAAGTATGGAGTCCACGCGGCCGCACGCTTCGAGTCGCCAAGGAACTCCGTGCCTCGACGCATCCAAGCGAGCTCCGCGCCACGAGCTTCTACCTGTGCCTGCACATGAAGACTGTGTGGGTGTCAGTACTCAACTGTACTGGTGGAGTGAGCTCCTCGCCCACCCATACAAAACTGACACGTTCATTTACTTTGTGCAATACAAGTCTCTTTATGATTGTCTTTCTAGTCTTGCCTTAGGATCCATTTTAGAACAAGACGTCTCGGCCTATACTTAACGATGCAACGACGGGGTCGTGCAACGACGTGGTCGTGCCATGCCAACGTGCATTTCGATCGAGGCAGTGCCTCATCGCTTATGTACTTGACCGAACTTCAACTCGGGACGGCAGGTTCGTGCCATACTCTATTCGTGCCTTCAACTTATTCGAGATAGCGCTTCACCGAGGAGCAACTCATGTGAACTCGGCCGTGCCAAGACTTTCACCTAAACTCAAGTGCCGCTAGACCAATTCTCGTGCCAACGACGTCAAGGTGACGACTCGTGCAAGTCGTGCCTCTAGACCTTGCTTAGACATGTTCGATACTTCAAGATTGAGGCCGTGCCTCGCAACTTATCAAGACTTGTTAGACAAGACTTGTGAAACATAGTGTCGACTCCATGAACATCCGACGCCATCTATTGTGCTAAGCACGGTGCCTATGCTGCAGCCCAGTCTTAGGCCCAGACATTGTATTACCAACTAGACATACATTCAAGTTCTAGACTCAATCCAAAGTCATACACGCGGTTTGCCGCTATTTTGTCGACCCATCTACATGAGTGGTCACTAGCAATGTCAAGCTATACTGGATCTTTGGCTCACGGTGACCCCTTCGCGTGGAGGTGCGAGCCCCACCGAATGGTCCCGTGGCATATACCGTAACGGTTCACTTCTAACGAGTCGCACCGTCGTTGAAGGCCGTACGGTATCTGCCTTTCCCTCCTAGGCCGACTCGATCCCGACGCCCCGGTGATCGGTCGAGGTATTCTCCTTGCGCGCAAGTTGTCCAATGACCATGCAAGACTCAACTCGATCTATCCAGTCCTTCCTTGTTCTACGACCATGCTTTCCATCTTTCTATCGAGACTCCCAAGTAGCGGGACCGATCTCGTGTACGAGACTTATCAAGACTTAGCGAGACTCCCAAGTAGCGGGACCGATCTCGTGTGCGGGACTTATCAAGACTTAGCGAGACTCCCAAGTAGCGGGACCGATCTCGCGTGCGGGACTTACCAAGACTTAGCGAGACTCCCAAGTAGCGGGACCGATCTCGCGACAACCAGTCGCGTGGATTTCCTTCGTCCGTGGCACACTCTTTACTAAATTTACCGTGGCTCGTGCCTTAGATAGGCCTGGTTCTCTAGGCGATGCTATCTGTAATGACCGTGGTTCGTATTACGTATTTGGAATACGTATACGTATCTTGTCTCATATTTTATGTCTCCTGGCTTGGTCTATTTTGGGTTGGCTTGGTTCGGCTTGGATTGTTTATTGGTTCATCATGAACCAAGGGGAGAACCCCTACCTACCATCACCATTTATTAACTCATTCCCCTATTCTCACTCTTTATTTACTTCTTCTTCTCCACCATTACTTCTTCAACCACCAGGAGGGAGAGAGAGAGAGAGCTTAGGCAAGTGCAAACTTGTTTTATGATGGATCTCAAGTTTTATTATTCCATTCTCTTCTTTACTTGATTCTAAGCCTCTTTAGAACTTGACATTTTTGGATTTGATGGATGAATTCTTGTAGATCTAAGTTTGTAACTTTTCGGTTTTCTTGGTTTTGATCTCTAAAACTTGGTTATTTTCGAAAACTAATGGTTCTATGTTGTAGAGAATTCAATTTTATGCGGTTTTGGCTTATGTTTCGCTTGATTTCGACTCCAGATGAGGAAGTTATGGCCATGACAAGTTTTCGGAACTTTCATGGCTGAACTTGCTGTTTGGGGACGATGAACCCCTATGCGCCCGGGAGGCCATGCGCTTTGAAGTCCCGGCAACGCATCCCTTAACTCCGAGCGTGTCATGCGCGTGCATGTACTGAAGACGCAACGTGAGTTTCCCACGCGCCGATCGTGCAGCAGGAATTCCCATGCGCCGATCGTGCAGGAATCCCACGCGCCGATGTGCAGGAATCCCACGCGCCGATGCGCAGGAATTCCCCGCGCCGATTGTGCAGGAATCCCACGCGCCGATTGTGCAGGAATCTCATGCGCCGGAATTGCTCTATTTCACTGTTTTTGCCTATTTAAGTTGTTTTGTAGCTAAAATCTTGAAAAACTCAAAACATGAAAGTTGTAGATCTTTTCCTTGGCTTCAAGAATATGTCACTAGTTATTTTATGCAAGTTTCTCTCATTCATGATAAGGTAAGAATAGAACACGATAATGGTCCGCTGTGACGCACTCTTGACAAGCAAACTGACATGATATATTATGACATGCTGTTACGACAGCTAGCCTGACATGACAAGTATAAAAGACCTGGACACCGTGGACGATTGTATTTGTACAAATAAACTGGTACTGTCTTGCATCATGTCTAGGATGGAAATCCCTGAGTACCACGGTCAGGGGTACCTACTGAAATTGACTAAGGCTAATTAACTAGAATGATTCAGTAGTCATAAAGAGATTCCTAGCTACAAGCAATCCCGTTATCTGGGCGCATTCAGTGGACTTGTAGCCTACCGGCAAGTAGGGCACATTTCCAGCACACAGTCACGTGTTGCATTCTTCATAAACGGACATTCGACCTGGATAACCGGATGGTCTGCAGGGCTTGTGGCTGTTGGAATAATCTCATTGCATCTTGCTAGTAACTCGGCCTGTGATAACCCTAGTTAGTTAAAAGTATCAAGCCGTACTCTTGATTGGCCTTGATTGATTGGATGGAATTTATTTCAGCTTAGTCTTATCCTGATCCTGTGCAAGATTGTGACATTACATGATTATTGATGCTTGCCTTAACAATAACGATCGGGGGTCCAGTTCTGCTCAGGCGAAGGGTTACAACCTCGGTCCTTATTTGGTTTAAGGGTTGTAACCTGGCTCCTGGAGCAGTTCTGTGTCCTCTCTTCGTTTATTGTCTTATTGCAACCCCATGTCATGTTCGTCATGTTTTACCTTACCTTAATACCATGATTATTTATACTGGCCTTAGCAATAAAGATCGGGGGTCCAGTTCTGTTCAGGCGAAGGGTTACAACCCCGTTCCTTGTTTGGTTTAAGAGTTGTAACCTGGCCCCCGGAGCAGTTCTGTGTCCTCTCTTCGTTTATTGTCTTCACTGTACCAATAGTATTTGAGACGGATTTCTATTCAGGTGAAGGGCTGCAACCCCGGTCCTTGTTTGGTTTAAGGGTTGTGACCTGGCTACTTGAATGGTTTCCTCGTACTCAGTTTACTGTTGTCATCTCTATTATTATCAGTTCTTTATTTATTGTCTTTAATATTCTATTGTGATTTGCTGGTTTTAGTTCCTAAGTGAAGCCTTCTTTGTGGCACTTGCTCTTTCTGGGGTCTGACCCAGCTTGTTTTGTATGGCCAGATATCGGAGCAGCTCCAGAGGATCTACCTACCTTCCAGCCAGATGGTGACCACCAGGTGTAACCCTGGCAACGAGTGGGTTTCTTTTGTCCTCCCACTTTATTGTAAAATTATTCTTTTGAGACGTTTAGCCGGCGAGCACGTGTTAGCTCGTATTGTACCTTTACTTACTGTCTGCCTACGGGCTGTAACATGATTGACAGATCCTAGGGTTGATCATCTATGACTGAACTCTTGCTAGTCTTGACATTTTGTACGACTAACTTCATAATCATCCAATATGTAATGTATGGGACGCCTTACTATTATATATTTGGTGCTCTGACATCTTGTAACTATTATTGCTTGCTTGAGATTGAGACAATAGGCTTGTTCACGACCATAGGAGACTGTTGGCTTGTAGTTAAACCCTCGTGTATCTAGACAGCCGTGACCGTATAGCGAGGTGGGTTGCACTTCAATATACGTAGCTGGCTATGTTCGCCCTCGCTCTCCAGTATTCTGGTTCTGGGGCGTTACATGGTTTAAGTGGTGGCCCATGCAGGTCATATAAATCAAGATATGTGAGAGTTTATCGAATAGATGTCTCAATCAGTACTCGCCCTTGATCTCTGCTCGTATCCTCTAAATCCCTGTAATCTTGACCTGATCACATGCTTGTATCGTTGATCTGTCCTGGTCCTTCCTTGTTGTTCCCTATGTCGTCTTCTTCAGCGGCATTGTTCCTGGACCTGCCGATCAGCAGGGCGGAGCACCTCCCGCGGACCAGTAGCAACCTGGAGATCAAGTCCAGCATTCAGGAGTAGCCTCCTGAGTAATGCCTACTGGAGGAGAGCCCCCAGTTCAGCCCGTCCAACCTGCAGAGCCTGATGATGGCACTTTGGTGGGTCTCATCAGGTCACTATTAGCCTCCCAGGATCGTCGAGGAGATGCCTTGCACCAGGCGGTGGCAGACGCTTTGACCAGAGGAGGTCATCAGGGTAATAGTGCGGCTAACAGCTTCAAGCGCTTGAACCCTCCCTTCTTCGACGGCAGTAAAGATGTGATCGCTGCAGATGCATGGCTTCAGGACACAGAGGTGATTCTAGAAGCAGCCAGGACTCCAGAGAACGAGAAGGTGGCCGTGGTGCGCCTACAGCTATTGGATCTTGCCCGCAGCTGGTGGGCGGCGCAGGCCGTTGGATTAGTGGCCCCTATTGCCTGGGCAGTATTCAGGGAGAGATTCCAGACCAAGTATTTTGATGCTGTAGCTCGGTATGATCTACAGACGAGGTTCACCAACCTGAAGCAGATGGACAGGACGGTCGATTGATATGCGGCCGAGTTCTCCAGGCTTAGTCGGTTTGCTCCCACCTTGGTGGCGACCGAGTTTGATAGAGCCCAGCGGTTCCAGCAGGGGCTTCATCTGGAGATTCTATTGGCAGTGGAGCAGTTTGAGCATCAGACTTTTGATGCAATATTGAGAGCAGCTCGGAGGCACGAGTATACCTCCCAGAGGATCGTGGATAGGACCGGAGGTCGAAAGCGATCCCACAACCAGATGAATCAGTCATCAGCACCAGCCCCGCAGCCAGGACTTTGACCATTGGAGCTCCGAGGCGGGCGGCCTTAGTGACGTCGGTTCAGCATTCCACCCCGACGCACCCTCAGCAGCAGAAGCAGAAGCAGTCTTCCGCAGTGAGATGTTCACACTGCGGGAAGCCAGGGCATGTGGTATCAGAGTGTTGCAGAGCACAGGGTTTGTGCTTGGTTTGCGGTGCCCCGGACCACAGGATTGGGAATTGCCCGAACAGGGGGAGTTCATCGGCCTTCTATAGTCCTTTAGTTAGAGGACCAGCACCAGTCCAGCAGCAGCAGCAGTACCCGTTCCCGAGGCCATTGCCGACGCAGGCCCAGGCATTCCAGCAACAGAGATCGCAGCAGTATGCCCAAGCCCAAGCCCTGATCCAGAGCAGACAGAGAAATTTTCAGCAGAGGGGACCCGCACCTAGAGGGCATGGTCAAGTGCTAGCTTTGACCATGGGAGAAGAAGGAATTGCACCAGGTGAGGTAGTGGCAGGTACTATTCTCGTCAACACCTTTCCAGCTTCAGTATTATTTGATTCTGGTGCCTCGCATTCATTTATGTCTGCACGATTCGCGACACGGGTAGGATTGGAGCCCGAGTCATTATCAGTAAGGCTCAATATACTTACTGGTAACGGACTTGTGGGAGTAGATAGAGTGTTTTTCTCGTGTCGGATCGTAATTAGCGGTAGAGAGTTCCCCGCTAGATTGATAGAGTTTCCGATGGCCGATTATGATGTGGTCTTAGGGATGGATTGGTTGAGGGACCAGTATGCTAGGATAGACTGCCATATCGGCAGGGTTGTTTTTAGCATTCCAGGCGAGCCAGAGTTTTCCTTTTTCCGAGGTGAAGTTGAACCTTCTCCTCCAGTGTTGCGGATGGCAGTAGCAGCAGTGCAGTTACCTCGGATAGTCGAAGAGTTTCCAGATGTTTTCTCCGAAGAGCTTCTAGGGATGCCGCCAGAGCGGGAGATCGAGTTCACCATCGACTTGATTCCCGGAACAACCCCAGTATCAGAGAGAGTCTACAGGATGGCGCCGTCAGAATTAGAGATATTATACAAGATGATTGAAGAACTCAGAACCAAGGGATTCATTCGTGCTAGTGGATCGCCTTGGGGAGCCCCCATGCTTCTTGTGAAAAAGAAGAATGGTACGTCCAGATTATGTGTAGATTATCGTACCTTGAACTCAGTGACAATCAAGAACAGATACCCTCTCCCGAGGATAAATGACTTGTTTGATCAACTCAAGGGGGCAGCAGTGTTCTCGAAGATCGACTTGCGGTCAGGATACCATCAGATCAGAGTCAGAGAGCAGGACATCCCGAAGACAGCTTTCATATCCCGATATGGGCATTGGGAGTCCATTGTTATGCCCTTTGGAGCAACCAATGCGCCGGCCGTATTCATGGACCTCATGAATCGTATCTTCATGCCTTATTTGGATCAGTTCGTGATTGTGTTCCTAGACGACATCCTGGTCTATAGCAAAGGTGAGGCGGAGCATGAGCAGCATCTCAGAGTTGTTCTTCAGATTCTCAGAGAGCACCAGTTGTATGCCAAGTTCAGTAAATGCGAGTTCTGGCTCGATCGCATTTCGTACTTGGGTCATATCATCACCAGGGGAGGAGTGAAAGTGGATCCCCAGAAGATGTGGCCATTGAGACATGACCAGTGCCCAGCACGGTTGCAGAAGTTCGCAGTTTTCTTGGATTAGCCGGCTACTACCGGCGATTCGTTTCGGACTTTGCTCGAATTTCAGCGCCATTGACCCAGTTGACCCGCAAGGATGTGCAGTTTGCTTGGACAGCAGAGTGCCAGGATTCTTTTGAGAAGTTGAAGCGAGGCTTGATGACGGCACCCATTCTCACGCTTCCAGATGGAACTGGAGGATTCTCAGTATATTGCGATGCTTCAGGCAGAGGTCTAGGATGTGTTTTGATGCAGCATGGGAAGGTAATAGCTTATGTGTCACGACAACTTCGTGATCATGAGAGGAATTACCCAACCCATGACTTAGAGCTGACAGCGGTAGTGTTTGCACTTAAGTTGTGGAGGCACTACTTGTACGGAGATAGGGTGGAGATTTTCACCGACCACAAGAGCCTGAAGTATGTTTTCACCCAGAAGGATCTTAACATGCGTCAGAGGAGGCGGCTGGAGCTACTTGTGGATTGTGATGTCAACTTGCAGTATCACCCAGGGAAGACCAACATCGTTGCAGATGCATTGAGTAGTTGAGCCGGAGTTTATTTCCTAACAGCGCAGCCGGAGTTGTTAGCGGATCTTCAGAAGATGGGTATAGAAGTTGTTCTTCCTTCCAGTGTGGCATTGATGGCCAGCATGCAAGTTCAGTCCACTATAGTCGAGAGGATCCGGATGGCGCAGTCAGCAAATTCCAAGCTTCAGTGACTCAGAGCAGAGTGTGAGGCAGGACGAAGACCAGAGTTATGTATCCATGAAGACGGTACACTTCGACATGGGAAGCGTCTTTGTGTACCCAGTGGAGATATCAGACAGGAGATCATGACAGAGGCTCACAGTTCACAGTATTCCATTCATCCCTGCGGTACGAAGATGTACCGTGATATCCGTCAGCACTTTTGGTGGAATGACATGAAGAGGGAGATAGCCCGGTTTGTCTCTCGATGTTTGGTTTGTCAACAAGTTAAAGATGAACATCAGAGGCCAGCTGGACTTCTTCAGCCCTTGCCAATTCCAGAATTGAAGTGGGAGCATATAACCATGGATTTCGTGACTGGATTACCTAGATCTCCGGCTGGCAGAGATGCTATTTGGGTTATTATAGACAGGCTCATGAAGGTGGCTCATTTTTTCCCGTTCAGAGTTGGTCGGTCGACGGCTCAGCTAGCAGAGATGTACCTCAGGCAGATCGTCAGACTTCATGGTGTACCAGTCAGTATCACCTCGGACAGAGATTCAAGATTTACGTCGCACTTTTGGCGTAGCCTGCAAGAGAGTTTGGAAACTCGCCTCCAGTTCAGCTCCGCTTATCATCCGTAGACAGATGGCCAGTCAGAACGCACGATCCAGACTCTCGAAGATATATTGAGATCTTGTACGCTCGACTTCGGTGGTTTGTGGGAAGATCACTTGCACCTGGTGGAGTTCTCGTACAACAACAGTTTCCAGGCCAACATCCAGATGGCACCGATCGAGGCACTGTATGGTAGGAAGTGCCGATCCCCGCTAGCATGGGACGATGTCGGAGAGAGACCGATGCTCGATCCGGAAATGATTGCTCAGACCGTTGAAGTGGTCAGGAGAGTCAAAGATCATCTTCGAGTTGCCCAAGATCGCCAGCGTCATTGGGCTGATTCTCATCGGCGCCCTCTTGAGTTTTCTGTCGGCGACCATGTATTCCTGAGGATTTCACCTAACCGTGGCGTCATTCGTTTCGGCGTGCGGGGAAAGCTTAGTCCTAGGTATATAGGGCCGTTCGACATTCTGGAGCGAGTAGGTGATGTATCCTATCGTCTCGTTCTTCCACCGTCGCTACGTGAGGTGCATGACGTGTTCCATGTATCCCAACTGCGACGATATATCCCGGACCCGAGCCACATCCTGGATCATTTGGAATTGGTTGTTGGTACCAACCTTTCGTATGAGGAGAGGCCCGTGTCTATATTGGACCGGAGATAGAAGGTACTTAAGAACAAGACTATTAGTTTAGTCCGTGTTGCTTGGGGTCATCACTCTTTGGGTGAGTCGACGTGGGAGCGTGAGGGTGATATCCGATCGCAATATCTCGACATGTTTGACTCATAAGGTATAATGTCTTCCTTATACCTTATGCTTTCAATTTCCTTGCTTGAATGAATGACTGCATGATAGACTGCTTGTTATAGCTTACGATTAGTATAGCTTGTTCTTGCCGCTCTAGCCTCTTAATTAAATTCCGATGACAGAATTTTTTTAAGGTGGGTAGAGTTGTAATGACCGTGGATCGTATTACGTATTTGGAATACGTATACGTATCTTGACTCGTATTTTATGTCTCATGGCTTGGTCTATTTTGGGTTGGCTTGGTTCGGCTTGGGTTGTTTATTGGTTCATCATGAACCAAGGGGAGAACCCCTACCTACTACCACCATCACCATTTATTAACTCATTCCCTCATTCTCTCTCTTCATTTACTTCTTCTCCACCATTACTTCTTCAACCACCAGGAGGGAGAGAGAGAGAGCTTAGGACAGTGCAAACTTCCTTCATGATGGATCTCAAGTTTTATTGTTCCATTCTCTTCTTTACTTGATTCTAAGCCTCTTTAGAACTTGACATTTTTGGATTTGATGGATGGATTCTTGTAGATCTAAGTTTGTAACTTTTCGGTTTTCTTGTTTTGATCTCTAAAACTTGGTTACTTCCGAAAACTAATGGTTCTATGTTGTAGAGAATTCAATTTCATGCGGTTTTGGCTTTTGTTTCGCTTGATTTTGACTTCGGATGAGGAAGTTGTGGCCATGGCAAGATTTCGGAACTTTCATGGCTGAACTTGCTGTTTGGGGACGATGAACCCCCATGCGCCCGGGAGGCCATGCGCTGTGAAGTCCCGGCAACGCATCCCTTAACTCCGAGCGTGTCATGCGCGTAGGTTCCCTACGCGCATGTACTGAAGACGCAACGTGAGTTTCCCACGCGCCGATCGCGCAGGAATCCCATGCGCCGATTGCGCAGGAATCCCACGCGCCGATCGTGCAGGAATCCCACGCGCCGATCGTGCAGGAATCCCACGTGCCGATGTGCAGGAATCCCACGCGCCGATGCGCAGGAATTCCCACGTGCCGATGTGCAGGAATTCTCACGCGCCGATGCGCAGGAATTCCCACGCGCCGATGTGCAGGAATCCCACGCGCCGATGTGCAGGAATCCCACGCGCCGATTGTGCAGGAATCTCATGCACCGAAATTGCTCTATTTCACTGTTTTTGCCTGTTTAAGTTGTTTTGTAGCTAGAATCTTGAAAAACTCAAAACATGAAAGTTGTATATCTTTTCCTTGGCATCAAGAATATGTCACTAGTTATTTTATGCAAGTTTCTCTCATTCATTATAAGGTAAGAATAGAACACGATAATGGCCCGCTGTGGCGCACTCTTGACAAGCAAACTGATATGATATATCATGACATGCTGTTACGACAACTAGCCTGACATGACAAGTATGAAAGACCTGGACACCGTGGGCGATTGTGTTTGTACAAATAAACTGGTACTGTCTTGCATCATGTCTAGGATGGGGATCCCTGAGTACCACGGTCAGGGGTACCTACTGAAATTGACTAAGACTAATTAACTAGAATGATTCAGTAGTCATGAAGAGATTCCTAACTACAAGCAATCCCGTTATCTGGGCGCATTCAATGGACTTGTAGCCTACCGGCGAGTAGGGCACATTTCCAGCACACAGTCACGTGTTGCATTCTTCATAAACGGACATTCGACCTGGATAACCGGATGGTCTGTAGGGCTTGTGGCTGTTGGGATAATATCATTGTATCTTGCTAGTAACTAGGCATGTGATAACCCTAGTTAGTTAAAAGTATCAAGCCGTACTCTTGATTGGCCGTGATTGATTGGATGGAGTTTATTCCAACTTAGTCTTATCCTGATCCTGTGCAAGATTGTGACATGACATGATTATTGATGCTTGCCTTAACAATAACGATCGGGGGTCCAGTTCTGTTCAGGCGAAGGGTTACAACCCCGGTCCCTGTTTGGTTTAAGGGTTGTAACCTGGCTCCCGGAACAGTTCTGTGTCCTCTCTTCGTTTATTGTCTTATTGCAACCCCATGTCATGTTCGTCATGTTTTACCTTACCTTAATACCATGATTATTTATACTGGCCGTAGCAATAAAGATCGGGGGTCCAGTTCTGTTCAGGCGAAGGGTTACAACCCCGGTCCTTGTTTGGTTTAAGGGTTGTAACCTGGCTCCCGGAGCAGTTCTGTGTCCTCTCTTCGTTTATTGTCTTCACTGTACCAATAGTATTTGAGACGAGTTTCTATTTAGGTGAAGGGCTGTAACCCCGGTCCTTGTTTGGTTTAAGGGTTGTGACCTGGCTACTTGAATGGTTCCTCGTACTCAGTTTATTGTTGTCATCTCTATTATTATCAATTCTTTATTTATTTTCTTTGATATTCTATTGTGATTTGCTGGTTTTAGTTCCTAGGTGAAGCCTCCTTTGTGGCACTTGCTCTTTCTGGGGTCTGACCCAGCTGGTTTTGTATGGCCAGATAACGGAGCAGCTCCAGAGGATCTACCTACCTTTCAGCCAGATTGTGACCACCAGGCGTAACCCTGGCAACGAGTGGGTTTCTTTTGTCCTCCCACTTTATTGTAAAATTATTCTTTTGAGACGATTAGCCGGCAAGCACGTGTTAGCTCGTATTGCACCTTTACTTACTGTCTGCCTACGGGCTGTAACATGATTGACAGATCCTAGGGTTGATCATGTATGACTGAACTCTTGCTAGTCTTGACATTTTGTACGACAAGCTTCATGATCATCCAATATGTAATGTATGGGACGCCTTACTATTATATATTTGGTGCTCTGACATCTTGTAACTATTATTGCTTGCTTGAGATTGAGACAATAGGCTTGTTCACGACCATAGGAGACTGTTGTCTTGTAGTTAAACCCTCATGTATCTAGACAGCCGTGACCGTATAGCGAGGTGGGTTGCACTTCAATATACGTAGCTGGCTATGTTCGCCCCCGCTCTCCAGTATTCTGGTTCTGGGGCGTTACACTATCGCTCAAGTCGTATACCTTATACGACGAGCCTTGCTCTCAAGGGACTACGCGACTTGACAACCGCAGATAGAGCAGGACAGTGCTAGAAATGGCTTCGATAGCCCAGCACAACACTTGTCTAACTTAACTCGCGGGACGTGCGAAGGCTATGCCAAGCCTTGGACGACGGGACCGAGCATGCTTTATTAAGCATTCATGCGGACGACGCCTATGACTTAGGCTAATTCGAGTGTCGTGGCATCTTGGCAATTTAAGCCAACTTCCTTCTCCCAAGCCACTGGAACGAAGGATCGAGTGTCATTTGAAAGCACGCTGAGCCGACTACTAAGCAGACCGTGGGACTATTTTCCATGTTCTAAGACATTCCGACGGGTCGGGATTGTTCCCTTAGCTATGTGCGTTCGTAGCTTTTATATTAGCCTACTTGTGCAAGTTGAAAACATGCGAGTTATCAAGTGCAGGCTAAGATGAGGCAAGTTCATCGAAACTACCCCACCTGAGCGAGGAGTCGCCTCGACTGAGCGAGCCTTCGAGCAGCCGCTGCAAGGCTAAGTCCGAACGCCGTCGGCGTTTCGATTCCTCCGATTGACTTTGCGGGACGGGGCACTACAACATACACCACTCAGAACAAGTCTCGTCCTCGAGACTTTCCTGAAGGCAAGCCATCCTACCATTTCTATGGACAAGACTTAATTGAGCCTAGGGTCAAACCAAAGTCGATAGTACGAGGTTTTCTATCTCGAGCTCGCGTCACTCAGATTTCTAAACATCAAGCACGATCACCTATTCGCATCAATGCATTCGTTGCGCGTATTCGAATCCATTCAAATCACCAATTCTAACCAATCCATGTATTCGATCACGAGGTCGTCTAGTTTTGACAATATGTTGCGCCCCAATCTCACACGAGTCCGATTATCCATGGTGGTTCATGAATCACCATGCAACGCTCCCGCAGAATAATCATTCTCATCGGGGCGTAACTCTTGTTTGCGTCTAGACTAATTCATTCTCGATACGCGGATTGGACCTACGCAATCTTCAAATTCGACCGTCACGCACGCTAAGTCATTCTCGAGTCCACCTTCGCGTCAAACCACAAGTCGAAGCACACAAATTGCCACGCCATGCTAGTTCAATCACCCCCGCTGTATGAATCACCATACCCGCGCTCACGCGGAGTGATTGCCCTATTCGGCGCGACGCATGTGCGAGGCTGGAGTTGCGCTCGCATATGACAAGAACGTCAACGTTGTGGTTATCGACGAAGCAAATCCAAACATATCATTTTCATCCAAGTCAAGATTCCAATTTGATAGTCTGACCGTGATTCCTTTAACTAGAAAATCCTCGAGCCACGTCTATATTTTCCTCGACACGTTTCAATATCCCGAATATAGCATCCAGCGGAACAATGACCTTTTACATGATCGTCATTCGCCGAGTCAGAGTACCCCCGAGTTATCGCATATCGATCTTTGATACGCCTCAATACCATCGACGATATGCGTAACCTGACGATTTTCCTTTGCAACCAATTTCGAGTCGTGCGACTGATGCTATTGTCCGAACTGGATATACCACAATTCCTCGATATTCAAGATCACGTTCGTTCGCTATTCCTCAAGCTAGTTTCAATATCGTTGTCCAAAACTCAAGTCGCATTTCATTTGACTAAATCCGAAATCGTACGTGTGATTTACTAGATTTCCTCAATTGAGACATTCACTTGTTTAATCGATCCGAATCATTTTCTAACTCGCGTTGCCCATTCACAAGTTGTCCAGCGACATCTCATTCGGGACTTTCGAAGTCACGACCAACTAAGCGTGACGTGTTCTAAGGCTTTGCGCGATCGCATTGCCTCGTCGACATACTCATTGTTACTCGTAATCCTCGATTTTCGCTCGAATGATTTCCAAGACTAATCATACACCACTCGGACTGGAGCCATCCGATCTAGTCCTCAATCACGTTCGCATCATTCGCTAAGACATCTTTCAGATTCGTTCGACGAATCTCTAGCGTAATCGCTCACGTCGTATCGACGCGCTAAGTCGTTCGCACTCTTCCTCAAAATCCGATCCAATTTTCCGTGTACGCCTAAGCGTTAGTTCGATAGTGTTCCTATCGATATACACTCTAAATGTATCTTCGTTTCCCGACCGAACGATAATTGATATCGCTCGCAAATCATTTGCACCAAATGGTCGAGGTGCGCGACGCACGGCACGACTTAGCCAAAAGGCCGTGTGCATAGTTATCCCGTACGGACTACACTCCGAGTCTGCATGCTCAATTACTAGGTCGACGCAGGACTAGTTAGGCACGCACGCGACTTGCTAACATTATCATGTGTTTTCTATCAAGTCAAGTTTGACATAGTTCGGCACAAAGGCCAACCGATGCGTTCGATTGAACGCTTGTACGAGCTTTTGAAAATATTTAGACTTATTGTATGGACATGCCAAGGGACATTCGAGAGAGAGCGCACACTTCTTTTTCCAACGACGAGCTTTCAAAACTAAGAGATCGACATGAAGTCCAAGGACGTAAAACCGTGCTCAGATACCATTATGTCAAGCCCCGCTCCCGTAGGAGCGATCGTCCTCGCTAAGGCGTGATGCCGCACGAGCCTAGATTGCGCTCGTGCAAGGCAGTTTCATAACGGCCGATTACATCGGCGGCGACGGAGTCGTCGCACAGAAGTCCCAAGCAGAAATATTGAAACATGCAGCAAAAATTTAAAGGGAAACACAAGTTATTCAAAAGAGCTCTTTATTGATATTGAACAATTAGATTACAATAGGCGCAAGGCCATGATTACAAGTCTCTCGTGCTCACTTTTCTCTCATTTTACAAGTCACTCTGCTCTCTCTCATCTCTCGATACAATGCTTGAGCCAGCGGAAGCTTCGGAAGGCGATGTCCATACATTATGTCCTGTATAAGTCTGGAGTGCACGTGGCCGCACGCTTTGAGTCGCCAAGGAACTCCGTGCCTCGACGCATCCAAGCGAGCTCCGCGCCACGAGCTTCTACCTGTGCCTGCACATGAAGACTGTGTGGGTGTCAGTACTCAACTGTACTGGTGGAGTGCGTTCCTCGCCCACCCATACAAAACCGACACGTTCATTTACTTTGTGCAATACAAGTCTCTTTACGATTGTCTTTCTAGTCTTGCCTTAGGATCCATTTTAGAACAAGACCCCTCGGCCTATACTAAACGGTGCAACGACGGGGTCGTGCAACGACGGGGTCGTGCCATGCCAACGTGTATTTCGATCGAGGCAGTGCCTCATCGCTTATGTACTTGACCGAACTTCAACTCGGGACGGCAGGTTCGTGCCATACTCTATTCATGCCTTCAACTTATTCGAGATAGCGCTTCACCGAGGACCAACTCATGTGAACTCGGTCGTGCCAAGACTTTCACCTAAACTCAAGTGCCGCTAGACCAATTCTTGTGCCAACGACGTCAAGGGGACGACTCGTGCAGGTCGTGCCTCTAGACCTTGCTTAGACATGTTCGATACTTCAAAATTGAGGCCGTACCTCGCAACTTATCAAGACTTGTTCATGCTACCGCCTTGCGGCTTTCCTGTTCGACTCATAAACCCATTTAGACAAGACTTGTGAAACATAGTGTCGACTCCATGAACATCCGACGCCATCTATCGTGCTAAGTACGGTGCCTATGTTGTAGCCCAGTCTTAGGCCCAGACATTGTATTACCAACTAGACATACATTCAAGTTCTAGACTCAATCCAAAGGCATACACGCGGTTTGCTGCTGTTTTGTTGACACATCTACATGAGTGGTCACTAGCAATGTCAAGCTATACTGGATCTTTGGCTCACGGTGACCCCTTCGCGTGGAGGTGCGAGCCCCACCGAATGGTCCCGTGGCATATACCGTAACGGTTCACTTCTAACGAGTCGCACCGTCGTTGAAGGCCGTACGGTATCTGCCTTTCCCTCCTAGGCCGACTCGATCCCGTGGCCCCGGTGATCGGTCGAGGGATTCCCCTTACGCGCAAGTTGTCCAATGACCATGCAAGACTCAACTCGACCTATCCAGTCTTTCCTTGTTCTACGACCATGCTTTCCATCTTTCTATCGAGACTCCCAAGTAGCGGGACCGATCTCGTGTACGAGACTTATCAAGACTTAGCTAGACTCCTAAGTAGCGGGACTAATCTCGTGTGCGGGACTTACCAAGACTTAGCGAGACTCCCAAGTAGCGGGACCGATCTCGCGTACGGGAATTATCAAGACTTAGCGAGACTCCCAAGTAGCGGGACCGATCTCGCGACAACCAGTCGCGTGGACTTCCTTCGTTCGTGGCACACTCTTTACTAATTTTACCGTGGCTCATGCCTTTGATAGGCCTGGTTTTCTAGGCGATGCTATCGCTCAAGTCGTATACCTTATACGACGAGCCTTGCTCTCAAGGGACTACGCGACTTGACAACCGCAGATAGAACGGGACAGTGCTAGAAATGGCTTCGATAGCCCAGCACAACACTTGTCTAACATAGTCGGGCAACGACTCGACGAGCAAAGGCTACGCCGAGCTACGCATCGAGAGGACGGGCCATGCACGCGTTCGACTTGAACGACCAAGTTCTCGGGTGCCTAGACTTAAGCCAACAGCCGTACAAGACGACTTAACTCGCGGGACGTGCGAAGGCTATGCCAAGCCTTGGACGACGGGACCGTGCATGCTTTATTAAGCATTCATGCGGACGACGCCTATGACTTAGGCTAATTCGAGTGTCATGGCATCTTGGCAACTTAAGCCAACTTCCTTCCCCCAAGCCACGGGAACGAAGGATCGAGTGTCATTTGAAAGCACGCTGAGCCGACTATTAAGCAGACCGTGGGACCATTTTCCATGTTCTAAGACATTCCAACGGGTCGGGATTATTCCCTTAGCTATGTGCGTTCGTAGCTTTTATATTAGCCTACTTTTGCAAGTTGAAAACATGCGAGTTATTAAGTGCAGGCTAAGATGAGGCAAGTTCATCGAAACTACCCCACCTGAGCGAGGAGTCGCCTCGACTGAGCGAGCCTTCGAGCAGCCGTTGCAAGGCTAAGTCCGAACGCCGTCGGCGTTTCGATTCCTCCGATTGATTTTGCGGGACGGGGCACTACAACATACACCACTCAGAACAAGTCTCGTCCTCGAGACATTCCTGAAGGCAAGCCATCCTACCATTTCTATGGACAAGACTTAATCGAGCCTAGACACGGAACTATAGTAGTCGAGCGAGATACGCCATAATTTATCGTACACATTCCGCCTACGCGTTTCTTCAATTTCGAGCCACGCTCGCACTAGTATCGATCCTTTTCTTTAACACGATCTCAAATTCTCGACATTCTCCCATTCCTCAAGTCATGCTTGTATTCAACGTATCACTTGGCTGGATCGTGCACGCATTCCAGGCGTCCCCAAAATACATGCATTCAACCAGGCCGCATGATTAGAGAATTCGTCATTCTCACTCGAGTCGCATCGTGCACATATTCAGGCATCCCTGAAATATATGCATGTCAGCCAAATCTCGCGAAAGGTATTCCTATATTCGTGATTCACACTATCCATCCAAACCAATCCTCAAGATCAATCTTTCAATTGCTAACTCTTGAAACAGGGCGTCTCGCCTAACCGTTAGGCCATTTCTCAAGGCTAAGTCAATATCAGGATTGGAATCATAGTTCCCCAACAATAAGGCCAATACTGACCCCAATCCTAGGGTCAAACCAAAGTCGATAGTACGGGATTTTCTATCCCGAGCTCGCTTCACTCAGATTTCTAAACATCGAATACGATCACCTATTCGCATCAATGCATTCGTTGCGCGTATTCGAATCCATTCAGATCACCAATTCTAACCAATCTATGTATTCGATCACGAGGTCGTCTAGCTTTAACAATATGTTGCGCCCCAATCTCACGCGAGTCCGATTATCCACGGTGGTTCATGAATCACCATGCAACGCTCCTGCAGAACAATCATTCTCATCGGGGCGTAACTCTTGTTTGCGTCTAGACTAATTCATTCTCGATACGCGGATTGGACCTACGCAATCCTCAAATTCGACCGTCACGTACGCTAAGTCATTCTCGAGTCCACCTTCGCGTCAAACCACAAGTCGAAGCACACAAATTGCCATACCATGCTAGTTCAATCACCCCCGCTGTATGAATCACCATACCAACGCTCACGCGGAGTGATCGCCCTATTCGGCACGACGCATGTGCGAGGCTGGAGTTGCGCTCGCATAAGACAAGAACGTCAATGTTGTGGTTATCGACGAAGCAAATCCAAACATATCATTTTCATCCAAGTCAAGATTCCAATTTGATAGTCTGACCGTCATTCCTTTAACTAGAAAATCTTCGAGCCACGTCTATATTTTTTTCGACACGTTTCAATATCCCGAATATAGCATCCAGCGGAACAATGACCTTTTACACGATCGTCATTCGCCGAGTCAGAGTACCCCCGAGTTATCGCATATCGATCTTTGATACGTCTCAATACCATCGACGATATACGTAACCTGACGATCTTCCTTTGCAACCAATTTCGAGTCGTGCGACTGATGCTATTGTCCGAACTGGATATACCACAATTCCTCGATATTCAAGATCACGTTCGATCGTTATTCCTCAAGCTAGTTTCAAGATCGTTGTCCAATACTCAAGTCGCATTTCGTTTGACTAAATCTGAAATCGTACGTGTGATTTACTAGATTTCCTCAATTGAGACATTCACTTGTTTAATCGATCCGAATCATTTTCTAACTCGCGTTGCCCATTCACAAGTTGTCCAGCGACATCTCGTTCGGGACTTTCGAAGTCACGACCAACTAAGCGTAACGCGTTCTAAGGCTTTGCGCGATCGCATCGCCTCGTCGACATACTCATTGTTACTCGTAATCCTCGATTTTCGCTCGAATGATTTCCAAGACTAATTATACACCACTCGGATTCGAGCCATCCGATCTAGTCCTCAATCACGTTCGCATCATTCGCTAAGACATCTTTCAGATTCGTTCGACGAATCTCTAGCGTAATCGCTCACGTCGTATCGACGCGCTAAGTCGTTCGCACTCTTCCTCAAAATCTGATCCAAGTTTTCGTGTACGCCTAAGCGTTAGTTCGATAGTGTTCCTATCGATATACACTCTAAGTGTATCTCCGTTTCCAGACCGAACGATACTTGATATCGCTCGCAAATCGTTTGCACCAAAAGGTCGAGGTGCGCGACGCGCGGCACGACTTAGCCAAAAGGCCGTGTGCATAGCTATCCCGTACGGACTACACTCCGAGTTTGCATGCTCAATTGCTAGGTCGACGCAGGATTAGTTAGGCACGCACTCGACTTGCTAACATTAGCATGTGTTTTCTATCAAGTCAAGTTTGACATCGTTCGGCACAAAGGTCAACCGATGCGTTCGATTGAACGCTTGCACGAGCTTGTATTACCAACTAGACATACATTCAAGTTCTAGACTCAATCCAAAGGCATACACACGGTTTTTCGCTATTTTGCCGACCCATCTACATGAGTGGTCACTAGCAATGTCAAGCTATACTGGATCTTTGGCTCACGGTGACCCCTTCGCGTGGAGGTGCGAGCCCCACCGAATGGTCCCGTGGCATATACCGTAACGGTTCACTTCTAACGAGTCGCACCGTCGTTGAAGGCCGTACGGTATCTGCCTTTCCCTCCTAGGCCGACTCGATCCCGGCTCCCCGGTGATCGGTCGAGGGATTCCCCTTGCGCAAATTGTCCAATGACCATGCAAAACTCAACTCGATCTATCCAGTCCTTCCTTGTTCTACGACCATACTTTCCATCTTTCTATCGAGACTCCCAAGTAGCGGGACCGATCTCGTGTATGAGACTTATCAAGACTTAGCGAGACTCCCAAGTAGCGGGACCGATCTCGTGTGCGGGACTTATCAAGACTTAGCGAGACTCCCAAGTAGCGGGACCGATCTTGCGTGCGGGACTTATCAAGACTTAGCGAGACTACCAAGTAGCGGGACCGATCTCGCGACAACCAGTCACGTGGACTTCCTTCGTCCGTGGCACACTCTTTACTAAATTTACCGTGGCTCGTGCCTTAGATAGGCCTGGTTCTCTAGGCGATGCTATCTGTAATGACCGTGGTTCGTATTACGTATTTGGAATACGTATACGTATCTTGACTCGTATTTTATGTCTCCTGGCTTAGTCTATTTTGGGTTGGCTTGGTTCGGCTTGGGTTGTTTATTGGTTCATCATGAACCAAGGGGAGAACCCCTACCTACCACCACCATCACCATTTATTAATTCATTCCCTTATTCTCTCTCTTCATTTACTTCTTCTCCTCCATTACTTCTTCAACCACCAGGAGGGAGAGAGAGAGAGAGAGCTTAGGCAAGTGCAAACTTGCTTCATGATGGATCTCAAGTTTTATTGTTCCATTCTCTTCTTTACTTGATTCTAAGTCTCTTTAGAACTTTACATTTTTGGATTTGATGGATGGATTCATGTAGATCTAAGTTTGTAACTTTTCGGTTTTCTTGGTTTTGATCTCTAAAACATGGTTACTTTCGAAAATTAATGGTTCTATGTTGTAGAGAATTCAATTTCATGCGGTTTTGGCTTTTGTTTCGCTTGATTTCGACTTCGGATGAGGAAGTTATGGCCATGGCAAGATTTCGGAACTTTCATTGCTGAACTTGCTGTTTGGGGACGATGAACCCCCATGCGCCCGGGAGGCCATGCGCCGGGAGGCCATGCGCTGTGAAGTCCCAGCAACACATCCCTTAACTCCGAGCGTGTCATGCGCGTAGGTTCCTACGCGCATGTACTGAAGACGCAACGTGAGTTTCCCACGCGCCGATCGTGCAGGAATCCCACGCGCCGATCGTGCAGGAATCCCACGCGCCGATCATGCAGGAATCCCACGTGCCGATGTGCAGGAATCCCACGCGCCGATGCGCAGGAATTCCCACGCGCCGATCGTGCAGGAATCCCACGCGCCGATCATGCAGGAATCCCACGTGCCGATGTGCAGGAATCCCACGCGCCGATGCGCAGGAATTCCCACGTGCCGATGTGCAGGAATTCCCACGCGCCGATGTGCAGGAATCCCACGCGCCGATGCGCAGGAATTCCCACGCGCCGATGTGCAGGAATTCTCACGCGCCGATTGTGTAGGAATCCCACGCGCCGATGTACAGGAATCCCACGCGCCGATGCGCAGGAATTCCCACGTGCCGATGTGCAGGAATTCTCACGCGCCGATTGTGCAGGAATCCCACGCGCCGATTGTGCAGGAATCCCACACGCCGATGTGCAGGAATCCCACGCGCCGATTGTGCAGGAATCCCACGCGCCGATTGTGCAGGAATCCCATACGCCGGAATTGCTCTATTTCACTGTTTTTGCATGTTTAAGTTGTTTTGTAGCTAGAATCTTGAAAAACTCAAAACATGAAAGTTGTAGATCTTTTTCTTGGCTTCAAGAATATGTCACTAGTTATTTTATGCAAGTTTCTCTCATTCATTATAAGGTAAGAATAGAACACGATAATGGCCCGCTGTGGCGCACTCTTGACAAGCAAACTGACATGATATATCATGACATGTTGTTACGACAGCTAGCCTGACATGACAAGTATGAAAGACCTGGACACCGTGGGCGATTGTGTTTGTACAAATAAACTGGTACTGTCTTGCATCATATCTAGGATGGGGATCCCTGAGTACCACGGTCAGGGATACCTACTGAAATTGACTAAGGCTAATTAACTAGAATAATTCAGTAGTCATGAAGAGATTTCCAGCTACAGGCAATCCCGTTATCTGGACGCATTCAGTGGACTTGTAGCCTACCGGCGAGTAGGACACATTTCCAGCACACAGTCACGTGTTGCATTCTTCATAAACGGACATTCGACCTGGATAACCGGATGGTCTGCAGGGCTTGTGGCTGTTGGGATAATCTCATTGCATCTTGCTAGTAACTAGGCCTGTGATAACCCTAGTTAGTTAAAAGTATCAAGCCGTACTCTTGATTGGCCGTGATTGATTGGATGGAGTTTATTCCAGCTTAGTCTTATCCTGATCCTGTGCAAGATTGTGACATGACATGAATATTGATGCTTGCCTTAACAATAACGATCGGGGGTCCAGTTCTGTTCAGGCGAAGGGTTACAACCCCGGTCCTTATTTGGTTTAAGGGTTGTAACCTGGCTCCCGGAGCAGTTCTGTGTCCTCTCTTCGTTTATTGTCTTATTGCAACCCCATGTCATGTTCGTCATGTTTTACCTTACCTTAATACCATGATTATTTATACTGGCCTTAGCAATAAAGATCGGGGGTCCAGTTCTGTTCAGGCGAAGGGTTACAACCCCGGTCCTTGTTTGGTTTAAGGGTTGTAACCTGGCTCCCGGAGCAGTTCTGTGTCCTCTCTTCGTTTATTGTCTTCACTGTACCAATAGTATTTGAGACGGGTTTCTATTTAGGTGAAGGGCTGTAACCCCGATCCTTGTTTGGTTTAAGGGTTGTGACCTGGCTACTTGAATGGTTTCCTCGTACTCAGTTTACTGGTCATCTCTATTATTATCAGTTCTTTATTTATTGTCTTTAATATTCTATTGTGATTTGCTGGTTTTAGTTCCTAAGTGAAGCCTCCTTTGTGGCACTTGCTCTTTCTGGGGTCTGATCCAGCTAGTTTTGTATGGCCAGATAACGGAGCAGCTCCAGAAGATCTACCTACCTTCCAGCCAGATTATGACCACCAGGCGTAACCCTGGCAACGAGTGGGTTTATTTTGTCCTCCCACTTTATTGTAAAATTATTCTTTTGAGACGTTTAGCCGGCGAGCACTTGTTAGCTCGTATTGCACTTTTACTTACTGTCTGCCTACGGGCTGTAACATGATTGACAGATCCTAGGGTTGATCATGTATGACTGAACTCTTGCTAGTCTTGACATTTTGTACGACTAGCTTCATGATCATCCAATATGTAATGTATGGGACGCCTTACTATTATATATTTGGTGCTCTGACATCTTGTAACTATTATTGCTTGCTTGAGATTGAGACAATAGGCTTGTTCACGACCATAGAAGACTGTTGTCTTGTAGTTAAACCCTCATGTATCTAGACAGTCGTGACCGTATAGCGAGGTGGGTTGCACTTCAATATACGTAGCTGGCTATGTTCGCCCCCGCTCTCCAGTATTCTGGTTCTGGGGCGTTACACTATCGCTCAAGTCGTATACCTTATACGACGAGTCTTGCTCTCAAGGGACTACGCGACATGACAACCGCAGATAGAGCGGGACAGTGCTAGAAATGGCTTCGATAGCCCAGCACAACACTTGTCTAACTTAACTCGTGGGACGTGCGAAGGCTATGCCAAGCCTTGGACGACGGGACCGAGCAGGCTTTATTAAGCATTCATGCGGACGACGCCTATGACTTAGGCTAATTCGAGTGTCGTGGCATCTTGGCAACTTAAGCCAACTTCCTTCTCCCAAGCCACGGGAACGAAGTATCGAGTGTCATTTGAAAGCACGTTGAGCCGACTACTAAGCAGACCGTGGGACCATTTTCCATGTTCTAAGACATTCCGACGGGTCGGAATTATTCTCTTAGCTATGTGTGTTCGTAGCTTTTATATTAGCCTACTTATGCAAGTTGAAAACATGCGAGTTATTAAGTGCAGACTAAGATGAGGCAAGTTCATCGAAACTACCCCACCTGAGCGAGAAGTCGCCTAGACTGAGCGAGCCTTCGAGCAGCCGTTGCAAGGATAAGTCCGAACGCCGTCCGCGTTTCGATTCCTCCGATTGACTTTGCGGGACGGGGCACTACAACATACACCACTCAGAACAAGTCTCGTCCTCGAGACTTTCCTGAAGGCAAGCCATCCTACCATTTCTATGGACAAGACTTAATCGAGCCTAGACACGGAACTATAGCAGTCGAGCGAGATACGCATAAGTTATCGTACACATTCCGCCTACGCGTTTCTTCAATTTCGAGCCACGCTCGCACTAGTATCAATCCTTTCCTTTAACACGATCTCAAATTCTCGACACTCTCTCATTCCTCAAGTCATGCTTGAATTCAACGTATCACTTGGCTGGATCGTGCACGCATTCCAGGCGTCCCCAAAATACATGCATTCAACCAGGCCGCATGATTAGAGAATTCGTCATTCTCACTCGAGTCGCATCGTGCACATATTCAGGCGTCCCTGAAATATATGCATGTCAGCCGAATCTCGTGAGGGGTATTCCTATATTCGTGATTCACACTATCCATCCAAACCAATCCTCAAGATCAATCTTTCGATTGCTAACTCTTGAAACAGGACGTCTCGCCTAACCGTTAGGCCATTTCTCAATGCTAAGTCAATGTCATGATTGGAATCATAGTTCTCCAACAATAATGCCAACACTGACCCCAATCCTAGGGTCAAACCAAAGTCGATAGTACGGGATTTTCTATCCCGAGCTCGCGTCACTAAGATTTCTAAACATCGAGCACGATCACCTATTCGCATCAATGAATTCGTTGCGCGTATTCGAATCCATTTAAATCACCAATTCTAACCAATCCATGTATTCGATCACGAGGTCGTCTAGCTTTGACAATATGTAGCGCCCCAATCTCACGCGAGTCCGATTATCCACGGTGGTTCATGAATCACCATGTAATGCTCCCGCTGAATAATCATTCTCATCAGGGCGTAACTCTTGTTTGCGTCTAGACTAATTCATTCTCGATACGCGGATTGGACCTACGCAATCTTCAAATTTGACCGTCACGCACGCTAAGTCATTCTCGAGTACACCTTCGCGTCAAACCACAAATCGAAGCACACAAATTGCCACGCCATGCTAGTTCAATCACTCCCGCTGTATCAATCATCAAACCAGCGCTCACGCGGAGTGATCGCCCTATTCGGCGCGACGCATGTGCGAGGCTGGAGTTGCGCTCGCATAAGACAAAAACGTCAACGTTGTGGCTATCGACGAAGCAAAATCCAAACATATCATTTTCATCCAAGTCAAGATTCCAAGTTGATAGTCTGACCGTCATTCCTTTAACTAGAAAATCCTCGAGCCACGTCTATATTTTCCTCGACACGTTTCAATATCCCGAATATAGCATCCAGCGGAACAATGACCTTTTACACGAATCCTCGAGCCATGTCTATATTTTCCTCGACACGCTTCCTTTGCAACCAATTTCAAGTCGTGCGACTGATGCTATTGTCCGAACTGGATATACCACAATTCCTCGATATTCAAGATCACGTTCGATCGCTATTCCTCAAGCTAGTTTCAAGATCGTTGTCCAAAACTCAAGTCGCATTTCATTTGACTAAATCCGAAATCGTACGTGTGATTTACTAGATTTCCTCAATTGAGACATTCACTTGTTTAATCGATCCGAATCATTTTCTAACTCGCGTTGCCCATTCACAAGTTGTCCAGCGACATTTCATTCGGGACTTTCGAAGTCACGACCAACTAAGCGTGACGCGTTCTAAGGCTTTGCGCGATCGCATCGCCTCGTCGACATACTCATTGTTACTCGTAATCCTCGATTTTCGCTCGAATGATTTCCAAGACTAATCATACACCACCCGGATTCGAGCCATCCGATCTAGTCCTCAATCATGTTCGCATCATTCGCTAAGACATCTTTCAGATTCGTTCGACGAATCTCTAGCGTAATCGCTCACGTCGTATTGACGCGCTAAGTCGTTCGCACTCTTCCTCAAAATCCGATCCAATTTTCCGTGTACGCCTAAGCGTTAGTTCGATAGCGTTCCTATCGATATACACTCTAAGTGTATCTCCGTTTTCCGACCGAACGATACTTGATATCGCTCGCAAATCGTTTGCACCAAAAGGTCGAGGTGCGCGACCCGCGGCACGACTTAGCCAAAAGGTCGTGTGCATAGCTATCCCGTACGGACTACACTCCGAGTTTGCATGCTCAATTGCTAGGTAGACGCAGGACTAGTTAGGCACGCACGCGACTTGCTAACATTAGCATGTGTTTTCTATCAAGTCAAGTTTGACATCGTTCGGCACAAAGGCCAACCGATGCGTTCGATTGAACGCTTGCACGAGCTTGTGAAAATATTTAGACTTATTGTATGGACATGCCGAGGGACATTCGAGAGAGAGCGCACACTTCTTTTTCCAACGACGAGCTTTCAAAACTAAGAGATCGACATGAAGTCCAAGGACGTAAAGCCGTGCTCTGATACCATTATGTCACACCCCGCTCTCGTAGGAGCGATCGTTCTCGCTAAGACGTGATGCCGCACGAGCCTAGATTGCGCTCGTGCAAGGCAATTTCATAACGGCCGATTACATCGACGGCGACGGGGTCGTCGCACAGAAGTCCTAAGCAGAAATATTGAAACATGCAGCGAAAATTTAAAGGAAAACACAAGTTATTCAAAAGAGCTCTTTATTGATATTGAACAATTAGATTACAATAGGCGCAAGGCCATGATTACAAGTCTCTCGTGCTCACTTTTATCTCATTTTACAAGTCACTCTGCTCTCTCTCATCTCTCGATATAATGCTTGAGCCAGCGGAAGCTTCGGAAGGCGATGTCCATACTTATGTCCTGTATAAGTCTGGAGTCCACGCGGCCGCACGCTTCGAGTCGCCAAGGAACTCCATGCCTCGACGCATCCAAGCGAGCTCCGCGCCACGAGCTTCTACCTGTGCCTGCACATGAAGACTGTGTGGGTGTCAGTACACAACTGTACTAGTGGAGTGAGCTCCTCGCCCACCCATACAAAACCGACACGTTCATTTACTTTGTGCAATACAAGTCTCTTTACGATTGTCTTTCTAGTCTTGCCTTAGGATCCATTTTAGAACAAGACGTCTCAGCCTATACTTAACGGTGCAACGACGGGGTCGTGCAACGACGGGGTTGTGCCATGCCTACGTGTATTTCGATCGAGGCAGTGCCTCATCGCTTATGTACTTGACCGAACTTCAACTCGGAACGGCAGGTTCGTGCCATACTCTATTCGTGCCTTCAACTTATTCGAGATAGCGCTTCGCCGAGGAGCAACTCATGTGAACTCGGCCGTGCCAAGACTCACCTAAACTCAAGTGTCGCTAGACCAATTCTCGTGCCAACGACGTCAAGGGGACGACTCGTGCAGGTCGTGCCTCTAGACCTTGCTTAGACATGTTCGATACTTCAAGATTGAGGTCGTGCCTCGCAACTTATCAAGACTTGTTCATGCTACCGCCTTGCGGCTTTCCTGTTCGACTCATAAACCCACTTAGACAAGACTTGTGAAACATAGTGTCGACTCCAAGAACATCCGACGCCATCTATCGTGCTAAGCACGGTGCCTATGCTGCAGCCCAGTCTTAGGCCCAGACATTGTATTACCAACTAGACAGACATTCAAGTTCTAGACTCAATCCAAAGGCATACACGCGGTTTGCCGCTATTTTGCCGACACATCTACATGAGTGGTCACTAGCAATGTCAAGCTATACTGGATCTTTGGCTCACGGTGACCCCTTCGCATGGAGGTGCGAGCCCCACCGAATGGTCTCGTGGCATATACCGTAACGGTTCACTTCTAACGAGTCGCACTTCCGTTGAAGGGCGTACGGTATCTGCCTTTCCCACCTAGGCCGACTCGATCCCGACGCCCCGGTGATCGGTCGAGGGATTTCCCTTGCGCGCAAGTTGTCCAATGACCATGCAAGACTCAACTCGAACTATCCAGTCCTTCCTTGTTCTACGACCATGCTTTCCATCTTTCTATCGAGACTCCCAAGTAGCGGAACCGATCTCGTGTATGAGACTTATCAAGACTTAGCGAGACTCCTAAGTAGCGGGACCGATCTCGTGTGAAGGACTTATCAAGACTTGGCGAGACTCCCAAGTAGCGAGACCGATCTCGCGTGCGGGACTTATCAAGACTTAGCGAGACTTCCAAGTAGCGGGACCGATCTCGTGACAACCAGTCGCATGGACTTCCTTCGTCCGTGGCACACTCTTTACTATATTTACCGTGGCTCGTGCCTTAGATAGGCCTGGTTCTCTAGGCGATGCTATCGCTCAAGTTGTATACCTTATACGACGAGCCTTCCTCTCAAGGGACTACGCGACTTGACAACCGCAGATAGAGTGGGACAGTGCTAGAAATGGCTTCGATCGTCCAGCACAACACTTGTCTAACTTATTCGGGCAACGACTTGACGAGCAAAGGCTACGCCGAGCTACGCATCGAGAGGACGGGCTTTTGAAAATATTTAGACTTATTGTATGGACATGCCGAGGGACATTCGAGAGAGAGCGCACACTTCTTTTTCCAACGACGAGCTTTCAAAACTAAGAGATCGACATGAAGTCCAAGGACGTAAAGCCGTGCTCTGATACCATTATGTCACGCTCCGCTCCCGTAGGAGCGATCGTCCTCGCTAAGGCGTGATGTCGCACGAGCCTAGATTGCGCTCGTGCAAGGCAGTTTCATAACGGCCGATTACATCGGCGGCGACGGGGTCGTCGCACAGAAGTCACAAGCAGAAATATTAAAACATGCAGCGAAAATTTAAAAGGAAACACAAGTTATTCAAAAGAGCTCTTTATTGATATTGAACAATTAGATTACAATAGGCGCAAGGCCATGATTACAAGTCTCTCGTGCTCACTTTTCTCTCATTTTACAAGTCACTCTGCTCTCTCTCATCCCTCGATACAATGCTTGAGCCAGCGGAAGCTTCGAAAGGCGATGTTCATACATTATGTCCTGTATAAGTTTGGAGTCCACGCGGCCGCACGCTTCGAGTCGCCAAGGAACTCCGTGCCTCGATGCATCCAAGCGAGCTCCGCGCCACGAGCTTCTACCTGTGCCTGCACATGAAGACTGTGTGGGTGTCAGTACTCAACTGTACTAGTGGAGTGAGCTCCTCGCCCACCCATACAAAACCGACACGTTCATTTACTTTGGGCAATACAAGTCTCTTTACGATTGCCTTTCTAGTCTTGCCTTAGGATCCATTTTAGAACAAGACGTCTCGGCCTATACTTAACGATGCAACGACGGGGTCGTGCAACGACGGGCTCGTGCCATGCCAACGTGTATTTCGATCGAGGCAGTGCCTCATCGCTTATGTACTTGACCGAACTTCAACTCGGGACGGCAGGTTCGTGCCATACTCTATTCGTGCCTTCAACTTATTCGAGATAGTGCTTCGCCGAGGAGCAACTCATGTGAACTCGGCCGTGCCAAGACTTTCACCTAAACTCAAGTGTCGCTAGACCAATTCTCGTGCCAACGACGTCAAGGGGACGACTCGTGCAGGTCGTGCCTCTAGACCTTGCTTAGACATGTTCGATACTTCAAGATTGAGGCCGTGCCTCGCAACTTATCAAGACTTGTTCATGCTACCGCCTTGCGGCGTTCGACTTGAACGACCAAGTTCTCGGGTGCCTAGACTTAATCCAACAGCCGTGCAAGACGACTTAACTCGCGGGACGTGCGAAGGCTATCCCAAGCCTTGGACGACGGGACCGTGCATGCTTTATTAAGCATTCATGCGGACGACGCCTATGACTTAGGCTAATTCGAGTGTCGTGGCATCTTGGCAACTTAAGGCAACTTCCTTCACCCAAGCCACGGGAACGAAGGATCGAGTGTCATTTGAAAGCACGCTGAGCCGACTACTAAGCAGACCGTGGGACCATTTTCCATGTTCTAAGACATTCCGACGGGTCGGGATTATTCCCTTAGCTATGTGCGTTCGTAGCTTTTATATTAGCCTACTTGTGCAAGTTGAAAACATGCGAGTTATTAAGTGCAGGCTAAGATAAGGCAAGTTCATCGAAACTACCCCACCTGAGCGAGGAGTCGCCTCGACTGAGCGAGCCTTCGAGCAGCCGTTAAAAGGCTAAGTCCGAATGTCGTCGGCGTTTCGATTCCTCCGATTGACTTTGCGGGACGGGGCACTACAACATACACCACTCAGAACAAGTATCATCCTCGAGACTTTCCCGAAGGCAAGCCATCCTACCATTTCTATGGACAAGACTTAATCGAGCCTAGACACGGAACTATAGCAGTCGAGCGAGATGCGCCATAATTTATCGTACACATTCCGCCTACGCGTTTTTTCAATTTCGAGCCGCGCTCGCACTAGTATCAATCCTTTCCTTTAACACGATCTCAAATTCTCGACACTCTCCCATTCCTCAAGTCATGCTTGAATTCAACGTATCACTTGGCTGGATCGTGCACGCATTCCAAGCGTCCCCAAAATACATGCATTCAACCAGGCCGCATGATTAGAGAATTCGTCATTCTCACTCGAGTCGCATCGTGCACATATTCAGGCGTCCCTGAAATATATGCATGTCAGTCGAATCTCGTGAGGGGTATTCCTATATTCGTGATTCACACTATCCATCCAAACCAATCCTCAAGATCAATCTTTCGATTGCTAACTCTTGAAACAGGGTGTCTCGCCTAACCGCTAGGCCATTTCTCAAGGCTAAGTCAATGTCAGGATTGGAATCATAGTTCCCCAACAATAATGCCAACACTGACCCCAATCCTAGGGTCAAACCAAAGTCGATAGTACGGGGTTTTCTATCCCGAGCTCGCGTCACTCAGATTTCTAAACATCGAGCACGATCACCTATTCGCATCAATGCATTCGTTGCGCGTATTCAAATCCATTCAAATCACCAATTCTAACCAATCTATGTATTCGATCACGAGGTCGTCTAGCTTTGACAATATGTTGCGCCTCAATCTCACGCGAGTCCGATTATCCACGGTGGTTCATGAATCACCATGCAACGCTCCCGCAGAATAATCATTCTCATCGGGGCGTAACTCTTGTTTGCGTCTAGACTAATTCGTTCTCGATACGCGGATTGGATCTACGCAATCTTCAAATTCGACCGTCACGCACGCTAAGTCATTCTCGAGTCTACCTTCGCGTCAAACCACAAGTCGAAGCACACAAATTGCCACGCCATGCTAGTTCAATCACCCCCGCTGTATGAATCACCATACCAGCGCTCACGCAGAGTGATCGCCCTATTCGGCGCGACGCATGTGCGAGGTTGGAGTTGCGCTCGCATAAGACAAGAACGTCAACGTTGTGGTTATCGACGAAGCAAATCCAAACATATCATTTTCATCCAAGTCAAGATTCTAATTTGATAGTCTGACCGTCATTCCTTTAACTAGAAAATCCTCGAACCACGTCTATATTTTCCTCGACACGTTTCAATATCCCGAATATAGCATCCAGCGGAACAATGACCTTTTACACGATCGTCATTCGTCGAGTCAGAGTACCCCCGAGTTATCGCATATCGATCTTTGATACGCCTCAGTACCATCGACGATATGCGTAACCTGACGATCTTCCTTTGCAACCAATTTCGAGTCGTGCGACTGATGCTATTGTCCGAACTGGATATACCACAATTCCTCGATATTCAAGATCACGTTCGATCGCTATTCCTCAAGCTAGTTTCAAGATCGTTGTCCAAAACTCAAGTCGCATTTCATTTGACTAAATCCGAAATCGTACGTGTGATTTACTAGATTTCCTCAATTGAGACATTCACTTGTTTAATCGATCCGAATCATTTTCTAACTCGCGTTGCCCATTCACAAGTTGTCCAGCGACATCTCGTTCGGGACTTTCGAAGTCACGACCAACTAAGCGTGACGCGTTCTAAGGCTTTGCTCGATCGCATCGCCTCGTCAACATACTCATTGTTACTCGTAATCCTCGATTTTCGCTCGAATGATTTCCATGACTAATCATACACCACTCGGATTCGAGCCATCCGATCTAGTCCTCAATTATGTTCGCATCATTCGCTAAGACATCTTTCAGATTCGTTCGACGAATCTCTAGCATAATCACTCACGTCGTATGGACGCGCTAAGTCGTTTGCACTCTTCCTCAAAATCCGATCCAATTTTCCGTGTACGCCTAAGCGTTAGTTCGATAGCGTTCCTATCGATATATACTCTAAGTGTATCTCCGTTTCCCGACCGAACGATACTTGATATCGCTCGCAAATCGTTTGCAACAAAAGGTCGAGGTGCGCGACGCGCGGCACGACTTAGCCAAAAGGCCGTGTGCATAGCTATCCCGTACGGACTACACTCCGAGTTTGCATGCTCAATTGCTAGGTCGACGCAGGACTAGTTAGGCACGCACGCGACTTGCTAACATTAGCATGTGTTTTCTATCAAGTCAAGTTTGACATCGTTCGGCACAAAGGCCAACCGATGCGTTCGATTGAACGCTTGCACGAGCTTTTGAAAATATTTAGACTTATTGTGTGGACATGCCGAGGGACATTCGAGAGAGAGCGAACACTTCTTTTTCCAACGACGAGCTTTCAAAACTAAGAGATCGACATGAAGTCCAAGGACGTAAAGCTGTGCTCTGATACCATTATGTCACGTCCCGCTCCCGTAGGAGCGATCGTCCTCGCTAAGGCGTGATGCCGCACGAGCCTAGATTGCGCTCGTGCAAGGCAGTTTCATAACGGCCGATTACATCGACGGCGGGGTCGTCGCACAGAAGTCCCAAACAGAAAAATTGAAACATGCAGCGGAAATTTAAAAAGAAACACAAGTTATTCAAAAGAGCTCTTTATTGATATTGAACAATTAGATTACAATAGGCGCAAGGCCATGATTACAAGTCTCTCGTGCTCACTTTTCTCTCATTTTACAAGTCACTCTGCTCTCTCTCATCTCTTGATACAATGCTTAAGCCAGCGGAAGCTTCGGAAGGCGATGTCCATACATTATGTCATGTATAAGTCTGGAGTCCACGCGGCCGCATGCTTCGAGTCGCCAAGGAACTTCGTGCCTCGACGCATCCAAGCGAGCTCCGCGCCACGAGCTTCTACCTGTGCCTGCACATGAAGACTGTGTGGGTGTCAGTACTCAACTGTACTGGTGGAGTGAGCTCCTCGCCCACCCATACAAAACCGACACGTTCATTTACTTTGTGCAATACAAGTCTCTTTACGATTGTCTTTCTAGTCTTGCCTTATGATCCATTTTAGAACAAGACGTCTCGGCCTATACTTAACGGTGCAACGACGGGGTCGTGCAACGACGGGGTCGTGCCATGCCAACGTGTATTTCGATCGAGGCAGTGCCTCATCGCTTATGTACTTGACCGAACTTCAACTCGGGATGGCAGGTTCGTGCCATACTCTATTCGTGCCTTCAACTTATTCGAGATAGCGCTTCGCCGAGGAGCAACTCATGTGAACTCGGCCGTGCCAAGACTTTCACCTAAACTCAAGTGCCGCTAGACCAATTCTCGTGCCAACGACGTCAAGGGGACGACTCGTGCAGGTCGTGCCTCTAGACCTTGCTTAGACATGTTCGATACTTCAAGATTGAGGCCGTGCCTCGCAACTTATCAAGACTTGTTCATGCTACCGCCTTGCGGCTTTCCTGTTCGACTCATAAACCCACTTAGACAAGACTTGTGAAACATAGTGTCGACTCCATGAACATCCGACGCCATCTATCGTGCTAAGCACGGTGCCTATGCTGCAGCCCAGTCTTAGGCCCAGACATTGTATTACCAACTAGACATACATTCAAGTTCTAGACTCAATCCAAAGGCATACACGCGGTTTTCCGCTATTTTGCCGACCCATCTACATGAGTGGTCACTAGCAATGTCAAGCTATACTGGATCTTTGGCTCACGGTGACCCCTTCGCGTGGAGGTGCGAGCCCCACCGAATGGTCCCGTGGCATATACCGTAACGGTTCACTTCTAACAAGTCGCACCGTCGTTGAAGGCCGTACGGTATCTGCCTTTCCCTCCTAGGCCGACTCGATCCCGGCGCCCCGGTGATCGGTCGAGGAATTCCCCTTGCGCGCAAGTTGTCCAATGACCATGCAAGACTCAACTCGATCTATCCCGTCCTTCCTTGTTCTACAACCAAGCTTTCCATCTTTCTATTGAGACTCCCAAGTATCGGGACCGATCTCGTGTATGATGTAATGCCCTGAATCCGTTGCGGAGCACGGTGCGGGCTAGCGGCCGAATGGCCGAGTCGGATGAGAATTGGGGAAACTTTACCAGGATCGCGGGATAATAAATTGAGATCCTTTCCTCGTTATGGATTGGACTCTTTTGAAATGATGCCCAAGATGCAGTGGCGCGCGTCTTGGGGGAAGAGTTCTATATAAGAGTCGCTTGCCCCGAGACCGTTGCCCTGCTGGTTTTCGATGTCGCTTTTGCTGTTGGCTTTTGTGTGCGTTTTCGTGATTGTTTTCGATGAATGTTTTCATGGATTTACTTTCACCGTCTACGCATTTCATATCGAATAACTGAGAGAAAGAGAAGAAGTATGCTGACCAGATGTTGGTGCCAATGCAGGTGCTAACGCGGTGAACCTAGGGTGACGTTGCGTGGAAGACCTCTTTCTCTCGGCAATTCACCAACAAGTGAGTGGCTTTGATCCTTCGACGATCCTTGATCTTCGCGCATAACAATGGTAGACTTGTTATTGCGTTCGGTGCTTAATAAAAGATGCCTAGAAATAATATGGAAAAGATAATGAAAGATAAATTATCACATGGCTAGGCTTATGTTGTAAATCGAATGATGCTCGTATGCTATATGAATTGTTTAACAGGTGATGCAAAGACCCAAGTATTGGGCGGTAAGTATATCGGACTTCGGTTCGAAAGAATGAGTTAAACATGAATAGTCCCTTGGTTGGATGAACGAATATACGAGCCTATGGCTCAAAATAAGATGGTAAGATGGCAAGTTGGAAAGATGGGAAAATGGCAAGATAAAATGAGAACTACGACTATGTGTGGAAGATGCTATTATCATGCATGTCATGTCCCTTATTAGTTAAGCTGCATTGCATGCATGGTCATGGACAACTTGTATACAAGGTAGTTCCTCGAACGGTACTCCGAGGCCACGGAACCGATTCGGCCTAGGAGGAACGCCGTGCTGAAGTAGTAGCACAGTGCTGAAGTAGTAGCACGGTCTTTCGGGAACCTTCCGGATGGGCTAGCTACCCACCGATGAAGGGGAGCCGTCCGACCAAGATGTCCCAGATGGCGTGTAGTCAGTGACCTTCATATAGATAGGTGGCATAGCTAACATTGTCTTATGCAGGCAGAGTAAGTGGTATTCATAAATATGTACAGGGATGGCTATCGACCGTGGGTAAGATTCACCAAATTGGTGATCAATATGAACTGCTTATGTTAGAACAACATGAATTGCTTATGTTTCTAACATCACTGTATGCTTCTTATATTTCTCATCAAATATATGAATTGTTAATGGACCCTAAGGCAAGATAGAAAGAATACAAATCAATAGTAAACATTCATGTAATTTTACTACTGTTGATTTATGGTGAGATTGGTTACGGCCGCTCACCAGTACATATGTGGCAATGTACTGACCCTCGTCTCCACAGGTGCCGGGAACCTAGTGGATAATCATAGACGCTGAAGGCTTGCTGTCCGACTCTTTAGAAGCTTCATACATCTTGAAGTTTCCACTTGAAGAAGGCATTTTGCTGAAGGTGGTTATTGCTGCATTATTAATAAAGGGATATGATGTATGGAACAAGTTGTATCTCATTTCAATATTTCTGCAAGTTGTAGCCAAGTTTGGCCTTTCATCTCGGCTGTTTGAGAGCCTTATGTTTATGCAATGTAATTTTCAAAGATATCAATAAAGAACTTATTTCAGATCATATCTGTGTTGCCAAAACTTCTTTATCATCCGCTGCGAATCTCTATTCAAATGTCTCTTTTATAAAAGGAACACGAGCACGCCTTGTACAAGTGCAATTCCAGACTTGTACGGCATCACGCCTTAGCGAGGACGAACGATTCGGCGTGAATCTAAGCGGAGGCGAACGATTCCCGAATCGGGGCGTGACAGTTTGGTATCAGAGCACGGCTTTACATCCTTGGGAATTTCTTGGTTTTGAAGATTTCGAAAAAAACGACACAAGCTTTATTGCTTCTCGAACAACTTTGGTTTTAAATGTCCCGAAATGAGATGTTCCATACAATAAGTCCATAAATATATTATGAGACTAACAAGCTCCTCTGTTTTGCAGAGATGACAAAGGCGGGTACGACAAACAATGCGAGTAACTCAAGGGTGGTAGCCTCAACCGACCCTATGGAGAGGATGCTGGCTATGATGGAGAGCCAGCAGAGGCAGAACGCGAAGCAATTCGAGGCCCAACAGAAGCAGCTAGATACCCTGCAACAGTTGGTCCGAACAGTGGTGAACAATGGGGCTCAAGGCACTCCAGTCTCCCGAGAGAGCGAACTAGTGGAGGCAGAGGAACCCCCGGCGGCTAAGAAGACCACTGCTGTGGCCGACATAACAAAGTTTAAGAAGATCTGTAACAAAGAATTCAAAGGGACAGAAGAAGCCACCATTGCTATGGATTGGCTAGTTGAAGTGGAAGATCACCTGGAAGCTTTGGGTATTGTTGGATCCAAGAGGGTCTCGTGTGTGAAACTACTGCTGGTTTCTAACGCACACTACTGGTGGCAAAGTCAGAAAAGAATTCTCGCGGGAGTGAATGGAACAACGAAAATTACTTGGCTGATGTTCCGCGAGGCATTTCTGGCTCAGTACTTCTCTTCGACTGAGCAGCGAGCTAAGGAATTGGAGTTCCAGAAGCTCGAACAGGGGAACATGACGGTGAAGGAGTATGAGGCAGAGTTTTCTAGACTGTCTCAGTATGCGATCACGAAGTTTACTGACGAAGCATCTAAGGCTCGTCGGTTTGAGCAGGGCTTGAGGCCTGCTCTGAAGGCTCAAGTTGTGGTTCAGAAATATAAGACTTTTCAGGAGTCTTATGAGCACGCGAAGGAATTGGACCCACACTATCCTGCGACGACGCCAGTACAAGCGTCGGTGCAGAATCTGCATAACAAGAGACCGAACAACGGGGGCAGATATGAGGCGCATAAGCGTCAGAACCACGGTGGCTTTCAACGACCCAACCAGGGTGGACCATTCTGCAACAAGTGCCGCAACAAAGGGCACTTTGCTAACGAATGTCAGGTGCTAGAGGGTGGATGCTTCAAATGTGGTCGCATGGGCCACGGATTCAGAGACTGTCCAGGGAGGGGCCACCAGAACCCTCCAAGGCAGCAGCATCACCAACAATATCAACAGAATCGTGGACAGGCACCACGACCTCCTCAGCCACAACAGAATCAGAGGCCCGGTGCCCAGGGCCGAGTCTTTGCATTGACTCAGGAGGAAGCATCATTTGCATCAGATACTGTCGTGACAGGTATATTGTTATTTAATGGCATTCCTGCACGTACTTTATTTGATTCTGGTGCTTCACATAGTTTTATATCTAAAGACTATGTTAAGGAACATGAAATAAAAATGACAATGTTGGATATGTACCTTAGTGTTAGTACTCCATCAGGAGTGGAGATGCCTACTAACATGATGTGTAGGGATGGTTACATATGTATCGGAGAGAGAAAGCTACCATTAGATGTAGTCGAGCTTGATATGAAAGATTTTGATATCATTCTGGGAATGGATTGGTTAAGTGCATGTTGTGCGACGATCGACTGTGCGAAGAAGCGGGTTATGTTTCGCCTACCTGGAGGAACAGAATTCTCTTACTCGGCCAGTTCATCGGCGAAGGCTTCGATGGTGATTTCAGCTACTACGGCCCGGCGATTGCTTCATTCTGGCTGCGAAGGGTACCTTGCTTCTATTCGAGACACACGCAAGAATGGTGCAGACTCAGCTAACACTGAAGTCGTGGCAGAATTTCCTGATGTGTTTCCTGACGAGATACCCGGAATGCCTCCGGACCGAGAGATTGAATTCACTATCGATACATTTCCAGATACTCGTCCGATCTCAAGGGCACCATACAGGATGGCGCCTGCTGAATTGAAGGAACTCAAAGTGCAACTACAAGAATTATTAGACAAGGGATACATCAGACCCAGTGTTTCACCATGGGGTGCTCCGGTGCTATTTGTGAAGAAGAAAGATGGATCGATGCGGCTCTGCATCGACTACCGTGAGCTAAACAAAGTTACAATTCGGAACCAGTATCCGTTGCCTCGAATAGACGACCTCTTCGATCAGTTACAAGGGGCGTCTGTATTTTCAAAGATTGATCTTCGCTCAGGCTACCATCAGTTAAAGATCAAACCAGATGACATTTCTAAGTCCGCATTCCGAACCAGATACGGACACTATGAATTCTTGGTCATGCCCTTCGGACTGACCAACGCCCCTGCCGCTTTCATGGATATGATGAACAGAGTCTTCCGGCCCTTTTTGGATAAATTTGCGGTCGTGTTCATCGACGACATCCTAATCTACTCGAAGAACAGAGAAGACCATGCAGAACATTTGAGGACAGTGTTACAGACTCTACGGGACAATCAGCTCTATGCCAAGCTGAGCAAATGTGAGTTTTGGATGAGTAGCGTGTCGTTCCTAGGGCACGTTATCTCGGCGGAAGGTGTGTCCGTTGACCCAAAGAAAATTGAAGCCGTAGTGGATTGGAAGCAACCCACGTCGGCGAGCGAGATCCGAAGTTTCCTCGGCTTGGCAGGCTACTACAGGAAGTTTGTCAAAGATTTTTCAAAAGTGGCAGCGCCTTTAACTCGGCTAACCCAGAAGGGAGTGGCATTCGATTGGACTGATGAGTGCGAGGCTTGCTTTCAAAATTTGAAGCAACGTCTCGTATCAGCTCCAATCCTTACACTTCCAGATGGCGTTGAGGGATTCCAGATATACAGCGATGCGTCCGGACTGGGTTTGGGATGTGTGTTGACTCAGAGAGGGAAAGTGATATCTTATGCCTCGAGACAGCTTAAGCCGCACGAAAAAAATTATCCAACGCATGATTTGGAATTGGCAGCGATAGTGTTTGCACTGAAATTGTGGAGGCACTACTTGTATGGAGTGGCTTGCGAGATCTTCACCGATCATAAAAGCCTGAAGTATATCTTTACTCAAAAAGATTTAAATTTGCGGCAAAGACGTTGATTGGAGCTTATAAAAGATTATGACTTGACGATCGCGTACACCCCAGGAAAAGGCAATGTGGTGGCGGATGCGTTGAGTCGAAACTTTGTGGGATCACTCAGTGTTGACAAACGAATACTGGAGGAATTAGAAAGTATGGGAATTGAGCTCCAGATTCGTGGCCGAAATGCACAATTGGCTCAACTTCAACTTGAGCCGAGTTTGTTAGAAAAGATAAAGACGGCACAGAGGACAGATGAGTTCTTGGTTAAGATTGGCAGAATAGTGGAAAAGGGTGAAGCCAGCGACTTCACCAGGCACGAGGATGGATCATTGCGACTCAAGGGGAGGCTATGTGTCCCGAAGGATGAAGAACTCCGGAAAGAAATCTTGACAGAGGCCCACTATGCCAAGTATTCCTTGCATCCGGGAAGTACAAAAATGTATAAAGATTTGCGCACGACCTTCTGGTGGCACGGCATGAAACGAGATGTGGCCCTCTTTGTCTCGCGATGCTTAGCGTGTCAACGAGTCAAGATGGAACACCAGAGGCCCGACGGGGAGATGCAGAACCTCGCGATCCCAGAATGGAAATGGGATCATATAACCATGGATTTTATAGTTGGCTTGCCGAAGACGCAGCGGGGGAATGATGCAATTTGGGTCATCGTTGATCGGTTAACCAAATCTGCACATTTTCTCGCAATGAAGACCATATGGAGCGTCGATCGGTTGGCTCAGCTATACTTGGATGAAATTGTCAGACTGCATGGAGTGCCGGCATCAATAGTGTCGGATCGGGATGGACGATTTGTATCGCGTTTCTGGGTCAGTTTGCATGCTGCCATGGGAACACAATTGAAATTTAGTTCTGCATACCATCCTCAAACCGATGGCCAGACCGAGAGGGTGAATCAGATACTTGAAGACATGCTTCGGCTTTGTGCTATTGATCTGAAGACTAGTTGGGATACTCACTTGCCGCTAGCAGAATTTGCCTACAATAACAGTTACCAGTCAAGTATAGAAATGGCCCCGTATGAAGCACTGTACGGGCGAAGGTGTCGGTCTCCGATTTGTTGGGATGAAGTCGGTGAACGACAGGTACTTGGTCCGGAGATGGTGGAACAGGCCGTCGAGAAGGTCCGCATGATTCGGGAGAAGTTACGTGTGGCGCAAAGTCGGCAGAAGAGTTATGCGGATACTCATCGACGACCATTGGAATTTATGGTGGACGATCACATATTTTTGAAGGTGTCACCGATGCGCGGAGTTATGCGATTCGGTGCGAAGGGGAAGCTAAGTCCGAGATTTGTTGGCCCATTTGAAATTCTTAAGCGAGTCGGCCCTGTCGCCTATCTGATCGCGTTGCCACCGGCATTGGATGGAGTGCACGATATCTTCCATGTTTCCCAACTACGGAAGTATGTACACGATCCAAGCCATGTGGTAGACTTCGGTCCGCTAGGGCTAAGAGCTGACTTGTCTTATGTGGAGGAACCCGTGCAGATCTTGGATAGGAAGGATAAAATCTTGCGGTACCGAGTTGTTTCTTTGGTTCGAGTGCTTTGGTGAAATCATTCCGTCGAAGAGTCGACATGGGAACTTGAGGCAGAGGTGAAGGAAAAGTTTCCTTCGTTGTTTGACCTAGGTGGGTTTGTGTTTAAGTTTCGAGGACGAAACTTTTTGTTAGTGTATTAATATGTAATGCCCTGAATCCGTTGCGGAGCACGGTGCGGGCTAGCGGCCGAATGGCCGAGTCGGATGAGAATTGGGGAAACTTTACCAGGATCGCGGGATAATAAATTGAGATCCTTTCCTCGTTATGGATTGGACTCTTTTGAAATGATGCCCAAGATGCAGTGGCACGCGTCTTGGGGGAAGAGTTCTATATAAGAGTCGCTTGCCCCGAGACCGTTGCCCTGCTGGTTTTCGATGTCGCTTTTGCTGTTGGCTTTTGTGTGCGTTTTCGTGATTGTTTTCGATGAATGTTTTCATGGATTTACTTTCACCGTCTACGCATTTCATATCGAATAACTGAGAGAAAGAGAAGAAGTATGCTGACCAGATGTTGGTGCCAATGCAGGTGCTAACGCGGTGAACCTAGGGTGACGTTGCGTGGAAGACCTCTTTCTCTCGGCAATTCACCAACAAGTGAGTGGCTTTGATCCTTCGACGATCCTTGATCTTCGCGCATAACAATGGTAGACTTGTTATTGCGTTCGGTGCTTAATAAAAGATGCCTAGAAATAATATGGAAAAGATAATGAAAGATAAATTATCACATGGCTAGGCTTATGTTGTAAATCGAATGATGCTCGTATGCTATATGAATTGTTTAACAGGTGATGCAAAGACCCAAGTATTGGGCGGTAAGTATATCGGACTTCGGTTCGAAAGAATGAGTTAAACATGAATAGTCCCTTGGTTGGATGAACGAATATACGAGCCTATGGCTCAAAGTAAGATGGTAAGATGGCAAGTTGGAAAGATGGGAAAATGGCAAGATAAAATGAGAACTACGACTATGTGTGGAAGATGCTATTATCATGCATGTCATGTCCCTTATTAGTTAAGCTGCATTGCATGCATGGTCATGGACAACTTGTATACAAGGTAGTTCCTCGAACGGTACTCCGAGGCCACGGAACCGATTCGGCCTAGGAGGAACGTCGTACTGAAGTAGTAGCACAGTGCTGAAGTAGTAGCACGGTCTTTCGGGAACCTTCCGGATGGGCTAGCTACCCACCGATGAAGGGGAGCCGTCCGACCAAGATGTCCCAGATGGCGTGTAGTCAGTGACCTTCATATAGATAGGTGGCATAGCTAACATTGTCTTATGCAGGCAGAGTAAGTGGTATTCATAAATATGTACAGGGATGGCTATCGACCGTGGGTAAGATTCACCAAATTGGTGATCAATATGAACTGCTTATGTTAGAACAACATGAATTGCTTATGTTTCTAACATCACTGTATGCTTCTTATATTTCTCATCAAATATATGAATTGTTAATGGACCCTAAGGCAAGATAGAAAGAATACAAATCAATAGTAAACATTCATGTAATTTTACTACTGTTGATTTATGGTGAGATTGGTTACGGGCGCTCACCAGTACATATGTGGCAATGTACTGACCCTCGTCTCCACAGGTGCCGGGAACCTATTGGATAATCATAGACGCTGAAGGCATGCTGTCCGACTCTTTAGAAGCTTCGTACATCTTGAAGTTTCCACTTGAAGAAGAAGGCATTTTGCTGAAGGTGGTTATTGCTGCATTATTAATAAAGGGATATGATGTATGGAACAAGTTGTATCTCATTTCAATATTTCTGCAAGTTGTAGCCAAGTTTGGCCTTTCATCTCGGCTGTTTGAGAGCCTTATGTTTATGCAATGTAATTTTCAAAGATATCAATAAAGAACTTATTTCAGATCATATCTGTGTTGCCAAAACTTCTTTATCATCCGCTGCGAATCTCTATTCAAATGTCTCTTTTATAAAAGGAACACGAGCACGCCTTGTACAAGTGCAATTCCAGACTTGTACGGCATCACGCCTTAGCGAGGACGAACGATTCGGCGTGAATCTAAGCGGAGGCGAACGATTCCCGAATCGGGACGTGACATATGAGACTTATCAAGACTTAGCGAGACTCCCAAGTAGCGGGACCGATCTCGTGTGCGGGACTTATCAAGACTTAGCGAGACTCCCAAGTAGCGGGACCGATCTCGCGTGCGGGACTTATCAAGACTTAGCGAGACTCCCAAGTAGCGGGACCGATCTCGCGACAACCAGTCGCATGGACTTCCTTCGTCCGTGGCACACTCTTTACTAAATTTACTGTGGCTCGTGCCTTAGATAGGCCTTGTTCTCTAGGCGATGCTATCGCTCTAGTTGTATACCTTATACGACGAGCCTTGCTCTCAAGGGACTACGCGACTTGACAACCGCAGATAGAGCGGGACAGTGCTAGAAATGGCTTCGATCGTCCATCACAACACTTGTCTAACTTATTCGGGCAACGACTTGACGAGCAAAGGCTACGCCGAGCTACGCATCGAGAGGACGGGCCATGCACGCGTTCGACTTGAACGACCAAGTTCTCGGGTGCCTAGACTTAATCCAACAGCCGTGCAAGACGACTTAACTCGCGGGACGTGCGAAGGATATGCCAAGCCTTGGACGACGGGACCGTGCATGCTTTATTAAGCATTCATGCGGACGACGCCTATGACTTAGGCTAATTCGAGTGTCGTGGCATCTTGGCAACTTAAGGCAACTTCCTTCTCCTAAGCCACGGGAACGAAGGATCGAGTGTCAATTAAAAGCACGCTGAGCCGACTACTAAGCAGATCGTGGGACCATTTTCCATGTTCTAAGACATTCCGACGGGTCGGGATTATTCCCTTAGCTATGTGCGTTCGTAGCTTTTATATTAGCCTACTTGTGCAAGTTGAAAACATGCGAGTTATTAAGTGCAGGCTAAGATGAGGCAAGTTCATCGAAACTACCCTACCTGAGCGAGGAGTCGCCTCGACTGAGCGAGCCTTCGAGCAGCCGTTGCAAGGCTAAGTCCGAACGCCGTCGGCGTTTCGATTCCTCCGATTGACTTTGCGGGACGGGACACTACAACATACACCACTCAGAACAAGTCTCGTCCTCGAGACTTTCCTGAAGACAAGCCATCCTACCATTTCTATGGATAAGACTTGATCGAGCCTAGACACGAAACTATAGCAGTCGAGCGAGATACGCCATAGTTTATCGTACACATTCCGCCTGCGCGTTTCTTCAATTTCGAGCCACGCTCGTACTAGTATCGATCCTTTTCTTTAACACGACCTCAAATTCTCGACATTCTCCCATTCCTCAAGTCATGCTTGAATTCAACGTATCACTTGGCTGGATCGTGCACGCATTCCAGGCGTCCCCAAAATACATGCATTCAACCAGGCCGCATGATTAGAGAATTCGTCATTCTCACTCGAGTCGCATCGTGCACATATTCAGGCGTCCCTGAAATATATGCATGTCAGTCGAATCTCGTGAGGGGTATTCCTATATTCGTGATTCACACTATCCATCCAAACCAATCCTCAAGATCAATCTTTCGATTGCTAACTCTTGAAACAGGGCGTCTCGCCTAACCGCTAGGCCATTTCTCAAGGCTAAGTCAATGTCAGGATTGGAATCATAGTTCCCCAACAATAATGCCAACACTGACCCCAATCCTAGGGTCAAACCAAAGTCGATAGTACGGGGTTTTCTATCCCGAGCTCGCATCACTCAGATTTCTAAACATCGAGCACGATCACCTATTCGCATCAATGCATTCGTTGCGCGTATTTAAATCCATTCAAATCACCAATTCTAACCAATCTATGTATTCGATCACGAGGTCGTCTAGCTTTGACAATATGTTGCGCCTCAATCTCACGTGAGTCCGATTATCCACGGTGGTTCATGAATCACCATGCAACGCTTCCGCAGAATAATCATTCTCATCGGGGCGTAACTCTCGTTTGCGACTAGACTAATTCATTCTCGATACGCGGATTGGATCTACGCAATCTTCAAATTCGACCGTCACGCACGCTAAGTCATTCTCGAGTCTACCTTCGCGTCAAACCATAAGTCGAAGCACACAAATTGCCACGCCATGCTAGTTCAATCACCCCCGCTGTATGAATCACCATACCAGCGCTCACGCAGAGTGATCGCCCTATTCGGCGCGACGCATGTGCGAGGTTCGAGTTGCGCTCGCATAAGACAAGAACGTCAACGTTGTGGTTATCGACGAAGCAAATCCAAACATATTATTTTCATCCAAGTCAAGATTCTAATTTGATAGTCTGACCGTCATTCCTTTAACTAGAAAATCCTCGAGCCACGTCTATATTTTCCTCGACACGTTTCAATATCCCGAATATAGCATCCAGCGGAACAATGACCTTTTACACGATCGTCATTCGTCGAGTCAGAGTACCCCCGAGTTATCGCATATCGATCTTTGATACGCCTCAGTACCATCGACGATATGCGTAACCTGACGATCTTCCTTTGCAACCAATTTCGAGTCGTGCGACTGATGCTATTGTCCGAACTGGATATACCACAATTCCTCGATATTCAAGATCACGTTCGATCGCTATTCCTCAAGCTAGTTTCAAGATCGTTGTCCAAAACTCAAGTCGCATTTCATTTGACTAAATCCGAAATCGTGCGTGTGATTTACTAGATTTCCTCAATTGAGACATTCACTTGTTTAATCGATCCGAATCATTTTCTAACTCGCGTTGCCCATTCACAAGTTGTCCAGCGACATCTCGTTCGGGACTTTCGAAGTCACGACCAACTAAGCGTGACGCGTTCTAAGGCTTTGCTCGATCGCATCGCCTCGTCTACATACTCATTGTTACTCGTAATCCTCGATTTTCGCTCGAATGATTTCCATGACTAATCATACACCACTCGGATTCGAGCCATCCGATCTAGTCCTCAATCACGTTCGCATCATTCGCTAAGACATCTTTCAGATTCGTTCGACGAATCTCTAGCGTAATCACTCACGTCGTATGGACGCGCTAAGTCGTTTGCACTCTTCCTCAAAATCCGATCCAATTTTCCGTGTACGCCTAAGCGTTAGTTCGATAGCGTTCCTATCGATATACACTCTAAGTGTATCTCCGTTTCCCGACCGAACGATACTTGATATCGCTCGCAAATCGTTTGCAACAAAAGGTCGAGGTGCGCGACGCGCGGCACGACTTAGCCAAAAGGCCGTGTGCATAGCTATCCCGTACGGACTACACTCCGAGTTTGCATGCTCAATTGCTAGGTCGACGCAAGACTAGTTAGGCACGCACGCGACTTGCTAACATTAGCATGTGTTTTCTATCAAGTCAAGTTTGACATCGTTCGGCACAAAGGCCAACCGATGCGTTCGATTGAACGCTTGCACGAGCTTTTGAAAATATTTAGACTTATTGTGTGGACATGCCGAGGGACATTCGAGAGAGAGCGAACACTTCTTTTTCCAACGACGAGCTTTCAAAACTAAGAGATCGACATGAAGTCCAAGGACGTAAAGCTGTGCTCTGATACCATTATGTCACGCCCCGCTCCCGTAGGAGCGATCGTCCTCGCTAAGGCGTGATGCCGCACGAGCCTAGATTGCGCTCGTGCAAGGCAGTTTCATAACGGCCGATTACATCGGCGGCGGGGTCGTCGCACAGAAGTCCCAAACAGAAATATTGAAACATGCAGCGAAAATTTAAAAAGAAACACAAGTTATTCAAAAGAGCTCTTTATTGATATTGAACAATTAGATTACAATAGGCGCAAGGCCATGATTACAAGTCTCTCGTGCTCACTTTTCTCTCATTTTACAAGTCACTCTGCTCTCTCTCAGCTCTCGATACAATGCTTGAGCCAGCGGAAGCTTCGGAAGGCGATGTCCATACATTATGTCCTGTATAAGTCTGGAGTCCACGCGGCCGCATGCTTCGAGTCGCCAAGGAACTCCGTGCCTCGACGCATCCAAGCGAGCTCCGCGCCACGAGCTTCTACCTGTGCCTGCACATGAAGACTGTGTGGGTGTCAGTACTCAACTGTACTGGTGGAGTGAGCTCCTCGCCCACCCATACAAAACCGACACGTTCATTTACTTTTTGCAATACAAGTCTCTTTACGATTGTCTTTCTAGTCTTGCCTTAGGATCCATTTTAGAACAAGACGTCTCGGCCTATACTTAACGATGCAACGACGGGGTCGTGCAACGACGGGGTCGTGCCATGCCAACGTGTATTTCGATCGATGCAGTGCCTCATCGCTTATGTACTTGACCGAACTTCAACTCGGGACGGCAGGTTCGTGCCATACTCTATTCGTGCCTTCAACTTATTCGAGATAGCGCTTCGCCAAGGAGCAACTCATGTGAACTCGGCCGTGCCAAGACTTTCACCTAAACTCAAGTGCCGCTAGACCAATTCTCGTGCCAACGACGTCAAGGGGACGACTCGTACAAGTCGTGCCTCTAGACTTTGCTTAGACATGTTCGATACTTCAAGATTGAGGCCATGCCTCGCAACTTATCAAGACTTGTTCATGCTACCGCCTTGCGGCTTTCCTGTTCGACTCATAAACCCACTTAGACAAGACTTGTGAAACATAGTGTCGACTCCATGAACATCCGACGCCATCTATCGTGCTAAGCACGGTGCCTATGCTGCAGCCCAGTCTTAGGCCCAGACATTGTATTACCAACTAGACATACATTCAAGTTCTAGACTCAATCCAAAGGCATACACGCGGTTTTCCGCTATTTTGCCGACCCATCTACATAAGTGGTCACTAGCAATGTCAAGCTATACTGGATCTTTGGCTCACGGTGACCCCTTCGCGTGGAGGTGCGAGCCCCACCGAATGGTCCCGTGGCATATACCGTAACGGTTCACTTCTAACAAGTCGCACCGTCGTTGAAGGCCGTACGGTATCTGCCTTTCCCTCCTAGGCCGACTCGATCCCGGCGCCCCGGTGATCGGTCGAGGAATTCCCCTTGCGCGCAAGTTGTCCAATGACCATGCAAGACTCAACTCGATCTATCCAGTCCTTCCTTGTTCTACAACCAAGCTTTCCATCTTTCTATTGAGACTGCCAAGTATCGGGACCGATCTCGTGTATGAGACTTATCAAGACTTAGCGAGACTCCCAAGTAGCGGGACCGATCTCGTGTGCGGGACTTATCAAGACTTAGCGAGACTCCCAAGTAGCGGGACCGATCTCGCGTGCGGGACTTATCAAGACTTAGCGAGACTCCCAAGTAGCGGGACCGATCTCGCGACAACCAGTCGCATGGACTTCCTTCGTCCGTGGCACACTCTTTACTAAATTTACCGTGGCTCGTGCCTTAGATAGGCCTTGTTCTCTAGGCGATGCTATCGCTCAAGTTGTATACCTTATACGACGAGCCTTGCTCTCAAGGGACTACGCGACTTGACAACCGCAGATAGAGCGGGACAGTGCTAGAAATGGCTTCGATCGTCCAGCACAACACTTGTCTAACTTATTCGGGCAACGACTTGACGAGCAAAGGCTACGCCGAGCTACGCATCGAGAGGACGGGCCATGCACGCGTTCGACTTGAACGACCAAGTTCTCGGGTGCCTAGACTTAATCCAACAGCCGTGCAAGACGACTTAACTCGCGGGACGTGCGAAGGATATGCCAAGCCTTGGACGACGGGACCGTGCATGCTTTATTAAGCATTCATGCGGACGACGCCTATGACTTAGGCTAATTCGAGTGTCGTGGCATCTTGGCAACTTAAGGCAACTTCCTTCTCCTAAGCCACGGGAACGAAGGATCGAGTGTCAATTAAAAGCACGCTGAGCCGACTACTAAGCAGATCGTGGGACCATTTTCCATGTTCTAAGACATTCCGACGGGTCGGAATTATTCCCTTAGCTATGTGCGTTCGTAGCTTTTATATTAGCCTACTTGTGCAAGTTGAAAACATGCGAGTTATTAAGTGCAGGCTAAGATGAGGCAAGTTCATCGAAACTACCCTACCTGAGCGAGGAGTCGCCTCGACTGAGCGAGCCTTCGAGCAGCCGTTGCAAGGCTAAGTCCGAACGCCGTCGGCGTTTCGATTCCTCCGATTGACTTTGCGGGACGGGGCACTACAACATACACCACTCAGAACAAGTCTCGTCCTCGAGACTTTCCTGAAGACAAGCCATCCTACCATTTCTATGGATAAGACTTGATCGAGCCTAGACACGAAACTATAGCAGTCGAGCGAGATACGACATAATTTATCGTACACATTCCGCCTACGTGTTTCTTCAATTTCGAGCCACGCTCGCACTAGTATCGATCCTTTTCTTTAACACGACCTCAAATTCTCGACATTCTCCCATTCCTCAAGTCATGCTTGAATTCAACGTATCACTTGGCTGGATCGTGCACGCATTCCAGGCGTCCCCAAAATACATGCATTCAACCAGGCCGCATGATTAGAGAATTCGTCATTCTCACTCGAGTCGCATCGTGCACATATTCAGGCGTCCCTGAAATATATGCATGTTAGTCGAATCTCGTGAGGGGTATTCCTATATTCGTGATTCACACTATCCATCCAAACCAATCCTCAAGATCAATCTTTCGATTGCTAACTCTTGAAACAGGGCGTCTCGCCTAACCGCTAGGCCATTTCTCAAGGCTAAGTCAATGTCAGGATTGGAATCATAGTTCCCCAACAATAATGCCAACACTGACCCCAATCCTAGGGTCAAACCAAAGTCGATAGTACGGAGTTTTCTATCCCGAGCTCGCGTCACTCAGATTTCTAAACATCGAGCACGATCACCTATTCGCATCAATGCATTCGTTGCGCGTATTCAAATCCATTCAAATCACCAATTCTAACCAATCTATGTATTCGATCACGAGGTCGTCTAGCTTTGACAATATGTTGCGCCTCAATCTCACGCGAGTCCGATTATCCACGGTGGTTCATGAATCACCATGCAACGCTTCCGCAGAATAATTATTCTCATCGGGGCGTAACTCTTGTTTGCGACTAGACTAATTCATTCTCGATACGCGGATTGGATCTACGCAATCTTCAAATTCGACCGTCACGCACGCTAAGTCATTCTCGAGTCTACCTTCGCGTCAAACCATAAGTCGAAGCACACAAATTGCCACGCCATGCTAGTTCAATCACCCCCGCTGTATGAATCACCATACCAGCGCTCACGCAGAGTGATCGCCCTATTCGGCGCGACGCATGTGCGAGGTTGGAGTTGCGCTCGCATAAGACAAGAACGTCAACGTTGTGGCTATCGACGAAGCAAATCCAAACATATTATTTTCATCCAAGTCAAGATTCTAATTTGATAGTCTGACCGTCATTCCTTTAACTAGAAAATCCTCGAGCCACGTCTATATTTTCCTCGACACGTTTCAATATCCCGAATATAGCATCCAGCGGAACAATGACCTTTTACACGATCGTCATTCGTCGAGTCAGAGTACCCCCGAGTTATCGCATATCGATCTTTGATACGCCTCAGTACCATCGACGATATGCGTAACCTGACGATCTTCCTTTGCAACTAATTTCGAGTCGTGCGACTGATGCTATTGTCCGAACTGGATATACCACAATTCCTCGATATTCAAGATCACGTTCGATCGCTATTCCTCAAGCTAGTTTCAAGATCGTTGTCCAAAACTCAAGTCGCATTTCATTTGACTAAATCCGAAATCGTACGTGTGATTTACTAGATTTCCTCAATTGAGACATTCACTTGTTTAATCGATCCGAATCATTTTCTAACTCGCGTTGCCCATTCACAAGTTGTCCAGCGACATCTCGTTCGGGACTTTCGAAGTCACGACCAACTAAGCGTGACGCGTTCTAAGGCTTTGCTCGATCGCATCGCCTCGTCTACATACTCATTGTTACTCGTAATCCTCGATTTTCGCTCGAATGATTTCCATGACTAATCATACACCACTCGGATTCGAGCCATCCGATCTAGTCCTCAATCACGTTCGCATCATTCGCTAAGACATCTTTCAGATTCGTTCGACGAATCTCTAGCGTAATCACTCACGTCGTATGGACGCGCTAAGTCGTTTGCACTCTTCCTCAAAATCCGATCCAATTTTCCGTGTACGCCTAAACGTTAGTTCGATAGCGTTCCTATCGATATACACTCTAAGTGTATCTCCGTTTCCCGACCGAACGATACTTGATATCGCTCGCAAATCGTTTGCAACAAAAGGTCGAAGTGCGCGACGCGCGGCACGACTTAGCCAAAAGGCCGTGTGCATAGCTATCCCGTACGGACTACACTCCGAGTTTGCATGCTCAATTGCTAGGTCGACGCAAGACTAGTTAGGCACGCACGCGACTTGCTAACATTAGCATGTGTTTTCTATCAAGTCAAGTTTGACATCGTTCGGCACAAAGGCCAACCGATGCGTTCGATTGAACGCTTGCACGAGCTTTTGAAAATATTTAGACTTATTGTGTGGACATGCCGAGGGACATTCGAGAGAGAGCGAACACTTCTTTTTCCAACGACGAGCTTTCAAAACTAAGAGATCGACATGAAGTCCAAGGACGTAAAGCTGTGCTCTGATACCATTATGTCACGCCCCGCTTCCGTAGGAGCGATCGTCCTCGCTAAGGCGTGATGCCGCACGAGCCTAGATTGCGCTCGTGCAAGGCAGTTTCATAACGGCCGATAACATCGGCGGCGGGGTCGTCGCACAGAAGTCCCAAACAGAAATATTGAAACATGCAGCGAAAATTTAAAAAGAAACACAAGTTATTCAAAAGAGCTCTTTATTGATATTGAACAATTAGATTACAATAGGCGCAAGGCCATGATTACAAGTCTCTCGTGCTCACTTTTCTCTCATTTTACAAGTCACTCTGCTCTCTCTCATCTCTCGATACAATGCTTGAGCCAGCGGAAGCTTCGGAAGGCGATGTCCATACATTATGTCCTGTATAAGTCTGGAGTCCACGCGGCCGCATGCTTCGAGTCGCCAAGGAACTCCGTGCCTCGACGCATCCATGCGAGCTCCGCGCCACGAGCTTCTACCTGTGCCTGCACATGAAGACTGTGTGGGTGTCAGTACTCAACTGTACTGGTGGAGTGAGCTCCTCGCCCACCCATACAAAACCGACACGTTCATTTACTTTGTGCAATACAAGTCTCTTTACGATTGTCTTTCTAGTCTTGCCTTATGATCCATTTTAGAACAAGACGTCTCGGCCTATACTTAACGATGCAACGACGGGGTCGTGCAACGACGGGGTCGTGCAACGACGGGGTCGTGCCATGCTAACGTGTATTTCGATCGAGGCAGTGCCTCATCGTTTATGTACTTGACCGAACTTCAACTCGGGACGGCAGGTTCGTGCCATACTCTATTCGTGCCATCAACTTATTCGAGATAGCGCTTCGCCGAGGAGCAACTCATGTGAACTCGGCCGTGCCAAGACTTTCACCTAAACTCAAGTGCCGCTAGACCAATTCTCGTGCCAACGACGTCAAGGGGACGACTCGTGCAGGTCGTGCCTCTAGACCTTGCTTAGACATGTTCGATACTTCAAGATTGAGGCCGTGCCTCGCAACTTATCAAGACTTGTTCATGCTACCGCCTTGCGGCTTTCCTGTTCGACTCATAAACCCACTTAGACAAGACTTGTGAAACATAGTGTCGACTCCATGAACATCCGACGCCATCTATCGTGCTAAGCACGGTGCCTATGCTGCAGCCCAGTCTTAGGCCCAGACATTGTATTACCAACTAGACATACATTCAAGTTCTAGACTCAATCCAAAGGCATACACGCGGTTTTCCGCTATTTTGCCGACCCATCTACATGAGTGGTCACTAGCAATGTCAAGCTATACTGGATCTTTGGCTCACGGTGACCCCTTCGCGTGGAGGTGCGAGCCCCACCGAATGGTCCCGTGGCATATACCGTTACGGTTCACTTCTAACAAGTCGCACCGTCGTTGAAGGCCGTACGATATCTGCCTTTCCCTCCTAGGCCGACTCGATCCCGGCGCCCCGGAGATCGGTCGAGGAATTCCCCTTACGCGCAAGTTGTCCAATGACCATGCAAGACTCAACTCGATCTATCCAGTCCTTCCTTGTTCTACAACCATGCTTTCCATCTTTCTATTGAGACTCCCAAGTATCGGGACCGATCTCGTGTATGAGACTTATCAAGACTTAGCGAGACTCCTAAGTAGCGGGACCGATCTCGTGTGCGGGACTTATCAACACTTAGCGAGACTCCCAAGTAGCGGGACCGATCTTGCGTGCGGGACTTATCAAAACTTAGCGAGACTCCCAAGTAGCGGGACCGATCTCGCGACAACCAGTCGCGTGGACTTCCTTCGTTCGTGGCACACTCTTTACTAAATTTACCGTGGCTCGTGCCTTATATAGGCCTGGTTCTCTAGGCGATGCTATCGCTCAAGTCGTATACCTTATACGACGAGCCTTGCTCTCAAGGGACTACGCGACTTGACAACCGCAGATAGAGCGGGACAGTGCTAGAAATGGCTTTGATAGCCCAGAACAACAGTTGTCTAACTTATTCGGGCAACGACTCGACGAGCAAAGGCTACGCCGAGCTACGCATCGAGAGGACGGGCCATGCACGCGTTCGACTTGAACGACCAAGTTCTCAGGTGCCTAAACTTAAGCCAACAGCCGTGCAAGACGACTTAACTCGCGGGACGTGCGAAGACTATGCCAAGCCTTGGACGACGGGACCGTGCAGGCTTTATTAAGCATTCATGCGAACGACGCCTATGACTTAGGCTAATTCGAGTGTCGTGGCATCTTGGCAACTTAAGACAACTTCCTTCTCCCAAGCCACGGGAACGAAGGATCGAGTGTCAATTGAAAGCACGCTGAGCCGACTACTAAGCAGACCGTGTGACCATTTTCCATGTTCTAAGATATTCCGACGGGTCGGGATTATTCTCTTAGCTATGTGCGTTCGTAGCTTTTATATTAGCCTACTTGTGCAAGTTGAAAACATGCGAGTTATTAAGTGCAGGCTAAGATAAGGCAAGTTCATCGAAACTACCCTACCTGAGCGAGGAGTCGCCTCGACTGAGCGAGCCTTCGCGCAGCCGTTGCAAGGCTAAGTCCGAACGCCGTCGGCGTTTCGATTCCTCCGATTGACTTTGCGGGACGGGGCACTACAACATACACCACTCAGAACAAGTCTCGTCCTCGAGACTTTCCTGAAGACAAGCCATCCTACCATTTCTATGGACAAGACTTGATCGAGCCTAGACACGAAACTATAGCAGTCGAGCGAGATACGCCATAATTTATCGTACACATTCCGCCTACGCGTTTCTTCAATTTCGAGCCACGCTCGCACTAGTATCGATCCTTTTCTTTAACACGATCTCAAATTCTCGACATTCTCCCATTCCTCAAGTCATGCTTGAATTCAACGTATCACTTGGCTGGATCGTGCACGCATTCCAGGCGTCCCCAAAATACATGCATTCAACCAGGCCGCATGATTAGAGAATTCGTCATTCTCACTCGAGTCGCATCGTGCACATATTCAGGCGTCCCTGAAATATATGCATGTCAGCCAAATCTCGTGAGAGGTATTCCTATATTCGTGATTCACACTATCCATCCAAACCAATCCTCAAGATCAATCTTTCAATTGCTAACTCTTGAAACAGGGCGTCTCGTCTAACCGTTAGGCCATTTCTCAAGGCTAAGTCAATGTCAGGATTGGAATCATAGTTCCCCAACAATAATGCCAACACTGACCCCAATCCTAGGGTCAAACCAAAGTCGATAGTACGGGATTTTCTATCCCGAGCTCGCTTCACTCAGATTTCTAAACATCGAATACGATCACCTATTCGCATCAATGCATTCGTTGCGCGTATTCGAATCCATTCAAATCACCAATTCTAACCAATCCATGTATTCGATCACGAGGTCGTCTAGCTTTGACAATATGTTGCGCCCCAATCTCACGCGAGTCCGATTATCCACGGTGGTTCATGAATCACCATGCAACGCTCCCGCAGAATAATCATTCTCATTGGGGCGTAACTCTTGTTTGCGTCTAGACTAATTCATTCTCGATACGCGGATTGGACCTATGCAATCTTCAAATTCGACCGTCACGCACGCTAAGTCATTCTCGAGTCCACCTTCGCGTCAAACCACAAGTCGAAGCACACAAATTGCCACGACATGCTAGTTCAATCACCCCCGCTGTATGAATCACCATACCAGCGCTCACGCGGAGTGATCGCCCTATTCGGCGCGACGCATGTGCGAGGCTGGAGTTACGCTCGCATAAGACAAGAACGTCAATGTTGTAGTTATCGACGAAGCAAATCCAAACATATCATTTTCATCCAAGTCAAGATTCCAATTTGATAGTCTGACCGTCATTCCTTTAACTAGAAAATCCTCGAGCCACGTCTATATTTTCCTCGACACGTTTCAATATCCCGAATATAGCATCCAGCGGAACAATGACCTTTTACACGATCGTCATTCGCCGAGTCAGAGTACCCCCGAGTTATCGCATATCGATCTTTGATACGCCTCAATACCATCGACGATATGCGTAACCTGACGATCTTCCTTTGCAACCAATTTCGAGTCGTGCGACTGATGCTATTGTCCGAACTGGATATACCACAATTCCTCGATATTCAAGATCACGTTCGATCGCTATTCCTCAAGCTAGTTTCAAGATCGTTGTCCAAAACTCAAGTCGCATTTCATTTGACTAAATCCGAAATCGTACGTGTGATTTACTAGATTTTCTCAATTGAGACATTCACTTGTTTAATCGATCCGAATCATTTTCTAACTCGCGTTGCCCATTCACAAGTTGTCCAGCGACTTCTCGTTCGGGACTTTCGAAGTCACGACCAACTAAGCGTGACGCGTTCTAAGGCTTTGCGCGATACCATTATGTCACGTCGACATACTCATTGTTACTCGTAATCCTCGATTTTCGCTCAAATGATTTCCAAGACTAATCATACACCACTCGGATTCGAGCCATCCGATCTAGTCCTCAATCACGTTCGCATCATTCGCTAAGACATCTTTCAGATTCGTTCGACGAATCTCTAGCGTAATCGCTCACGTCGTATCGGCGCACTAAGTCGTTCGCACTCTTCCTCAAAATCCGATCCAATTTTTCGTGTACGCCTAAGCGTTAGTTCGATAGCGTTCCTATCGATATACACTCTAAGTGTATCTCCGTTTCCCGACCGAACGATACTTGATATCGCTCGCAAATCGTTTGCACCAAAAGGTCGAGGTGCGCGACGTGCGGCACGACTTAGCCAAAAGGTCGTGTGCATAGCTATCCCGTACGGACTACACTCCGAGCTTGCATGCTCAATTGCTAGGTCGACGCAGGACTAGTTAGGCACGCACGCGACTTGCTAACATTAGCACGTGTTTTCTATCAAGTCAAGTTTGACATCGTTCGGCACAAAGGCCAACCGATGCGTTCGATTGAATGCTTGCACGAGCTTTTGAAAATATTTAGACTTATTGTGTGGACATGCCGAGGGACATTCGAGAGAGAGCGCACACTTCTTTTTCCAACGACGAGCTTTCAAAACTAAGAGATCGACATGAAGTCTAAGGACGTAAAGCCGTGCTCTGATACCATTATGTCACGCCCATCTCCCGTAGGAGCGATCGTCCTCGCTAAGGCGTGATGCCGAACGAGCCTAGATTGCGCTCGTGCAAGGCAGTTTCCTAACGGCCGATTACATCGACGGCGACGGAATCGTCGCACAGAAATCCCAAGCAGAAATATTGAAACATGCAGCGGAAATTTAAAAGGAAACACAAGTTATTCAAAAGAGCTCTTTATTGATATTGAACAATTAGATTACAATAGGCGCAAGGCCATGATTACAAGTCGCTCGTGCTCACTTTTCTCTCATTTTACAAGTCACTCTGCTCTCTCTCATCTCTCGATACAATGCTTGAGCCAGCGGAAGCTTCGGAAGGCAATGTCCATACATTATGTCCTGTATAAGTCTGGAGTCCACGCGGCCGCATGCTTCGAGTCGCCAAGGAACTCCGTGCCTCGACGCATCCAAGCGAGCTCCGCGCCACGAGCTTCTACATGTGCCTGCACATGAAGACTGTGTGGGTGTCAGTACTCAACTGTACTGGTGGAGTGAGCTCCTCGCCCACCCATACAAAACCGACACGTTCATTTACTTTTTGCAATACAAGTCTCTTTACGATTGTCTTTCTAGTCTTGCCTTAGGATCCATTTTAGAACAAGACGTCTCGGCCTATACTTAACGATGCAACGACGGGGTCGTGCAACGACGGGGTCGTGCCATGCCAACGTGTATTTCGATCGATGCAGTGCCTCATCGCTTATGTACTTGACCGAACTTCAACTCGGGACGGCAGGTTCGTGCCATACTCTATTCGTGCCTTCAACTTATTCGAGATAGCGCTTCGCCAAGGAGCAACTCATGTGAACTCGGCCGTGCCAAGACTTTCACCTAAACTCAAGTGCCGCTAGACCAATTCTCGTGCCAACGACGTCAAGGGGACGACTCGTACAGGTCGTGCCTCTAGACTTTGCTTAGACATGTTCGATACTTCAAGATTGAGGCCATGCCTCGCAACTTATCAAGACTTGTTCATGCTACCGCCTTGCGGCTTTCCTGTTCGACTCATAAACCCACTTAGACAAGACTTGTGAAACATAGTGTCGACTCCATGAACATCCGACGCCATCTATCGTGCTAAGCACGGTGCCTATGCTGCAGTCCAGTCTTAGGCCCAGACATTGTATTACCAACTAGACATACATTCAAGTTCTAGACTCAATCCAAAGGCATACACGCGGTTTGCCGCTATTTTGCCGACCCCTCTACATGAGCGGTCACTAGCAATGTCAAGCTATACTAGATCTTTGGCTCACGGTGACCCCTTCGCGTGGAGGTGCGAGCCCCACCGAATGGTCCCGTGGCATATACCGTAACTGTTCACTTCTATAGAGTCGCACCGTCGTTGAAGGCCGTACGGTGCCTTTCCCTCCAAGGCCAACTCGATCCCGGCGCCCCGGTGATCGGTCGAGGGATTCCCCTTGCGCGCAAGTTGTCCAATGACCATGCAAGACTCAACTCGATCTATCCAGTCCTTCCTTGTTCTACGACCATGCTTTCCATCTTTCTATCGGACTCCCAAGTAGCGGGACCGATCTCGTGTATGAGACTTATCAAGACTTAGCGAGACTTCCAAGTAGCGAGACCGATCTCGTGTGCGGGACTTATCAAGACTTAGCGAGACTCCTAAGTAGCGGGACCGATCTCGCGTGCGGGACTTATCAAGACTTAGCGAGACTCCCAAGTAGCGGGACCGATCTCGCGACAACGAGTCGCGTGGACTTCCTTCGTCCGTGGCACACTCTTTACTAAATTTACCGTGGCTCGTGCCTTAGATAGGCCTGGTTCTCTAGGCGATGCTATCGCTCAAGTCGTATACCTTATACGACGAGCCTTGCTCTCAAAGGACTACGCGACTTGACAACCGCAGATAGAGCGGGACAGTGCTAGAAATGGCTTTGATAGCCCAGCACGCACGCTAGACTAGACTAATTCATTCTCGTTACGCGGATTGGACCTACGCAATCTTCAAATTCGACCGTCACGCACGCTAAGTCATTCTCGAGTCCACCTTCGCTTCAAACCACAAGTCGAAGCACACAAATTGCCACGCCATGCTAGTTCAATCACCCCCGCTGTATGAATCACCATACCAGCGCTCACGCGGAGTGATCGCCCTATTCGGCGCGACGCATGTGCGAGGCTGGAGTTGCGCTCGCATAAGACAAGAACCTCAACGTTGTGGTTATCGACGAAGCAAATCCAAACATATCATTTTCATCCAAGTCAAGATTCCAATTTGATAGTCTGACCGTCATTCCTTTAACTAGAAAATCCTCGAGCCACGTCTATATTTTCCTCGACACGTTTCAATATCCCGAATATAGCATCCAGCGGAACAATGACCTTTTACACGATCGTCATTCGCCGAGTCAGAGTACCCCCGAGTTATCGCATATCGATCTTTGATACGCCTCAATACCATCGACGAAATGCGTAACCTGACGATCTTCCTTTGCAACCAATTTCGAGTCGTGCGACTGATGCTATTGTCCGAACTGGATATACCACAATTCATCGATATTCAAGATCACGTTCGATCGCTATTCCTCAAGCTAGTTTCAAGATCGTTGTCCAAAAACTCAAGTCGCATTTCATTTGACTAAATCCGAAATCGTATGTGTGATTTACTAGATTTCCTCAATTGAGACGTTCACTTGTTTAATCGATCTGAATCATTTTCTAACTCGCGTTGCCCATTCACAAGTTGTCCAGCGACATCTCGTTCCGGACTTTCGAAGTCACGACCAACTAAGCGTGACGCGTTCTAAGGCTTTGCGCGATCGCATCGCCTCGTCGACATACTCATTGTTACTCGTAATCCTCGATTTTCGCTCGAATGATTTCCAAGTTTAATCATACACCGCTCGGATTCGAGCCATCCGATCTAGTCCTCAATTACGTTCGCATCATTCGCTAAGACATCTTTCAGATTCGTTCGACGAATCTCTAGCGTAATCGCTCACGTCGTATCGACGTGCTAAGTCGTTCTCACTCTTCCTCAAAATCCGATCCAATTTTCCGTGTACGCCTAAGCGTTAGTTCGATAGCGTTCCTATCGATATACACTCTAAGTGTATCTCCGTTTCCAGACCGAACGATACTTGATATCGCTCGCAAATCGTTTACACCAAAAGGTCCAGGTGCGCGACGCGCGGCACGACTTAGCCAAAAGGCCGTGTGCATAGCTATCCCGTACGGACTACACTTCGAGCTTGCATGCTCAATTGCTAGGTCGACGCAGGACTAGTTAGACACGCACGCGACTTGCTAACATTAGCATGTGTTTTCTATCAAGTCAAAGTTTGACATCGTTCGGCACAAAGGCCAACCGATGCGTTCGATTGAACGCTTGCACGAGCTTTTGAAAATATTTAAACTTATTGTATGGACATGCCGAGGGACATTCGAGAGAGAGCGCACACTTTTTTTTCCAACGACGAGCTTTCAAAACTAAGAGATCGACATAAAGTCCAAGGACGTAAAGCCGTGCTCTGATACCATTATGTCACGCCCCGCTCCCGTAGGAGCGATCGTCCTCGCTAAGGCGTGATGCCGCACGAGCCTAGATTGTGCTCGTGCAAGGCAGTTTCATAACGGCCGATTACATCGGCGGCGACGGGGTCGTCGCACAGAAGTCCCAAGCAGAAATATTGAAACATGCAGCAGAAATTTAAAGGGAAACACAAGTTATTCAAAAGAGCTCTTTATTGATATTGAACAATTAGATTACAATAGGCGCAAGGCCATGATTACAAGTCTCTCGTGCTCACTTTTCTCTCATTTTACAAGTCACTCTGCTCTCTCTCATCTCTCGATACAATGCTTGAGCCAGCAGAAGCTTCGGAAGGCGATGTCCATACATTATGTCATGTATAAGTCTGGAGTCCACGCGACCGCATGCTTCGAGTCGCCAAGGAACTCCGCGCCTCGACGCATCCAAGCGAGCTCCGCGCCACGAGCTTCTACCTGTGCCTGCACATGAAGAATGTGTGGGTGTCAGTACTCAACTGTACTGGTGGAGTGAGCTCCTCGCCCACCCATAAAAAACCGACACGTTCATTTACTTTGTGCAATATAAGTCTCTTTACGATTGTCTTTCTAGTCTTGCCTTAGGATCCATTTTAGAACAAGACGTCTCGGCCTATACTTAACGATGCAACGACGGGTCGTGCAACGACGGGGTCGTGCCATGCCAACGTGTATTTCGATCGAGGCAGTGCCTCATCGTTTATGTACTTGACCGTACTTCAACTCGGGACGGCAGGTTCATGCCATACTCTATTCGTGCCTTCAATTTATTCGAGATAGCGCTTCGCCGAGGAGCAACTCATGTGAACTCGGCCGTGCCAAGACTTTCACCTAAACTCAAGTGCCGCTAGACCAATTCTCGTGCCAACGACGTCAAGGGGACGACTCGTGCAGGTCGTGCCTCTAGACCTTGCTTAGACATGTTCGATACTTCAAGATTGAGGCCGTGCCTCGCAACTTATCAAGACTTGTTCATGCTACCGCCTTGCTGCTTTCCTGTTCGACTCATAAATCCACTTAGACAAGACTTGTGAAACATAGTGTCGACTCCATGAACATCCGACGCCATCTATCGTGCTAAGCATGGTGCCTATGCTGCAGCCCAGTCTTAGGCCCAGACATTGTATTACCAACTAGACATACATTCAAGTTCTAGACTCAATCCAAAGGCATACATGCGGTTTACCGCTATTTTGCCGACCCATCTACATGAGTGGTCACTAGCAATGTCAAGCTATACTGGATCTTTGGCTCACGGTGACCCCTTCGCGTGAAGGTGCGAGCCCCACCGAATGGTCCCGTGGCATATACCGTAACGGTTCACGTCTAACGAGTCGTACCGTCGTTGAAGGCCGTACGGTATCTACCTTTCCCTCCTAGGCCGACTCGATCCCGGCGTCCCGGTGATCGGTCGAAGGATTCCCCTTGCGTGCAAGTTGTCCAATGACCATGCAAGACTCAACTCGATCTATCCAGTCCTTCCTTGTTCTACGACCATAGTTTCCATCTTTCTATCGAGACTCCCAAGTAGCGGGACCGATCTCGTGTACGAGACTTATCAAGACTTAGCGAGACTCCCAAGTAGCGGGACAGATCTCGTGTGCGGGACTTATCAAGACTTAGCGAGACTCCCAAGTAGCGGGACCGATCTCGCGTGCGAAACTTATCAAGACTTAGCGAGGCTCCCAAGTAGCGGGACCGATCTCGCGACAACTAGTCGCGTGGACTTCCTTCGTCCGTGGCACACTCTTTACTAAATTTACCGTGGCTCGTGCCTTAGATAGGCCTGGTTCTCTAGGCGATGCTATCGCTCAAGTTGTATACCTTATACGACTCTCAAGGGACTACGCGACTTGACAACCGCAGATAGAGCAAGACAGTGCTAGAAATGGCTTCGATAGCCCAGCACAACACTTGTCTAACTTATTCGGGCAACGACTCGACGAGCAAAGGCTACGCCGAGCTACGTATCGAGAGGACGGGCCATGCACGCGTTCGACTTGAACGACCAAGTTCTCGGGTGCCTAGACTTAAGCCAACAGCCGTGCAAGACGACTTAACTCGCGGGACGTGTGAAGGCTATGCCAAGCCTTGGACGACGGGACCGTGCATGCTTTATTAAGCATTCATGCGGACGACGCCTATGACTTAGGCTAATTCGAGTGTCGTGGCATCTTGACAACTTAAGCCAACTTCCTTCTCCCAAGCCACGGGAACGAAGGATCGAGTGTCATTTGAAAGCACGCTGAGCCGACTACTAAGCAGACCGTGGGACCATTTTCCATGTTCTAAGACATTCCGACGGGTCGGGATTATTCTCTTAGCTATGTGCGTTCGTAGCTTTTATATTAGCCTACTTGTGCAAGTTGAAAATATGCGAGTTATTAACTGCAGGCTAAGATGAGGCAAGTTCATCGAAACTATCCCACCTGAGTGAGGAGTCGCCTCGACTGAGCGAGCCTTCGAGCAGCCGTTGCAAGGCTAAGTCCGAACGCCGTCGACGTTTCGATTCCTCCGATTGACTTTGCGGGACGGGACACTACAACAGAGCATCATTAGAAGTGCCTCACTGCGTCGCCCATATAATAAAATGTTTCTTAAACACCCCGTTCAGATCCAAAACGCACAAAGTCCATATAACTGAATGAACCCTTAAGAATCTTTCTCATCTCAACAATAAATCAATAGGCCTCATCAGTTGAACTCTTGTAAACACTCATTCTGCCTAAAAGCGGATCCATCTTCAACTAACAGAGTAAGAAAGACAATCGATGAAGCCAAATCCTTGCTCTTGGCAAGTTCAATCATAGCATAAAGAATCCCAACCATAGTTTGCAGTATCGGCCAATACCGATCAGATACGGTTTGGCATGTTCCGATTCGATATCGACCAATACCCGATACTGACATTGGGTGTCTCTTTTCCAGTCAATTCGACAAAGAAAATTGAACGAAAAAGACCAATCAACAAGCGTGTAAAAGCATGGTAAGGTTGTAAAAGAAGAAAACTTATCTATCGTATGTAAACAAATAGGTAAGGGTGACTACTATTTCATTCAATTTCAAAACTACTAAGAAATCAACACTAAAAATATTAAAATTATGCCTAAATGTATAAAATATATTTTCTAAAATGCTAATAATTTATTAATAATTATTTGTTTTCCGATACCAAAAAATCCGATACTCCGATCCGAAACCTCCGATACTGCCGATACCGCCGATCCCGATATTCATTGGAATGGTCCGATACCGATTCCGATACCAATTCCGGTACCGATACTGCAAACCTTGATCCCAAAAACTACTGTTGTACAGAAGAAAATGCAGATATCTTAATCAATTCGAGTCCAACATAATGGAGACTGACAAATTAACAAAGCCATTACCCTGATATATAAGCAGTACAGCCACCCACCAAGTTGGCTGCACCTATTATTCAACACAAGGCTCAAGATTGTGACATAAGTAGGAATGTCAGATTAACAAGCCATCTGAAAGCAGCTCAAATTTCTCGATATTTACATAAATTGAGGTTTGATTAAAGAGTGAACGGTTGAGCGTAAGTGTAGTTTGAAATAGTAAACAAGGGAAGCTCATAGATAACTTGATTTTCATCTTTTGCTCACTTATTTGATTACATGCTCGTTTTAGATACATGTTGTTTACTGTATTTACTTCATTTTCTTTATAAGTCAACTAAATGGTGGCTCAGGTCGTAATAATGGAATTACAATTTTGGAGATCTCGAGTTCAATTCTGACTATGAACATCTTCTTTTATCATATCCCCTTAAATTTTAAGTTCCCCCAACCAAATTTTCTAGGTCCGCCCTGGATATTGGTAATTTCTTATCCCGTGATCGTCCCGTCTTCTTTTGTTGGCTTAAATACCCGGGGATTACAACAAACTAACTCTCAACAAAAGTCATGTCAAATTTTCCTTATAACATGCTAGGAATAACATCAAATGGTGCGGGAGAATTAGACTGCTATAGATGTCAGACAATAAAGAGGCATGTTTGTCTATCGTGACCTTCACAGCAAAATATGGATATGGTGACACACGGACACGACACCCATTCTATCTGTACAAGTGTCTGTGCAGTGTCCAATGCGTCTGACACAGGATAACAATTTTAATTTGTGTCAACCTGCCTTCATATGAACTCATGTAATCTTATAGCTAAAACAAATGAATTCTGTTGAAGCATAATAACCCAAATCAGCTGCGAGTAATGCCACCCAGCTAGCTTCTTATACTTGTATCAAAAATTCCTAATTGCCAATGCCGTTATAGAGACAAATTCCCAACACTCTAGACTCGCATGCACACACTAGGAATCACGGACACTTCAAAAAACGGTGCTATGTCATGTCTGGACACTGTAAAATACACTATGACAGTTCAAAATTGTTGCTGTGCCAGTGTCGCAGTGTTCGTATTGTGTCTTATTCGCGCGTGTACATAGCTCAAACGCAAGAACATACCAATTAATCAACGAAAAATTACAAAAAACGACTAGTTTATGCACCACCTATCAAAACCCTAACAAACACAAATTTTCTGAAGAAAGCTGAACATAGAAGGGAACGATGCATTACCGCGTCTTCAGCATTAGAATGGTGCTTGTAGATGGAGCAGAGGAACCGGCACCGGTCGGCGAGCGACCGGAAGTCACCTCTACGTTCGGTGGCGAAGGCGACGGCCGCGCGGTGAAGCTGGTCGAGCTCGGTCCGGATCGCCTTCTGGAAGAAGAGGAAGATCAGGATCGGCGAGTTCTCCGCCGACGACACGTTCTTCGCTACCGCCGGCGCAGAAACCCCGGCAGCCGGCGACGAGGAGGAATGGAGGATGCGGATGGAATCAGGGCGAGGACGCCGTCCCCCGCCACTGGCGCCGCCATGGATGGAGTCCTCCAGAGAAATTAGGGTCAGGGTTTAGAATGGAGAGAAAAAAATGGAATGGACGAAGAAGGAGAGCTTCTTCTTAATTCTTTTCCACCTGCCGGTGATAAAAAGAAGGAGAAGAGTATTTATAGGAAGTGACACGTGGGCGCCAGTGAGACGAGCGACACGTCGGACTGCGGGTTGGGGGGCCGGGGCGGGATGGAGGCGGACGGGGACGGCACGTGTGGAACGCACGAGTGGGAGAGTGGAGTGGCTGGCGCCGCGAGCCCCGACTACACGAAACTACTCGACCTTTCCAGAAGTTGGTTTAGCATGAGTCCTCAAAAATTAAAAAACAAAAATCAAAATCAAAATATTTCTAGGTTTATAAAATCAAAATCTTACTATTTGCTTCAAAATCCCTAATAATCAATAATTCCAAGAGAATGTCACGAGATTTGATCCGACTTGGTACAATTTATCTGAATTTCTTCTCTATTATTTTGAAAAACATCAAACAAATATTTAGTAGCACCGAGATAAATAAAAAAAATATTGTTCATATGTGACTCGAACTATTCTATTAATTATTTTTTGAATGTAAATATGCGTAACGTACATGATTTTGTGCACGTTGTGTTGCATGACATTTAGGCCAATTGTCTCCAACTTTTCGCACACCCATGTCTCATATGTGATTTGATTTTGAGATCGTTTGCATAGTCAAGGAGGTTATACCTCTCCTCATTGACCACAAGTGTCAGTTAAGTTCGTACAAACGAAAGTATGCTAATGAGCTTTTTTTATTGCAATATTGGCTACCTGAGTTATATAAAACTTGAGATGGTCATTCTCAAAAGTAACCATCCAATCAACAACTGAACTACAAAGTTATTTCGAATTAAGTCCAGTCCACGCCTAAGTCATGCTCAATCAAGCCAACGTCGAAAAATTAAGTAGCCCAGCAGACATGTTTAGTTGCAGGCTCAACTCCGTCTAACCCAGAAGATGACAACTATGGGTACCATTTCTCAGCCCAGCTCCCACTAACATGTACACACATGAGGGAGTGCATTATCAATCAGACAAACGTTTAATTTTTTTTGAAGACAACTTAGTTTATGGGATATTATAAGGGCTAATTAGCGTTTTCGTTTTAAATTTTATATTAACTTAGAATTTAAACTATAGCATTTTGATAAAATAATTTGAATCTTTTTTTTTTTTTTTGGATTTTCTTTATTATACCCTAACGTGTTAATTGTTGTCATTTACTCATTTTTAGAGTATAATAAAAATATAAAAATAAAAATATAGAATTTAAAACAAATTCAATTAGATATCTCATAGTTTAAACTAAAATTTCAATTAGTATGGGCTAAAAATGAAAAAATAATATAGAATTAGCCCTATAAAACAACTTAAATTATAAGCCGATATAAATTCAGTGTAAAAAAAAACGCTAATTAGTACATAGTAAAATAGGTTTTGTAAGGAAATTAATACATAACATTTTTTATTTTAAAAATTATTATCGATACTTAATAAACATTAAAAAAAATAATATTGCATTGGAAGTTGGAACTCGATCTGGTTTGATACAACCCGGTTCGGAAAACCACGTCTGGGTGAACCAAAATAGACCAATTCTCCAAATGTAAATATTAGCCCGAACCGAAACAATTGAACCCCAATTTCCACCACGACCATGGCTTCCTCTTCTTCTTCCTCCTCCACCTCTTCCTCCCTAGTGGACTCCCTCTTCCAGCACTCCCTTGCCGACCTCATCAAATCCCTCCGCTCCACCCCTCCCTCCGCCGAGGCCTCCGTCCTCTCCTCCTCCCTGGCCTCCATCCGCCGCGAGCTCTCCTCCCCCGACCCCGAAACCAAGTCCGTCGCCCTCCAGAAGCTCACCTACCTCACCTCCCTCCACTTCCTCCCCACTTCCGCCCCACCTCCCTGGTCCCACTTCCCCGCCGTCTCCCTCCTCCCCTCCCCCCTCCTCACCCACAAGCGCTCCGCCCACCTCTTCCTCTCCCTCTTCCTCCGCCCCTCCTCCACCGACCTCCTCCCCCTCTCCACCCACCAGCTCCACAAGGACCTCACTTCCTCCTCCGAAATCCTCACTTCCCTAGCCCTCTCCTCCCTCGCCTCCGCCGCCTCCCCCGACCTCTCCCGCCACCTCGCCCCGGACCTCGTCCCCATCCTCTCTCCCGCCGCCCGTCCCAAAACCCGCTCCCGCGCCACCGCCGCGGCGCTCTCCGTCTTAGCCCTCTCCCCCGACTCCGTCCCGCTGATCTTCCCCCGCCTCGTGGACAACCTCTCCGACCCCCTCACCCTCTCCGCCGCCGTCAACGTCTTCTGCGAGCTCTCCGCCGCCGACCCCCGGTCCCACCTTCCCCTCGCCCCCGACTTCTTCAAGATCCTCTCCGGTTCCAACAACAACTGGGTCCTCATCAAGATCGTCAAGATCTTCTCCCGCCTCGCCCCCCTCGAGCCGCGCCTCGCCAAGCGCGTCGCCGATCCGATCTGCGACTTGATAGCCAGGTCGAACGCCAAGTCCTTGGTCTACGAGTGCATTCTCGCCATCTTCACCAGCTTCAGGGACTGCGACAGGGCGGTCAGGGTCGCAGCTGATAAGCTGAAGGACGAGTTCTTGAGCTCGGACGACGATCCGAATCTTAGGTACCTGGGGCTGCGCGCGCTGTCCGTGCTCGGGAGCAACGGGCACTCGTGGGCGGTGGAGGCGAACCGGGAGGTGGTGGTTAGGTCGTTGATGGACCCGGATATGAATATCCGGCACGAGGCGCTGAATCTCGTGATGGGCATTGTTCTGGAGAGCAATGTCGTGGAGATAACCCTGCTTTTGGTCGGGTACGCGCTCCGGTCAGATCCCGAGTTTGCAAACGAGATTATCGGTGCTATTTTAAGGGTTTGCGGCAGGAACTATTATGAGATAGTTGAGGATTTTGATTGGTACGTGAATGTTCTTGGCGACTTGGCGAGGAACCCGCACTGTTGGATGGGGGAGGAGATCGAGAGGCAGCTTGTGGATATCGGGCTGAGGGTGAGGGATGCTAGACCGGAGCTCGTCCGCATGGCGAGAGATCTGTTGATTGATCCGGCGTTGCTCGGGAATCGTTTTCTAGATAGGGTTCTCTCTGCGGCGGCTTGGGTCTCGGGGGAGTATGTGGAGTTCTCGAAGAGTCCGTTGGAGCTATTGGAGGCTCTGCTGCAGCCGAGGACTAGTCTTCTGTCACCTTCGGCGAGAGCTGTGTATGTCCAGGCCGTGCTTAAAGTTCTGGTATTTTATTTTGATTCTTATATCGAGCAAACTGGCACAAACGCTAATGGTGATGACAGTGAGAATAACTATGGCGTCGAGAGTGAAGATGGTGCCAGCACTTCTCAACAGCCAGAGAGCAGGAAACCCTTCACACATGAATCTACTGTGTACATTTTGAATTTGGTCGAGAAGTCGATAGGGCCACTATCGGAATGTCATGAAGTGGAGGTGCAGGAGAGGGCACGGAATGTGCTCGTTTTGATTTATATGTTGAAACAGAGTCAGGATTGGGGAAAAGATGAAGAGGGTTCGAGTAGTGATAGCAGGATTCATGAGATTGTGAAGCGCATGAAAGGGGTATTTTCCGAAGAGCTAGGTCCAGTCTCTGTTCATGCCCAGCAAAAGGTTCCTGTTCCCGAAGGGCTCATTCTTAAGGAAAATCTTGCCAATTTAGCAACAATTTTGGGCGAGGATGATATTGTTCCAACTTCATCCACTTTGTTTACTCACGGAAGCCATCATCGTAGAGAAATCGAGGAAGAATCTGAACCAGGGACAGAGTCAACATCTTTGCTTGCTGAACACCGTAAGCGTCATGGCTTGTATTATCTTGCTCCTGAAAAAGATGGAGCTGAATTGAATGATTACCCGAAGGCTAACGACCCGTTGTTATCGGTCAGCCAAGGTGGTGATGCTGTGGATGAACTGTTGAAGCTGACTGAGAAGTCGCTTATCCCTAGAAAGGCAAAAGCCACGAAGCCACGTCCAGTAGTAGTGAAATTGGATGAAGGAGATAGTATGCCGACGTCTTCCAAGCCCGTGTCAGAATCAAAGGATGATATATTGTCTGGTGCAATTCGGGAGGTTCTTTTGGGAAGTGAAGGAAGCAAGCCAACATCATCTCAAAAGGTAGCTTCGGAGAAGTCGTCTAGGAGAAAGTCAAAGGATGTGCCGGTAATTAGTGACACTCTCTCTCAGCCCAATGAAAATTTGGGTGAGATTGAACAAGGGAGTTCAAGTTTAAGGAGGAGCAAACATCATAGACACGGTAAAGAAAGGCATAGAAGTCACCACGAAAAGGAGGATAAGGAAGGGACAAGTCATACAAGCCGGCAAAGTGACAGGCACCATCATGGAAAACACAAACATAGACAAAGAGCAGATGTTCCTTTTGCTGTTGTGCCCCAAGCACCAGTCATCCAGGATTTTCTTTTATAGTTGATGCGTTCTACTTGGATTCATGTTTTTGTTGTGTTTGTGAAGAAACTTTTCCTTTGTGTGACGCAGACTGTTGTGCTTGTTAAGAGGTCAGCTAGCTTGATTTTCCCTCTCCTGGTTCTTGTTACATAGTTTCCTTTACAGCTTAGGTAGTTTCTTTTACACGAAAACATCTTGTAGCTTGAATCGTGTCTTATTAAAGCCTTATCCCAGATGATCTACGTTTGTTATTTTTTGACCTTTTAAATTTCAATAAATGTTTTTTATATGCAAAACATTAATAGGACATCTGGAATTACCAATTTCAACACAAATATGAGATAACAATAGAAGTAGACAGATACCATAAAATGCATCTTAGATGGATACTATAGAATGTTCAATGTATCGTGAAATTGAATCCCCTCATGTATTATCCTCACTTTTTTATTTGAGTGCTTGATCATTTCAGTTACTTGTACCTAGAGAAAATAATTATTCATGATTATTTAAAGGATCTTCCTAAATTTTTGGAATCATATTGAACATACCATATGAAGCACGAGTACTCCATTTAGGAAGGCGTACTGGTACTCCTTGGGTACTTACAAACCCAAATTTTTATTCCCAATTCTAATTTTGGCTACTTCTTTGGTACTTTGCGTGTGCTTTTCTAATTGCAACTCATTAGATATGACCATGTGTTTCAAAGCACAACTTGCATACTTTTATTTTAGAACTCAAACTTTCTTAATTTGTAAACTTAAACTACATTTGATTCGTTTAGACTAAACACTAGGCTTACAGTACATCATTTTTGTCTAAATTCATTTGAGAACTATGGTGAAGAAATTTACCCTCTTAACATATATATATATATATATATATATATATATATATATATATATATATATATATATATATATATGCACTTGAATACCCTCAATTTTGTCCTATATGTTCACTTGGCTACCATGAATTCTTTATCTTCATATTTATATCTTAAACTTTGTTTTATTACTTAAATACCCTCAACTGTATGAAATTGTCAACAAAAGAAAGTAAATGACATTTATAACCCCGATGCCACCAAGAAGATGGTGGTGGTGTTGGTACTGACGAGAGAAGGGGGGGGGGGGGGGGGGGGGGGACTGCTCAATGTTGCAAGAGGGGAGGGGTTGACGGTCGGTCGGTAGAGGCACCAATTGGAAGAGGAGAGAAAGAAGATGACGGTTGTGGATTCATTCGGGTTTAGGGAGGAAGGAGATGATGATGGATTAAGGTGAGAAGATGATGATGGTGAGTTACAGTTTGGGATAAAGAAGATGATGGTGGTGGGATACAATTTGGGGATGAGGAAGGAGGAACAAGATGATGTTTTTGGAGTTAAGAGTTCAGTGATGAAAGGACAAAGATGGCGGTGGATTAGGATTTCAGGGCTAAGGGTGAGGTATAAATGTGAACAAAAAAGGTCCAGGATAACAAATTGAACACAGGCAAATTCGAGCGTATTGATATGTAACCGGATATTACATATCAACCGTATCCGTACCTTACGGAGCTATACATGGATGATGTGAGCAGTCCAAAAGTAATGAGCGGTAATATTGATACATAGCCGGAAGAAAAAGTTGGACTGTGCAAAGGTGGTGAGTGCAATTAGTTATGTTGCCGGTCAATACAGGGAATTTTCTATAGCCACTTGCATTGTCAAACATCACAGATTGGTGACTGCATGCAAGTCATTACACCCAACACCAATTGTGTGACTGTCAGTCATGGTTGATGCAATGATGAAATCTACGGTACATAAATAATTAAGATATGAACAATATGTAAGTGATTAACCTTTACTTTTCTGGATGGAATTGGAGTTATACTTTTCTACAAAAAGTACATCAAACCTCAACTTGATTTCTAGGTTGGAACAAACGTAGGAGAAATATATGTAGACTCGCCATTTGTAACTATCACACTGATGTAGCTGTGTACGGACAAGAAGAGTATGCCACGTTGGTGTGGACCTTGTGGTCTGGGAGGTGTCTGGTGGAAACACTGATGTGATTGGACGTGCTGCACGCGTTTAAAAGTCCATGCGGCTGGTGCAGTGTGAAATTCAACAAGAAGTACATCGTAGACAATGGATAAACTTGAAGATTTTCTGTTATTATATGCAAAGGACAATATGAGAGCTGCTTGGTTGGTCAATCAGTATTGGTAATAAACTTCCAATTTCTCAATTTGTAATTGTATCGATCTTGCAAAACGAGATCACTTTCATCAAGAAGAATGGGCGTATCTGGCCAAGGATAGGCTTTGAGTTGTCAATTTCTCTGTTCTACCTAGTCAGATAACTTATCAAGGTAACTTTCCTTCATGGGGAGTGCTTTCAAACTTTGTGGTGGTTGATGTTTTTGACTGAATTTATGAGATATGATATGTTGACTTGGGCTATGTATATTGAGCTTGACTTAGCTTAGTGTGTTAAACAAAGGAACTGCATCTAAGTTGGTTTCTCTACTTAGTTTACTACTTGAATTGTTCATAGAATGGTTTTATTGTGCTGAAATGCAAGTTAGGTCCTGTTTTGTCCATGATATTATCTTAATTGAAACCTTAGAATCCTATATTGCATGAATTTTTTTCTGTAAGGATTTCCAAAATGTAAATTGGCAAATTATTTGAATTGTTGCTTTCTGCCCTGTTATGATTATGGAGTTCATTCTGGCTTTTCAAATTAAATATGTATCCTCAAACAAAATGTATTACATTTTCCTCCATTTTCTATATGTAGGTGAGTGGGCCTCTTAAAAAGGTTCCTCATATGCATACCTGTCTATGGTTTCTGTTTTGCCTTGTCGTTAACTCATCTGAAATTTGACCTATTCGCTGTTTCAGTGTTCGGATCTGTTGGTTCTGGCCACATAATGATTTATAGTTAATTGTGTACTGCAATTAATAAGAAAAATATGAAA
>JANAVB010041219.1:4478934-4806783 GCA_029216955.1 Iris pallida
AAATAGAGGAAGTTTGATGAAATCGAGATGCTTCTACTTCAGTTATTGCTATTGGTCTTGATTAATAATCTATTTGTTTTTTCCAGGATCCGTCGTCATTTATGCTGTGACCTTTACATCTATCATTTATCCCACGAAACATGTGTTAGCTTTGAGAAAGGTGACCAGTTATACTTATTTCTTGGCTAAAGCTTGGTTATTACATCAAGCACTTTGCTTTTTTGGATGACACTGGCATAAGGTTACTGTAGCTCTTAGTCCTTTCCATCCATCAGAGGTTAATTGTGACACTAGCACGAGAAAAATCACTCTATATATAGCTTTCTCATTTCCTAAATCCTGCAAACAGAATATCAAGATTCCTATGGTCCACTTTTTACTTTGTTGGTATTTTGGTCTTGTCGCCAATAAAATGGAATAGGTGCTCAAAGTGTCTCTAAAATTCCAACTCAAAGTTGAAAATGACACTAGCTATAGCTTCCCTTTCTTAAGAAATGCACATGAAATGTTCTACCATTTTCCAAGATAAAAGATACTTTAGGACAACCGTAGAATGTAGATCCTTGATCTATTACTGGAAGTGCAATAAATCTTGATATTCTAAGCTTGTGTTTTCTATACATTGGCATGATTATGATTGTATCCTAAAAATACATACTGATCTCCTCTGATCATTTGATATTAACAATCTAGTGGAACAGGAGCATTTGTCGATAATCGACACCGGTGAGTGAGGTTCGCTTCTATGGTTCTCATTCTCAGTAGCCATATGATCTATAGATTGAAACTGCAGCAGCTTTTGTTGTATTATTAGACTCGGTTTGCTGCAAGTTGCAATCGTGTTTGCTTACTGAGCAAAACTAATTACCTCATCATAACAGAAAACTAACTTGCACATCATTTCAAGCCAGTAAGAAAAGCTACCTAAGCAGGTTCAGATTGACATTTGAAACAAAAGGTGTATACCTCAAATTACACAAAAAGAATAACCTTATACTGTACAAAGCTTCAGAAAACTGCAGAAGGAACAGGACAGAGAAACAAGGTGAAGAACGTTTCTTCTTTCACTTTGAGTGAGAGCAGAGAGACATATATAGCTAGTAATTTTCTTCTCGTCCACCTCGCCTTCGATTTGGCATCATGCAGCAACTTCCAGGCTTCATCTTATATTACCTCCCCCCTGAACTAGCAGTTCTGGAGTTGTTCCAACAAGTTTACGGCATTGAAGGGCCACTGTTTCTTCTAGGTCTTGATGCTGGCATGGCCTTCGGATTGGTAAACCAGGTGGTGTAGAGGAATTGCTTGTGTGGGCCGTCGTGGTTGCAGATTAGCCGCAGCTTTTGCCTCTCTCTCATCCATCTAATTAGTATCTTCATGTGCCTTTTGCTCGACAATCCCCTTAAACCAACTCCCTAAAACATTTCGGCACACGCCAGTCAGTAAGTTGTATCTTTGCAAATGTAGGACATAAAGAAGTATCATGAGTAAAAAAGACTCTTAGCATGCATGGCATTCAATTCCCTACTTATCACATTATATGTCATCATCATACTAACTTAACTAAATCAGAAGATTGAAAATTAAAAACATAATAAAAAATTAATAACAGGGGTTCGCAATATTGTTATTCCCGAAACAGACCTTAAATGGAAATCTCGATCTCTTTGTGAGACATGGAGATGAATACTTGCCCTCTTTGTGAGATGCGAGGTTGATGACTCGGTCTCTTTGTGAGAACCAGAGTTGAAGACACGGTCTCTTTGTGAGAACCGGAGTTGATGAAGACAACTTTGCTGGGGTGATGAAAATCACCGTTGCTCAAAGCAAGATTCGTCCTACTACGATTTGCTCCAAGGAACCAGCAAGTTCGAAAGAACTTCTGGAACGCTCGCTGTCACCTCCTTTCACGAACTCGCTGAACTCCAATGGCAGCGGCGACACAACTCTCTTCTTATCTTAATTTTTGAGTAGTCTGTCAATGAAGGCACGAAGAGACTATTTATAGAGTTCGACCGAAACCCTAATCTCTAATGCTGGTCGTAACTGATTGCGAAAAGATAGGAGCGAATAATGAAAGATTTGAATGAATTAAATTCAAATCCCACAAAATATGGATCTGAATAATTGACTCAATCCTTCTATAACCGCTCAAATCTTCCAATCAGCCACAACATACGCCACCTGCGCCCCCAATGTCCACTCAGCACGTCAGCTCGTGCGCAGCCCCGCAGCAGCGCATGCGCGCATAGCTGCGCTTAGCCCGCGCAGCCCCTGCGACTCGCGCATAAGACGAGCGCATCATAAGCGCACAAGGCGCCATACGTCGATGCTGACGTGCTAGCGCCGCTGCATAGCTGCGCTTAGCCCGCGCAGCCCCTGCGACTCGTGCATAAGACGAGCGCACGAGCGCATCATAAGCGCACAAGGCACCATGCGCCGATGCTGACGTGCAAAGTGCTAAGTGCGTCAACAAAGCGCCACTTTGCGCCCTTGAGCTCGAGCCCGAGTCCGAGTCCGAGTCGCTAAGCCCCTTCGGGGCTTAGCTCCATAGGAAAATAATCCCATAAGCATGACAAAAAACATGAATGCTTTTTTCTGGAGTTAGCCTTCTTTCCTCTAGAAAAACACCCCCACATGGCACCCATGTGCCTCTCCACACCTCATGTGATTCTCTCAACACAAGCAAAGCTTTATATAGAGATACAATCCATTTAGCCTAGGCAATGTGGGACTATCTTTCAAGTCTCTAAGGCAAAACACCAACAAATATTGGTATCGGAATCGGTTTCGGACCCTTCCTGTGAGTATCGGGATCGATGTTATCGGCGGTTTCGGAACGGAGTATCGAATGTTTTGATATCGGAAAACAAATAATTATTAGTACATTATTAAAAAAACTAAAAAAATGTTTTTATATATTTAGGCATTATTTTAAGTATTTCCTAGACATCATTGACGATTGGTTTATCAGCGATAGATAAGTTTTCTTCTTTTACGTTTCTATAACCTTACCATGCCTTTGCACCCTTGCTGATTGATCTTTTTCATTCAATTTTCTTCCGAATTGACTGAAAATGAGACCCTCAATGTCGGTATCAGTTGGTATTGGATTGGAACATACCAAACCATACCGGTATCAGCCGTATCGGATCGGTATCGGCCGATACTGCAAACTATGTACTAAAAATCAAGAAAAATTTAACTTGTTAAGTCATAAAGTAGTTCATTCTCAAACCCCATGAAAATCCAAGTGCTGGTATGTATGCATGATCCTTTATTTTAGAACCCATGAATTAGTGCATTTGACATGCAGGGGTCTTGTTATAGTTATACAACTAACTGTTGTCGGGGAATGTAGGTCATCTTCCACTTCTTACCTGAACGGACAAGGTTAACTTGGTTAATGTTCCAGAGGGGATTGCAGGGATAGACACACGGATAGCTTTTCGCTCACAAGCGTGAATAAGCCAGTGCGCCAATTCGAGGCTCTTATGGGAGCACAAACTGACAAATTTTATGCCAATAGGGAGAGAGGTGGTGTCCAGGTTTGTAACTACATGTTCAGTTGTGTTATACATAAAACTTTTCATGGCAAAACCGAAATCCAGACTGAAACCAAAATCCAAAACGCAACTCCAGAGCAAAGGCCAAAACCAAAACAAACTATTTAAGAGTTCTTGAGGTCACCATGCCTTATAACCCTATAAGAAGAATTCACCTGTTACAAGATGGATAATTCCGGGGCACCCTTATTGATTGGTATAATCATGTTGTACATAACAAGGTACATATAGAAACTTCACCTCCTACACCTTAAAGGGGTAGGAAATGACAATAATCAAGAAGAAGGCTGAAAGTGTGTGGAAATGGTAAAGAAAAAACCACCACCATAGCAAAAACATGAAAACTAACTTTGATTCTACATGCTCCCCATCCAGGAAGCTACCGGAGAGCATATGTCTATATCACCCACTACCACCTCAGATTTGTGACTAACCGTTTGAACATAAAACAGAGACTAATTGGGGGTTCTCATTTGCAATTTCCCGTTAAAAATTGCGTACCTGCAGTGAACTCTGTTTGTGTTTCAGACTTCGGGCTCTAGCATTTTGTAATAAAATGAATGTTTGGTTGGTTGGAAAAAATATATGGTGAAGGAGAGCAAGAAGACAAAAATTGGTACCACGTTTTGATCAGTAATAGGAAATTACTATATGTATAAAAATGATATGTCAATAAATGCAGTAATGTCATGTTCTTGGGATTTAAATGATACTCGACCCATCCAAGCATCTATTATGAAGTACATCATATATTTCATTTCATGCTTTACTCACAATAACCAAAAAAATTCAAATCTGTGTCCAAACCTTGGCTTTCCATTGGCGGAAATGCTTTCCATAAAATGGGCGTAAGGCTGCTTATTTCTTGATCATCCTCAGACCTTGCATTGGTGAGAGTGTCACAGAAATGGAATGCCCTTATTATCTATATCCAAACAGAATTACTCTATCTACTACATAGAACAAATAAGAGAGGTGTCCATGATTAATCTGTTGCAAACATCCTAACTGGATCCTCTCTGCCCCACTCTAGAAATCAAGAGTCAAAAGTTTGTCCATATTAAGGAACACCAATGATGCGACAATCTGGTTTGAAATGCAATCTGAGTAATGGTTTAATAGGATTACCACCCTCGTTAGTTTGAAATGAATTCTTCCCTAGTTTGTTGGAAACAGATATCTATAAACAGATGAAAGGGCAAGCCTGTTGGGGTTTAACTATTTGGTCGGAAAGCACAAAACCGAGTTTGACCACTCTACTTCCAAATGGTATGTAAAATCCCCATCTTTGCCAAAATCATATACAAACAACAAGCTTTATGCCAACTTTTTTAGAGTTGGCTATGAGAATATTTTTCTTATAATTCAAGCAAGTTAAGGGCCACAATCCCCTGTACCATAAACAAAAACCACATCCTTCTTTACTGTCCGAATCCAAGTTCATTTAGTCCTACACCAGTTCTCGCAGCTCCTTGGACTAATATCTCATCACTCCTGGGTAACGGTCTATCTCGGGAGTACCAGAGCAACAAGCGGTGCACTGAGGATCATTCAATCTAATTCAAGGCTAGCGTCTCTTATGCACCTTCGTACCCAATGCCACTTCTAACCTTAATTCATTTCCTCGTGTATTTATTTTTGCTTATAAAAATTGAATTATCTACCATATTTGTCTTATTTTTTCCAACAACTTCAATCCTCTATAAAACCTAGCTGGCAAGTATTTACTATTTAGGCCTGCCTTCTGGATATGACGTTTAAGCTCGGACAACCAAGAAGCATTGCATAAAGAGTCTAGACGAAGAAGTAAGTCTATACAATTTTTTACAGGAGATTGAGATTGCATTCATCTAATATGACACATTAAGCAACAGAGTGAAACTGAACCAACTAGGGCTGTATGTCATAAATTACCGAGGAATCTTCTGCGCCATTAATGCAATTTTTGAGAAGTTTGATAGTGTGGCGAACTCCATCCAATAATACATCGTCGTGGGATCTTGTCCGTGTCCGTGTCCGTGTACGTGTTCGTGTCCGTGTCCGTGTCGCTTTTACACTGATGGTGATGGTGATGGGGGAAGAGAGTTGTTACTTTGAGGTGTTCCCATGCGTCGGCGATGGTGAGGGGTCCGTGCTCCTTGACGACGTCGAAGATGGCGCTGGTGATGGTCTGAGTCTGCTCCGGTGCAGTCTTCGGCTCTATCGGCTTCATCGCTGGCTTCCCCTTCTTCCCGCCCGCCGCCGCCGCCGCCGCCGCCGCCATCATACGCACCGCACTACCCAACATTTTCCCTTTCCTATTCTCTCTCCCTACTTAATAGAGGAAGACATAACAAGTAACAAAAATGTGGTTAATTATTTCCTTAAATACCCTCAAGTTTCACATATTTGTTTTTTGTTTCGCAGAAAAAGGACTAGCAGTAGCAGCTAGTTTGATTCATGTTTGAATAGGAGGGTTTATTGTTACCATGGACATCTTAGACCAAACAGCAAACAAAATCTATTTAATTTCTAGTGATTGTTATTTTCATAGTATGAAAATAATTGCCAAAAAATGACAAGTGTCAAATGCTCATGGGAACAACATTTGGCATTTAATTATCATTTTAAATAGAATTATTTTTTATTTCAAATGAGAATCAAACTAGCAATAGTTGGACCTATTTGCTCATAAAACAAAATTAACAAAAAATATTTCTATCTTTTATTTTTCTTCTAAGTTTGCATATTTGCTCCACACAACATTAAATTTGAATTTGTAAATCTAGTTGTGCCTTCAGATCCGGAGGAGGAGGTTCATGTAATTTCCATAGTTTTAAGGAATTTTCCGTAAATATGTATCCACTATTGTAATCTTATTGAAAAGACTGCAAACCAAAAACAGCAGTGATTTGCTAAATTAAGATAACAGACGAGTAAATGCAGGAAAGTTGAGGACGAGGTCAGAAAAGAGTAATGCTACAGTTACAACAAAATGCTTACAACCTTCATCCATTGCTGACATGTGGGCCATGGTCCACATGTCAGCACATGGGTGAGTGGTTGTAAAAGGATTGTAAAAATTTGGTAGTAGACTTAGCATTATTGGGTCAGAAAAATGGTAATGCAACAGCATCCATCCAAAACCTTAGACTAAACACACTATCAGGTGTTTCTATTTTACAATTTTAAAATTTGCCATTAGCTCCCAAGTATAGGAAAGTTGAAGATGAGCATAGGAAGGTCAGGAAAATAGGAACTCTTAACCAGAAGGATTCTGTAAATAAGGTTTAGTAAAATCTTGTTACATCCAAACAAGTTGCTGCAACTCATATAACACTGCACCAGATATAAGGTGGCTGAATTCCAAAAACCATCCCAGTATGCAACTGTTTTTTCGAATAACACATACACACCACAAGCCCAACCCGACAACTGCCTAGCTTGGAGAAGAAAGTGTAGAAAAATATTGTTCCTCCGTGAGATCGAACCCACCCAACCAGGAAGAATAGAATGCCTCCTTTAAGTGTTTGGCAGTATGTAACTGTTAAATGCCATCAGCGTTGCCGTAATAAGAAGGTGTTGAGCAGTACCATGTTTTTCCATTGACTACCATCTACAACAAGGCACGGACAAAGCATATTCACACAATGCACATAAACAATCGTTCAAAAGCAACAACTAATCATCAGTTTCTTGTGTAGTTCTTTCTGGATAATACATACATGGATGCCTCATCTCTCCCCAAAGTAAAATAATAGCGCAGCCCTTAAAAATGGCAGCAAATGAAATTGAATTTAAAGCTAAAAACTAAACGGAAAAAAAAAAATCTGGGGATGGGCAAGAGAGGGAAGAGAGCTATAACACTTTAACTCCACTTGGGCGTTTTCCTTCCATTGCATCTTTCTTGTTACGGCAAGTAGCACAGAGAAAGGGGCCCTGCCATGGCTTCGAACTCGTGGAGAAGAAGGAACCGGCATGAACTGATATGCCTTCGCTCGGCGCAAGATCCACTTGGCAGATTGCACACATGAAAAGACCGGATGTTGTGTGCACGGATGATGACGAGTCATTCCCTAGCCTGAAGATTTAGTTGTGAACAATGAGAATCACAGAACATTTACCGACGTAAAAACTAGATTTTGATAGATGGACAAATTGTATTTACTTCTTTATCCAATGTCAAATAACTGATAATAGATCAGAAAACATGCCAGCCTAATTATGCAAGGAAAGAAAAACTGTGAATAGTAGTAGTAGGTAAAACAAGACAAGGAAATAATATCATGCCTTCAAATGGTTGTGAAACCGATCGATCAAACAGTAGAATAGTTTGTATGTTGAGATCATTCAGAAAATTATTAGAGAAGCAATCTAGTTTATTCGGTAAAGGAAAAACAAATAATGGTTGTCAAAAACCATTTTAAGTACATAAAGAACATTTGTATTTTGAAAAACTAGTGACTCATGTTTCCTATGCTATAATTGGAAAACAAGAGTTTAGAAACATGGAACCCTCAAAGCTAAAGATCACTTATTATAATCGAATAAAGAAACTCAATTAGGTTAGCAATCCCCAGTCAGTTGTTTTTCTACCATAAATCCACGTATATTACTTTTTGAATTTGATACCTATTCCAAATTCACTGTAAGACACATTACTAAGTATCATGACTTTGCTTGTTGCATGTTAACTGTGCTAGAATTTTAATCAAAGTGATGATAGTTGATAAAACTTCCAGTTATTTTGCAGTTTATAAGCACCCACATCACTCCCTTAGTTGTTCTCCATTTGTGCAACTATGTCATTACCCACTAGCCTAGGAGGGTAGGTTTTAATGTTTTTCAAGTCAGAATGTGCATGATTCCAAGAAAACACAAACATGTTTTTCTCATGCAGATATAAAGGTTTATAGGATAGCAGGCATGTTGACCATGCATATATTTACCTATATGGGAACCTAGTTGATTTGCTCAACTACTAAGGAGCACACTCCACCTAAGTCATGGTTACCTGGAACATGGCAGTACGGGGAGTCTTGGTATGCGGAACATAGGGACATGCTTCTTGGGAATGCATTACGTTTATCAGGAACATGGGACGTAATGCAATATAATAAGTAATGTATATAAGATTCAACATAAAACAAATACTAAAATATAGCATCATAAAAAATTATTAAAAAAGGATTCATAAGTTCCAAAGAATCTTATATATCTTTTCAAAAAGAATTAGCAAGTCTCGACTCTAAGAACTTTTAACAAAAAGCAACTAAAAACTACATCTTCTTCCATTTAAAAGTTTAGTTGGAAACCAAATTGCGTTCGCTTGTCTCCGAAATGTGCACTCCCGGACTGTGAAATGCTACCTATGGTGAATTCATGTAACCATGGCTAACGAAGAACATGAAATCCAAAGAAACCCAGCTAAAGAATGACTGACCATTAGAGTGACAGATATGAACATGACTTCTCTGCCAATTTCAGGTGCAACTAGAGTTTTAGAAAATAATTGGAGGCATGCTTTATTCTTACTGACATGCCAATGCATGTATACACTCATCCTTCACCAGGTTTGCTAAGCAAAAGTAGACGTTCTCCCTCGAATCGAAACTACAGCCCTCTAGTTAACTGCCTACAACAAAGTTTAAAGAGTCAAACAGCAGTGTGCTGCCCATGACGTTTTCACCTGTCCTCACTCTCTGTTATTCTCACCTGTCCTCACCTCTGTTATCAAGTTCAAGATGTTGGAATCACATTCATAAGTGCTGACAATGGCCAGACTCCTGCCATCCAAATAAACCTGGAAGGCCAGAACACGACCATCTTTCCAGGCCCTGGATCCTGGAGCTGATCAGGTCAAAACTGGCACAGGAAGCTTATTTTACGGCCGCATCCTCTAGATTTTACTGGGCATTTCTTAGTTTGTTATAAATGGATCTCTCTTAAATACTTTTGAATATACCACGCACAGGAAGCTTATTTCACGTTCAAAGCCTCTAGAATTTTACTCATCATCATCTTCAGCCTGGCCATTTCTATGGTTTGGTTTTAAGTAAAAGGTCACACTAAATTCATATATACTTGTCACTGATGTGATTCCAGCAAAATTGCTAAACCTGATATAGCCTGACGTTTCCAAGTTAACAGGTCCAGATTGTCATCCCAAGCCCAACCAGTTGGATGCAAACCTCGACCTGAAACTGGCTTTAAGTTGAACCAAGCTGAGTCTAGGTTCCGGCTCGCTATCTACGTCTACATTAACCTGAGCTTCTCAGGTTAGGAGTAACATATTAAATTCCATAACCATGTCAGTTCCCTTTTTCTCAGAACCAGACCTATGCAAAAATGTCTTTTATGAAAGAATTAGAGCTGAAGTTACTGCAAATACAATAGAAAAAATAACTAACATCCAAAATCACTAATAAAAGAACATATATTTATCTATAGTACAAGTGTTACAATATTATCAACTATATGCATGTATATGTACCATGTCCAAATCACTCAAAAGGACCAACATGAATGCACAGCTAATTGCTATTACACTAGTGTATCAAGTCCTTAACTAAAGGAAATGGAGGTATGTGCAAACAAATACGATATGCTTATTTTATGTGCAAATTACATTTAATCTCAGAAGCTAAAGGATGTATTTTCTGTGTGGCCACAATGATGCTGGTCTTGTACTAGACTTAGCTTTTAGCTCACAAGGTCTCTTGGAATCTCTGATAAAGTTCATACAGCATGAGATACTTTAAGCAACATATAACAGTTACTAAGAACGGGCGGGAAGTTGTAGAAAGAACATCAAGAGTGTTTGCTCTCTAGAATTTATCTAATAATGTAAATTATGTAATGGACCCAGAATGAACTGACCTTTCTGCAAGCATCGCTGAACCTTCTTCAAATAGTTCTTCCACTATACCCACAGCAGACAGCTTCTTTGCCAGTTTACTTGCAGAATCTCGGGACCTTTTCCTGAAGAAGCAATTATACTTGTTTATCTTCTTAGGTGGAGATGGAGGTTCTACTGGATGTTCAGGTGGGACTATGTCAACAACTATACAGGTTGTGTCATCTCTCAGTCCCCGTGTCCTCAAAGCTTCCTAAATGTCAATTAGTAAGATTTCATGAGGATGAGAACCTTATACAGACAACTTAAATCAAGTCCAAATCAATATAGAAACAGTTTCTCAAAGCTAACCAATGGTGTAAAATGAGAATGGAACACTAGTTCTTTGAGAGAAGTAACGAAACATTAGTATCAACTACCTTCACAACTTGTCCTGCAGCAAGCTCTGCAGACAACCCGCGACAAGACTTTGCAGCCATCTCAGAGGGTAGAGCATCCCAGATGCCATCCGAAGCAATTATAAGCCTTCCCCCAGCATTTGATATCTGGCATAATAATAAATATTTGTTAGGACATCTGGTGAGAAAGGATTAGACAATAAGAAACTAAACATAGATAAACATTCTGCAAGGAGAGAGTAAATATAGAGAAGCAACACAATACCTTCACTTGCTTGACATAAGGTACCGGAACTATAAACTCTCCAACATCCATATCACCAATTGATCTTGACAGGCATAGGCCCCCAGGCCAACAGCGGAGGGGACCTATCTGCACATTAAAGGAGGAAATTTAGTGCACATAAAGATATCAAAAAGTTATTTGGTCCGTTACAGAAAAAAGCTTGACCAACATATTCTAAATTTCCTAGTTCTCTGGTCCATAGAAGATCACATAAACATTGAAAATAGTCTTTTGCATAAGTCGAGATTTAGGAAGCACAAACACTACAAAAAATTGTACAGTATCTGTGTTGTTCAGGTCAGACACGACACATACACCCCAAATAGGTGTTGTATCCATGTCGATGTGTCCTATAATGTTTGTATTGCATTCGTGTACAAGCAATACAAGCTGGAGAAAAATATTTATCTTCCTCATACATGTTTACAAGGCATTGGTAAAGCAAAGAAACCCACCTCGGCACCACCCACAATGCTAAGCCTCCCTACCTCACCTCCACTTTTCATTACGCGTTCTCTCCTAAAAATAAAATAACTTGTAATTTAGTTGAGGAAAGATAATCAAGTGAAACAAAGTACAAAATGAGACACTGGTTAGAGGAACCCACTCTTCGGCATTCTCTTCTAGCCTATGATCCACAGTCAAGAGAGAAACCACCCCGTCCCGAGCATCCAAGATGCAGCGGGAGTCTCCGACCGAAGCAACGGTGATCGTCCATCCATCAACTATCACAAATGTTACCGTCGTCCCAGAAGTTTCTCCTGCAAGTATCCCAACCAGAATGTCAAATTATATGTTCAAGCCAATAGAGGAACCAAAGGAAGCAGAAATACAAATACCATACCTCTGCTTTGGAACTCTTTATCGGTCTTCACAAACCCAGCAACCAAAGCTCGCGGTAAAGCCTGAAGCCACTCTTCCCTACCAAGACCACGAGGAATTGCACTTAGCACGTGGTTCAACAAGTTCTCTTTCGTATATATTGCGGCTGCATTCCCGTTGTGCCCATCAAAGATCTGAAAAGTTCAATGATTTAAATAAAGCCCTCCCAAATTAAAATAACAATAATTTTTACTATTAAAGCATAATCTAGAGTTTCAAATTACACTGTAATACATACTGAAATTATTAAAGGATTAAGATATAATGTTGGTCCATTCCTAACAACTGAGTTTGGGAACATTGATTAACTAACATGGTAGCAGAGCAAAAGGTAGTTGGGTCAAATGCACTCACTTTATCCCAAGAACTATTGTCTTTCCATGTGTGATCCTTCATCCACTGGAATTTATCCCAAGTGCACGCCCTAAGATTATCCACATGCATGTAAACACGTGCGGGAACTTCTCATAATCCCAGCCCCCATCTGAGGATGTTGTTAAAGGCTTATTATATAATGTTGGCTCGATCTTAACAAGTCGAGCTTTTGGGTACATTGAATAAAACAATATAAATATATAACCATCATCACAGCCTTAGAGTTTCGATATATGGGAATAATATAAATGGAGAAGATGCCGAATAAATGTAGTAATATGGTGCCCATGTATAAGAACAAGGAACATATACAAAATTGTAATAACTATTGAGAAATTAAGCTTATGAGTCATACAATAAAACTATGAGAAAGAGTGATTGAGCAAAAATTAAGAAAAGACACTAAAATTTCATATAATCAATTTGGTTTTATGCAAGGTAGTCAAAGGCGCAACGCTTAAGGCAAGCTCCGAGCAAAACGAGATGCAAAAATTAAAAATAATAAAAATATACATACATAAATAAATAGATTAGTAATGTAAGAAATAAAACCAAATAACATATTAAAACCAACAAAAACATAACAAGTGAATTAGCAGAGTAGCAGTAAAAGTCAATAGAACTAACAAGAATTTGGGTTTTCTAACAAGAACACAATAAAAAGAACACAAATTGTAAAATAAAAGCAGAACCAACAGAACAATCATTCATTTTCATCAAACCATTGTCACCATCATCACCACCAATACTCCCATCATTATCACTACATTTTTTTCCAGGTGAGCCCATGGAGCCAAAATAAAGAGCAAATATAGAATATGCGCCTAGGAGCGCCTTTACTTGTTGACGCCTTGCTGTGAGGCGCGCCTGGAGAAAGGCACATCGTCTAGTTCGATGCTAGGCGCAGCTCCAAGGCATGCCTTTGACTACACTGATTTTATGTCGGAAAAATCTACTATGAAAGTCATTTACTTACTAAGAAGATTATGAAAAGACTTAGAGAGAAAAGAGAATTTATATATGGTTTTTATTGACTTAGAGAAAGTCGGTTAAGTTAAGGAGATAATGTGGTGGGCTTTGAAGAAGAAACAAGTTTTTAGTAGTTATATTGAGACTATTAATGATATGTATGGTAGAGTTACGACGATTGTGTGAACTAGTGGAGAGTAAATTATTTCCTATTAGCATTGGCTTACATCAAGGATCATTGTTGAGTATGTACCTTTTTGCGATAGTTATGGATGAACATATCCAAGATAAGGTTATGTGGTGCATGATGCTTGCTAACGATATTATGATGGCTGATGAGTGTAGAGAAAGCTTAGATACTATAATAGAAGTGTGAAGAAAAACTTTCGATTTTAAGGGATTTATAATTATTAGAACAAAAAACAGTATATGAAATGCAATTTCAACCAGAAGTCATGAATAAATTAGGGAAGAGAGAAGATATACCTAAAAGTGATAGCTTTCGATATTTATAATAAATCTTTCATCATGATGAGAGATTGAGAAGGATGTCATGCATAGAATTAAAACATGATGGTTGAAATTAATGAAGTTGGGAAAAAAATCTACAATCGATAATATAAAGCACAGTGAATTTTTGGTCTGACCCATGTGCTTTGGTTCAACGATGATGAAATGACTAAATTGCCCCTCTCTAAAAGAGAGGAGGAGGTCCCATGTTGGGTGCGGAGCAACCGGTTGTTCCAACGGCACCCCCGCCTCCAGCTCCTCTTGCACCGCCCCTCTCTCCGCCGCCTCCACTCCATCCTCGCCCACGCCATCGTCGCCGGCCTCTTCCGCAACCCCTTCGTTGCAAGCAGCCTCCTCCACCGCGCCGCCGACGCCGACCCTTACTTCGCCGCCTCCCTCTTCTCCGCCATGAACCAACCATAACCCCTTCTCCTTCAACACCGCCATCGCCATCTCCGCCGACCCACTCTCCATCTACTCCCAAATGCTCCGCTGCTGCGTCCCTCCCGACTCCCACCCCTTCTCTTCCTTGCTCAACACCACCACCGTCGCCGTCGCCACCAGGTCGCTCCACGCACACGCCCTCCTCCTCGGAATTCGGGTCCGACCCCTTCGTGCAAACCGTCCTGCTCACCGCCTACTCCCGACGCAGCTCCGCCGACCACGCCCTGCGGGTGTTCGACGGAATGCCGCACAGGGACGTCGTCTCCTGGACCGCCGCCGTCTCGGGCCTCGCCGCCCTCGGATGTCCCGCGACGGCCCTGCGCGTCTTCGCCTCCATGAGGCCCCACGCCGCCCCGAACGCCGCCACCGTGGTCTTTGCCGTGTCCGCCTCCGCCGGGCTCGGGTCCCTGGCGCTGGCCTGGTGCCTGCACGCCTACGTCGAGAAGGCCGGGTTCGGAGGCCGCGTCTCCGTCCGGAACTCCCTGGCGCTGGCCCGGTGCCTGAACGCCTACGTCGAGAAGGCCGGGTTCGTGTTCGTGCCATTATGGCACGGGTTATCCACTAGTACTACTATAAGACTAACCATGCTTAATGGATTAGTGTGTTGGGCAATTAAGAAACAACATGTCCATAAAATAAGTATACTCGAAATGAGAATCCTTCAACGGATGAATGACAAGACATTAAAGGATATTATAAGACATTAGTGTATCCATGGAAAGTTAGATATGATGCCAGCTGGGGACAAGATGAGAGAAAATCAACTTAGGTGGTTTGGATAACTTAGGTGGTTTGGATAGGTGCAACGCAAACCAATATATTACATATGCTCTTGTAAGGAGTAGAGTTAATATAGTAGCTAATGGAGCCATTAGGACTAGAGGTAGGCCTACACGAACATGGTTTAAAATGTTAAAGAAGGATATCGTTTTTGTTAGCATTATATAGGGCATAGTCCTTAACAAAGCCGAACCAGCAGACCCGAAGAATTTGCGATAAAAGCTTTGTTGTTGTTATTGTTGTCGAGTATAAATGTAAGACCATCAACCCTCTGCTCATTCCAATTCGGAGACGAATTGTACATGCAAGAACTTATAGAAGATCAAACATGTCAGACTAGGTTCATATATCCCCTTCAGATCTACCACTACTCACCGCGAAGACGGAGAAGGCGGAAGCCGGGTTGCCGGAGACGCGGTGGCAGTCGGTCCGAACGAGAAAGAAGTCCTCCCCTTTCCTTGACTGAGCCGCCGACCCGTAGCGCAGGCTCGGCGACTCCGTCCTCTCCGCGGCCTTCGCCTCCCGGCTGATCAGCGCCGCCAGCGGCACCATCTCCCCTCTCCCCCTCCCTTCTCCCGCCATCCACGTCGCTCCTCAAGATTCGTGCTGCTGCTGCTGCTGCTGCCGCCGCCGGATCGCTACCATTCCTCTACTCTTTTTTTTTCTTCTTCTTCCAAATTTGAGCTCAGATCTGAACCAATTCTCTTTCTTTTTTTATTTCCCTGTGTGGAAAGACGAAGAAGAGGAAGAGTATGAACACGGAGGAAAGAAGCGCGTTGCTGACTCCATTGATCTCTGCTCGGAAGCTTCCCCCTCTTTCTTTCTTTCTTTCCCTCTTTGTATCTCTCTTCTGAATGAATCTATATGACCTAATTATTGTCCCAATATCATAATCAAGAACCCGGCCACCTACTAAATTACTCATCATTCATTGTAACTACAGCAACAACAACGAATAATGCAATGGGTTTTTTTTTTTTTTGTACACTGCCCTTCATATGCTTACATTTTTTATGCAAGTCCCCCAAAACTATTTACTATAGAAATAGAAGTGACATCAATTTCTTACTTGCTTTTAAAAGATGTCTTAAAATAAATAAATAACTTTTTTATAAGTTATTGTTACCCAATAAATATAATTGTTTTTCAAAATATAACTAGAAGTAGCTATGATAAGAAATGTTAAACTCAACCTTAATTTTTTCAAATAAATAAGGATTACGATAATTTTTTGTTGTAACGTGTTTCAGAAAGGTAATGTGGTTTTAGTCATTTGGTTAGTATTGCGCTTCCGAGCTTCCCTTCAGAACAAATATGCACCACTCATTTTCTCTTGTTTGAGGGTTCAATAGTCGTTTTTGAAATGTTGGTCTAGCGAGGATTTCAAAAATGGATATTTATCAACTTCAGTAGAAAATGAACCATCCTACCTACAAACCTAAGTCAAGTCAAAAAGTTATAATTCTCTCTATATGGCTCCACGGTCAAAATATCAACTTCGGTAGAAATGGACCCACCTACCTTCTTTTTATTTGATGGTTTATATGGACGTATAGCATCTGACAATTATATTCTAATGAGACAAAATTAAATTCCAACAAGAAAGTATAAAATAGATTAACCAGATCGTCTTCATTTTTTTATGGTTTAACGTTCTTGGTAGCGTGATAATTTATGATGTTCGAGATGGATGGATAAAAGAGGAATAATTGTGTGCAGGAGAGTAACTTAAATGGTGATACGTTAGATTTGAGTAAAAGAATATAAAAAAATGAGAGGAGTTAGATGGAGAATATGTAGATGACAAAAAAGGGAATAAAAATATCTAATACACAAGTTAAAATACTTGGGGCGACTTGCTCAAAATATATTAGATCTAAGGACATGCTTCAAAAAAAGGCCAAACAAGAAGAGAAGAAGAAAAAAAAATATAGTCCGGTGGCTGGGCGGTCATTTTGTTATGATATTTGGAGATTTGTTTTTTTTTTGGGTGGTTTGTTAGCTCTAATATGAATCCGGCCATTGATTTGGAACAGGTGGCAGAAAATGGATAGTTGGTACAATGGGGATAGTACGACATTATGTTGTTTTTACTGGGTTATTATCCCATTAATCCATCAGCTAGTATGAACTAGTTTGAACACTTTGTTTAATTACCATCTGAAAATATTTGAAAGTGACTATGAAAGATTGATGAGGTGGTATTTATATTAAGTCAATTATCAAACAAAGTTATGATTTCTCGGTCAAATTCTTATTTTATTTTTTTTAAACAACTCTAGCCTCCTTCCTCTCTCGGCCGATCCCCCCCTGTCACTTTCCGTTCCCGGAATGCATATTTTTATATATGTACAACTCATGTGTATTTAGTTAGTATTTATCATGTATTATTCTGTATTTAAATTCCTTTAGTTTCATGTTAATTAATTATCTGCTCTTTAAATTTTTATGTTATTTTATTTCTGTAATTTTATTTCTGCAATTTTATTTCTGCAATTATATTTCTGCAATTTTATTATCTGTATTTTATTTGCTGCTTTAGTGTTATTGGGTTTCGGTTTGCTGGATCCCCTTAAACCCGGCCCAACACCCACCTACCACCACCCTTCCTATTTAAAGCTTCCATCTCTTTCTCTCTCCTCATTACTTCATTCTCACCATTACTTCTTCTTCTTCCTCTCATTACTCCCCACCACCTACCAGCAGCAGGAGAAGGCAAGTGCAAACTTGCTTCTACTTGAGAACCATGTTTTTATGGTTCATTTGGCTTCTCCTTGTGATTCTAAGAGAGTTTAGTTCTTAGTATTTTGGATTTCGTTGGCTTGTTTCTCCTAGATCTAAGTTTTGTATTCGGCTGTTCATGGGTTCTTGGTCCACCAACTTTGCGTGTATTTTCTCTGGCACTGGAACAAGGTTCCATGGGACTTGGAGTTTGGGAGATGTTTCACGCACACGTTCTTACGTGCTCGCGTAAACATCAGCCCAGTCACGCACACGTCTATACGTGTTGCGTGTATTTTAGTCACGCTAACGTTCTCATAAGCGTGCGTGTATTTCAGTCACGCTCATGTCTGTGCGTGTCTGCGTGACTTTGAGTTACGTTCACACTGTGCGTGCCTGCGTGACTTTTGAGTTACGTCCACTCTGTGTGTGCGTGTATTTTTAGTCACGCTCGCATTTGAGTGCGTGTATTTTCAGTCACGCTCGCGTTGTTTGCGTGTATTTGAGTCACGCTCCTGTCTTTGTACTGCGTGCAAGAACTTTTCACGCTCATGTCCCTGAGCTTGCGTGCGTGACTTTTCACGATCACATTGTGCGTGACTTTTGGCGTGCGTGACTTTTCACCCTCACGCTGCGCGTGCGTGCGTGAATTATTTGTCACGCTCATACGCTCACGTTGCCAGCACGTATCACTTGTCACGCATCACTTGTCACGCTTCACTTTTCACGCTCACGCTTACCAGAGTGTGCTACTTTTTACGCTCGCTCCTTCATGCCAGACTTGGCGTACTTTTCACGCATACGATTCTTGCGTGACTTTTGGACTTAGCTTAGACTTGTTAGCATGGCTTCCTGACTTGGGAGTTTTATTTGTTCTATATTTTATTCATTTAATATTGGCATGATAATTCCCTATTATATCCTTACGCCTTTTTGCATGAACCCGAAAATCTTAGCATGTTAATATTTTAATACCTAGGGTTGTGTATTAGTGCCAAGTGTCTGGATTGGTATATGGATATCCAGTGAGACTGGAACTTGACCTTGAGAATTATAAACTCAACCCTATTTAATGCTAATGACTTTCATGCCTTGTCACCATTAATGACGATGGTTATCTTGACTAATTTGATCATGCGTTCCTAGTTGGAACTAAGAGACTGGCTAGTCGTCTTATTGAAATAAATGAATGAGACACGTTCATGTTATGAACTATTGCAATCGACTGGCTGATCCCGAAATATTGACATACATGCACATGCAGGCTTCAATCTATTTATTTATTTATTTATTTATTTATTTATTTATTTTCTACAAAAGAAGCATGTGTACCTTATGGTCAAGGCATGATTACCGTGGTTAGATTTGATTGTTGCATTACGCTATGTAAGACCTGCAACCTAACCGTACTGGTATCGTTGTAGAGTTGTGCATATCGTACCCCGTACGAAAGTACTCATTTGAATGACCATGATCTACGGCATGGGATTTCACTCAACGTAGGGGCTATTAAGTTAAATAAAATAATGATTGCATGGAGAGAATAGATTCCCGAGTTCTTACATGGCAGCCCCCTTGGGACGAGTAGTACCCGACGGGCCGGCTAGTTCCCACAGATACTGTAAATCTGCCACACGGGTAGGAAACAGTATCTGCTTTTATTATTATGGTATATTGTATATTGACGGGCGTCCTGCTAGGACTCGTCTAATTCATGCATGGCGCACATGATTGACTGGATAGACTAGCCTTGCTCGCACATAGTAAGAACTGAGGAATCCCTAATTGCATAATTCCAGGATAACTTGGGACTCACAATAGCAAGTCGTAGTAGTTGATTGGCCGTTCAAGATGATTTGTTTGTGTACTGCACTACTCTGTTACCTAACTGGGATGATCAGAATGTCAGGACATGACGGGCCAACTTCTGTCCTTGTTTGGTTGGGAGGTTGGTTCGAAGTGTCGTGATGTGATGTGAATCCTAGTGGAAAGCAGAGATCTATTATCATTATATTCTTTTACTTACTGGTTTAGTCCTTCATATCGTCCTTCCTTGTGGTACTTGCTATTAGAGGTCTAACCTCTCTGGTTTTGCATGGCCAGATTTAGAGTCGGTTCCCGAGGATCCAGCGTACTTCTACCTCCGAGATAGTCAATACTAGAGGCATGATTGCAGGAGGTCTCGAGTGGGTTCCTTACTTCACCGCTCGTTTTGTTATTTACCTTTATACTTAGCCGTTTGGCACCGACATGTTAGTCGGATTATCTTGTACTTACTTTTACATAATTGTAATTAAGTCAGACTGCAGCTGATAACAATTGTGTATACTTGCTATACCATCTGGCTATGTTTTGTAAAGCCAGATCTCAAGAACATTTTGACTGAGCATTTGGGACGCCTTACTGCTTTATCTTACATGTTCTCTATTACTGCTTCTTGCTTGAATGATTGAGACAATAAATGTGAAATGACCATAGTAAGACCTTTATGTAGTATGCACCCCCCTCGTCTGGTTAGACAGCATTGATTGTATTATACGGTATTCTTCTACCCGTAATACGTAGCTGGCTGAGTTATTCCCCCGCTCTCCAGTATTCTGGTTATGGGGCGTGACACCCCCCTCCCAAAAAAAAATTGTTACTCTCTCTCTTATATCTTCCACTATATAATGAGGCTTTAAAAAGACTCAAAAGTGAGCCTAAGCCGTCATTATATCACGGTCCATTTTTTTAAAAAAAAAATTTGTAAAAAATTGTTAAAAAAAATAAAAATTTGTCAACATGGAAAATCGAACTCAACCAAACAAGCAAAATACCTTACACCTTAACTGTTAGAAATTCTACAATAATTCTTCGATTTAAATCTGTAAAATAAAAGAAAATTAAATTGTTACCGGCCTCCGAGGAAGTCGTGCACGTAGCACTGCCCTAAGAGTTAGCTCGGATCTATGTGCAAACAGAATCCGAACGCCCCTAGTGGTAAAATCTCCGCTCCACCGGAATCTCGTTGCCGCACACGACGTCGAGAGAATGACCCCGACTTAGCTCCACCCAGAGCAACAATAGAGAACAGCAGTGATGTTGAGAGTACGAGAAATTGAGAGAGTGAAGATAATTTCTCTGTGTAAAGATTGAAGGAATGAGACAAGATATTTATAGGAATTTTCCAACGTAGGAGAATAATGACAGATTTAATGAGTCAATAAAAGTAAACGTTACAGAACGTTTTTCAGCACAAGGTTCATTGAACCTGGACGGAAATCAAGATCCTACCGTTACAAAATTTAAAAGGATTAGTAACGGTCAGAAAAATAAATATGAGCAAAAAATCTTTTAGGGTCTCGGCCCGAACCCGAAGAAGGAATCGAATCGGCATTCGGCGCCCGCAGACGTGGGCACGTACCCGCACCCGTTACGCGCGCCGAACCGAACCGAGCCGAGCCGGGCCGGGCGACAGCGGCGGCGCGCGCGTGTGGCCCATGGAGCTCCTACACACAACTTTTAATGAAGCAAAGAAGAGAGTGGTAATATATACACACAAACTATTTCATGCCAAACCGATGTGGGACTAAAGTGATAAAGGTTGGGATTTAGCTTTTGCTCACAGCTGAGTTTCAGCTAACAATCCCCCCCCCCCAAAAGCTCAAGTTCCAAGGTAATAGAAGACAGAAAGATAAATGAAGAATAAGAGAATCTCTGGGCAGTTGTATACTATGCATAAATGAGATAGATTACATCCTTGAATCTCACGTAGTGACTATTCTCTTTGTCTGAAGAAGAGCTTGATGGACTACGCCTTGAATCAGTCTTCTTGAACCAGACTCGAAAAATAGCACACATAGTACGCTAGAGGTACTTGGGTCTATCGGGTGGCGCGTTTTGGTTGGCCATGCGCACTTTTACACATTCATGAGAGTTGTCTAGGATCGCCATGTCCTATAGTCGCGGCCCTCACGACCTCTCATATAGGTAAGTCCTTAAGGGTTGGTGATAGGAATTAACCCTACATATTATGCTTGGACTTATTAAGAGTTTAAACTCACCCTATCCATATCACAAAAGGAACACTGTCACCATAGGGATGAGGTATGAATGTACACATGTACAGCCTCTTGGGCTTTTATTTTAAAGAGAATTTAATCTCAGGTCAGTGTTCCATAATAGTCACCTACTCCAGCTTGTTTCTACCCATTGAACCGGCTTCTTGGGATCTCCAGTCAGACTCGGTTGGGTTGCCACTGCTGGTGACTATACTATGGGCTTAACCCCATCCCCCTCGATGATTCTAGGATCAATGTCCTAGACAGACCCTTCGTCAAGTGGTCTGCAAGGTTCTTTTCTGACTTTATATAGTCAAGAACCACATATTTGTCCAATAGGCTCTTTATTGACTTGAAGTGCAGCTGCAGGTGCATGTTCATCTTAGCATTCACAGAATCATGCTTTAGTAGTTCTATAACAGATTTATTATCACATTTTATAGAAATTGCAAGAACAGGATGAACAGAAATAGGTATATGCATAACAAGATTTCTAAGCCATTCGGCCTCTGTACATGTAGTATCCAAAGTTATCATTTCAGAGTCCATTGTACTTCTGGCTATGATAGTTTGTTTACATGATCCCCATGAGATTGCAGCTCCTGCTAGGGTAAAAACATATCCAATAGTGGATTTCACATCATGTGAATCAGTTACCCAATTTGCATCAGAGTAACCTTCTATGATATCAGGGTATCTATAATAATGAAGTTTATAATCTAGAGTACCCTTAAGATATCTAAATACTCTATCTAATGCAGTCTAATGAGATTGGTTTGGGTTACTAGTGTATCTGCTTAGTCTCCCAATAGCAAATGCAATGTCAGGTCTAGTCCTATTTGTTATGTACATAAGGGATCCAATCATTTGTGAATATCTATGTTGTTCTATAGGTGATCCTTCGTTCTTCTTGAGAACATCTTTACTATCATAAGGAGTAAAGACAGGTTTCTTGTCAAAATACTCAAACTTCTTTAGCATTTTCTCAATTGAATGTGCTAAAGATAGAGTATAACCCTCTTTGAATTTGGACACTTGCATTCCTAGGATCAGGTTTGCTTCACCTAGGTCTTTCATATCAAACTGGTTAGACAAATAATTCTTAGTGTTATTTATCAGTTCCAGTGAAGATCCTAGAATAAGGATATCATCAACATATAAGCATAAAATAACACAACTTCCATTTGTATTTTTAGAATACAAACACTTGTCATATTCATTTGGCACAAAATCAAATTCTATAATGACTTTATCAAATTTGTTGTGCCATTGCTTGGGAGCTTGCTTTAGGCCATACAGAGATTTTACTAATCTACAAACCTTCTTTTCTTGACCTTTAGCAATAAAACCTTCAGGTTGCTCCATATATATCTCTTCTTCTAAATCTCCATTTAGAAATGCTGTCTTTACATCCATTTGATGGATTAGCATATCATGAATGGATGCTAAAGCTAGAAGGGTTCTAATAGAAGATATTCTAGCTACAGGTGAGTAGGTATCAAAATAATCTAATCCTTTCTTCTGGGTAAATCCTTTGGCCACTAATCTAGCCTTATATTTTTCTATGGTACCATCGGCTCTAAGTTTTTTCTTAAAGATCCACTTACAACCTATTGGTTTGCTGCCTAAAGGAAGGTCTGCTAAAAACCATGTATTGTTCTCCATGATGGAGTTGTACTCATTGTTAGTAGCTTCTTTCCAGAAGGGGGCATCAGGAGAGGATATGGTTTCTTCATAAGTTGAGGGATCACCTTCTATCAAAAATGTGAAGAATCTTTCTCCTAAATTCTTTTCAATCCTTTCTCTTTTACTCCTTCTAGGTTCTATGACTTGTTCAGATTGAGAATTAGGCATTTGGTCATGAGAACTAGTAGACGAAGTAAAAGAAGGGTTATAGGAAGATGGAGGGGTTCTATCCTTGAAGGGGAAAATGTTCTCAAAGTAAACTGCATCTCTAGCTTCAATGATTATGTTATTAGAGATTTTATTTACTTCAGAATGGGTTACAAGAAATCTATTGGCATTACTATCTAGGGCATATCCTATGAATACATCATCTACAATCTTAGGTCCTATCTTCCTCTTTTTGGGTTCAGGAATTTCTACTTTAGCTAGACATCCCCAAACTTTGAGATAATTAATCATAGGGGTTCGACCTTTCCATAACTCATATGGGGTCTTATCATTAGTCTTACTGGGTATCCTATTAAGAATATAACATGCTGACAATAAGGCTTCTCCCCAAAGATTATCAGGGGCACCTGAGCTGAGAAGCATGGCATTGACCATATCTAAAAGAGTGCGATTCTTCCTTTCAGCAACTCCATTGGATTGTGGTGAATAAGGAGCAGTTACCTCATGAATAATTCCGTGCTCTTCACAGAAGTTAGTCATTTCATTTGAGGTATACTCTCCACCACGATCTGATCTAAGGATCTTAATCTTCCTATCCAACTGGTTGTCAGCTTCAGATTTATAGACCTTGAATCTGTCTAGAACTTCATCTTTGGTCTTAAGGAGGTAGGTATAGCAATACTTTGAATGGTCATCTATAAAAGTAATAAAGTATTTTCTACCACCTTGGGTCAAGACCCTATTGGAATCACAAACATCACTATGGATAAGTTCTAGGAGTTTAGAATCCCTATAGACAGATTTGAAAGGTAATCTAGTATGTTTGGCTTGAACACATATCTCACATTTGTGTTCATCATCTATAGGAGTCTTTGGTATAAGATCTAAGTTCATCATCCCTTTAATAGATCCTAAATTCACATGACCTAATCTACCATGCCAAACATTTGATGATTCAACATTTGCAACAAAGGAAGGATTTGAACTTTTATTTATGGTAGTTAAAACAAAAAGTCCATCTTTCACAAATCTTTTTCCAATAAACAGATCATTCTTAGAGAAAACTACTTTATTTGTCTCCATTACAATTTTGTACCCTGAGGCTACAAGGAGGGATCCACTAACAAGGTTTCTTCTGACAGACGGCACATGAAGCACATCATGGAGAGGTAGAATTTTTTCTGATGTCATCTTCAGATCTATTCTTCCTCTTTCCACAACTTGTGCCATTGAGCCATCTCCTAGGGTTACTCCTCCTCCACCTGATTCCTGATAGGTTGAAAAATAGGAGCGATCAAATGAAATGTGAACATTTGCTCCAGAATCCAACCACCAATCATCAGAATGGAAAGACAGGTTTACTACAGGTTGAAAGCTTACAGACCTGAAGGAGCTGGAAGACCCATTCAGAATCATGTTAGCCTCTGGCTTGTTAGAGCCTTTCCCTTTAAAGGAGGTCTCCTTGGTGATTAGGCTTGGGTTTGCCATGGATTTCTATAGGGTATACTCAATAAAGATGGTTTAGGCTAAAATTACGGTTTAAATGATTTTAGTAATTTACCTTTAAAATGTTGGTTTTTCAAGTTTTGATAAGGTTGGGTTAGCTGTAGGGGCCGGATCCCAGCAAGCGGAGGTTCACTAGGAACACTTAAGTACCGGTCGCTTAGACGATTTTTCGCCTTTGTCACTTTCCATTCCCAGAATACGTATTTTTAGGGTGCATGTACTGTTTAAATGTAAATATTTTATATTTATCATGTATTGCTCTGTATTTAAATTCCTTTAATTTCATGTTAATTAATTTTCTGTAATTTCATTTCTGTATTTTACTTTCTGCTTTAGCTTTGTTTTGGGTTCGGCTTGGATTGGTTTAATTATGTTGGTTCATCATGAACCGAAATAAACCCCCACCTACCACCACTCCTTCATTTAAAAGCCCCAAACCCTTTCTCTCTCTTCATTACTTCTTCTCATTACTCTTCTTCTTCCTCATAACTCTTCCACCAACCTAGGAGAGCAAGGCAAGTGCCAACTTGCTTCCTGATGGATCTCCATTATTATTGTTCCATCATCTTCCTTATTTGATTCTAAGTCTCTTTAGTACTTAGCATTTCCAATTTTCATGGCTTATTTGTTGTAGATCTAAGTTTGATGCATTTTCGGATTTCTTAGGTTTTGACATAGTAAACTTTGTTATCTTCAAGTTTTGATGGTTCCATGTTGTAGAGAATTTCGTTCTACCCAATTTTGACCTATGGAAGTCCATATTTGGGCTTGGGATAAAGGATTTATGGAGCTTGGAAGCAATGGCTTCCATGGTTCTGTTCTCAGAAAAATTCGGAGAGGAAGAACAGCCACAGCCGCATGACTTTTTCTTCCTCAGGCGCATGAGATTATTTATTTTCCAATCATTTCCCACAGCCGCATGAATCTTTATTCCTCAGGCGCATGAGATTATTTATTTTCCAATCATTTCCTACAGCGCATGAGATTATTTATTTCCCAATCATTTCCCACAGCCGCATGAATCTTTATTCCTCAGGCGCATGAGATTATTTATTTCCTAATCATTTTCCACAATGCATGAGATTATTTATTTCCCAATCATTTCCCACAGCCGTATGAATCTGTATTCCTCAGCCGCATGAGATTATTATTTATTTTCCAATCATTTTCCACAGCCGCATGAATCTTTCTTCTTCAGGCGCATGAGATTATTTATTTCCCAATCGTTTTCCACAGCGCATGAGATTATTTATTTTCCAATCGTTTCCCACAGCCGCATGAATCTTTCTTCTTCAGGTGCATAAGATTATTTATTTCCCAATCGTTTCCCACAGCCGCATGAATCTTTCTTCTTCAGGTGCATGAGATTATTTATTTTCCAATCGTTTCCCACAGCTGTATGAATCTTTCTTTTTCAGGCGCATGAGATTATTTATTTCCCAATCATCTTCTACAGCGCATGATATTATTTATTTCCCAATCATTTCCCACAGCGCATGATATTATTTATTTCCCAATCATTTCCCACAGCGCATGAGATTTATTTCCCACAGCCGCATGAATCTTTATTCCTCAGGCGCATGAGATTATTTATTTCCCAATCATTATTTCCCAATCATTATTTATTTCCCAATTTTTATTTCTCGAATTTGGTATTAATTAACATTGATTGTTATCTTGATTAATAATTGATCATGCGTTCCTATATGGAACTAAGAGACTGGCTAGTCGTCTTATTGAATTAAATGGAATAAGACACGTTCATATTTGCAATCGATTGGCCAATTCCGAATATTGACATATAGATACATGCAGGCTACAATTATTTATTTATTTTACGAAAGCAGCATGTGTACTCTATGGTCAAGGCATGATTATTCCGTGGTTAGTTTTAATTGTTGCATTACGCTATGTAAGACCTACAACTTAACCGTACGGGTATCGTTGTAGAGTTGGGCATATCGTACCTTGTACGGAAGTACTCATTCTGAATGACCATGATCCACGACATGAGATTTCACTTAACATAGAGGCTACTAAGTTAAATAAAATAATGATTGCATAGAGGGAATGGATTTCCGAGTTCTTACATGGCAGCCCTCTTTGAGACTATTAGCGCCCAACAGGCCGGCTGGTTCCCACAGATACTGTAATTCTGCCACACGGGCAGGGAGCGGTATCTGCTTATATTATTGTATATTGTATATTGATGACGGGCGTCCCGCTGGGACTCGTCTAATTCATGATTGGCGCAATTGATTGATGGGATAGACTAGCCTTGCTTGTCCATAGTAAGAACTGAGAAATCCTTATTGCATAATTCCAGAATAACTTGGGACTCACAATAGTAAGCCGTAGGAGTTGGATGGCCGTTTAAGTTGATTTGTTTGTGTATTGTACCTACTCTGTTACCTAACTGAGATGATCAGAGCATCAGGACATGACGGGCCAACTTCTGTCCTTGTTTGGTTGGGAGGTTGGTTCGAAGTGTCGTGATGTTACGTGAATCCCAGTAGCAAGCAGAGATCTATTATTATATTCTCTTATCTACTGGTTTAATGCCTCATATCGTGCTTCCTTGCGGTACTTGCTATTAGAGGTCTAACCTCTCTGGTTTTGCATGGCCAGATTTAGAGCCGGTTCCCGAGGACTCAGCTTACCTCTACCTCCAAGATGGTCAATACTAGAGAAATGATCGCAGGAGGACTCGAGTGGGTTCCTTACTTCCCCGCTCGTTTTGTTAATTACTTTACATTTTGCCGCTTGGCACCGACATGTTAGTCGGATAGTCTTGCACTTACTTTTACATAATTGTAATTAAGTCGGACTGCAGCTGATAACAATTGTGTATATGTTGTTATATCATCTGGCTATGTTTTGTAAAGCCAGATCTCAATAATATTTTGACTAAGCATTTGGGACGCCTTATTGCTTCGTCTTAAATGTTCTCTGTTATTGCTTCTTGTTTGAATGATTGAGACAATAGATATGAAGTGACCATAGCGAGACTTTCATGTAGTATGCACCCCCTTGTCTTTTAGACAGCATTGATCGTATTATACGGTATTCATCTACCCGTAATACGTAACTGGCTGAGTCATTCCCCCGCTCTCCAGTATTCTGGTTCTGGGGCGTGACAAGGTTTTAGTGGTGGCCCATGCAGGTCTGATTTCAGACTTGTGGGGTATTTTGATTTATAGGATGTCTCAATCACACATGTTCCCCCTTGATCTCATGATCCGTTGTTCTCAACTCTAGCTTGACATTCCAGTATCCTTTGACTTCATTGATCTTTCCTGTCCGGTCGTTTGATTGTTCTCTTGTCCCTTTTTAGGGGCACTTCGTCCGCATCTGTCAGAGTTGGACAACATCAACAAGGGCAACATGGACAACCTGACCAGGTTGATCAGCAACAAGGGCCAGTACTACCCCAAGAGGCTATTCAAGAAGAAGTGATAGTAGAAGCAGCAGCTGGATCGCAGTATCCGGAGGTTCCACCACCACCAACAGTTCCACCTACCCCTGTGGGAGTAGACACACCGGCCCTTCTGGAGATCATGAGAGGGATGATGGCTACTCAGCAACACCAGATGTTAGCCCAGCAGCGCATGCACGCTCAGTTGCAGGAGCAGAACGTACTACTCAACCAAGGGTTGCAGACAGCTTTGGAAAGAGGGGCAAGGCCAGATTCAGGAGCATCAGCCAGGTTTTGTAAGTACAACCTCCACCGTTTCGAAGGCACGAAGGATGCCATATCAGCAGATGCATGGCTTAAGGATATTGAGGCTATTTTGACAGCCGCTAAGGTGCCGGCAGAAGAACGTGTGGATCAGGTGAAGTTGTTACTTCAGGACCTCGCACGTGATTGGTGGGACTCAGAGGAGGTAGGCATCAGACGTCCTGTTGCTTGGGACGATTTCACTGCAAGATTCAAGACAAAGTACTATGGAGTTGTGGCGCAGTTTGAGCTACAACAGAAGTTTATCAACCTTAGACAGGCTTGTAAGACTGTAGATGCTTATGCAGCAGAGTTCTGCAGATTGAGTAGGTTCGCCCCAGAGATGGTAGCCACAGAGAGCCAGAGGGCTATGAGGTTTCAGCAAGGGTTTCATCTTGAACTCTTGCAGTTGATAGAGGGGCACAATTATCAGACTTTCGATGAGATATTGACGGCCACTCGGAGGCATGAGATCACCGCTCAGAGGATCACGACAAGGACTGGAGGTCAGAAGAGATCCCACAGTCAGATTGAAGGAGGAGGGAGAGTAGCGCCCCGAACAACAGCATCATCCCCTGGCATTCGTATCCACGATGTGGCAATGTGAGGGCCAGCACCACCACCCAGGCAACAACAGCAACAGAGGAAGAACCAGCAACCCCCAGCGGGCTGCACTTATTGTGGGAAGATAGGGCACACTAGAGATGTGTGTCGGACATTGAACGGGCAGTGTTTGATATGTGGAAATCCAGATCATCGGGTTACCACATGTCCCATGAATTCGAGGTCAGGAGGACCAGTACAACAGTTTCCTGCTCTGCCAGCACCAGGGGCAGACAGTATCGAGGGCCAGCAGTAGCAGTGAGGCCGTTGGCACAGCGCCCGTTCATGACACAAGCTCAGATGTTTCGGCAGCAGGGACCGCCGATACAGCAACACCAGCATAGACCACCCCAGCACCATCGAGGCAGGGGCCAGCAGCAGCACCAGGCTAGGCCGCAGCATGGAAACCAACAAGGAGGTCGAGGGCAGGCATTCACTCTGTCCTTGGAAGAGGCATTGGCATCGGAAGATGTTATGGTAGGTAACATTCTCGTCGCCTCTTATCTCGCAGTAGCATTGTTTGATTCGGGAGTATCACACTCATTTATATCTGCACAATTTGCAACACGACTAGGAATAGAGTTCGAGGCATTGCCAGGGAGGTTAAATATACTCACTGGTAATGGGCTCGTAGGAGTTAATAGAGTTATTCTAGCATGTAGCGTTGTAGTTTGCGGGTATTCCTTCCCGCCAAGTTGATAGAATTTTCAGTTGGAAATTTCAACGTTATCTTAGGCATGGACTAGCTGAAAGACAGTCATGCGACAATAGATTGTCGTAGAGGGAGTGTATCTTTTGATATTCCAGGCATGAAGAGGTTCACCTTAGTCAGATCAGTGGCAACTCGACCAGAGCAGGGAGTAGTGACGGCAATGGAAGAAGTTCAAGTTCCGAAGGTAGTTGAAGAGTTTCTAGACGTATTTCCTGAAGAACTTCCAGGTCTACCACCGATTAGAGATATTGAGTTCAGTATAGAATTTGCACCTGGAACTAAATCGATATCAGATCGAGTTTACAGAATGGCAGATTCAGAACAGGCCAAGGTATATCAGCACATAGAGGAACTGAAGGAGAAGAAGTTCATCCAAGCTAGCGTATCACCGTGGGCAGCACCAGTGGTACTTGTGGGAAAGAAGGATGGGTCATCCAGATTGTGCATCGATTACAGGAAGCTTAACGCGGCAACAGTAAAGAACAAGTACCCACTACCCAGGATCGACGACTTGTTTGATCAGTTGAGCAAAGCTAGAGTTTTCTCCAAGATAGATTTTCGTTCAGGGTATCATCAAGTGAGGGTTCGGAAGGAAGACATTCCCAAGACAGCATTCAGGTCGAAGTATGGGCATTATGAATTCTTAGTAATGCCGTTTGGTTTGACCAATGCTCCAGCAATCTTTATGGATTTGATGAATCGCATCTTTATGCCGTACTTGGATCAATTTGTTGTTGTGTTTCTCGACGACATTCTTGTATATTCAACTAGTGAAGAGGAGCATGAAGACAACCTCCGGAAGGTGTTACAGGTTCTGAGAGAGAACCAGTTGTATGCCAAGCTCAGCAAGTGTGAGTTTTGGTCGGATCACATTTTATTTTTGGGTCATATCATATCAGGAGCTGGAGTAGCAGTGGATCCCAAGAAGGTAGAAGCAGTAGAAAGTTGGCCAGTACCCAAGACCGTAGCAGATGTGCGGAGTTTCTTGGGATTGGCAGGTGTCACGCCCCAGAACCAGAATACTGGAGAGCGGGGGCAGACATAGCCAGCTACGTAATCCCAAAGTACGTTAATACTCTGAAATCACGTATAAGCTGTCAAGACATGGGGGTTACTCTGCAAGCCATCAGTCAATCCTATGGTTTAACAATCCTAGGTATCTCAGTCACAGGCAATTATACAAGAGCAAAGAGTACGATCATCATACATACAATAGTAAGGCGTCCCGAACCATATATACATGACTGATCATGAAGCCAATACCACATAACTGAGGACTAGCTAGAGTATTTGTCGTACATGATAAGGACTAGCTATAGTCTAGAATATACATATCATGTTTATGCCTGTAGGCTACAATATCAAGGAAAATACCAAAACACGAGCTAAACACGTGCTCGGGGCTAAACGTTACAATAGGAGAATTTACATGTCAGTGGGAGAATGAAAAAGAAACCTACTGAGGCACTCTGGTGCTCCGGTTGGTCACCGTCGAGTAGATGGTGCGGTAGATCCTTCGGGCTCTTCTATTAGAACCTGGCCATGCAAAACCAGTGGGGTCAGACCCCAAATAGCAAGTACCACAAAGGAGGCCGAACTATGAACTTAAAACCAGCAATCATTAGTAAACAAAGCAAGCAATAAGTAAGGAAGAATCGAGATTCGTGCAGTACCAATGCACTTATTCCGAACATAGGAAGACAGTAAGTAAATCATCATTTGACATAAAGTAAACTGGAGAACATGTTAAATAAATAGAGCTAGGCAATATACGAAGAGAGGACGAAGGTATTGTTCCGGAAGCCAGGTTACAACCCTTAAACCAAACAAGGACCGAAATTGTAACCCTTCGCCTGAACAGAACTTGGTCCCTGATCATTTATTGCTAGAGGTGACAATCATTAAGTGACAGTGAGAGAGTGATAATACATTAGAGTGACAATCATTGCAATCATTCTGGTACAATCTTTCAATCAATCACTTCTAGACAATACTATACTGGACCAGACTCCATCCAAGCGATCACGGCCAATCATTGCCTACGGCTTTCTATATTAACTAACTAAGGTTATCACAATCCTAGTTACTAGCAAGATGCAATGAGAACTCCAAGTCCGGTTACCTGTTTGTTACTACCTGAGTGATCCCAGCAAGAAAAGGAAAAGATAGCATGATATAGCAGACACACTGTAGTAAGATACATGTGTCCTAAGGTACCACGCTCGACGGCGGGCTGGAAGTGCGCTCATCTCGACGGATAGCAACAAATCCCATGTATATATATATAAGGCCGGGACCAAAGGGGCAACAGGTAACTGGGAAATTCTTCATGAACTATTTGATCAATCTAGTCATTAATCCTAGCCATATTCAGTATGAATCCCTGACCGTGGAAAACCAGGAATTCATGTCCTAGACATGATGCAAGATAAGACGGGTTCATTTGTACAAACACAATCACCCACGGTGTCCAGGCCATTTATTTATACAGGTCATGTCATGTCAGGTAGCCGTCGCAACAGCTTATCAAGATATATCATGTCAGGTCTACTTGTCAGGAGTGCGCCACGACGGGCCACTATCATGTCATTATCATGTCAAGTTTACTGGTCAAGAGTGTGCCACGACGGGCCACTATCAGGTCATGTCAGGTCATTAATCAGGAGTGCACCACTACGGGTCACTGTCGTATTTAGGGTACATGTGCCGGACAATATAGTGCAAGCATTCAATCAGGAGACTCAAGTTATGCTGAGGTTACAAGACACAAGTCATCAGTAAAGATCAAATAACAATAGAGAAATAATAATAACAATAATTAAATAGCTGGACAAGGCACAGGAAGGAGCCCTGCGGCTCAGGGTCACTTATCAAGTCATGCTAGCTCCTAGTCACACCATGTCATGTACAATTGTCATTTCAATCATGCCAATCAAATCGGGATTATCAAGTTCGGGACAAAAGGCGTAAGGATATAAAATGGGCATAAAAATATAAAATAGGGATAAATGTGTACTCCGTAGGAACTCAAGTTACAAAAAGAGCCACAAGACTTGGATATACTAAAATAAACAAAATATAAAATACAGGACATGACAGAGCCACGCGGCTCGGGCAAGGCTGGCTCATGCGGCAGGATTAATCAGATGCATACGGCTGAATTATGGGGTTCATGCGGCTCAGAAAATCCGAGTCCATGCGGCTCAGGACGGGTCGGGGTACATGCGGCCCGAGATGATACGGGTTCATGCGGCTCAGGAATATGGCGCATATGCGGCCAACGGGAGATGGGTCATATGCGGCTGGGAGAGACTAGTCCTCATGCGGTTGGGAACGAGTCTGTCTTATGCGGCTCGGGGAGAACCAGTCTATGCGGCTGAGTTCAATTGAAGCCCTATGCGGCTGAACAAGGGCGGTTCATATGCGGCTGGGGACGTTCAAGTCCATGCGGCTGGAAGGATAAGGAATCTTATGCGGCTGGAAGAAGTTCTCATGCGGCTGGGTTAAGTAAAGTCTTATGCGGCTGGTCGTAAGTCCTATGCCATGCGGCTCGATCTAATCAGGGTCATGCGGCCCGGGAATCAAAAGTCCATGCGGCTGGATGGATCAAATCTTCATGCGGTTGGGAGTAAGTTCCTGCAGCATAGGCCACGCGGCCAAGTCATGCAGTAAGCTTATGCGGCTAGGAAGGATAACTGGCCGCATAAGAGCTATGCGGCTCAGTTCATGCGGCTATGAACTGTTCTTCTTCTCCATTCTTCCGAGAAGAAGAACCACTCAAGCCATGGCTCCCAAGCTCCATGAATCTTTCATCCAGAGTCCAAATCCAAACTTCCATAGGTCAAAATAGGGCAGAATGAAATGCTCTACAACATAGAACCATCAAAACTCGGAAATAATAAGATTAAATAGATCAAAACCCATGAAAACTGAAATCTCTTCAAAGCTAGATCTACAACATTTGAACCATCAAAATGGAAAACTCCAAGTTCTAAACAAGCTTATAATATAACAAGGAAGAGAATGGAACAAACGAAATTAAGATCGTCCAACATTCGGCAAGATGTACTTGTCTTGGGCTGGAGGAAGAAGATGAAGATGAAATAAAAATAATGGAGGAGAGAGAGTGGTAGGTGGCTTATATAACAAGCCCGAGCAATCTCCACCACTCATCCCTCTCCACTCAATCTAAACCATACACCTCTCTCATAAAGAACCAAACTAAACCAAACCAAGTCAAAGTTAAACCAAACCCAATAAAACCAAACCCAAGTTAAACCAAGTCATAAAAATCCTACACTTAGGAAAATTTTAAAATATCACGCAAATCGATAAATACGAAATACGGCTCAAATAAACACGTATCCGTATAAAATATCGATACAGTGAGATGGGTCTCACAGCAGGATATTACAGAAGGTTTGTATCAGACTTTGCGAGGCTTTCAGCACCCATGACCCGCTTGACACGGAAAGATGTACCATTCGTCTGGTCGGCAGAATGCCAGGCATCATTTGAGAATCTGAAGCAGAAGTTGATATCAGCGCATATTCTTACATTGCCAGTTGGACCCAGAGGTTTTATCGTTTATTGTGATGCGTCAGGTAAAGGACTTGGATGTGTCCTCATGCAGCATGGAAAGGTGATAGCATATGCATCTAGGCAGCTCCGAGACCACGAGAAGAATTATCCGACTCATAACTTGGAATTGGCAGCAGTAGTATTTGCTTTGAAGATATGGAGGCATTACTTATATGGTGATCGAGTGGACATGTACACATACCACAAAAGTTTGAAGTACATCTTTACTCAGAAGGAGCTGAACATGAGGCAGAGAAGGTGGTTGGAGTTGATTAAGGACTACGACGTGGAGCTTCAGTATCATCCAGGCAAGGCTAATATGGTAGCAGATGCTCTCAGTAGGAGAGGCGACGCATTTATGTTAACAACACAGAGACATATCTTAGAAGACCTTCAAGAGATGGGCATCGAGGTTATACTTCCTAGTGATATAGGAGTTCTGGCGAGTCTACAAGTTCAATCCGACTTGGTAGACAGGATCAAGGCAGCTCAGGCACAAGACCCAAGGATTCAGAAGCTTAGAACAGAGTGTGAGTCAGGACTCAGAAAGGAGATGAGAATTCATGAAGATGGTACACTTAGGTTTGGGTCACGTCTATGTGTGCCTAGTGGAGATATCAGACAGGAGGTTATGGCAGAAGCTCACAGCTTTCAGTATTCTATTCACCTTGGAGGGACCAAGATGTACCAAGATATCAAGCAGCACTTCTGGTGGAACGGAATGAAGAGGGAGATAGCTAGATTTGTTTCCCGTTGCTTGGTATGTCAGCAAGTGAAGGCAGAACAGCAGAGGCCAGCTGGGTTATTGCAGCCGCTTCCTATCCCGAAATGGAAGTGGGAACATATTACAATGGACTTTGTGACCGGTTTATCGAGATCACCAAGTGGTAAGGATGCTATTTGGGTAATCGTAGATTGGCTTACGAAGGTGGCACATTTTCTTCCTTTTAAAGTAGGTCAATCTACGGAGAAGTTGGCAGAATTGTATATACAGCAGATAGTCAGGCAGCATGGGGTCCCGGTCAGTATTGTGTCAGATAGAGATACCTGTTTTACATCATATTTTTGGAAGAGCTTACATCATAGCTTGGGTACCAAGTTAAGATTTAGCACGGCTTACCATCCACAGACGGACGGGCAATTAGAAAGAACAATTCAGACTTTAGAGGATATGTTGCGAGCTTGCACCCTAGATTTTGGAGGATCTTGGGAGAGCCACCTACACTTGGTCGAGTTCTCATATAATAACAGTTATCAAGCCAGTATCCAGATGGCGCCATTTGAAGCACTATATGGTAAGAAGTGTAGGTCGCCACTAGCATAGGACGACATCGGGGAGAGGAAGATGCTAGGCCCGGAAATAATTGTCCAGACCGTTGAAGTGGTTAAGGGAGTTAGAGAGCGACTTCGAGTTACACAGGATCGACATCGTCATTGGGCGGACCAGCATCGTAGGCCGCTAGAGTTTTCTGTTGGGGACCACGTGTTATTGCAGATCTCACCTACCCGTGGGGTCATTAGGTTTGGCGTTCGCAGGAAGTTGAGTCCGCGGTACGTGGGCCCATTTGTTATTCTTGATAGGATAGGCGATGTTGCTTATCGTTTATCCCTTCCACCTTCGTTACGAGAGGTGAATGACGTGTTTCATGTATCTCAGTTACGAAGGTATGTATCGGACCCAAGCCATATCCTTGATCATTCTGAGCTGGTTGTTGGTACCAACCTGTCTTACGAGGAATAGCATGTATCTATTTTGGACCGAAGAGAGAAGATACTCAAGAACCGAACAATTAACCTTGTCCGGGTTGCTTGGGGTCATCACTCTTTAGGAGAGTCAACATGGGAACGTGAGGATGATATCCGATCACGGTATCCGCACCTGTTTGACTCACAAGGTATATTTTTTTTTGTATACCTTGATTGTCTTAACTCCTCATGCTTGTCACCTTATAAGTAGAATTGCTTAATATTGTAGATTGTTAGATGTAGATACATTACTTGTTATTATCATTGTAGAATGATTGCTTACTCAATTTACTTGTATTTAGATTAGTTTAGCTTTGACGTTCTATCATGCTTGGATCTGAAATTCTGAGGACGGAATTTTTCTAAGGAGGGTAGAGATGTCACTTCCCATTCCCAGAATACGTATTTTTAGGGTGCATGTACTGTTTAAATGTAAATATTTTATATTTATCATGTATTGCTCTGTATTTAAATCCCTTTAATTTTATGTTAATTAATTTTATGCAATTTCATTTCTGTATTTTACTTTCTGCTTTAGCTTTATTTTGGGTTCGGCTTGGATTGGTTTAATTATGTTGGTTCATCATGAACCGAAATAAACCCCCACCTACCACCACTCCTTCATTTAAAAGCTCCAAACCCTTTCTCTCTCTTCATTACTTCTTCTCATTACTCTTATTCTTCCTCATAACTCTCCCACCAACCTAGAAGAGCAAGGCAAGTGCCAACTTGCTTCCTGATGGATCCCCATTATTATTGTTCCATCATCTTCCTTATTTGATTCTAAGTCTCTTTAGTACTTAGCATTTCCAATTTCCATGGCTTATTTGTTGTAGATCTAAGTTTGATGTATTTTCGGATTTTTTAGGTTTTGACCTAGTAAACTTTGTTATCTTCAAGTTTTGATGGTTCCATGTTGTAGAGAATTTCGTTCTACCCAATTTTGACCTATGGAAGTCCATATTTGGGCTTGGGATGAAGGATTTATGGAGCTTGGAAGCAATGGCTTCCATGGTTCTGTTCTCAGAAAAATTCAGAGAGGAAGAACAGCCACAGCCGCATGAATCTTTCTTCCTCAGGCGCATGAGATTATTTATTTTCCAATCATTTCCCACAGCCGCATGAATCTTTATTCCTCAGGCGCATAAGATTATTTATTTTCCAATCATTTCCCACAGCGCATGAGATTATTTATTTCCCAATCATTTCCCACAGCTGCATGAATCTTTATTCCTCAGGCGCATGAGATTATTTATTTCCCAATCATTTCCCACAGCGCATGAGATTATTTATTTTCCAATCATTTCCCACAGCCGCATGAATCTTTATTCCTCAGCCGCATGAGATTATTTATTTCCCAATCATTTCCCACAGCCGCATGAATCTTTCTTCTTCAGGCGCATGAGATTATTTATTTCCCAATCGTTTCCCACAGCGCATGAGATTATTTATTTCCCAATCGTTTCCCACAGCCGCATGAATCTTTCTTCTTCAGGCGCATGAGATTATTTATTTCCCAATCGTTTCCCACAGCCGCATGAATCTTTCTTCTTCAGGCGCATGAGATTATTTATTTCCCAATCATTTCCCACAGCGCATGATATTATTTATTTTCCAATCATTTTCCACAGCGCATGATATTATTTATTTCCCAATTATTTCCCACAGCGCATGATATTATTTATTTCCCAATCATTTCCCACAGCGCATGAGATTTATTTCCCACAGCCGCATGAATCTTTATTCCTCAGGCGCATGAGATTATTTATTTTCCAATCATTATTTTTCAATTTTTATTTCTCGAATTTGGTATTAATTAACATTGATTGTTATCTTGATTAATAATTGATCATGCGTTCCTATATGGAACTAAGAGACTGGCTAGTCGTCTTATTGAATTAAATGGGATAAGACACGTTCATATTTGCAATCGATTGGCCAATCCCGAATATTGACATATAGATACATGCAGGCTACAATTATTTATTTATTTTACGAAAGCAGCATGTGTACTCTATGGTCAAGGCATGATTATTCCGTGGTTAGTTTTAATTGTTGCATTACGCTATGTAAGACCTACAACTTAACCGCACGGGTATCATTGTAGAGTTGGACATATCGTACCTTGTACGGAAGTACTCATTCTGAATGACCATGATCCACGGCATAGGATTTCACTTAACATAGAGGCTACTAAGTTAAATAAAATAATGATTGCATGGAGGGAATGGATTTCCGAGTTCTTATATGGCAGCCCTCTTTGGGACTATTAGCGCCCAACAGGCCGGCTGGTTCCCACAGATACTGCAATTCTGCCACACGGGCAGGGAGCGGTATCTGCTTATATTATTGTATATTGTATATTGATGACGGGCGTCCCGCTGGGACTCGTCTAATTTATGATTGGCGCAATTGATTGATGGGATAGACTAGCCTTGCTTGTCCATAGTAAGAACTGAGAAATCCTTATTGCATAATTCCAGGATAACTTGGGACTCACAGTAGTAAGCCGTAGGAGTTGGATGGCCGTTTAAGTTGATTTGTTTGTGTACTGTACCTACTCTGTTACCTAACTGAGATGATCAGAGCATCAGGACATGACGGGCCAACTTCTGTCCTTGTTTGGTTGGGAGGTTGGTTCGAAGTGTCGTGATGTTACGTGAATTCCAGTAGCAAGCAGAGATCTATTATTATATTCCCTTATTTACTGGTTTAATGCCTCATATCGTGCTTCCTTGCGGTACTTGCTATTAGAGGTCTAACCTCTCTGGTTTTGCATGGCCAGATTTAGAGCCGGTTCCCGAGGACTCAGCTTACCTCTACCTCCAAGATGGTCAATACTAGAGGAATGATCGCAGGAGGACTCGAGTGGGTTCCTTACTTCCCCGCTCGTTTTGTTAATTACTTTACATTTTGCCGCTTGGCACCGACATGTTAGTCGGATAGTCTTGCACTTACTTTTACATAATTGTAATTAAGTCAGACTGCAGCTGATAACAATTGTGTATATGTTGCTATATCATCTGGCTATGTTTTGTAAAGCCAGATCTTAAGAACATTTTGACTAAGCGTTTGGGACGCCTTATTGCTTCATCTTAAATGTTCTCTGTTATTGCTTCTTGTTTGAATGATTGAGACAATAGATGTGAAGTGACCATAGCGAGACTTTCATGTAGTATGCACCCCTTGTCTTTTAGATAGCATTGATCGTATTATACGGTATTCATCTACCCGTAATACGTAGCTGGCTGAGTCATTCTCCCGCTCTTCAGTATTCTGGTTCTGGGGCGTGACAGCCTTGTTGACAGAAGGACCCTTTCGGTTTGTACCCAAACAAATCTCTACTTTAGAACTTTAAAAATAAAGGAATTTACTAAATCAATAACCTGTTTAGTTATAATGAAAGTTATAAATCAATAACCTGTTTAGTTATAAAATGTGATAATGGTTTTAACAGTAAGCAAGTCTAATGAAAAGTTTGCTAAGAAACTTTTGGTAAGACAATAATGAAATATATGAAAGTTATTTGCTTAAAGTTTCAACAGACTTTGCTAAGATAGAAATATAAATCGAAAGTAGGCAATTTTCTACAGTAGTACAATAATCAATTATTGTAGTAATTAAACAAGTAACTAGTGTAGACAGGAAGCTACTTATTAAGCAACAGAATATTGTTTTAAGCAATATTTTAATGTCCTCAATAAATTATTTGTGTACAAAGGCTTGTTAACAAGCAGCAGTAGTAGTTAAAGAAACAAATATTTTATAATAAAAATTATTGCAAACTTTGAACAGAATAAAACTTGTAATCAAATATTCTGCTAGTAGTCAGGAACTAATTTCTTGAAGCAAAAATGTTAAGAGGACTAATTGTAATCAAATATTTTGCTAATAACAATATGACAAAAATTTAGAGAGTAATAAGTGACAGCAAGCAAATTGACATAATCAAGGTGATCAACAAATTTGAGCAAATTAACAATATGTTGCTTACGAATTGTTGCTTTACAAAATGTTGACAGATATATGTTAACACTATATACTACCAGATACAGTATTTTAATATGATGGAATTTTTTAACAATATATATGTTAAAAGAAAACTTGTTAACACTTTATGCTAAAAGGAAGCTAACACTATTTGCTTACAGGAAGCAAATATATATATGTTAACACTATACTAACAAAAAAATTTGCTTACAGGAAGCTAAAAATAAATTCGAATGCTAACAGTAATAAAAAAATTCTAATGGTAACAGTAAGCTAACAGAAGAGTTTCTGACTGCTACCAGCAAACAAATATATATATTTTTTTATATCGACCTAACTCTTAGATTGTTAGAAATTCTACAATAATTCTTCGATTTAAATCTGCAAAATAAAAGAAAATTAAATTGTTACCGGCCTCCGAGGAAGTCGTGCACGTAGCACTGCCCTAAGAGTTAGCTCGGGTCTATGTGCAGACTGAATCCGAACGCCCCTAGTGGTAAAATCCCCGCTCCACCGGAATCTCGTTGCCGCACACGACGTCGAGAGAATAACCCCGACTTAGCTCCGCCCAGAGCTAGGGGTGGGCACGGGTCGGGCCGGGCCGGGCCGGGCCCAAATTTGTTGGACCCGGACCGGACCCGTTACTTGGCGGGGCGGGACGGGACGGGTCCAAAAAATATTGGACCCGGACCGGACCCGACCCGTTTGAAACGGGTCGAAAACGGGTCGACCTGCGGGTCCAAACGAGTCCAAAAAAAAGTTTAAAAAATTCTATAATAGTAAACATTTACATATGTTATATTGTCTATAAGAACAAAACAAGTCTAATGTCTTCCCAAACTTCTAGAATTTGTTTAGTAAACAATAAGATATTCTATTATGTATAGACTATAATAACAAAAAATGCTAAAAATTGATATAAAAAATATATACTCCTAGAAACGGGTCGGGCCGGGGCCCCGTTTATTTTGAAAATAGGACCCGCCCCGACCCGTTAATGTCACACGATCCGCCCCGGCCCGTCCCGTTTAAATTTCAAAATTTAGGAACCGACTTGTTTAGACATTTTACGGTTCGGGCCGGTTCGGAACCGCGGGTCCTAGAACCGTATGCCCGCCCCTACCCAGAGCAACAATAGAGAACAACAGTGATGTTGAGAGTACGAGAAATTGAGAGAGGGAAGATAATTTCTCTGTGTAAAAATTGAAGGAATGAGACAAGATATTTATAGGAATTTTCCAACGTAGGAGAATAATGACATATTTAATGAGTCAATAAAAGTAAACGTTACAGAACGTTTTTCAGCACAAGGTTCAAGGCCCGAACCCGAAGAAGGAATCGAATCGGCATTCGGCGCCCGCAGACGTGGGCACGTACCCGCACCCGTTACGCGCGCCGAGCCGAACCGGGCCGGGCCGGGCGACGGTGCGCGCGTGTGGCCCATGGAGCTCCCACACACAACTTTTAATGAAGCAAAGAAGAGAGTGGTAATATATACACACAAACTATTTCATGCCAAACCGATGTGGGACTAAAGTGATAAAGGTTGGGATTTAGCTTTTGCTCACAGCTGAGTTTCAGCTAACATTAACCACATGAGTTAGAAGAGATATTTAATTACAATTGGATAATATTCTTATTATACGTGCAAAGCACGTGCATTTACTAGTTCAAATAAGTTTTTTTAAAACTTTTTATAGTAAACTCATATATTATTGATCTAGTTCATTATCACGTTCCATTTTTTCAATTAAATATGACGAGTCTAGTAAGTAACAATCATCATTGATTATGCGACAGACAATACTCTAGAACCCGTATTTGCGAGTATTGCATGTAACATCTTGCAAGTACAAAGTCGAGGATAAACGTCCATCGTACTCACCTTTAACTTCAATATTTCGCTTTAACTCCTCAACCTACCATACGTTAAACATTAGGAATATTCATCACAAAACTGTAGGTTTGTTTAGCAAACAAAAACTATGTTCTCAAAGACATGTAAGTCCATACAATAAACGTTTAAGAGGCGAGAGTATAAATTGTATAATATAATAAAGATAACTGAAAATAAATATTACTAATTTACGCAACCAAAAGTATGTAGTAATTTAAGTCTAGCAACCTATAATACACAATACTAATTTTTTTTTTACAAACATAAATACATGAATTAGAAACAACCAATCCATAATAACACACTCTCATGTATGAAATGCGGTCTATAAAATATTATGGGTCACACCAATAACTTGTCAAATCTATGCCAGGATAGTATGATACCAATACACATCTAGGGGTGAGCAACGGTTCGGTTCGGTTCAAACCGAACCGTGTATATGAAAATCGAAATAACCGTAAACCGTATTTCTCAAAACCGAAAACCGAATCGTTTTTGTAAAAACCGAACAAAACCGAACCGAATTAATTCGGTTCGGTTTTCGGTCGGTTCGGTTTAATGGATCAATGTACCGGACCTTCAAATTTTTAGCAAAATGAATCTATTTAAATAATAATTTATTTTAAAATTATGGCATTATTGTATTTAAGAATTATTATATTACATCGTGTAAATAATATTAGTATATATATAGATTGAGGATAGAAGAGAAAGAGAGTGCTCAAAGAAGTACCACAAAGAATATGAGAGGAGAGTGCACTCAGTTAAGGGTTACAAAATATTAGTATGTGTAAATTGAGGATAGTTTGATAAATTATTAAATCTAAATCGGTTTTCGGTTCGGTTCGGTTATCCGGATCAAGAACCGAAAACCGAACCGTTATTCTAAAATTTCATATTTCCAAACCGATAACCGAACCGATAACCAAAAAACCGAACCGTTTGTCATATTTCGGTTCGGTTCGGTTCGATTCGGTTTTCGGTTTTCAACCGTTATATGCTCACCCCTATACACATCTATGTAATATTATTTAACATAGAAGTAAAATATGAACAAAATATTGAAAGATACGACTACGTTTCTAAATCTATATATCCCGATGCAGGACAAACAATTGAAATGACTATACATTTACTAGACATATGAAACAAACATCCATATCGTTGCCAAACACATTTTTTCCCTAGGACTTGCTATTTTAGCTAGCTAGGATTACCATATCCCTAATAACAAAGACAAATACAAGGATGAAAAAACTTTAGCGTCACGCCGCTGCACACAACCATGGTTGACCAGGATTACAAGTGATAATTAAACAATTAAACAAACATGTGCTAAATTTAAATGATGGTAGATAAACATGTACATAAATATATACTGTCGTATCGTCTAGTACACGTCAGTACGTGCCTTGCTGTGCCAAATGATCATATTAAATATTTATTACTAAAAATTTCAAAATAGCCCCAGAAAGTAACACTAGAAACAACTATATATATATATATATATATATATATATATATATATATATATATATATATAAATTTATCAGAAATTTTCATACAAAGTAAAGAAATTTACAGAAATTTCGAAAAAAGTAATAAGTTTATGAAAATTGTGCATAGCGTAATGAGACGACAACCCCGATGGCGCGCTGGCAAAGCGGCCACTGCCTTCCTTTGGGCGAGCCATGGGCGATGGCGCATTCCAGGAGGAGCCATGGCCCTTGGCGCGCTGTAACTTGCTGCAATTTTTTCGATTCGATCCACGTGCGGTGGGGGGGGGGGGGGGGGGGGGGGGGACAGCGTCACGTGAACATGGCCAGAGGAGCGCCATGGACCATGGCGCGCTCCATGGGGAGCCATGGACCATGGCGCGTTGTCCACGTGGCTAGGACTAGAAATGGGACTGGCAGGCAAGGGGATGGACTGTCAGAGAGCTCCATCAATGATGGCGCGCTCCCACTCTCTCCCACTCCCAACGGCTACATGTACTTCTCCCCTGCACCTTCAACGGCTATATGTAAAGTAGAGTGCGCCAACAATCCTGGCGCACTTTTTCCAACGTCTACATTTTAACGTCTCTATTCTCATCGTCTATATATTTCAATGTTAACTCTCTCTCTCTACGCAAACACATCTCCTATCTCTTACAGAAGCACACAACTCTTTCTCTTGTCTCTCACAGAAGCACTCCTCTGAAGCTTGGAAGCGCAAGTCTTCGACACTCGTGCAAAATTTAGAAGTTTTATAAGTAATTTAGCAATTCAGCATAATTTTAGTTGTTCAGCCAGTGCTATGAATAATTCCCATGGAATTATATATAATTGTGATAAACAGAATTGTCATTGGAGAGTATATGCCAAATCCATAAGAAAAGGACAAATAGTTAAAGTTAGTACACTAGAAAGTCGTCATTCTTGTTTAAGTGGACTTACGACAGGACGTCATCGACTAGCTACCGGTGCATGGGTTAAGACAAAAATAGTTGATTTAATTAGAGATAATCCGTCATATAGTGCATCACAAATTGTGAAGGATATATTTAGAGAACATCGTATACATATTACATACTCTAAAGCATGGCGAGCCCGAGAAATGGCATTACGTGAAATAAATGGTAGTTATGTTGAGGCATATGCTGGCCTTGAGGAGTATGGTTTTAGAATTATGGAGTCGAATCCAGGTAGTAGATGTTTTATTAAGACTTCCGAAAGCAACAAGTTTGAGAGAATATTTATTTGCTTTAAGGCATGTATTGATGGATTTTTAAGGGGTTGTTTACCTGTTATTAGCACTGATGCCACTTTTCTTTCATCTAAATATCAAGGTATTTTATTTATTGCTTGTGCTCATGATCCTAATTATCAATTGTATCCTATTGCTTATGCTGTTGCCGAAGGTGAGAATACTGATTCTTGGTCTTGGTTTTTAAATGGTCTTAGACTATCATTTGAAAGTTATTTTAATGATTGGAGTAGTATCTCATTTATTTCTGACAAGCAAAAAGGATTAATACATGCTATGCGAAATATATTTCCAGAATCGCCTCATTTCTTTTGCATTCAACATTTTAAGCAGAATATGAAGTCTATTGTGAGAGAGAAAAAATTTCATCGGTTGTTAGACTCTCTTGCTAGATCGTATAATGAAACAGATGCACAGTACTTGTTCGAGATAATTAAAGCAGAGAACATGACGATGTACAATTGGCTTATTGGTACAAATGATGAAAATCGTCATTTTGCACATTGGATTACAGCATATGCTCCTTGTCCTAGATTAGATATTAACACTTCTAATCTTGCTGAATGTTTTAACAATTGGATTAAGAGTTTGCGTGATAAACCCATAACGACACTTCTTGATGGTATTAGAGCAAAGATTATAACACTTCATGACAAAAACAGGAATCATGCTCAAAATTTAGACACAAGTTATTGTCCTAAGATGTTAAAGACTATGACATCTATTACCAATGAGAGACATCAACTTCAGATATTACGAATTGATAGTTATTTGTTTGAAATATTAGACCGTGCATCGAGTAGAACATATGTTGTACGATTAGATGAAAGATCTTGTACATGTTTAAGGTGGTATCATACTTACATGCCATGTATACATGCATGTTTTGCTTGTCAATATTGCAGTGATGAGGTTGAACATTACTATCCTATAATATTTTCTACTGACAGGTTGAGAAGTGTGTACGAGCCACAGATGGAACCAATTCCAGTTCCTTACAACATTCAAGCGGCTTTGGTAAGGGGCGAAATTGGAGTTCCAGATGTCAGACGCAAAGCTGGAAGGCCGAAGAAAAACCGCATCAAACCACGAGAATTATCGACAAGGGAACTTCGTTGCGGCAACTGTGGTTTGATGGGACACAACAGAAGAAAATGTACAAGTCAACCAAGAGAATGATGACAATAGAACTTGTATTTTTCATTGTAGTACCAACATTCATGTCAACTTTTAAACATTACATAATAAAATTTTATTTCAAACTCCTCTGCGGGCCATGCGTTTGTAACGCCTTCGTTCTACCTGTCTAAGGCCAAGTCGGGCTCTTCTTTCATCTGTGGTCTCCTCCGCTCTTCTTTCATCCTCTTCATCGGCCTCCTGAGTAGGCACCGGGGCTGACAGAGATGTAAACAATTGCGAGTAATACGACATGCCTTCAAAGGAATACGCTGCGGTAGTGTTGATTTCCTCAGTCGTGATGCGTTGATTATAGGGCTGAAAGACTGAGGAAGAGCCCATGCCCACATATTGTTGACTGAGCCCTTCTTCAGCGTAGTGTGGGGTAGTGTACTCTGCAGCGTAAGGCTGGCTAGGGTACTCCGGAGGGTACTGCTGGCTAGTGTACGCTGGAGGGTACTGCTGGCTGCTGCCCTCTCCATGGTACTGCTGGCTAGGGTACGCTGGAGGGTACTGCTGGCTGCTGCCCTCTCCATGGTACTGCTGGCTAGGGTACTCCGGAGCGTACTGCGTGCTGCTGCCCTCTCCAGTAGCACCCTCTCCAGCAGCGCCCTCTTCAGCAGCTTCCTCATCCGCCTCGTCCTCTGGCTCAACCGCCCTGCGACGTCGTGAACGTCTCAGGGGCACAGTGGCACTCGGATAATCGGCCGGGATACGGGTATGCAATGGAGGCATATCAGGATCCCGACCAAGACTAAGTGAATCGACACGATTTAAAATATCGCCCATCCACTCCCGTCCATGCGGCCACAAACGGCTCTCTGGTTCTTCGTAATATTGTCGTCCCGTAATTGCCTGAATTTGAAATATGAAAATGAAAATTGTGATCATATAGTTCTTATTTTGGATTAGTGGTAAAGGCGTACCGCTTCAGATATGCCTTCAGCAAAAGCTCGCAGAGTAGGTTCATCTACGGCTTTAGGCTTGAACCGTGGCTCCTCGAATATGTACGCTCTGTTAGTTATACGAGGCGCTCCCCACCAGTGCCTATAAGCAATGTTGCCTTCATCTGCATTACGTTGGAACAATAGTAAGACAAATATATTTGTGTACGCTATCTGGATAAGTATACTACTAAGTTGGAACTTACATTCATCTGCGTGCGTTATCCGGGGAAGATTTGCCACACTATAATCCTGGAACCGCCTAAACCAGGAAGCTCTAGCAGAATCAATTCTGTTTCTTGCATTAGCTATATCATAACTCATGCATGGCGGGTCAGGCGGGATTATCTGGCAATAACCGAATTGTCGTAGAACGCGGTCTGCTGGATGATACATAGTATAGCGATCATATATAATAAAAGCTTTGTGCAGGCTTAGCTGGAACACTGTCCTTCTTATTTCTGGACCATTTTCATCATCCGAGTAGGGTATCCATATAACCTATTGAAAGCCAATTATTCATGATAAATTTGTACCAAATTATTAACTGGATTGACTATACTAAATTTATTAGTTACCTCATTCCACTGCAACGTATCAAATTCTCCCCGATACAGTGAAACATCTCTGTGTAAATTATGATGTGGGTCCACTACATTTGTGGCCCATCGCGTAGCAAGCGGAAAAATTCCAATATCACTTGGAATGCTGGTTACAGGTCGACCAATAAAAAATGTTCGTAACACCATACCTACGACAGAAATAATTCGATATTCAAGAAAATGTATATAATTGAAATCAATTTAGATATCGATTTTCCATTACCTGAACCAGCGTCGCGCACCCACACAAATTTTCCGAACCATTCGATCTTGCAAATTCCGTCAAGCTGGCATATAGATACGCTAATGTAGCAGCTCCCCATGCATGACGAGTAGGTACTTTAAGATCATCTAAGAATGGTAGCAGTCGGACGTTTATTCTATTTCCCTGTCCATCGGAAAATAACATTGCCCAGGACAAACAGAGCAAATATGCTCTTGTACAGCAAAGTATCTGCAAATTATGAAACTAACATATTAAAATTAACTCGCTATTAAAATTAATAAATATTTGCCAAAAATACCAAAGAGGGACATACCCTGTAATCATTGACCGCGACTGGCCCGTCGATAGTCCTATCTAAATCCATAAAATTATCCCGAAGCCAAGTTATCGTGACAAAACTCCTTGCTCCTAGGTCCGCAGGGGGCGTAATGCCTAGATATCTCCTGACTATTTCACACGGATTTAAATTTGTATCAAAATATATTGGTTCGCCTGTAATAGGTAATCCTAGAATATTTGCGACATCCCAGAGTGTGATTGTCATTTCACCAACATGCAACTGAAATGCGTTGCGTTGAGGCCACCAACGCTCAGCAAGACTAAATATGAGGTGAACATCGTGGACTAAAATTTGAATTTCATCCAGATAATGAAATCCAAATGAACGCACCAACTGCTTTTGATCATCAATTAACTCCCATGTGTGATACCTTCTCTGATTCCTCCAACTTCCATGCTCCCGTGTTCGAGTCTCGGGAGGATAATCATATAACTACAAGCGAATTTTATTTGTTACATTTATGTAAAATAAATAAATAATACAGAATACCGAGAGTTACGATTTTAAAATTTACCTTCCCCTCAAAAACTAACTTAGATATATGAGTTTCTCTTTCCTGTTTCACGATTTCTGTAGTCGGTCCCCCGGGAATAAATCCGTCATTCGGTGGATTCATCTGTTACAAATATATTCGAAAATACAATTAGTAATACAAATGTTGAAATAAATTCAAAATTTAATCTTGTACAAGAGTTACTTACATTTAGAAAAATAGGATGAAGATGAAGATGAAGAATAGGAGAAAGAGGCTCTGGTGCTGTCTAAATTATGTGAGGAAGGTGCTGTCTAACTTGTGTGAGGAAGAAGAAAGAAGGAGAAGAAATTTATAGAGGAGAAACGAAGAGAGAAAGAGATGCTGCCAAATTATTCATGGGCATGCTTCCCTCCAAAACTTCACCCTGCCACCCCTTCTGATGGCGCGCCATTATTCATGGGCACGCTTCCCACTCACTGAATCACTGCAACCCACTCACTGAATCACTCTTCCCCCTCATTGAATCACTGCAAAGTGTCAACGCAGCCAGAGCGCGCCACCATAGATGGCGCGTCGTATACGACGTCAAGACAACGCGCCATCAATGATGGCGCGTCCTGCCAAAAGCGAACAGCGTCAGCGTCTTTCGCGTCTTTCTTTCGCGTCTTTCCATGCGTGCGTCAGCGTCTTTCGCGTCTTTCCATGCGTCAACGCGCCATCAATGATGGCGCGTCCTTCGGGGACCTGACAAGCCTCATCGTCACGTCGCGTCCTGCCTCGTCACGCTCGCAGCAACCATAGCGCGCCATCAATGATGGCGCGTTCTTTGAGGAATTGCTTCCCGGCCAGGGTGCGCCATCGATGATGGAGCTTCGTTACCCAATCCACAATTTCTCCAAACTTATTACTTTTTTTAAAATTTGGGTAAACTTTTTTACCCCATATGAAAATTTCTGTAAATTTATATGTTCATACACATATATCCGTGTCGTGCAATGCCGACACATAACTGTGCTGTATCAGCAGTGCCAAGAGTTTGACCGTCTACGCCAAACACGTGCTTATGTACTGTGTTACTGCAGAGTCCGACACGTGTTCAGTCTTCTACTTGTACTGTGTCATGCCAGAACAGAGAGACATCTCGTACTGTGCCATGCTGCACTCCTAGTTGCACGACACGATATGACACACCTCTAGACATTTATCAAATATTTAACAAAATTATATAAAAAGAAGCCGAAGATTAATAGTCTATCACACGTCACTCATGGGCCCACAAGAAGTGGACAGGACAAGTGTCAGACGCAGAATGCCGCAGCATATCCCCGGAATCGCTCTCTCCTTCAACTGAAGAGATTCCATGTAGGTCCACTCCACGACCTCCCTCTTTCCTTTCTTTTCCTTTTCCCCAAACTCTCCATTTCCGCAAAATCGAAGAGAGAGAGAGAGAGAGGAACGATCCCGACCGTCGATCCGGGTTATGAGCGGGATCCGGCGGCCGAGATGGGCGGAATCACGTCGTCGATTGCCGCGAGGTTCGCCTTCTTCCCGCCGAGCCCCCCTTCGTACCAGCTGACCGACGACCCGGACGACGCCGGCACGCTCTCCATCCCGGAGATCTCGGCCTTCTCCTCCTCCCTGTCCTCCTCGTCCGAGCACGACGTGCTCAGGGTGCGGACGAGGAAGGGGCACGACGTGGTGGCGGTGTACGTGAGGAACGCCAGGGCCACCGCCACGCTGCTCTACTCGCACGGCAACGCCGCCGACCTCGGCCAGATGTTCCCGCTCTTCGTCGAGCTCACCAACCGCCTCCGAGTCAATTTGATGGGGTACGTATGTATGTTGATTCTGACTATTTTTTTTTTTTTTAAGAACAATGAGCTTAATTTTGATTTTTTTTAGGGTTGCGTTTGGAAATTTATATGGCAATTGGGGGAAGGAGTAACTTTGGAGTTCTGGAGTTAGGAACAAAACTTTAATAAATTACTCTTTTTTTAGGGAAAAACATCCATTTAGAAGATAGTGATCTAGATTTTGATCATTGAGGCTGTTTTTGGAAATTTATCTGTCAATTGGGGAAAAAGAGTACTTCTTGGAGTTATGGAGTTGTCATCAGCATGTTTGGGAAGTTGGGAAACAAATATATACTAAATCACTTAATTTTCAATTGAAGAGAACATCTTTTTACAATAATGCTCTAAATTTGATTCTTGATATTTATTTTTTTTGAAAATTCATAATTCACTTGGGCCTAGTTTGGCAAGTGGCAACAGAGGTCGGAAAGTTGCTGAAAGAAACATTCACTAAATTACTGTTGTTTTTAGGAAAAATAATTTCTTTTTTTTCTAGAATGATACTCGAATATTCTGGTTATTGTGCTTCTGTTTGAAAACTGGATTTGGAAATTTGGGCAAAAATATTGATTCTAGATGTTGTTTTTGGAAATTCTATCTGTCAGTGGGTGTGAAAACAGTATTTTTGGCTAGTTTGGGAACACGTTTCCAAATGGAGTTATGGATTTTCACTAGCATGTTTGGGAAGTTGGAGAAATTTACTAAATTATTAATTTTTTAGGGGAAAACATCTCTTAGAAAGACGCTCTAAATTTTTATTATTGGGGGTGTCTTTGGAAAATGTATAAATCTGGGCATAAGTCGCAATTTTGGAGTTTATTTCACCAATTCCAAATAATTAGGCTACTTTGGAAACAAAGTTTCTAAAATGGAATTACTTAGACTGGAGTGCAATCCATGGATAGGAAAAATGGAACACTATTTTGGTAACTGGACTTATCATTAAGTTTTAGCATGTTTGGAGGATGCTCCTGGTCCTGGGTTGCATGAACTTAAACTGCTCATCCAAAAGCTAGTTCTACCTACGAAATAGTTACAAGAATGCAAATAAAACAACATAGAAATCTCAAATAGCCAACACAACTGATGATGAAGGAAGATTCCTGGTGGTCGGATTGGGGCAAATAAAAAATACCCGGTGGATGGTAAGGAATATTGAATGATCTGTTATAGCAACATATAGCATAAACTGTTACATGCTACTCTTACATAAGACTTTTTCAATTACGATAACAGGACACATCCATGCTTACCTACTGTCCTACGGTTATCCCTCACAAGTCGCAACTTGTTGTCAATTAGAATCTACATCGAATACGAAACAATATCGCACACATACACACAATGTTGTCAATTAGGACCTGCATCACTTGAAAGTTGAAACTCTATATGCAACACCATATAAAATACCTAAACCTAAATATATAAAAATTAAAAAGTTTTATTGTTATAGAAACTAGAAATCCAGATGGTTTTAATAGCATGTGCTAAATATAATATAATATCCGTATAATACTAAAATCCAAAGTATTGCATTTTAAAAATTGAAAAGTACTATTTAATGATTCAGATTGTGAAGTTACATTCCCAACTTCATGTATCTAATAGGTTATGTTAAACTCTTCATTTTGTTCCTTCTGGATATTAATGCACGAGTAAAATCCAAATTATTACATTTTGGAATTGATAGGTACTTTTTAAGTTCCTAGACAGAATGATTCATGCAACAAGATATTCAATCTTAAAAGGAAGCATAATGAAATCCTGAATTTTTTCCCTCAAAAGAGCAGAAAGGTGAGTGTTAGTAAAGTTCTGAAAGAGAAAAAAATCCAAATAGAAAAAGAAACACTGAGTGGGATCAAAGAAACTAAATGACTGTTCATAAATAGATACAAATTGGTGCAAATTCTGGGACTTGACTTCCTAACCCGTAATTGAAATTCAAGGTGGAAATCAGGGCCGGCCCTGTGGCCCAGGGCGACCGCCGAGGGCCTACGAACTAGGAAGGCCCCCAAAAATAAATACTTGTATATATATAACATTTGTAATATGTTAAATATTAGTGTTCGTACAAAATAACATAGTAACTTTCTTAGTGTAGTTGGTTTTCACTTATATTTATTATGTAAAAGGACATGGGTTCAAGGCCTAGTAGAAGCTATTTTGTATTTTTAAATACTTTCATTTTTTTTAGAAAAAAGGCACCATTTTGAATTTTGTCCTAGGCCCTGGTGGAAATGTATGGTATGGGTTATATTCGTACCAACGTGATCTCCATTAACCCCGGTCCCTCTTTGTCGTCATGAAAGTTGCACCATCACTAGCGATGGACATTACTAACAACTCAAAACTTTATGGATCTCATCAATTAGCTATGTTGATGTTTCTATTTTTTTATGGATTAATGCATTCTGTTTTATCTATTTCTTTTCTGATTCAATTATATTGTAGTTTTTGATAATTTTATAATTCGACCAAACTTGCTGCAGAATTTTCGAATTACATGCAACATGCACTTTTCTATTCATGATAATTTGAGCTGTGTGTAAATAAGTTCACCGCATGTGTGGCTGAATATGTAAATACTTCATATTTATCACCATCAAGATGCTATTACGCATTTCCACACGTAGCTCTGAACATGTATATTTTATACCATCATCATCAACATCATTTTCTAAACCTCTTTATGCCATCAAATATGTAAATAGCTTTATGCAATGGTTTTTTGTGATTGATTCTTGGGCAACAAGTTTCCGGATTTGTTAGATGCCTTAAATAATGGTTGTTTTGACTTTAGATGAAATTATATGCCTGTTATCATTGAGATCTATATGCGTGGGCATGCAATATATGTTTTGTTTTTCTTGACAGAAGAATATCTGGAGATGCTATGGTTTTAATAAATAGTCAATTTATTATGGGTTTTGAGTCTTCTTTGATCAATTTGTTTTTTTGGGTGTTTTTGGATGGGCTATGCCATCAAGACTTACATGTTTATTAGGCCTATAATGTATGATTATGGGCTGTCTTGATGATGTGGAGAATCTGTGAACTTGTAAGATTCTCCAAATTTGTAAAGTTATCATGTGTTTGTGAGCATAGGAGAATAAATATGTTATTATCCCTTCGTTAATTTTGACTTTTGAGTTTGCCTTAATGGTTATGATAAATATTACTTTTTTTTTTAGAGAGAATTGTTAAATGTTAGATGATCAAGGGGATAAGAGTCATAAGACTAAGTCTAGCTTTCTTAGGGCTAAATTAATCATGACCTGCGCCGTTAAGAATGATTTACTTTGTACAGGATTTATTACTGTATGTTCTTTATAAATATTCCCACGGAGGGAAAACACAGTTATGCTAACATTGAAACTTCTTAGTAGCCTTGAGCCTTGTGGAAAAATCTTATTTTTGGGATCTCCAAAATGTACTCTTTCATATTCTTACATGGTATCAGAGCTTTTGAATTTCCAATGAACCCTAGGCACCATTTTTATTTTCCTCATATTGTACATGAACTTCCTAATCCCATGTGTTAGCACAAGCGAGTACTGCACACAAAACCCGACGAACAGCTGTCTTCCTATTGAGGGCAACTGTAGGTGCAAAAGCAGCTAGTAAGTGCACAAGCAACATAGATGACTGCTGTACTGTATATTCGACTGTGAAGACTTAGTGGATTCTTCTGTGCAGTAGATCTCACAGTACTGATTTCACTACAATTGGATATTAATCCTTGTAAACTTTCTCCCACTAACCTAAGAAAATGCCCCTAAAAGGGTATAGCTGGAAGACGGAAGATCTACTCTTTCTTAAGAAAATAAAAATTAAAGAAACCTCGGTTGCCTATTTAAACTCCAAGTGAGATCCTTTGGTAAAGTAACTAAACCTTAAGAAAAGAGATTCTACATCTAATTCATTCTTCTCCACATCTTCATGGAATAATTCCAAATGAGACCCTTAACCCTTAATCTAATACAGTGCAAGTAATTTTAGCTCCAAGAAAGCCAAATAACCAACCACTCAGATCCAACCAAACCTTGGGTCAAAACAACATACAAGGTTAGAAATACGGTCACTAATTATTTGTATTGATTTCCATTTTCCCAACTCTAAATTTGATAAATGATTGTTGCAGGTATGATTATTCTGGTTATGGGCAATCAACAGGGAAGGTGAGTTGGTATTATTTGTTTATTGTCTGTTTTTGCATACCTTTTTTACAGATGGTACAACACTTGCATTGCTTACAAAGTTTAATTTGACACCGATGCTTTTCCAATGAGACAGCCCACTGAATACCACACATATGCAGACATTGAGGCAGTTTATGAGTGTCTCAAAGAGAAATATGGAGCTGAAGATGAGGACATTATTTTATATGGTCAATCTGTTGGAAGTGGCCCAACCATCGATATGGCCTCTCGTCTGCCTAACTTAAGAGCTGTGGTTTTACATAGTCCCATGCTTTCTGGCTTAAGAGTATTATATCCAGTAAAACATACATACTGGTTTGACATATATAAGGTAATGCTTAAGATATTTAAATATCATTACGATCTTAATTTTTTATGACTTTTTGTTTTCTGTTATGCAGAATATTGACAAAATTGGTTTGGTAAACTGTCCAGTACTTGTCATACACGTAAGCAGTTTACCCTCTTATCATTTTTTTTTTTATTATTTGATTGCAATAAAGGATTATCACATTCTTGTAGTACTGCTTGTATAATATTCCCGTCAAGCTTTTTGGTCAATATCGAATAAGTTTTTCCAAGGGATTGGACCACTTGATGTTCATTAATAGTAAGATGGTATACACTATATTCTCCTGACAAATGAAGAAAAACATGACCATTAAAGATGCAGACTTGCAAATGTAGTATTCACTCTGCAGAATTTTTTGCAGCACATTATAGTTGGCATTTGGGAAGTTCAGATTAATAAGGTTTCACTGTTAAGTAAGCATCAAGAATGCCTATGATTTATGAAATAAGTTACAGTTAAAACTTGAAGTATAGTTTTCAATTGGGCAAATGTTGTCAAAAGACTTGAAACAATTCGTGCATAAGGCTATATGCAATAGTACACAGTATTTCTTATATCATCTTAGCATGTTAGGTGATGTCCAATGGTTGAATATGTCATGAAAGCAGTAGGAGAGTACATCTTTTCATTAACTGTTTCCCAGATACTTTAATGGAGTTGTTGGACCCGTATTGTATCTTATTGACTGCTCGTAAATTCCTATACTTCAAGGTTTCTTTCTGGATGCTTTTGTTAAGTTCTGCTCAAGTTAAGGCAACTTTGGAAACTTTTTTTTTTGTTAGGGAACAAGGACTTCAACTAACATCCCTATTAAATAGAACTCTTAAGGCAATCATGGTGGCTGCTGTAGCACATATAATAGGTAATCTACTGTAGCATATTAAAGGAGTGCTTATGGGTTTTGTTGGATGTTGTCTGTAGCGACAGGAGAGAAGAACAAGAGGAGAGAATGAGAGATGGAAAAAGAAGAGGAAGGAGAAAAAGGAATAGAAAAAGTCATTTATTCGGATTTCCTGGCTTCTGGTTTTTGGGTTTTCTTGTTTTGGCATCTTCTGGGTGTCCTCTCGGCTCTCGGTCTTTTTGGTTTCTTGTGCCAAAAAGTGAAGTAAAACTTTAAAGTGTTGGATAACACTTTTGTACCATTGCATTTTCCAATTTATAGTGGAAAAATCCTGCTCTCCTTATTGAAGTAGGCATGCATGGAAGAACCACATCTCGACTTGTTTTTGCTTTTATTTCTTTCCATCAAGTTATGTACTTTTTGTCTGCTTTAATCACTTAATCTGCGATAAAGTTCCTTGGACAGTTTTTAGAGTTTCGAGAATCCCTATATTTTCGGATCGTCCTCTTCCCCTCCTTTGTTTAACTCTTCCGTTCCGCACCTTAGAACCCTACGAACTAGCTTGGTTGGACAATAGTTGCCAGCTGCCACATCTTGTCAGACTAACCAGGTGTTTGTAACCAGATTACAACCACCATACTGATTGGGGATTATTGCTCCATCGCCAGGCAATGAGCTTCAGATGTGGGGAAAAGAGTGGGAGGTGGAGGCTTGATGATGGGGCAAAGAGGGAGAGAGGAAGGGGGAGGAGGTGAAGGTTAAAGCGCTCACACGAACCGTGGGTGTAGGTGGGGGTGGGGGCTGGCACTGACTGTAGGTTGTGTTATCGACTTATTGTCTTTAATAAAACCGGCCAACCTGGTCGAAGCGAGCCAGTCTCTTTCAAAAAAAAAAAAAAAGAAAAGAAAAAAAAGAAAAAGGGGATGAGGTGGAGAAAGACAAGAAATATTATTTTCTTCAGTAGGGGACCTTAATATTGGAGGGAGTTTTACATTAATTAAGAGAAATTGGTCGTGTTATATCACATAAGCATAACTCAGGGGTGATGGAATCTTTAACTCACGGCATGCAGGTATGTGTAGTGTAAAATGTTGAGGGACCTAGTGAAATTTACACTATATAGAATCTTTCTTTTAGGCTAAAAATATAATTAATATTCAGAGAACACTGGATACATAATTTTAAACACAGAACTGAGCAGAACTATATTGCAAAGATATTTGAGTTCGATTGTTCGAAGGCTGAGTAGCCAATTTCCTCCCCATTGTCATTATTTTTTTTGGGTATGTTTATTAGGCATTAAATATATTGAATTTCTCCCTATCTGTGCATCAAAACCAATGGTAGTTATTATCTTCTTCTATAGTCTTTCTGGTATAAAGGTCCCTGTTACTGAAAGATGAGCAAAGTTGAACCTTGTCTGTAGACTGATTGTTCAAAGAACTCTCAGAAGCATACACTTTCATGTCAATCATCTAAAGCACATGGCAGTTTATAGCAGAAGTTTCGAATAGTTCATTTCATGTTATATGAAGGCAATTTACGTTTCTCCTGGAAGTTTTGTTTCTAGACCTACCTAACCACGACAAAAACTAACTATGTAACATCACGCACTTGAAATTTAACCATCGTACTGCCTTCGTCTTGAAAGTTATGGAATATTCTGAGCCTCTCCTTTTCCAGGGTACATCAGACGAAGTCGTCGATTTCTCCCATGGGAAGCAGCTGTGGGAGCTTAGCAAAGAAAAGTATGAACCGCTGTGGTTGAAAGGCGGTGGCCATTGCAACCTCGAGCTCTACCCTGAGTACATAAGGCACTTGAAGAGGTTTGTAACGACGGTAAATAAAAGAATGGCTGAAAAGAAAAGTTCGAAAGGTGACAATGGCGAAAGTAAACCTTCGGAGAAGGTACCGGAGAAATTTGACCGTCCAGACATCTCAAGGAAGAGTTTAGATAGCCGGGTTGGAAATCCAAAGAAGGCTGAGCAGCCGGAGAAGCCTCGGATGAGCACTGACCAACTTGACGGCTACAAGAGAAGGAAATGCTTGGGTTGGTGATGGCACCCGAATTACTTCAAAATAAAGTTATTGTGGCTTCATATTCATGCAAGGCTAAGATTTTGCAGGCAAATATACCACAAGCTTCACCAAATTGGGTTCAGCTGATGAGAATGAAGTCAATATATTTTCATTCAAGAGGTCACAAATCTTCAACTGAAGTACAATGTGTCGAGGAGACTCTCTCTGTTCATATTGTAACATTTCACGTCTTTTTTAGTTGTACGATGATTTTAGAAATTATTTGTCATATCGTCGCGAAGGAAATCTGTTGCTGATGCAGTTTCCTTGATTCTAAAAGATTATTCACAAGAGAGTTATTGTACTAGAAAATAGACATTTTTGTAGGTCTTCCCAACTCTTGTTTCTTTTCCTTCGCTTCCAATGTAATGAACTATGCTCTATGATGGAACCACTAAGGTGAAAGAATCGAATGCCTCTTTCATTGAGAATTTTAGTTTCCTATTTTTCTGGTTGCTCTCTATGGGATGAGAAAATCTTAATGTTATGTGCTTAGTCTAATGGTTGGTCTTTGTATCACTCTGAGTTGCTTTTGAATTTACTGCTGACGGATTATCTCAGGCATTTACTATATGAGCAATACCATTGAAAATTTTCGAAATATCGATAACTTCTGACATGCATGTAGCACCTACGTACTTGCGTTGTAAATCTTATGTCACAATGATTTTTTATTCAGATCTCTTACATACCTAGTTTCAATTCCAACTGCATAATATCCAGTTTCGCATCAAAAATTGTTCCATAGTAATCACACCATCTCATCAACCTTCTCCAGGTGCGGACACACTAGGGGGCAAATCTTATATCACAATGTAGCACCTAAATGCTTCTGTTGCAAATCTTATATCACAATGATTATTTATTCAGATCTCTTGCATATATAGTTTCAATATTCCAACTGCATAATATCCAGTTTCGCATCAAAAATTGTTCCTTACTAATCACACCATCTCATCAACCTTCTCCGCCATGAGTGAACACACATTTTTTTCTCCTTTTCTGATACTAGTTGCGACAACAACTATCGAGAGGGTATTTTCAATCATAAAAATTACCAAGATTCAGTTACGCAATTGACTTGGAGATGAGTTTATGAATGACTACATTGAGAAAGACATGTCCGAAACTGTCAGCAATATATATATATATATATATATATATATATATATATATATATATATATATATATATATATATATATATATGTGTGTGTGTGTGTGTGTGTGTGTGTGTGTGTGTGTATATATATATATATATATATATGTGTGTGTGTGTGTGTGTGTGTGTGTGTGTGTGTGTGTGTGTGTGTATATATATATATATATATATATATATATGTGTGTGTGTGTGTGTGTGTGTGTGTGTGTGTGTTATAAAAAGACAAAACTAATCTCTGATTACAATACTCCTCTTTGATGTTGTTCTTTTGTATGTGATGTTAGTTTTTGATTTTTTTTTTTAACATTTGAGGTTAACTCCCCTCTCTTAAATTTCTGGGTCCGTCCTCGTTCTCCGTTGAACTTACCCAGACGGCATCGCTACAACTTATTGTCTAACTCGAACACCTCAATCGCAGCTCTATTTACTGCTTGTGATAATGAATCATCCCTAAGAGGTTATTGAAGAGGATGATGCAATAATTTCTATGAATTCTCTTAAGAAGTGTAGGATTTGACTTATATTAGCTAGGTACGATAAATTATTCTAATGACACTCCAACTATAGCGCTAGGGCATGTGACATTAACTTTCTACTGTTCGATTTTAGCACCTCAATTTCATAAATTACTCTTTTGAAACACCTTTATCATTTTTTAAGCACACCAGTACCACTTCAAAGACGTATATCTTAATTGATGAAATGAACATATAGCCAATTTCGATTCAATTGAAGTATTTTTTTTAATTTATTCATTCTTCAATAAATAATTTCTGAACTTACGAACTATTTATCTTAATTGATGAAAAGAACATATAGTCAATTTGTAAAGACTTACCCCTAAGATAACTTAAAATCATAAAAGACAAAATAATTTCTATCTAAAATAATCCTAAAACAACCAAAACAACTTAAAGATAACAAAAAGGAAAAAAATCTAAATTGGTTCTCCAAAAGAATCTGTTTGCCTCTAATTTTTTTTTTCCCAATCAATATAGTCTTTGGTTATTCTATACTTTCTGCTACTGCATTTTTTTGACATGTGAAATATGTAATAATCAGTCTTTGATATCTAACTGTGGAGGCTAAAACTGATTGTTTTTAAGAAGATTGTCATCTTAGATTAAACATTTACATGCTAGACAGTAAAAGGAAAGAAGAAAAGAGAAGGTAAACAAACATAGCTAGTAAGAAACTCCTGACATTTATTTATGTCTTGGACTCTTCTTAAATTTAGTCTAAAATTTTGTCCAACACACTTCAGTAGCAGTAGCAATAGCAATAGAATTACACATGGAGTTACAATTTCGAAGATGTACACTCTCATATTTATTTTCTCTTTGGGATACACTACCTTGCCTATGGCTAGGTCCGGTCAAGGATAAACCGGACAAGACTTCAAATCTTGGAGCAACCTTCAAGCTTAGCATGATCACAATAGAGGTCAGTGTCACGGGTGGCCCTCTAGAATGAACCTACAATAAGGATCAAGAGCAACAAAAACTAGATCCGGATAGGACAATCCAATCTCCTGCGCCGGCCCTGCCTATGACTATCACTCGGGAATCGAAACAAGGACCGGCCGCCAATTATTACTCCTCCTCCTCGTCCGATGCGCTAGCTTTCCCGACCTCCGGCTACCGGCCCCGTTGCTACTCCGTCCCTGGAACCACAGCCTCCGTCTGCTGCCAATATCCGTTCGTTCATTCTTCTCCAACACCGGGTTAGGCATGCTCTTGCTCTCCGACTCGAGCATTTCCTTCAGTGTCCTCCTCGTGATCACCTCTTTCTTCTCCACAGCCACTGCCGCTGCCGCTGCCGCCGGTCGGCTAATTTTTGTCGAGTTTTGAGTGTTCGGGGATTGACTCAGTAACTTCCGTAAGGTCACCCTCCTAGTCGAAGAGGAGCGTGGCACCTCCGCAGTTGCAGCCCCGGCGACACTTCGCGACGAGCTTCTCGCCGGCACGCAACTCGTTGAAAGAATCCGTAGCTTCAACAATGTCACCATTATAATTAGTACTGCTTGCTTGCTTGTGTCTCGAACTCAAGTAGCGCCACTGGATTTATAGGGAGGCCTGAATCTATGGATCGATCTCCACGTGGAGAGGAGAGGAGAGGAGAGGAATAGTAACATTTTAAGTATGCTTAATTTGGTTCATGCTCATCTCGAGCGCGACACAGCCGGCTAAGTACCCACCCATAATTTTGTATTATGGTTCCTGCAGCGCGACAAAAAATGCGTACGTGCACGGAATTTCGTCGACTAGTAATTACCAATTTGCCAATTTTGTTTACATATGGAACTGTTGGGCTGATCGTAGCTAAAGTAATTCCGACTCTCCCACAGTCGTACATAGTACTGTTTCATACTGTATTATTATTTCCGATACGTTCTTGTGTACTAGTATATAGCTTACTTGTCGGACGCAATTGTTATATATATATATATTGTTATTGCCGGGAACGTCGGGGCACGCTTTTCGATAGAAAATACAGAAACTGAAACAGTTGTAAAGACAACGTTTCAAATGCAATTCCTTAAAGAAGGTTTTGCAACAGAGATCCAGAAGGATTCTGCAAATTACGAGATCTAAAAAGATATCGTAATACACGAATAATCTAAAAAAATTTTCGTGATCATAGCAAACTGGCAGTAGTGCCTTCTAAAAAGAAGGTACTGACAGAAATGCTAAAGGCAACAGAAGAATGACAGGCGAGAGATGGAAATGCTGGGGTGAATTATCACCGTTGCTCAAAGCTTTATTCGCCCTCTGCGAACAGCTTCCAGGAACCAGCAAGGTTGACGGAAAACCTTGGAACACTCCTGCTCTTCTGACTCCTCGGAAGACGGCGAACTCCTCTGGCAATGGCTCTACTCTTCTCTCTCTGTTTGAAGTAACAGAACCCACACGTACTAAAAAGTACTAGTGTTTGTGTTAAAGAACACGCTCACTACTCTGTTGTGTTAAAGAACACTTAGAGTTTTTTTCTCCCTGTAATTCTGATTACTACTGCACTCTGAGAGAGGAGAGAACCTGCATATATAGCCCACGGGGCGGTTGCCAAGCAGTTGCCTGAACTTCAGGGTAGTGGCAGAACCACTCCTGAACGTGCAGCAACTGCTGCAACCGTTCCCGCTCTAATATGCAGCCAGCCATACGCACACAGCCCCTTTTACGCACCCTACGCACACTACGCACACTGTGTACGCTGCGCACACTGCGCGTACTGGGCTGCGTACTGGGCTGCGTAACTGGGCCAGCGTAACTGAGCTCGCCATATTACGCCTCATGAGCCCTTGAGCCCGAGTCCGAGTCCGAGTCCGAGTCCGAGTCGCTAGCTTAGCTCCATGGAAATAAATTTCCAAGAGCAAAAAGCTTACAGCTTCTTAATTGTTGATTAAGCCTTTATACCATTAATAATTAATCCCACATGGCACACACCCATGTGCACTACATGTGCATCTCCATAAAGAGAATAGACTCATATATGTAGAGATACACATTCCTTTCTAGCCGATGTGGGACTAAAAACCAAAACAAAAGACTACAAACCCAACATATATATATATATATATATATATATATATATATATATATATATATATATATATATATATATATATATATATATATATATGGAAATTAAGGAATTGTTCTGCACATACTATCTCAGAAAAGGTTTCGGAAGAAAACCATTATTAAACCCCCCAAAATCCGTATGCCGAAGGTGTACCGCTGACTTACCGCCATTGATGTTATGGTTCTGTTTTGAGTCCTGATGCAGCCACCGATTCTCTGTCGTCTTCGTCACAACTCCCGACGACGCTTCACGACACTCCAGAATGTCCTTTCACACACCTCGAATCGAGGTTGAAAATCGACACCGCGTCCCCAACTTTGTAATTTTACATATATTAGCGATGTGGATACCTTCTAACCTGATTATACAAAAGTAACTTTTCAAGGAATAAGTCTATGAGAAGATGACAGATCAACTATTTGGTAGGAGATTTTCTAGTTACAACTCTACAATACTTGTGCTTCAGATGATCAAATATTGAATAGAGCTATCTATCCCCATGAAGCAATATCACATTTTATAGGAAACTGGAAGGTTTGACAAATAACAAACGTAGCTCTACTATTTACATTTCCCTCGAGTAAAGAAAGCCTCACACTATATATAGATAGTTCTTCACATATCAGTTTACAAAGTTCTTAAAGTCTCAACTGTAAGAACGACATATGCACACTCAGAGAGAGAGAGAGAGAGAGAGAAATGAATTCGTAATGGTGTTAAACCGGCTGTGCATCTGCGGGTGCTAAATAGTTTTTTTTCGAATACTTATTGACTAGCACTCAATGTTGTCGATGTGCTCATCCATGTTTCAATCACTGAGCTTGGCGAGAACGGCGTAGAGTCCTTCAGCAACCGGACGTCGTCCCTCGCCTTCGACTCTCCCTCCTCCTCTGCAGCACTCGACGAACTTAGCATTCTCGACGCCTCCCTCAGCTCCTCCAGCACTTCCTTCATGGACGGCCTCATCTCCCTGTCCATCTGCAGGCACCTGAACGCCAGCTCTGCCACCCGCGCAACCACGACCCCGTCCACCGATATCGCCGGGTCGACAAAGTCCAGCTCGCCCTTCTGGATCTTATTGATCGCCATCATCGCCAGGCTGACCTCGTCCGGTGGCCTCTCGACGTCGACCGCCGGCCTGGACGAGAGCAGCTCCATCAGGACCACTCCGTAGCTGTAGACGTCGCTCTTGTCGGTCAGCTGGTAGAACCTGTGGTACTCCGGGTCGAGATAGCCCGGGGTCCCCTGGGGCGCGGTGGAGACGTGCGTGGCGTTGACGAGGGAGAGGCGGGAGAGGCCGAAGTCGGCCACCTTGGCGTTGTAGTTCTGGTCCACGAGGATGTTGTGGGTCTTGACGTCCCTGTGGATGATGTCGACCGAGTGGAGGTAGAAGAGGGCGGAGGCGGCGTCGATGGCCAGGGACAGCCGGAGGGAGATGGGGAGGGAGCGGGAGCGGAGGGGGTCGTGGAGGTGGTCGGCGAGGGTGCCGTTGGGGACGAGCTCGTAGACGAGGAGGAGGCGGGGCGACTTGGGGGAGGTGCAGCCGTAGAGGGTGACGAGGTTCGGGTGGCGGACGCGGGAGAGGATCTCGACTTCGTTCACGAACTGCTCGACGCCCTTGTCGTGGGTCTCGTAGAGGCGCTTCACCGCGACAACTCGGCCGTCCCGGAGCACGCCTGAAAATTTACAGCCACCACCGCAATTAGAGAACTAATATTGATTGCTCACTTGGCAATGTAGCATCGTCTATAGACTACATATTTTAAGGGGGGGAAAATATTTTATGTACCTCCCAAAATCTATTCCTCCATGTCCCTCAGTTACGTGACCCTCTCCTATTTGCTCATATCTCCCCCAACTCTTTCCCCCTCCCCTCCCGTTTGCTTCGGTCAATAAGAGAGTAACACGTGGCGGTGGGACATGGAGGGATGAGATTTTTGGAGGTAAATATAGCATTAGGATACGCAAAATAACGATATCGGTCAGTACTGCAAACTATAGTTCAAACTTATCAAACTATGGTTTATTACTCTACTATCGTTCATCATCGGTCCATACTGTAAACTATAGTTCAAACTTATCAAACTATGGTTTATCACTCTACTATTTAGTGCATTATTTCCAAAACATGAGACTTAATAACAAACATTATTGATCTCCGTAAGTGATAAAATGCTTTATGTACCTCCAAAATGTACCTCCTTCATATCCTTCCGCCACGTGGCCCTCTTCCATTGGCTCATGTCTTTCCCCCAACTCTCCCCCTATTTGCTTGGGTCAATAAAACAGTGCCATGTGGCGGAGGAACATGAAGGAGGTACATTTTGGAGGTACATATAGCATTACTCAACTGATAATTACCTTTGTAAACAGAGCCGTAGCCTCCATCGCCAATTTCTTGCGAGCGTTCGAAGCCCATTGTGGCTTCTTCGAGCTCTTCGTAGGAGAAGAGGTGAGTGTGGCAGTGAAAGCTCATGGACCCGACGACATCCTTCTTATTGGACGACGGAGTACCGCCGGAGGACTTCGGGAGGCCGAGCAGAGCCGAGGAATGCAGACGCTGCTTCGACCTACGCCTAAAGCAGAGCAAGCAGAAGGCACATACCAAGAGGAAGCCAACGACCGAAACGAGCACACCTGGTGATATTTAACATCACAGAATCATCAAACTCTCTGAAACTGATCAAGAAAGAGTAGATTAATATCAGATGAATATGTTGCTGTTAAATTACCTAATATGATTTTCCAGCCTCCAGAATTTTTTTTCCCTGCAGCATCAATCACATTCAATTAGAGTAAGCTCGATTTGCGCAAACAGAGATATAACTTCATATAGTACTCTTCTCAACTGCAAATAATAAAGACAAATGTTAAGCGCACTGCTAAACTTTTGACTGTTAAAAACTGTCAAAAAATTTTACAGTCATGTACGTATTTCGAGATTTGTGAAGAAAAGGGTATTGGACACTTGGATTGTAATCTCGACAGAGCAAAGAGAGGAGGAGGAGGAGGAAGAAGAAGCAAGCTAAACTGCTGTTTCGATCGATCGATCGATCAATCTTCAGTCAACAGTTTACGCAGTCTTATAATACCTAGCTAGCACCACTCATATTCAACAGTTTATTCTAGTTCAAACGTGTGATCCACGAATTCACATTGAACATGAAAAATTCTTCGTTCGAATTTAATTTGTCAACAATGAGTAGCGTTCACAACGGTTAGTTGCATAGCTTAGTCAGGAAGGGTGTACGTACGTATATCTATACAGATGCTAGTATCGGTGTCCCGTGTCTGTATTGTGTCATGTTGTATTGTGTCCTATACCTGACCGAGCAGTGGGATAGCAGGAGTTGATGAACGTCCCGTTAGGGCAGAAGCACGTATGAGCATGCGGCGCCGAAGAATTATACCCGCACCACCCGCCGGAGCCGACGCAGTTGCTGCACCACCCCGTCCCGGGAAGCCAGTTGACGGAGAACCCCTCCTGCAGCGCCGCCCCGAATCCCATCTCCCCGTTCACCATCCTCGTGGCGGCGTCCTGGGCCATCGGCACAACGACGGTCGAGCTGCACCTCCCCAGCACGTCGTCCATCGTGCCGTTGTCGAGCCTGTAGTACGAGTGCTGCCCGGTCGAGCTCAGCAGGCACAGCACGTCGTAGAGGGCGGGGATCGGGGACGAGGAGGCGGTGCAGTTGATGAACAGGGTCAGGTTCGTGCAGCGGTCGGATACGCGGTAGAGGCTGGCGTCGATGGTGGTGTTGACGAAGGGCTGGGGGCAGGACTGGCCGGCGAAGACGGTGTCGACGAGGTAGAGGAGGCGGTTGTCGTAGTCGATGGAGGTGACGTGGAAGTTCTTGTTGCTGATGGCGACGGCGAGGCTGTTGGTGTCGTTGCTGGAGCTGCAGCTCAGGTAGAAGCCGGGATAGCCGCAGTAGTCGTGGCGGCCGTCGACGCGGAACGGGTAGCCTATGGTGAAGGTGGCGTCGCCGCAGACGTAGGGGGACGGAGCGCAGTTGGCGTAGCGGGGGTAGACGGGTTGGGAGCGAGAGGTGGCGGAGAAGAATAGGAGAAGAAGGAGAGGGAGATGGAAGAACTGCATTTTCATTTTCAGAAGGAAGAGAGAGAGAGAGAGAGAGAGAGAGAGAGAGAGAGGACTAATAACTGTGTCTAATTTGTGTTAGAAGACTTTCCAGTACTATTTTATAAGTTTAGTTTCCATTTTTTTTTTTTTTTTTTTTTTGCTAAATTACAACTTGATACATGTTCAACTTGATACCCTCAACTTTGATAGATACTAACCTAATACCCTCAACTATATAATAATTTTATATTGATACCCAAAATTTTAAAAATGATAAAATTACCCCTCCCTCCTCCTTCTTCAGCAGCAGCCCAGACGAACACCGCGCCTCCGCCGCCCCGTGCCCCGCGCGCCCCGCCGCCCAGTCCCCCACGCGCCCCAGCCCCCCCGGCGCTGCCCCCGTGCACCCCCCCACCTCCGAATGCTTCCCAAGTGTGAGACCCGTCTCACTGTATCGGTATTTTATACGGATACGTGTTTTAATTTGAGCCGTATTTCGTATTTATCGATTTACGTGATATTTTAAAATTTTCTAAGTGTAGGATTTCATGACTTGGTTTAACTTGGATTTGGTTTTATTGGGTTTGGTTTAACTTGGCTTGGCATTTGACTTGGTTTAATGGGTGTTGGTTTACCATGGTTTGGTTTTAACTTTGACTTGGCTTGGTTTGGTTTAATTTGGTTTCTCATGAGATGAGGTGTATGGCTTAGATTTAGTGGAGAGGAATGAATGGTGGAGATCACTTGAGCTTGTTATATAAGCCACTTTTTCTCTCTCCCTCTTCATTCACCCTCATTCATTTCTTTTCCACCGAACCCTAGCCATTAGAGAGAGGCAAGTACACCTTGCCGAATGTTGGACGATCTTAATTTCGTTTGTTCCATTTTCTTCCTTGTTACATTCTAAGCATGTTTAGAACTTGGAGTTTTCGGTTTTACCGGGTGGATTGTTGTAGATCTAGCCTTGAAGTAATTTTAGTTTTCATGGGTTTTGATCGATTTAATCTTGTTATTTTCGAGTTTTTATGGTTCTATGTTGTAGAGCATTTCATTATGCCCTGTTTTGACCCAAGGAAGTTCGGATTTGGACTCCGGATGAAGGTTTCATGGAGCTTGGAAGCATGGATTCTTGGCGTTCTTCTTCTCGGAAGCTTGGAGAAGAAGAACTGTGCTAGACTTGACCGCATGAATACTTCATGCGGCAAGTGATTCCGAGCCGCATGAGCCTTCATACGTCAGTTCTGGCCGCATGGGCTTGACTTGACCGCATGAACATTTCATGCGACAAGTGTTCTCCCAGCCGCATGGACTTTTTCCCACTTAGCTGCATATGCGCCCTTGCCTCTCCTGGCCGCATGTGATTCTAGCCGCATATGCGCCCTCGTCTCCCTGGCCGCATGAACTTGTATTACTTCTGGCCGCATGAGTTCTTGTATTGACCCAGCCGCATAGGCTTCGGCATAAACCGAGCCGCATGGACTCCGTCTACCTTAGCCGCATGAACCCCCCTTCATCCCCTGGCCGCATAGGCTCATGACCAGTCTGACCGCATAAGGCTTGCATCCCCTGTGTACTATTACTTATCATTATTTGTCCATGTTTTGTAACTCCTTATTGTATATTTTTATGCCCATTTTATATCCTTACGCCTTTTGTCATGAACTTGATAATCCCGAATTTATTTATTATGTTTGGAATGATAATTGAACAATGCTTGATAGTGACCCTGAGCCGCAGGGCTCCTTCCTATGCCTTGTCCAGCTATTTAAATTATTGTTATTATTATTTCTCTATTCTTATTTGATCTTAATGATGATTTGTGCCTTGTAACCTCAGCATAACTTGAGTCTCCTGATTGAATGCTTGCACTATACTGTCTGGCACATGTACCCTAAACACGACGGTGACCCGTAGTGGTGCACTCCTGATTAATGACCTGACATGACCTGATAGTGGCCCGTCGTGGCGCACTCTTGACCAGTAAACTTGAACATGATAATGACATGATAGTGGCCCGCTGTGGCGCACTCTTGACATGATAAACCTGACATGATACTCCTTGAAATGCTGTTGCGACGGCTAACATGACACGACAAGAATGAATGACCTGGACACCGTGGGCGATTGTGCTTGTACAAATAATCCAGTCCTGTCTTGCATCATGTCTAGGAGGGGACTCCTGAGTACCACGGTCAGGAGTACCTACTGAAATGGACTAAGGTTAATGACTAGTATAATTCACTAGACATGAAGAGATGTTCCCCAGTTACAGGCGATCCCGTTATCCCGGCCGCAAATGTTTGGACTTGTAGCCTGCCGACGAGTAGGGCACATTTCCAGCCCACTGTCATGTGGGGCACTCTTGATTGTCACTTTAAATGCATTGTACTCTCTAAATTGTCACTATAATGATTGCCTGGATAACCTGGATAGCTGCAGGGCCTGTGACTACTTGGAGCATCTCATTGCATCTTGCTAGTAACTAGGATTGTGATAACCCTAGTTAGTTAATGTAGAAAGCCGTAGGCGATGATTGGCCGTGAATGCTTGGATGGAGTCTAGTCCAGTATAGTATTGTCTAGAAGTGATTGATTGAAAGATTGTACCAAGAATGATTGAATGATTGTCACTCCAGATTGTTACTATAATGATTGTACTCTATTGTCACTCTAGCGTATTGCACTCTTCATTGTCACTTTTATCATTGTACTCTCTCCTTTTCACCTTAATGATTGTCACCTCTAGCAATAAATGATCAGAGATCAAGTTCTGTTCAGATGAAGGGTTACAATCCCGATCCTTGTTTGGTTTAAGGGTTGTAACCTGGCTTCCGGAACAGTGCCTTCGTCCTCTCTTCGTATATTGCCTGGCTCTATTTATTTAACATGTTCTCCAGTTTATTTTATGTCAAATGATGATTTACTTACTGTCTTCCTATGTTCGGGATAAGTGCATTGGTACTGCACGAATCTCGATCCCCCTTTACTTATTGCTTTCTCTCCTTGTTGAATGCTAATGATTGCTGGTTTTAAGTTCATAGTTCGGCCTCCTTTGTGGTACTTGCTATTTGGGGTCTGACCCCACTGGTTTTGCATGGCCAGGTTCTGATAGAAGAGCCCGAAGGATCTACCGCACCATCTACTCGACGGTGACCAGCCGGAGCACCAGAGTGCCTCAGTGGGTTTCTTCTTCATTCTCCCACTAATATGGAAATTCTCCTCTTGTAACGTTTAGCCCCGAGCACGTGTTTAGCTCGTGTTTTGGTATTTTCCTTGATAATGTAGCCTACGGGCATAAACATGATATGTGTATTCTAGACTATAGCTAGTCCTTATCATGTACGACTAATACTCTAGCTAGTCCTCAGTTCTGTGGTACTGGCTTCATGATCAGTCATGTATATATGGTTCGTGACGCCTTACTATTGTATGTATGATGATCGTACTCTTTGCTCTTGTATAATTGCCTGTGATTGAGATACCTAGGATTGTTAAACCATAGGATTGACTGATGGCTTGTAGAGTAACCCCCATGTCTTGACAGCTTATACGTGATTTCAGAGTATTAACGTACTTTGGGATTGCGTAGCTGGCTATGTCTGCCCCCGCTCTCCAGTATTATGGTTCTGGGGCGTGACACCAAGCGCGCGATCCCGCCGCCTCGCGCAACTCCGGACAGGCCAACGCGGGGTGAGGGGAGGGGAGTTCGCGAGCTGGAGGGGGAGGGGTGGTCGCCGACGGGAGGGGGGGGGGGAGGGGGGAAGGTCGCCGGCGGGAGAGGGGGGGGGGAGGTCGTCGGCAGGAGGTAGGAGGGGGGGTGGTGTTTGGGTGGAGGTGGGGGGGAAGGTCGCCGACGGGAGGGAGAGAGAGGGAGGGGGGAGGTCGTCCACCGGAGGTAGGAGGGGGGGGGGGGAAGGTCGCCGGCGGGGGGTGGAGGTCGTCGACCAGGAGGCCGGAGGCAGGAGGAGGGGGTGGGGGGGTGGGTTTGAGGGACAATTTTGTCCAATTTTTTTTCAGGATATAAAGTTAGTACTTATCAAAGTTGAGGGTATCAAGTTGAAAAACTGAAATAGTTGAGGGTATTAAGTTATAATTTAGCCTCTTTTTTTTTGATAATTTTTTTAGAGATTTCTTTTTTAAAACCCCTGAGTTTGGGAATGTGATGCACTTTTTTTTTTTTTTTTTTTTTTTTTTTTTTTTTTTTTTTTTTGGTTTACAATTCGACTACTCAAAATAATAACTTACAATATAAATGTGATACTGAATTTTATTAATATTAAAAGTGTATTTATTTTACTCTTTAGTTTCTGGAAAAAAAAATTCAAGAGACCAGATAGCCGGTTGTTCGTGTTCGAATTTTAAAAATTAAGGACTCACGAGTTCCTCTAAGATTTTTGTTTAACAAAACCAAAATGGCCGGACATGAAGGTATGGTAAATTTAGACATCCTAGATTATTGCCCTATTTATTAATAAAAATAAGATATTGTAGTTTGGATTGTACTGTAAGATGAATGTTTCCATGACCCTCCAATCTTCCAAATGCTAAATATTTATTTGAAGAAACTTTAATATAAGTTCTAGATAGCAAGTAACTACATTGCAAACGGTCTTTTCCAAAATTATATATTGAGGCCTAAAGGAAATGACAATGAATCAATTCCTTCCTCTCTCTCTTTTCTTGAAAAATTATAATTTTTATTAATCTTTCTCTCTAGTGTTTGGAGAGGACAAAAAAGTTGGAAGAAAAACTGAATTTTTTATAGTAGAAAAGTGAATCCTTAGTTGGATAGGAGAACCACTTCCCCCATTATCTTTCTTCGCTATTAATTCCCTATGAGAATCATTTTTTATTTTATAGTATTTTTTTGACATCTAAACATAGGAAATAAATGACTTTCTTTTTTCAACCACATGATTCTGCCAATGAAACGAGGGAACATCACTTCAAGTTTGTTTTGGTCATTTATATCAAACAAGAATAAAAATGGCCAAACTAACAGCTAACTAATGCTTACTAGCACAATTTTATTTATTAATTTAATTGTTGTCCGAGCTGAAATTCGATGCTACATCTACTTTTTATTTTTTACTAATGTTATCATTAGGCTACATTTGTTTGGTTCACAAATCAGGGGTTTGAAAAAAAATATATATTTATTTTGTGTTTGAATGCAAAAAATAAATAAATAAAGAATTGATTTTCTTTTCTTTCCTTTCATTTCCTTTCCGCTCTGCGAGAGGCATTAGATCATCTCTCTTGATGTTTTTTTTTAATAATTTGATAATTAGGGTTGTTTGTTTGGCCTGGTTCTTGTTGTGTAAGTAATATAATTAAGTTTAGATGGCTATATTATAAATCATCGGTGAACGCGGTATGGAATGGGTCAAACCATGACAAACAAAGGTGTTATTTCATGGCTTTCTTTACCGAATTTTCTTTTCGGAAAGATGGAAAACTTAGTAGGTAGGTGCCACACTGGTCAAACATGGAGGAGAGCCCCAACTTTTGAACGGAATTATGAATATAAAGCAATATTTAAGAAACAATCAACAAAATAATGGGGACTAATGAAGATGTTTCTGATCATATATTGATGGATCATCAATATATAATAGGGATCACGTATCACTCATCGTGACCTACGTTGCCATTGACGCTCAAGTCTTGAGAGTGACATAAGAAACAGACATGACGCTGCTTTTATTTCTGTTTCTCTAGAAGTCGGAAAATTTGCTTTTGCTTATGTATTTTAAAGAATGACAACTGTACCTTACTTTTCATTATGTATTGGGCCGGACGGTCCTGGCCCGTCATAGTTAACCTGGGCCTAGTCAACATGTCAACCTGGCCCGGCCCGTACTCTCTATTGTATCTGGACAGGATTTAGCTCCTCAGCCACAGGGCCGACCCGGTTATCGGCCCCAATAAAAACCCAAAATTTATATATACATTAAAAATATATATAAATGAGATAAGAGGATTTGAACCAAAGATCTCCTATACCTAAAAATTTCAACAACTAACCACTATATATATATCCACATTATTTTATGTTATAAATATAGATATTATACATACTAAATTTTTATTATTATTTTAAATTGAACGGCCTAGGCCCAGCTCAAATTTAGTTCGGACCCGGCCCAATCCGAAGCTACCTGGATCTTGGTCCGGACTGGATTTGGAGGTTGAATTTAAAAATCCAGCCAAGTCTAACCCATAGTCACGATGATCCGGCCCAGCCCAAGGCAGAACAAATCCAGTCAAAATTGGATCCGAACCGTTCTGACCGGCCCAAAGATTGTTTTGTGGACTAGGTTGCAAAGAAGAACAAGAAAAGGAAAAGGAGGGAAAAGCACTCAAAGCAGATGAACCAAGGAATTCTATTACTCTTGTTTATTCATTCACAAGAAGCCTATATATATATATATATATATATATATATATATATATATATATATATATATATATATTTTTTTTTTTTAATATATATATATATATATATATATATATATATATATATATATATATATATATATATATATATATATATATATATATATATTTTTTTTTTTTAATATATATATATATATAGCCATTACATCAACAACACTTTACAAGAAAATAGCAGCAACTAAGTAAGAAATAGGAACTACAATCTACAGATAATTCATTTTGACTAGTTCAGAAACAAAACAAACTAAATTCAACTAATTCCTGAAGACTAGGAACAATTGAGCCAATTCAGAACTTTAGACAATCCCTCTATCGATTCATTTGAAGTAGAAACACCATGCAGCTTCGTGAACCTCTAGAATGCAGGAAATTTAAGAGACTTGGTTGGAATATCAGCGGATTCACAGCTCCAATATATTGTGCTAAATAAAAAAAAAGTACATATTGTACCTAAATATAGTACTTTATGGTCAAAACATTTTTATTTTCTTCTTTCGGCATAAATAACATTTTTTTTTTAGATGTCCGACGATATCGATATGTACGGAACTTTGTGCACGCTACATTACATGTCTGTTGGACCCACTGTCATAAATGGAAGGAATAATACGTCCCCGTGACTCGATCCACTCATCTCCTGCCATCCAGCCGGGACCTTATACTTCTCCTCGGTAACCACAAAAAACCACTCGAGTTCGGTCGGCATAAATAGCTTCTGGTTAATTTTCAATGATCTGACCATAATGTAGCCACCAAACTTTGGTGCTTATTTATTATTGGGTATTGAATTATCAGAGGTTCTACTTTAATTAGGGCCGGTTCGGAGGGTTGGGCTGTCCTATCCTGAAGCTAATTTTGATTGTCCCTTCACCTTTATGGTCAGCTGGTCATGGTGGTCATTTGTGACCCTGACCTTTGATAGGATCATGCTGAGCCGGAGTTGTCCTAGCAGAGTGGGATTGTCCAAGTCCCATGTCTTGTCCGATTTATCCCAGGGCCGACCCTGGCTGTAATTCATAAGAAACCCAATGGGGGTAATGTACTAGAATGAGAGCTGATTAATCCAATCCAGATCAAGATCATGAAGAGGATTAGCCATCTCCTTGGCTTACGCTCGATATTGCTTTCTTCTTCTTCTTCCTCTCCATGCATGCATGTTGTTCTTCATCCCAACCTACCTACACCCAGCACTGATCCAACTGTGCTCTCAATGGCGTCCTAGACGAAAGTACAGAAGTAAGCCCCTCATAAACATGCTTATATGCAGGAGCGGACATAGCAAAGAACAAATAGAATCAACTGACCACACTGAGGGGGGAAGGAAAAAAAAATTTGTTGATACTACACGGACAAAAACAGCAAGACGCAAGTGCCGATATAGTAAGGCATGATTTTTATTTTTATTTTACATTTAAGATTGTCCACTATCTCTTAAATTAATTCCTGCATCTGCTGCATATATTTTTGGAAGAAGGCAATTGTGTTGCAAACTCCTGGCGTCTACAAACTCAGCCCGAAGGTCATACTCCAAGTCCGCACCTACACAACACCCAATCCGACATGCAATCCTGTTGTCCTCGTATTCATTCCTCCACAGCAAATTAAATCAGCAAAGTACTGGCTGGCTACTAATTCTCCTTCCCATCCTTCCCGGAATATTACCACAGCAAGTAAAGTAGTTTCCAGATGTGGGAAGCTTGTGACTTGTCCATAGATTTGTCCGTTGTAACTTCATGTATTCTTGTTTACTACTTTTTTCATTTGTTCATCAAAATATCTGGTTTTTTTATGATTGGTACAATACAGAATTCATTTCCACCGTTTCGTCTTTGAAAGGAAAATCACTACAAAGGAGTCAAATTTCATGCTAGAAGGAAAAAAGAAAACCATAAACCAAGCCGCCAATATTGAATTAAGAAATTTCTCTATCGAAACCTCATGGTCAGTTAAATGATAAAATAGAGTATTATTGTCTAATTAGTCCATACTTGACAATTATCATCACTAGGGACACCAGCAATTAATAATAAAACATGAATGACCAAACTACTAGTCAATGGAGTCGGTACCAAGTAATTAAGAAAGTTAATTGTGTTGTTAGGATCTTGAAGCCAATCTCATGTTTCTCTGTTCTTCCTTCACTACTTGCAGTAGTAGTACACGAAGTTATATATTTCCGTTTCTCAAATTGATTACTCGATCTAACAACTTGAATGATCATTTCAGAGATGGCATACATAGCACAGTGTGATCATCTAACCATATCTGTGACAATTAACTCTTGTTTTCTTTGTTTTTGCTTCTCTGTTCTAGTTAGATGGACATCTTGTAGCTGTCAAGGTCCTAAGTGAATCCAAAGGAGACGGAGAGGACTTCATCAACGATGGAGGTTGCTACGTTCGGACAGACTTCTCGTGTAAAATGTCGTTACAACAGCAACAGAAATAAGTTCAACAACAACAGCAACAGAAACCACTCTTAGTTGGGAGAAGTTGTATGAGATTGCCACCGGCATAGCACCGAGGGTGTAACGCTCGAATAGTTCACTTCGACATCCAAGCCTCACAACATCCTTCTTGACTTTGCCCCAAAATTTCAGATTTTGGGATGGCTAAGCTGTGTCCAACAAAAGGGAGCATTGTACCCATGGAAGGTGTTGCTAGAAATCGGACGTTTACAGTTACGGAATGGTGTTGCTAGAAATGTTTGGAGGAAAGAGGAAAAGAAGTTCAAGTTTAGACAGTGCAAGTGATACTTACAATTAGTAGGAATTCTCAACTCTGTATTTTAGACTCTGAAATTGAAATATAAAATAAAGATCTAACCGAGACCGATGCGGTCTCGAACTTGGTTCAATGCCCTTAAGACAATATTCGTCCCGCACTGGTGCTTACGGTTTAATAGCGATTAGTCTCCCAGGATACAACGGTTCTTCTCCTTCGGTAGCAGCACTTCACACCACAGGAACTGGACGAAACAACGTCGGTAGTCCCTCTCTCTCTCTTAGACTTAATGTTTGATGGATGAGTGAGTTTTTGATTCATTGATTCAAACACTCATAGGACTATACTTTTATAAGGTAGGAAGAGACATATTGGAAAGGACACACCATTCCAATGATAGATTCGTTACACATTGGACACACCTATTGAAAAATTAATAAAAATAATTTTCCAAGTAAAATTTACATTCACCTTTCCAACACTTACTTCCCTAACTTGACTTATGAGCATATCGATCAAAATGACAGTCTAATTATGGCATACGGAGTGACCGGTGAAACCGAAATTTTTTGCGAGGAAGATGATGATCGTTGGTTTCTGGTGCATACAGACGATGCCTGAAAATAGGCCTTCACTGAGCAGGGTGGTGGAAGTGTTGGTTTCCATCCCAGCGAAACCATCAGTGTCTTCTTCCTTTGGTTTGATACTTGGTTCTTGCACAACTTCAAATATGTAGAACGCAAAATTGTATGTATCTGTCGTAAGGCAAAAACTCTAACACACGGAGATATGACGAAGTATATTATAAACTACAAGTGCACCTTTACAAGCTATTCCAACATCTCTTTATATAGGGAGAGAGGTTGGGGGTTATGAATAAACGAAGGGCAAAGGTCATGTAGGTTACAAGAATATGAATGTGTAGAGACATATGAGTTACAACACTCCCCCTTGGCTCTCCAGAAATTCTGCTTGTAAACACCTCTGAGTTTCTTCGTCTGTCTGTAGCTTGCAGATTCAAAAATGACCACCTACTTGTGCCTCGTTAAAACCTTGCCAAAGAAAATCCAGTGGGAAAAAAAACTTTGGTCGAAGGACAAAAGAGTACACACAGGTCAGTGTGATGGGAGTAAACTAACCATTGCAAAGGTGCCTCGTCAAAACCTTGTCAGAAAAAACCCAGTGAAAAAAAAAACCGCCGATCGAAGGACAAAAGAGTACACGATGGTTTAGAAGTATACACTGGATACTCCCCCTGATCACAATAGTCCTTAGTGAATAAGAGATTTGAAATGTGTCTCGTTAAAAACCTTGCCAAAGAAAATCCAGTGGGAAAAACTTTGGTCGGAGGAAAAAAGAGTACACAAGCATACATCAGGATGCTTCCCTTTTCACTCGCACTCGACAGGGTGCGGAATATACGCACAACAGGGCGTTTTGGAGGTGCTCGTTGGGGCGCTCCCCCTCACATGCACACAACAGGGTGCAGGAAACATGTTTCACTTAGGCTAGCTCTGAAAGCTTCCTAAGTCCAATCACTCTGACATGTTTCTGGAACGAGTGTTTTGGCAGTGACTTGGTGAACAAGTCTGCACGGTTATTCTCTGATCCAATGTGTTGCACTTCAATCTTCTGAAGCGCTTGTTGTTCATGTGTAAAGAACAACTTGGGCGGTATGTGCTTGGTAGCATCCCCTTTGATGTAACCATGTTTCGCTTGATCAATAACAGCGGTATTGTCCTCATAGACGACAACAGGTTCATCTGGGTCATATGGAAGATCACATGTACTTCGAATATGGCCAATAACAGCTCGAAGCCATACACACTCTCTAGTCGCCTCATAGAGCGCGAGTAGCTCAGAGTGGTTCGTTGAAGTAGCCACTAAGGTCTGTTTGCGAGACCTCCAAGAAATTGCCGTGTTCCCAATGGTAAAGACATAACCAGATTGGGAACGCCCCTTGTGCGGATCAGATAAGTATCCCGCATCGGCGTAGCCAACAAGGGTCGCGTTGCTTCGAGTGCCAAGAGCGTTGGACTCACTCAAAACCGCGTAGGGATAGAACAAGCCCAAGTCCGTAGTACCCTTAAGGTAGCGGAAAATGTCTTTTATGCCATTCCAATGGCGGCGTGTTGGCGCGGTGCTGTGTCGAGCTAGACAATTTACAGCAAACGAGATGTCCGGTCTAGTACATTGGGCCAAGTACAATAAAGCGCCTATTGCACCCAGATAAGAGCACTCAGGACTCAATATCTCTTCGTCGTCCTCCTTTGGACGGAATGGGTCCTTAGTAATGTCTAGAGAGCGGACGATCATGGGAGTAGCGGATGGCTTAACGTCAAAATGACTAAAGCGTCTCAACACCTTTTGGGTGTAGTTCGCTTGATGGACAAGAATTCCATCTTTACGGTGCTCGATCTGCAGGCCGAGGCAAAATCGTGTCTTCCCAAGATCCTTCATCTCGAATTCCCTCTTCAGGATATCAACAGTTTCTGACAAGTCTTTTTCGGTTCCTATGAGATTTATGTCATCTACATAGACCGCGATGATTGCGTATCCTGAAGTGGATTTCTTTATGAACACGCATGGGCAAAGTTCGTTATTAACGTATCCCAAACCGATCAAGTATTCGCTTAGGCGGTTATACCACATTCGTCCGGATTGTTTCAATCCATATAGCGAACGCCTCAGTCTAATCGAGAACGCGTTCCGTGGTCGGAAACTACTTGATTCAGGCATCTTTAGTCCTTCAGGGACTCTCATGTATATTTCTGTGTCCAGATCCCCGTAGAGATAGGCTGTGACCACATCCATGAGCTGCATATTCAGTTTTTCGGAAACTACTAAACTGATTAAGTAGCGGAACGTTATGACGTCCATTACGGGAGAATACGTCTCCTCGTAATCAATTCCAGGGCGTTGTGAGAAGCCTTGCGCCACAAGGCGAGCCTTGTATCGCACAATCTCATTTCTCTCATTACGCTTCCTTAGGAAAACCCATTTGTGACCAACTGGTTTAACATTGGGTGGTGTTGGAGCAACAGGTCCAAACACGCATCTTTTCGCTAAGGAGTCTAGTTCAGCCTGGATTGCTTGTTTCCATTGTGATCAGTCCGTTCATCGTTGACACTCGGCAACACTACGAGGTTCCATGTCATCATTATTCATAATGTCAGTGGCCACTGAGTATATGAACACATCATCGATGACAGTTTCCTTTCGTTTCAAAATATCGCCTAAGCTAGCATACTGGACGGATATTTCGAGGTTATCGGCATGATTAGGAATAGGCGTTTCATCTGGAACGCGCTCTTCTAATACATCGCCGTGATCCTTAATGATCTCATGTGGCAAAATGCTTTTAACAAGATTTTTCTGCTTCCGGGGCAGAACATCTTTGGAACCAACCGGTCTTCCTTTCTTCTTGGGAATAGCGGCGGACTGGACGGCCGATGGCAGCGTCCTTTGCTCGGCGGGTTCGGCCGGAGCAACATGTTTCACAGGAACATGGCGTCTCTCAGGGACGTCTATCCTTGCAGGCACATTTGCAGCAGGTATAATTGATCTCGTGACTTTTGCTTGGTCGCTAAATGCGTCTGACATTTGATTTGCAATATCTTGCAGACCTAGAATCCTCTGCACTTTCTTATCACTATGTGCAGAGGGGGGATCATGATGAACAACAGCGGGCACATGCCACGCTAATTCACGTCGTTCCTCATCAACGTTAGCGTGCATTTCTTCCCCTAACGACGGGAAGATTGCCTCATCAAAGTCACAATCCGCGTGTCTCGCGGTAAAGAGATCGCCTGTCAAGGGCTCTAAATAGAGAATAATGGACGGGGAGTTATAACCGACATATATTCCCCGTCGCTTCTGAGGTCCAAATTTTGAACGCCTTATCGGCTCAATTGGAACATTGACTAGGCACCCAAATACGCGTAAATATGAGATGTCAGGCTCACATCCAGTAACCAGCTGGTACGCAGAAAGTGGTTGGGTGGCCATGGGCCTCTGACGGACCAAATTTGCAAAGTGCAAAATTGCGTAGCCCCATGCAGATAGTGGGAGTTTGGTGCGCATAACCAAGGTCCGCGCTATCACTTGCAGTCGCTTTATAAAAGCTTCCGCTAGGCCATTTTGGGTATGAACATACGCAACAGGGTGTTCAAGATTTATTTCCAAAGTCATGCAATAATCATCGAAAGTCTTCGATGTAAACTCCGCGGCATTATCAAGTCTAATAGACTTTATCGAATAATCCGGATGGTGAGCCCTTAACTTAATGATCTGGGCGAGGAGTTTAGGAAACGCTGCGTTTCGGGTGGACAACAACACTACGTGTGACCATCTAGTCGATGCATCAACCAAAACCATGAAGTATTTAAATGGTCCGCATGTTGGTTGGATTGGTCCACAAATATCTCCATGAATTCTCTCAAGGAATTGAGAAACTAATCTCGTAGGTTTCATATGGAGTGGCTTGAGATTCGTCTTCCCAATCGAGCAAGCTTGGCATAGGCTTTTCGAATTTATAACAAAATTCTTTCCTCCAAGAGGATGCCCATGTGATGCATTCATAGTACGAAGCATCGTATTTTGACCCGGATGACCCAGCCGGTCATGCCATAGCATAAAAGTCCTCTCATCAACTGGCGCTTGGCGAATGATGAGATTGCTCTCGATGTGTTGTATCGTAGTGAGATACAAACCACTTGAAAGACATTTCAACTTCTCCAAGATACGCTTTTGGCCGTACTGAGTGGAGGTAATGAAAAGATACTCGAAGCCATGTTCTCGAGCAGTTTCAACATGAAATCCGTTTTCTCGAATATCCTTAAAACTCAGTAAGGTACGACTGGACCTTGGAGAATATAAGGCCTCTGATACTTCAACGGAAGTATCATTGGACAACGAAAAACGGGCTTTGCCAAAACCTTGAACAAGGGTTGAGGGTCCCGAAATGGTTGTCACTGAGGTTACTTTAGGCGTATAGGAGATAAAGTATGATTTATCTCTCAAGATAGTGTGAGTCGTTCCACTATCAACCAGACAATCTACTGCCCCGTGGTCCATGCCTATAAGTAAAAAAAATTAAAGTTTATCACACGTTTGAGGAAATTGCTCGAAATAGAACTTTAATTTATCGAGAAAACAGAAAATACAAACCACCAAAAATTTTATGACTTAAATCAAATATAGATAGATAATGGAGATTCATTCTTCCATTTCTGCTACAAAATCGAGGGTCTCAAGATTTAGATTTTCGCACTCGTTGACCAGATTTGCTTCGGCCCGACGCCCCTTGTGATAGTTATAAACTTCTTGGGGGGTCGCCCTGCAAGTCCGTTGCATATGACCATAAGCACCACATTTGTAGCAGAGAGTAGGCGCTCGGCCTTCCACTCTCGCTTTGGGACGATTGGCCCGTTGGTTCTTACCATGAGACTGCCTAGGAGTCAAAGGTCCTTGGTTCTTGTTAGAACCTCGCTTTGGGTGGCGAGACTTAAACTCGCCTCTGTTCCTTGGCTGGGACGACTGGCCCTTGTCTCGTTTCCACCGTAGATTTGGTCCACGGAGAGCGTTTGCATCAGGCATTGGAATTGCCTTTGTTCCAGCAGGACGAGAATTGTTGTTTCTCATTAAAATGAGACAGTTCTTCTCATCTAGTAAAAGCTGGATGATGAGCTCGAAAAACTTGGTGAACTTAGACTGACGGTATTGCTTTTGGAGCAAGTTGTCAGTGGAAGGAAATGTGGTGTATATTTTCTCCAATAGATCACTGTCGGTTAATATCTCACCACAGTATTGGAGAAGTGATCGAATCCTGCAGACTTCATTGTTGTAATCAGTTACACTCTTGAAGTCTTGGAAGCGCAGGTTCAACCAGTCATGGCGTGCTTCAGGTAGCTATATGGTCTTCTGGTGGTCGAAGCGCTCTTTCAGAGAGTCCCATAGCGTCTTCGGCGAGGAGATTTCAATGAACTCCGCCTTCATGGCGTCAGATAAATGCCTGCGGAATAGAATCATCGCTTTGGCGTTCATTGAGCGAGTGACTTCCACTTTACGCTCTTCCTCGTTATAGATGACGTCCAAGAGGCCCTGCGCATCTAGATGGTTCTGGATGTCTTGCGTCCAGTCCAAGTAGTTCTTGCCAGAGGCTTCAAGGATGGAAAAATCAATCTTGATCGACATTTTTCTACAACAGGAGAAAAAATCTTGATCAGTCAACATATAAAACGACAGGTTTATATGGATTTGGTTTGTATAAGCAACAACAAACAATCGTAAAAAAAAACAACGGTTTTAAAAAAAACGATTTTTGTTTAAAAATTATCTTATATCGATCGACGGGCCGATATAGAGAGGTCAATAAGTTTCTTGCAAAAATGCATAATTATAAATACAATTTGAGCAAAAAATAATATTCGGTCAACCCCTTTTAGTAGTTCTACGTGAATATGACCAGGCGGAAAAATGAGGGAGGAGGGTCACCGGGAACCACTTAAAAACCAAGCCCCAAGTTCTTTCTGACATCATACCCAAATAGGTGAGCTTATTCGGAGAGACTTCTTAAAATTTTTGTCAAATGTAAGAATAAATAAGATTTTTCAAGAAATTCACGCTATTTGCGAACTGTGCAAAATAGGTGACAATTTAGTGCGTGCTCAAAATGAGCGTTGCCTTTGAAAAATTATTAACCAAAAAGGTTATTTTTGGGAGGCCCAAATTTGGCGGTGCCAGAATTTGTTTATGTAGCCAAGACAATTTTTCAATTTCCACGCCATTACGCTAAAAAAAACGTACAACATAAGTAGGCAACAACACACAAAAGAATTGGTGCCTAAGCAAGCGGCACCAAAAAAATGTCAACTATTTTTCCGACGTCTAATGAAGCGACGCAAAAAAAATAGCGAGAAAAAATACAATTTTTACTACCCATCTGTTACAATAATTCACTGAGTAACATAAAGAAAAAAAATGCTACTGAGGTGCTTGTCGGCAGGGCGCAGATGGCACTGAGGTGCTCGCCGGGGCTCTCCAATTCCATCATTACCAAAAAAATGTTAGCATTTAAATTTTCTTCGTCAACATGAAAAAAATTTCTTCAAAAAAAAATTATTTTTTCAGAAAATAACTAACAAATATTTTGTTGGGATAAGTGCTATTTAAACAAAAAATTTCTGAAATTGTTAGTTTAAATTTTTTTTCAGAAATGTCTTTTACCAAAATATATACAGTAGACTATTTGATAAACACGCCAAAGTATATTTTCATAAAATTTTTTTTAACAAAATATTGTGTTTTACCAAAGTATATTTTCGTAACAAAATTTCTGTAACAAACCAAACATAAAGTCTCAACTTCGGAACCAATTAAAAGTGTACACAATACTGAAATGTGCAAAAGTGTGCAACATTAAGAATATAAACTACTGTTATCAAATCAAACAGAAAGTGCGAACCAATTAAAACTTCGGAATCAAAAAAACACTCAGTGTCTGTTCCAATTCTAAACATAATAACCGGTTCTGGAAAAATGAACAAAGTTTGATTGTTTGAATCTCAACCAAATACCAATACAGAGTAGAGAATCTAAACATAATAACAAATTTTTTTACCTTTCTTACCGTATGGTGGAAGAAAGTGAGAAAACGATTGCGGATACGCGGGATCGGCGACGAGCGACGGGGTGCGCACGGTGCAACGGTCGGCGGACGTCGAGGCGAGCGGTACGTCGGGTCTCCGGCGTTGCACGAGCAACGTGCTGATAACGTGTCGTAAGGCAAAAACTCTAACACACGGAGATATGACGAAGTATATTATAAACTACAAGTGCACCTTTACAAGCTATTCCAACCTCTCTTTATATAGGGAGAGAGGTTGGGGGTTATGAAGAAACGAAGGACCAAAGGTCATGTAGGTTACAAGAATATGAATGTGTAGAGACATATGAGTTACAACAGTATCAATATTATTGAATGGCCAATATGTATGAACATAAAATCCAATGCGATCCGAAGAAATAAACCAGGTTTTCTGGTTTTGGATCGAATCTCAAATGATAACATAACACTCGAGTTGCAAATTAGTAACTTAAATCTGATCCTGGTTTTGCTGACTTGGTACTGCACAAAATAATTTCAAAATTTAAGAGATCATATAATATATACATGCAGGCTGCAGGCTGCAGGCAGCTTCAAGATTTAAACTCAGCTATTTCTTTCTCCTTCCCATGCCAGAAAATAATCTGTGGCCAGGAGAAATCAGTGGATTTAACTGTGGGAGAGCTAACTAATTGTGCATAAATTAGATGGTGCGGACAAATGATGGATATTTCAATATATCAATCGGAAGTGCTTCCTATCTCGATCCTCGATTGCGAAAGTCCTACACCTAATGGCCCAATGCTAGTGAGAGAGCTCATGGATCCTCTTTCAAGAACATGGAACCTCCCCTTGATTCAGTCCCATTTTTCAAATATGGAGGCGATAGCTGTCACAAATATTAGCCTCGGTGAAGGGGATGGTGAAGACTGCCTTGTATGGACAAAGTCTAGAACTGGGAGTTCCTCTCCGAAGTCCCTCTATGAAGAGTTACGTAGGCAGGAGCCCGGAAGCTCCACAACCTCTAATCCACAACGCAGCTTAACCTGGTGCAATCTCTGGCGCATGAAAGACCTCTCCCCTAGAATTCAAAACTTCATCTGGCGCTTGCTTAATAAAGCTCTCCCCCTCAACTCCTCCCTAAACAAGCACATGCCGCACGTAAACAACCTATGCCCTTTCTGCCTCCTCCATGAGGAAAACGCTGATCACTTGTTCCTTCATTGAAGAGTCACAAAATCTGCATGGTTCTTAAGCGCCCTAGGCTTACGGATTGAAAGCTAAATGAACGTCTACATTCTTTGCGAAGAATGGCTGAAGGAACCCCAAGCAGAAGAAGCTATGCGCATGGGAGCAGCTCTCATATGGCCATCTGGAAGGCTAGGTGTGCATGCGTGTTCAAGAATGAGGCTCCGGTTATCTCCTCAATTGTACAACAAGAAAAGGGCATGTATGATGCTTACGCAGGAAACAACAAAGATTGGATGGAGAAAATCGAAGCTATACGCAAAGGGCCGGACAAAACAGTTTGGAATCCCCCACCCCAGGGTTTTGTCAAAATTAACGTAGACGGAGCGGTCATATCCTCTTCAATAGCAGCAGCTGCTGTAGCTAGGAACTGTTGGCCCAATGATTGTATATGTTTTTGAATATGGTTAATTTGTTAAGTTTAACATTTCATTATCACTAATCTTCATACTATCACTATAGCATTTCTACTTATACTTGTACCTTTGTGTTTCACTTAACAAAATGCCCTTAAAGGCTTTTGAAAGAAAACGAGAAAAAGTGTACAAAAGTACTAGTATATTCTGGAAGTATTACTATGGAAGTCTGATCTGTGAGCGATCACTTTGTTCCTTGGACCACACGATGATGATGATGAGAACTACTTGGAGAAGAACAATTGGAAGAACTAAGTCACCAGAAAGGTATCGACACAATGACATTGATGGCACAGTCGAATGCTTTCCTGCTTTGCTTCACTCTGTTCTTGAGAAAAAGTTGAAAAAAAATGCTCTGGAAAATCACTTTGCTCTGAAAGTCTCTGGGCTCCCAAAAAATATTCTCCCTCTTTCTTAAAAAAGAAGTATTTATATAGATTTGTCTTCTGTGCGTAAAAAGCATCAATATGGGATCTTTACGCAGGCTATTAGGATAATTGTCACCCACGTATAGAAATTAGCCTCTACGCCTGTTGACACATGTCCCATAATCCAATAAAATAAGGAGAGCACCTACACACGTTCTTCGAGAAGTGTGACATGAAGGCCACGTCAGAGAACCATGTTCCCACATAATTAGGACAATCTGTGCGTAAAAGAGGTTGTTTAAACATGTCCGAGCGTAAAATAGCTCAACGTAAGCTTCCTGAGTAAAGTGGCTAAAATAGCCTTGAGCGTAAAGGCTCAAATAAACTCTACGTGCGCAAAAAGAGTAGCTGAATAGCCTTGAGCGTAAAAACTCAAATAACTCTTATGCGTAAAGAGGAAGCTGTGCCTCAAGCGTAAAGCCGCTCATTGGCACGCTAAACAACAAACTCATTGGCTTCCGTGCATTTATTTTGTCAGAAAATCAATCTGTCAGAACAGAATCTTCATGCATTTAATGCAGCATGGACAGCTCATTCGCGTAGAAAGTTAAACTGTTCTCCGCGTAAAGTCTGAATATAAGGCTTGCGCAAAGTTTTGAGTTTGACTCAGTTTGATCCTTGCGTAAAGTCTTATTTGGAATTATCCTTGCGTAAATATCTCAATCTCCTTGACTTGGTTTTCGAATTTTATTTACGCTTCTACAAGACCCCCTTCAAAGTTTTCAAAATTTTCTAATATTTGAAATACTTTGAACAGAAGCGTAAATTTTGGAATATCCAACAGTCATCAGCGTAAACTTAGGGATACCCAACAGTCATCAGCATAAAGTCAGGGATACCCAACAGTCACTTAGAATTTGAATCAACCCGTAAGTTCTCTATAAATAGGGCTTCTGTTGATGAGATAGAACTTTACTCATCTTTTATTCCCTATTCTCTTCTTCACTTATCATCCAAACTTTTCGAGCGAAATGGCACCCAAGAGCAAAGCTGCCGCTTCGGCCAAGGGCAAGAAACTTGCCTCTTCATCGTCGGCAAGATCATCGGAGGACGTTCACGCCCCCGCAACACCACTGGAAAAGAACGTCGAGGAGACCCCAAAGACCAACCCCAACGTGGCTCCGGCCATGATAGGTAGAAACCCTATTTCGAGCAAGGATTTCGTTTGGAGAAGACGACTCAAGACCAAACGAAAAAATACGCTCACATTTATACATGCCAGCGTAAATTAAAATATCAGAAATACGCTCACGTTATACGTGCCAGCGTAAATAAACAGATTAAAAATATGCTCACGCTGTACGTGCCAGCGTAGAATCTTGAAAATACGTCCACGTTATACATGCAAGCGTAAAAGCTCAAAATATGCCCACGTTATACGTGCGAGCGTAAAATCTGAAAATACGTCCACGTTATACGTGCGAGCGTAAAATTGAAAAATATGCAAGTCAAAAGACTATATGTTTTTCACATGTAAAAACTTTACTCTTTTGAACAGAAGCGTAGAACCAAAAATACGCTCACATTTATATGTACGAGCGTAACACTGAAAATACACAAGATTGTATTTTTCACACGTAAAACTTTATTCTTTTGAACAAAAAAAAAGTACGCATAAAAATTTCACTCTCAGACTACGTAAAACTCTTGCATAAAACAAATTCTCTTAAAAACAGAGAACCTTTTACGCGCAAAACTCATGTATAGTCATTTGCGTAGAGTTTGATTTTGCATAGAGTTCATATTTAAATTTTTTACTAACTTGATTTTTTTTGTTGAACTTCTTTTGCAGTGGACTTGGGGGCCCATCCTCTCTCTGAGGTATTCGGCTCACCAGCTGGTATTGTGGGCTCAAACTACCTGGAAAATTTATCTCACGTCGAGTTTCCTCAAACCGACAAGCAGTATCCTCAGGAACGTCATCAATTGATAGCTGCTCAAGGAGATAGAATATTGTTGTCTCTGATGAACGAAGAACTGTTGACATCACTGGATGGCCAGCACTATCTGAAGCCTGCATTCATGTTCGGGGATGCGATTGACTTCAAATCCCAGACAAACCCCAAGAAGGAGTCTTGGGTATTCAAATTTGGGGAAAGGGCGATGTATCTTCCCACAATGCCAAGAGATTATCCCCTTTTCTCTTTTGTTCATGCTACTCATCCGAGACGAATGATCTGGAATCTGACTCCCAACAGTCATGGAAGACCGGGGAGAATCATATTCAAAAGAGATGAAAACCAGATGGGGTACCACTCAAGTACTCCCAGTGGTGGTGTCGTTCCTTTCTCCGACTTACTGCCTGGATTTACACCGAGCGAGGGCTCATCTCTGATCCAAACTGTGCAGATACCGATGTTCATAAACAAGTTTATGAACGCTTCAGTGCTATATCCTCAGGTCAACCCTAGGCTTCCAGGGTGGATGACCCCTCATAATAAGAACTGGGTTCAACTCAGTACTTGGGTCATGAAGAACTTCGAAACAGAGCTACGAGCCATTGGGCTGTTTGAAGCAGTAGCCTCCACCAGTCAAGGCATACCTATGAATAATAATCTATTCTTAGTTCTGATGGAGTTGTACATCAGCTCGACAGGAACTTTTGCAACCCCAGTAGGCGAAATGGGTTTTGCACTCCACGAGATGCAATTCATCTCTAAGCTACCAATGGGGGAGGTTCCTTATGAAGAGTACGTTCCCTCTAACCGGGAACTAGAAGAAATTAGCAAGAAAAACCCTCGCTTAGTCGAGGTATATCAAGAGCTGATGTGCCACTATTTGATCTGCACTACTATATATGAGAGTGGGTCAAATTTGGCATATATCAATAAGTGGACAACATATCTATTCTATCATAAGAATAGGATATCCAAGGAGAGATTCCAAGATAACAAGGCTCAATCCATCAACCCTTGTTCAATAATTCCTTCGGATTTGATAAACAATTGGATGATCACATATAAGTTCCCGGATAAGTATTTGACTACCAAAGTTGGAGAATTCTCTGCGGGGACCGAAACACTGAGCTTTTTGAAGCATGGCAGTCGAAAGCTCTCAAATGAAGCCTTGCTGGCGGACTTTCTTTTCATGTGGCTGCGAAGATGGGTCGTACCAGGGACTGGCACAGTCGACAGAATCCATCGAAATGTACTATGGCCAGCAGTACGTTTGGTATTCAAAGTCAGACTCAGCCTATTACCAGCAATGGTATGTCGGATAAATGCGGGTCTACGAGCATTTGGTGAAGAGCTGATCAATAATGCTCCTTACCGTAAAGATTTCCCTAGGGTGGAGATGCCCTACACTTATTTAATGGGCTAGTTACTGCATCACAACTGCAGTTTATTGCCACCAGGCCCTGAAAATGATGCGGAGGTCTTCCTCCAGAAGTTCAGTAAAGGCACGTGGAATGCGACTTCAATGGCAGATACCCGGGCAGTACTGAACTTCTCTTATGGGTGAAATTTTTTCTGCACAAGACCACCAGTTCCAGCCGACTGCTTCGGTGTACAATTTGACGACGTGGGTCGAGAGAGGATGGAGATACCTGTACCTATCTTTAATTGGCTGATATGCATCAGACCATCACATATGATGTATAGGATTGAAGACAGCTGCATCTTCGAACCGTATCTGCCCAGTCGATTCGCTCGTCAGTTCGGGTATGACCAACTCCACGTTGGTAATCCCTCCACCACTTTCAACAATCATGGAAAGTTAATTGATGGAGCGAGGGCATGGCGGTATTTCAGCGCCGGATGCACTGGCGCCAAATTTCATGTGTCAACTGCCACAAGTATAACTGAGCTACGAATGCTTCATTCGTATGCTCATTTTTATGCCTCCATTCGTTCTTTCGCCAAAGACTACAGCATGAAAGGAAGTCTTCAGTAGAAAAAGGAAGGAGATGCCGAAGAACCTGTTATGGTGCCTTCGGACATACCTGATGATGCTACTCCAGATGACTATCTGGAAGCAATCCCTATGGGAGTTGGGAAAATAGCTGCAGGATCCATTACTATTACTACAACCCGGAAGCGAAAATCAGATACAGCTGTTACTCTCCGGGAGAAGAAGAAGAAGGTCACTGTTAAAGGGCCTTCCAGACAGAGAGCCGCTACTCCAGAAAGCGAAACTCCTGTTGAGGAGCCTCTAAACATTACATCTTCTTCAGCTCAACCTGGAGAAGGGTCTTCAGCATCCCAACCAGCAGCAGCAACAAAAGTTATAGGGGTCCTATCTCCTGGATGTCTCAGCACTTTGTTGCATTTAACTTCGCCACAAAAGGCGCAAGCTGTCGAAGACACCGCCACGACTCATACTAATGATCTGGAACCCATCACCTCGGATGAGCCGGCTCTTGAATTAGAAGATGATGACTGGGATATGGATTATGACGCACTCTTATCGCATCCTGCACCTACTCCAGGTACAAAATTTACAAAATATGTATTATGATTTTGTATATTGACTATTTTGCTTAATCTTTGTAGGTATCATTACTGTGGCAAGGCCCGTTGCTCCTCCTCCTCTTCAAAAGATTATTCATGAAGAGGAAATAGAATCTGAAGAAGGGAGTTCTTCTTCAAAAGAAGATTCTGCTTCTAAGGAAGGTTCTCTATCAATGGAGATACAATAAGAGCCTATAGTAGAGGCGTATCAAGAATTGGCTTCTCTTGCTGAAGAAAGAGAAGAAGTGCCAATTACAGGAGAAGTGCCAGCAGTGCTCCAAGAATCAATTGCTGCTCAAGAACAGATTGCTGAGGCCGTAGATGTAGCGGCAACATCAATTACTGCTGCCAGTCCAAATCAAGTTCTTGAGACAATCGTGTTCGAGTCTGAATCGAACATAGGAGGCAGCACCTCCATAATATCATCTCCTACCACCGAAACTCATCCTCCAGAGGTAGCAGAAAAAGTTGCTGAAGATACAAATCAATTAGCTATGGTAACGATAACAGATATATCGTTAACTCAGTTTGTTACCACAGCAACGACAGCACCTGCCTCCAGTTTTCAAGAGAAGAGATTGGCAGATATTACCGATACCCCAAGCTCCAACGCTGATATGAATCTTTTGGTAGAGATTCAAACTGAAATTTTTTACAAAATTTTGGCAGCGATGATCAAAATGGTCTTGAAGAAAGGCCTCAGTTATGAGAGCTTAAAAAGTGCTATTGCTACTACCATAGACAACATAGCAATGTTCAATGATACTGAGAGGGCAGCAGCTCTGTAGAAAATAGTCCAGGGACTTGAACAACCCATCAAGGAATATCTAAGGTTGTCAAGTGGGACTATAGAAAGCCTCGTCCAATCCGAGTATGATGCTCTCACCAATGAGTATACAACTCGAGAAACCATCTTCAAAGAATCTCTTCAAGATTATAGTAATAAGGTGGATATGGAGAAATAAACCTTTATTGGAGCAGCATCAGCAAGCCTACGACTCCATGAATATCAAAATTCATCAACAAAATGATAGAATTCGTGAAGTCGAGGCTGAGCTGGCTCGATTAAAGGAGGAGCAGAACTAGATGACAGCAGATAGGGATAATATTTGAGGCAAAGTTCTATTTTGGAAGAACAGATCTTTGGTTCTGAATCAAACATCAAAACCCTTGAAGAAGCCAAAGACCAAATGATAGCTTCTTTTGCTGAACTCTCCCACCTCTGCACTGCCGAAGCTCGAAGAACCATAGCATACACAACTGTAATGGGCTCTCATGAAAAACGTCTGGCAGAGTTGCAGAAGATGATTGAAGATCGGTCTGCTCCACCTTAGAAATTTTTGTACTCAATAAAGAATTTTTTTTATCTTCTGTCATTTCTTTTATTTTGCTGATGTACTATTTCCAATCATGAAATGAATGAAATATATATTTTTTATAAAATAGGTGTGAGATAAAAAACAATTATCAGAGGTAATATGAACATGATAAGTCTTCCAAACTCAACAAAGTAGATTATATCTATCCAGAGGTAATGTGGACATGATAAATAATAAATCTTGTTTTCTTTTTAGAGTACACAATACTATGAGAGGTAATATGAACATGATAGATCGTAATGACTCAAAGAAAATTAGATTAATATCTATTCAGAGGTAATATGGACATGATAGATAATAATGAAAAGAGTAGATTTAATACTTATTCAGAGGTAATAAGGACATGATAAATAATAAATCTTTTTCTTTCTAAAATCAGCTGGTAAGACAGAAGATCAAATTTTTTTTTTAAGAAAATAAATAATCAGCTTAACCAAACCTTGGTAGCTGGGGAATGAAGAAGAAATTCAAATATAGTATTTCTTCAAGAATTTACCATTGATTGGCATCATGAGCAAATCTCCATTAGGTTTAGACAACCTATAAGCACCATTAGAAAATACAGTTTCGACTGCATAAGGACCTTCCCATTTAGCTTGGAACTTGTCTTTACTCTTATGAGTCATAACCATAGGTCGTCGGACAGCTAGAACTAGCTCTCCTACTTTAAATACCCGTTCTTTAACTTTGCAGTTAAAAGCTCGAGAAATACGGGCTTGATATAGCTCAATGTGCTGTTGTGCTTGAAGACGCTTTTCATCCAAGCCTTCAAGTTCTTGAAGTCTCAAGCGGTCATTATTCTCTGTAGTTAGCTCATTAGCAATGGCTATTCTAAGAGATAGTATTTGGATCTCCAGTGGAAGAACAGCTTCACATCCGTAAACCAATAAAAATGGTGTAAAACCAGTTAGAGTTCGGACTGTTGTTCGATAAGTCCATAAACATTCTTCAAGTTTCTCGTTCCAATCACGTTTATTAGAAGAGACAAACTTTTTGAGAAGTTTAATAATTGTTTTGTTGAAAGCTTCTGCTAAACCAATAGCAGCTGGATTGTAAGCTGTAGAAGATAAGTTCTGGATCCGATTTTTGTCACAAAATTGATAAAATGCCTGACTGGCAAATTGTGGCCCGTTATCATGGATTATCCTTCGGGAAATTTCGAAACGATAAATGACATGATGTTTGATGAAGTTAACCACATTAGACGTTTTTACTTCAACAAGAGGAACTGCTTCCGCCCATTTAGAGAAATAATCGGTTATAGCCAGGATAAACCGATGTCCTTTGACAGAAGGGGGATTAATTGGACCAATAATATCCATACTCCAAGCTTCGAAAGGCCAAGAAGCTGCAATAGGATGTAAAAATTCAGAGGGTTGGTGAATAAAATCAGCATGAATCTGACATGCTTTACACCGTCTGGCATAATCCACAACATCTGCTATCATGGAAGGCCAATAATAACCCATTCTTCGAATACGATCCTGTAATTTTGGACCTGGCTGATGCACACCACAAACTCCATCATGAGCTTTACGAAGTGTTTGCTTGGCCTCACTTTTCGAAAGACAACATAGTAAAAGTCCGTCATAAGAACGACGATACAACATATGCATTGAAGAATCATAATAGAATCGAAAGGATCGTCTTTTGATTGATGCAGCTTCCTTTGGATCTTCAGGTAAAATTTCATAGACCGCATAATCAATAAATGGACTTCTACAATCCTTTTGCTGAGAATTTGATTCAGTAGCATAACTTTGTTCGATGTGCAAATTATTCTTGACACAGAATAGGCCTCGATCCAACAAAGTGATGGTATTTTGTCTTCTGATTGGAACTTCTAAGTCTGTAGCTAGGCTAACAAGAGCGTCAGCTTCCAAATTTTAAGAACGTGGCATGAATTCAATGAAGAACCCTTTGAATGAGAGGGATAATTCAATTACCACTTGATGATAGGGAATAAGGTCAGGATTTTTGACTTCATATGTCCCTCTGACCTGATTAACAATCAGCTGAGAATCTCCATATGCTTCCAAGAACTCAATGTCCAATTGTTTTGCTACTTGAAGACCAATGAGCAGAGCATTATATTCTGCCACATTATTTGAATATGATTCATTGAGAGAATAAGCACGGTATATGACCATTTTATCAGGAGAGACCAACACGATGCCTACTCCAGAGACAATATTGCCTTTAGGCCCAACTCGTGATGCTCCATCAAAGTATAGTTGCAAAATATCATCCCTCAAAGTCATGTTGCAATCTATGACTTCATCTGGAATGTCGTCATATAGCTTAGAAGTTTCAGGTATAGGATGAGCTGCTAAGAAGTCAGCTAATGCTTGACCCTTCACTGATTTTTTGAGGTATGTAGACCATATCATAGGGAGTAAGCAATATTGCCCAGGTAGCTAACCGGGAGTTAAGGATACTCGGCTTTTTCATTAATACCCGAATAGGATTTATTCTGGATATGACATAAATAGTCTGTCCCGATACATAATGTCGCATCTTTTGAATGGCAAAAATCAAGGCTAGACATTCTTTTTCCATATGAGTATACCTGTGTTCAGCCCCAACTATCATTCGACTGAGATAATAAATTGCCTGTTCATGACCTTTATCACTTTTCTGTACAAGAAGAGCACCAAGAGAATGATCTAATGCTCGAACATACAGCAAAAATGGTCTTTCCACTACTGGAGGTACTAGAACAGGTAGATTTGTAAGATATTGCTTGATGTCATTGAATGCTTTTTGACATGCTTCATCCCAAATAAATGATACACCATTCTTCAATAAACGAGAGAAAGGTTGACATCTCCCAGAAAGATTTGATATAAATCTTCTGATATAAGCAATGCGATCCTGAAAGCCACGAAGTTCTTTCAGATTACGTGGAGGACGCATTTCAAGAATTGCTTTGACTTTTTCAGGATCAACATGAATACCTTGAGAAGTAATGATAAATTCCAAAAACTTGCCACTGGAAACCCCTAAGAAAGACTTAGTGGGGTTCATTTTTAATTGATGTCGACGCATCAATTCGAACACTGTCTTCAAATCTTGAATGTGATCATCCTTTAATCGAATTTTGACAACGATATCATCTACGTAACATTCAACTATTTTTCGCAGATGTTCTTGAAAGATATTGCTCATGGCACTTTGATATGTAGCACCGACATTTTTCAGACCGAAAGGCATAACTGTGTAGCAATAAACCCCAAGAGGTGTACGGAAAGCAGTATGCTTTTCATCTTCTGGATGCATCTTAATTTGGTTATAACCTAAAAATCCGTCCATAAAAGACATGCGTTCAAAACCACATGTATTGTCTATCATGACATCAGTGATAGGAAGTAGAAATTCGTCTTTTGGACAAGCTGTATTGAGATCTCGAAAATCTATGCAAACTCGAACTTTTCCATTCTTCTTTATGACAGGAACAATATTAGCAACCCAATCTGGGTGTTGTTCTTCATGAACAAAACCACATGTGATCAACTTTTTAACTTCTGCTTCAATTGCATCCATCATATCCGGTCGAAAACGTCGTTGCTGTTGTTTTACAGGTTTGGCATTAGGAAGGATATTGAGTTTATGGGTAGCTATTTTAGGATCCAAACCTGGCATATCCTCATAGCTCCATGCAAAGATATCAATATATTCTTTTATCAGCTTTATCAACTTTTCTTTTTCATCTTCAGAAAGGTTTTTGCTGATAAATATGGGTTTTGATGTAGTTTCATCTCCAACATCAATCTGGACGATTTTATCTTCTGTGGGTGGTTGTCGCTGTTCAAACCGAAGCTCCCACTGAGTGTCCATTTGTTGTGCCCATGGGTCATTTTCAAATAGTTCAGACTCATCATCGGTTTGAATCATATTAACTGAAAAGACGTGCTCAGATTCAACATACTGGACTCCTTCAGAATCTGAGGATTGTAAAGAACTGGAAGAAAATTCTTCCTCCATATCTTCATTAAACATGTGGGATGTATCGTATCCCAAACCATGACGGGTTCGTTGATAAAACGGATCACCACATAATGGTAATCGTCTACCTTTGCCTTGATTGAGACCTAGCATGGTTTTCAAATCATATATCATATTTTGGATAATCTTAAGAGATTGTTGACTATATTTGTCAATTCTGATTTTTCCTTTATCTTTCTCTTCGAGATTATCTGTCTGAATAACAGGGATATTTCTAGCCAAACCAAACACAATTTGACGCTTGTTTTTCTTATTAGACGGGATCACAAAATAAGGTTCTTCGTGACGTCTATAAGTTACACAAGCTTGTGATGATGAGTCTACAAGTAGAAAATAAGGAAAAGATGTTAGGAACCTCTGAGCATAGGGTCCAACATCGACATGAGGAGGAAAAAAAATTCTCTTTATAATTAATATATAAGGTTTCCTCTGTATTTATGTCAGTTTTATGTTAATGACTTTGATTATCAGCAGATAAAGTCATTCTTTCAATAAATTTGATAGCCATATACTCTAAAAGAAAATCTTCATTAAAATAAGAAAATACAGAGTGATCAATATTTACATCATTGACAGACTGATTACTACGCTTTGGATTAATCATTAGCGGACCGTTATCCGTCTTCGGCGTAGTTTTGCCAAGGTTGATAACCAGTGGTTCTGGATCAGTTGTACGAGAAGTATGTCCCTTAACCTTGATCATGAGAGGCTGATCACTAGTACTGGTTTGAACCCGACTTTTGACTGGAATCCTAACAGCTTCATCAGACGTAGCTTGAGTTCTTCCTTTAACTTTAATCATCAAAGGTTCATCATTGGCATATTAGGGTTGAATTCGATCGACCTTTAACCTTAATCTTCAAAGGTTGATCTTCTGAAGGCGATTGATCTTCTGCAGATGATCGATCCTCAGCCATATCAGATATTTCCTTCACATGCTCCTGTGTATAAAGTATTGAATCCGAGAAGTAGTCTTCAATACCTTTAAAAGGATTGATATTTGCAAATTCTGTCTTTACAGTCCCCTGAGAATCCACATACTTAAAGCATTGGTGGAGAGTCGAAGGAACAATGTTATGCTCATGTATCCATGGTCTTCCGAGGAGGATATTATAAGATACATCTGAGTTGAGAACATAAAAGGTTTCCATGGTTCGAAGATCACCTATTTGAATCTTCAAACGAATTTTCCCCAACGGTTTACTCCTTCCAGAATTGAAACCAACAATTGTCGTACTAGTGTAAGTCAATTCACTAGTAGGAATTCTCAATGGTCGTAGCATACTCTGAAGAATAATGCTGATGGAAGACCCAGGATCGATATAAATCCTGTCAATTTCAGTAGAGTCAATATACCCTGTATAACACAAAGGCCTGTCATGTCGATTATGCTTTAACAGCATATCCTCTTGTGTGAAAGTAATGTTAGAAATTGATTCCATCACACTGTGGCATTGAGGACATGACACCGGTATATTGTCAGGACTTTTGAGTTGGGCTAAGCATGAATCGGCTTGTAGCAAAGCTTCATTCAAAGTTTCTTGACTTTCTTTAGAAAGACGAAGTAACTCAAAGATAGAAAGTCTAGCCGGAGTATTAGCTAACTGGGCTAGTATGTCAAATTTATAGGGTTTCATCAACCCTTGATTTGAACCAGACTTCAGCGGGGCGTCAAAACGCACTGCCTTCTGTTTCCCTTTTTCAACCATTGGGGGTTTAGAAGGTCTTACCTCAGCAGGAATAGAAGATGACTGAGTTGGTAGTGTTTCAGCAAAATCTGTAACGCCTCAGAACCAGAATACTGGAGAGCGGAAGCGGACATAGCCAGCTACGTATATTGAAGTGCAACCCACCTCACTATACGGTCACGGCTGTCTAGATACATGAGGGTTTAACTACAAGCCATCAGTCTCTTATGGTCATGAACAAGCCTATTGTCTCAATCTCAAGCAAGTAATAATAGTACAAGATGTCAGAGCACCAAATATACAATAGTAAGGCGTCCCATATATTACATATTTGGATGATTATAAAGCTAGTCATACAAAATGTGAAGACTAACAAGAGTTTCAGTCATACATGATCAACCCTAGGATTTGTTAATCATGCTACGGCCCGTAGGCAGACAATAAGTAAGTACAATCGAGCTAACACGTGCTCGTCGGCTAAACGTCTCAAAAGAATACTTTTACAATAGAGTGGGAGAGCCAAAAATAAAACCCACTTGTTGCCAGGGTTACGCCTGGTGGTCATCATCTGGCTGGAAGGAAGAAAGATCCTCTGGAGCTGCTCCGGTATCTGGCCACGCAAAACCAGCTGGGTCAGATCCCAGAAGAGCAAGTGCCACAAGGAGGCTTCACTTAAGAACTAAAATCAGCACATCAGAACATAAAATAAGAAGATAATTAAGACATAAAATCTAATTAGGGCAATAAATATCAAGAGATGAGAAGTTATTCCGATCAGTTATTGACAAGGTAAACATAAGCAATCATGTTATTGAAGTAACCAGGTACTGGAACAAGACAAGGCTTAGACTCCGTCCAACATTCACGGCCAAGCAATAAGTACGGCTTGATACTTTAACTAACTAGGGTTATCACAGGCCTAGTTACTAGCAAGATGCAATAAGATTATTCCAACAGCCACAATACCTACAGACCATCTAGGTTATCCAGGTCGAATATCCGTTCATGAAGGGTGCAACACATGACAGTGTGCTGGAAATGTGCCCTACTCGTCGGCAGGCTACAAGTCCACTTGCGCGTCCAGATAACGGGATTGCCTGTAGCTGGAAAATCTCTTCATGACTAATGAATTATTCTAGTTATTAGCCTCAGTCAATTTTAGTAGGTACCCTTGACCGTGGTACTCAGGGGTCCCCGTCCTAAACATGATGCAAGACAATACTGGTTCATTTGTACAAACACAATCACCTACGGTGTCCAGGCCATTCATTCTTGTCATATCATGCTAGATGTCGCAACAGCATATCGAGGTATGTCATGTCAGGTTTACTTATCAAGAGTGCGCTACGACGGACCACTATCATGTCATATTACTTGTCAAGAGTGCACCACGATGGGTCACTATCGTATTCTTGGAATATATTCAGAATTACGTGGTATAAGCATTCTATCAAGGGTCCCAAGTTACACAGAAGGTCATGAGACATGAGCATAAATGTAACAACCTAACATAATAAAAGGGTACAAGGCTATGGAAAGAGCCATGCAGCCCGGGAGCCAAGGGTCATGGCTTATGCGGCCAAGAGGGTATAGGGCCATGCGGCCGAGGAAAACAGGCCCATGGGGCAATGAGAATAGGGTTATGCGGCTAATGAGAAACAGGGTCATGCAGCTAAGGAAAACAGGCTTATGCGACTAAGGAAAACAGGCTTATGCGGCCGGGAGGGAACGGGCTCATGCGGCTGGGAGGGAACGGGCTCATACGGCTAAGGCCTATGCGGCCAGGGAAAAACATGCATATGCGGCAAAGGCCATGCGGCAATGCTACCAAAACCATGCGACTAAGGGTGGCCGCAGGGGACTCGTCGCATGAAAAGTCATGCGGTCAAGCATTGTTCTTCTTCTCCAACCTTTCCGAGAAGAAGAACTATGGAAGCCGTAGCTTCCAAGCTCCAATAATTCTTCATCTAAGGTCAGAATTCGGACTTCCATAGGTCAAAATGGGGCAGAATAAAATTCTTTACAACATGGAACCATAAAAACTTGAAAATAATAAAGCTTGATTGATCAAAACCCAAGAAATCCAGAAATACAATAAGTTTAGATCTACATGAAATGAACCATAGAAATTAAATATGCTAAGTACTAAAGTGTCTTAGAATCTTGTGAGGAAGAAAATAGAACAACAAAATTGAGTTTCTCCATAAAGCAAGTTGCACTTGCCTAAGCCTCTCTGGTAGGTAGAGAGTGTTAATGGAGGAAGATTAAGAAGTAAATGAAGAGTGAATGAGGAGAGAGAAAGGGGTTGGTGGCTTATGAAGGAAGAGAGTGGGTGGTAGGTAGGGTTGGTCCACATGCAAAAAAAACTAAACCAAGCCGAACCAAGCAAACCGAACCGAACCAAGCAATGAAATGCCAAAATAAATCATGCAATGAGACATGCAATATGAGTCAAATTACGTACACGTATACCAAAATACATAATATGAACTACGGACGTTACAACTCTATCCACCTTAAAAGAATTCCGTCCTCAGAATTTAATTAAGGGGCTAGAGAGGCAAGGACAAGCTATACTAAGCAGTCCACCATGCAATCATTCATTCAAGCAAGGAATTGAGAGCATAAGGCATAAGAAAGACATTATATCTTACGAGTCAAACAGGTCGGGATATCGCGTTCGGATATCATCTTCACGCTCCCATGTTGACTCGCCTAGAGAGTGACGACCCCAAGCAACACGGACTAAACTAATAGTCTTGTTCTTGAGTATCTTCTCTCTCCGGTCCAATATAGACACGGGCCTCTCCTCATACGAAAGGTTGGTACCAACAACCAATTTCGAATGATCCAGGATGTGGCTCGGGTTCGGAATATACCGTCGCAATTGGGATACATGGAAGACATCATGTACCTCACGTAACGACAACGGAAGAGCGAGACGATAGGACACATCACCTACTCGCTCGAGGATATCGAACGACCCTATATACCTAGGATTAAGCTTTCCCCGTACGCCAAAACAAATGACGCCACGGTTAGGCAAGATCCTAAGGAATACGTGGTCGTCGACAGAAAATTCAAGGGGGGCATCGATGAGAATCGGCCCAATGGCGCTTGCGTTCTTGTGCGACGTAAAGATGATCTCTGACTCTTCTGACCACCTCAACCGTCTGAGTAATCATTTTCGGACCGAGCATCTGCCTCTCTACAATATCATCCCATGCTAGCAGGAATCTGCACTTCCTACCATACAGTGTCTCGAACGGTACCATCTGGATACTGGCCTGGAAACTATTGTTGTACAAGAACTCCACCAGGTGCAGGTGATCTTCCTATGAACCACCGAAGTCGAGTGTGCAAGATCTCAATATATCTTCCAAGGTTCGTATAGTACGCTCTGACTGACCATCTGTCTGCGGATGATAAGCTGAGCTGAACTGGAGGCGAGTTCTCAAACTCTCTTGCAGACTACGCCAAAAGTGCGACATAAATCTTGAATCTCTGTCCGAGGTGATACTGACTGGTATACCGTAAAATTTGATGATCTGCCTGAGGTACATCTCTGCTAGCTGAGCCGTCGACTGACCAACTCTGAACGGGAGAAAGTGAGCCACCTTCGTGAGCCTGTCTATAATAACCCAAATAGCATCTCTACCGGCCGGAGACCTAGGTAATCCAGTCACGAAATCTATGGTTATATGCTCCCACTTCCATTCTGGAATTAGCAAGGGCTGAAGAAGTTCGGCCGGTCTCTGATGTTCAGCTTTAACTTGTTGGCAAACCAAACACCGAGAGACAAATCGGGCTATCTTCCACTTCATGCCATTCCACCAAAAGTGCTGACGGTTATCACGGTACATCTTTGTACCGCCCGGATGAATCGAATACTGAGAACTGTGAGCTTCTGCCATGATCTCCTGTCTGATATCACCACTGGGTACACAAAGATGCCTCCCATGTCGAAGTGTACCGTCCTCATGGCAGAAGCTCATAGTTCTCAATATTCGATTCATCCGGGCAGTACGAAGATGTACCATCCTCATGGATACATAACTCTGGTCTTCGTCCTGCTACACATTCTACCCTAAGCCGCTGAAGCTTAGAATCTGCTGACTGAGCTAACTTGACCCTCTCAACTATACTGGACTGAACTTGCATACTGGCCATCAATGCCACATTCGTAGGAAGGACAACTTCTATACCCATCTTCTGAAGATCTGCTAATAACTCTGGTTGTGCTGTTAGAAAATAAACTCCGACTCTTCTGCTAAATGCATCTGCAACGACGTTGACCTTCCCAGGATGATACTACAGGTTGATGTTATAATCCACAAACAGCTCTAGCCATCTCCTCTGACGCATGTTAAGATCCTTAAGAGTGAACACATACTTCAGGCTCTTGTGGTCGGTGAAAATCTCCACCCTATCTCCATACAAGTAATGCCTCCACAACTTAAGGACAAACACTACTGCTGCCAGCTCCAAGTCATGGGTTGGATAATTTCTCTCATGATCACGAAGTTGACGTGACACATAAGCTATTATCTTCCCACGCTGCATCAAAACACATCCCAAACCTCTGTCTGAAGTATCACAATACACTGAGAATCCCCCGGTCCCATCTGGAAGTGTGAGAATGGGTACCGTCATTAAACCTCGCTTCAACTTCTCAAAAGAATCCTGACATTCTGCTGTCCAAGCAAACTGCACATCCTTGCGGGTCAACTGGGTCAATGGCGCTGAAATCCGAGCAAAGTCTGAAACAAATCGCCGGTAGTAGCCGGCCAAGCCAAGAAAACTCTGAACTTCTGCAACTGTGCTGGGTACTGGCCACGTCTCAATAGCCACGATCTTCTGGAGATCCACTTCTACTCCTCCTCTGGTGATGATATGACCCAAGTACGAAATACGATCGAACCAGAACTCGTATTTACTGAACTTTGCGTACAACTGGTGCTCTCTGAGAATCTGGAGGACAACTCTGAGATGCTGCACATGCTCCGCTTCACTCTTGCTGTAGACCAGGATGTCGTCTATGAACACAATCATGAACTGATCCAAATAAGGCATGAAGATACGATTCATGAGGTCCATGAATACAGCCGGCGCATTGGTTGCTCCAAATGGCATAACAAGGAACTCCCAATGCCCATATCTAGATCTAAAAGCTGTCTTCGGGATGTCCTGCTCTCTGACTCTGATCTGATGGTACCCTGATCGCAAGTCAATCTTTGAGAATACTGCTGCCCCCTTGAGTTGATCAAACAAGTCATCTATCCTCGGAAGAGGGTATCTGTTCTTGATTGTCACTGAGTTTAAGGTATGATAATCTATACATAATCTGAACGTACCATCCTTCTTTTTCACAAGAAGCATCGGGGCTCCCCAAGGCGATCCACTTGCACGAATGAATCCCTTGGTCCTGAGTTCTTCAATCATCTTGTACAATATATCTAACTCTGACGGCGCCATCCTGTAAACTCTCTTCGACACTGGGGCTGTCCCTAGGATCAAGTCGATAGTAAACTCGATCTCTCGCTCTGGCGGCATTCCTGGAAGCTCTTCTAAAAAAACATCTGGAAACTCCTCGACTATCCGGGGTAACTGTACTGCTGCTACTGCCATCCGCAATACTGGAGGAGAAGGTTCAACTTCGCCTCGGGAAAAGAAAAACTCTGGCTCGCCTGGAATGCTAAAAACAACCCTGCTAACATGGCAGTCTATTCTCGCATACTGGTTCATTAACCAATCCATCCCTAAGACCACATCATAATTAGCCATTGGGAACTCTATCAATCTAGCGGGGAACTTTCTACCGCTAACTACGATCTGACACGAGGAAAACACTCTATCTACTCCCACAAGATCGTTACCAGTAAGTATATTGAGCCTTATTGATAATGACTCCGGCTCCAGTCCTATCCGTGTCGTGAATCGTGCAGACATGAATGAATGCGATACACCAGAATCAAATAACGCTGATGCTGGGAAGGAGTTGACGAGAATAGTACCTGCCACTACCTTATCTGGTGCTAATCCTTCTTCTACGGTCATCGCCATCGCCTGACCATGTCCTCTGGGTGAGGGTCCCCTCTGCGGAAAACCTCTCTGTCTGCTCTGAATCAGGGCTTGGGCTTGTGTATACTGCTGGGGGTATTACTGCTAGAAGGCTTGTGCCTGCGTCAGCAATGGCTTCTGAGGCTGATACTGTTGATGTTGCTGGACTGGTGCTGGTCCTCTCACCGAGGGACTAGTAAAGTTGGACGATGATGAACTACCCCTATTCGGGTAGGATCCTATCTTGTGATCCGCTGTCCCACAAGCCAGGCACAATCCCTGTGCCCTGCGACATTCTGCCACCACATGTCCTGGCTTCCCATAATGTGAATATCCCACTGCGGAAGAGTGCTTCTGCTTCTGCTGCTGAGGGTTCGTTGGAGTTGAATGTTGAACCGACGTTATTGAGGCCGCCCGCCTCGGAGTTCCAATTGTCAAAACCCTAACTGCCAGGGCTGGTGCTGAAGACTGATTCATGTGGCCATGAGATCGCTTCCGACCTCCGGTCCTGTCCACGATCCTCTGGGAGGTATACTCGTGCCTCCTAGCTGCTCTCAATACCGCATCAAAAGTCTGATGCTCAAACTGCTCCACTGCCAATAAAATCTCTAGATGGATCCCCTGCTGGAACCGCTGTCGAACTCGATCGCTATCAAGGTGGGAGCAAACCGACTAAGTCTCGAAAACTCGACCGCATATCCGTCGACCGTCCTGCCCATCTGCTTCAGATTGGTGAACCTCGTCTGTAGATCATACCGAGCTATAGTATCGAAGTACTTGGTCTGAAATCTCTTACGGAATACTGTCCAGGCAATAGGTGTCACTAATCCAACGGCCTGTGCCGCCCACCAGCTGTGGGCCAGATCCAATAACTGCAGGCGCACCACGGCCACCTTCTCGTCCTCGGGCATCTTTGCCGCTTTTAGAATCAATTCTGTATCCTGCAGCCAAGCATCTGCGGCAATCACATCCTCACTGCCGTCGAAGAAGGAAGGGTTCAAACGCTTGAAGCTGTTGGTCGCACTGTTACTTTGATGACCACCTCTGCTCAGAGCATCTTGTATTGCCTGGTGCAATGCATTACCTCGACGATCTTGAGAAGCTAACAATGTCCTGATGAGACCCACCAAGGTGCCATCATCAGGCTCTGCAGGCTGGACTGGCTGGACTGGTGGCTCTTGACCCCCAGTAGGCATGACTCTGGAGGATACTCCTGAATGCTGGGCTTGATCTCCAGGTTGATGCTGGCCCACGGGAGGTGCTCCACCTTGCCGATCGGTAGGACCAGGAATAATGCCGCTGAAGAAGACGACACAGGAAACAATAAGGAATGACCAGGACAGATCAAAGACACAAGCATGTGATCAGGTCAAAAATTTAGAGGGTACGAGCAGAGATCAAGGGCGAGTGCTGATTGAGACATCTATTCAATAAACCCTCACATATCTTGATTTACAAGACCTGCATGGGCCACGACTTAAACCAAGTAACGCTCCAGAACCAGAATACTGGAGAGCGGGGGCGGACATAGCCAGCTACGTATATTGAAGTGCAATCCACCTCGCTATACGGTCATGGCTGTCTAGATACATGAGAGTTTAACTACAAGCCATCAGTCTCTTATGGTCATGAACAAGCCTATTGTCTCAATCTCAAGCAAGTAATAATAGTATAAGATGTCAGAGCACCAAATATACAATAGTAAGGCGTCCCATACAATACATATTTGGATGATCATGAAGCTAGTCATACAAAATGTGAAGACTAGCAGGAGTTTCAGTCATACATGATCAACCCTAGGATTTGTTAATCATGCTACGGCCCGTAGGCAGACAGTAAGTAAGTGCAATCGAGCTAACACGTGCTCGTCGGCTAAATGCCTGTCACGACCCGCACCCGGTTTTCGGACGCGAGCTCGTGAGCAAGCCAGCTACGCATCGAGCGGACTTCAGCCCGACTCAAATACGCAAACGCTGTCACGACTAGGGTAAGCTGCCAAATCATGGCAAACAAATCTATATCTCAATCCACAATAAGACAATAAACATGAAGGAACACTATAGGTCGTGGTCTGTAGCCCACTAGCATATATGTCCGATAAGACTCTAAAGGAAATAACAAGAGTCTAAAACTGAATCAAGAAACAGGATATCTCATGATAAGGTATGAAGCACGAGCGGATAATAAACACAATAACGATACCTGAAGCCCGCAAGCGTATCATCCCATCTGTCATCCAGAACCACTAGCTAACTCCATGTAATCGCTAAACCTGAAGAGATCATCAGGTCCTCACGGGACATAGCAAGATACATAAAAACATGCCTATCTTGTAGTTTATCATAAAATAAAGAAAATATAAGAAATAAATAGAAAAAGACCGATCAACACGAAAACACGACTATACACGACTGGAAGAACCACTACGCATAAACGAACTGCTGGAGAAGAACAAGAGGACACGATATCACGATGTCAATAGATAACCAATCGAATACTCAAACCCTCGCCCCTAGTGTGGACTCGCAGGTTTGAACAACTACTAACCCTCGTCCCTAGTGTGGACTCACAGGCTAGCATCACCCTCGCCCCTAGTGTGGACTCGCAGGTGTGAACCATATACTACTAACCCTCGTCCCTAGTGTGGACTCGCAGGCTAACAAAACTACTAACCCTCGCCCCTGATGTGGACTCGCAGGCAAGCATCACCCTCGCCCCTAGTGTGGACTCGCAGGTGTGAAACATATACTACTAACCCTCGTCCCTAGTATGGATTCGTAGGCTAGCATAACTACTAACCCTCGCCCCTGATGTGGACTCGCAGGTTAGCTTAACTACTAACTCTCGCCCCTGATGTGGACTCGCAGGTTAGCTTTAAGAATTTCAAGGTACAGCAGTTCCGTTATGACTTATTCATCCTATGACACGATGTGACTCAGTCCAGGTACAAGTGATGACACGACACGAACCAATCACGATACACAAGAAAACCGATCCAATATGAACTACAAAATTAACTATGAACAAGAACTATATATACGTATATCCAATATGAACTACAAAACTAATTATAAACAAGGCTATATATATACTAGCAGGCATGATATACAAATCACATATAAATAATCAACTAGTAAAACTAGATAACAATAAGAATATGCATGTAAATAAACTGTAGAGGGAGGCAAGGTATCTTGCCTGGAGGTTGCACGCAGATCCAACAAGATATAGTCAACTGCCAAGCCATAAAGTCCAATCATCACCATGGTCTCCAAAAGCTGAAATAAGCAATGCCAACATTCTTAGAATAGTCAAATTAGCTAGGATTACCTATCCTTAAGTCCAATTCTGGACACAGGGGTAAAACAGTAATTTTGGGCTAAAACGATATCCGTCGTTGGACCCGCTTTGCACCAAAAATCGCGTCAGTCAACGGTCTCTAAAGTCGTCAAACTATATGTCTACGGATTCGTTTTGATGATACGAACCCAATGGTATGTCCAGTTTTGGATTCCGGCAGGCTGTGCACAAAATTGCCCGTTGAATCGGATCGTGGGGCCCGTAAAACGGCGATCCGATCAACTGTCTCAGAATCGGACCAAACTTGGCATACAGGACCAGAAAAATAATATGGTCCTGTTGGCGTAAGTTTTGCCTCGATCTTACGAGCGTGCACAAAGTAATTGAGAAATTTGCACAGAGGCCGATACGGTAAATTTCGACGGATACGCATCAAATTCGTCGCGCACACGCCACCAATTTGAATTCCGTCAAAGCCCACACGTCCGCAATACCCGTACGCGCCTTTCGATGCTTACGGTACGCGACCACGTCGCCCGGATTGGCGGGACGCACGTCGTATCGAAGCTTTTCTAACTTTTAAAAACTGTTTTCATAGATTTTTATATGATTTTCAAACTGGTTTATACCTCTGCATACTCATCCGTAATTAAAACTATTAATTGGGTTTCCATGCCCTATATGTTGGCTAAAATTGTGTTCAACTAGTATTTGAAGATCTCTATTAGGCAGATCAAATTTGGCCTTCCAAAACCAGGTCTGTGTCATTTTACACCCTGTTTCAAGTTTTCAGAACTGTGGTTTTTTTTTTCTGATTTCTCAAGGCTTTCCACGAGCGATACTGAGTCGGGGTGCTGCTGTGTTGTGGTTCGGCTACGTCGGCCTGTGGCGACTCTGTCGCCGGTCGACGGCTGCCCACGGCGGTGCGAGTGTGATGTCAGGGTCGCCAGGGTTGGAAGGAAGGGTGGCGACGAGTTTTTGTTAGGGTTTTGGGGAAAACTCTTCTCGATCTCTCCTTCTCTACTTTCTATATATGCGGTTATCTACTGCTGCATTTATACAGGGGTCGAGGCCTGACTTGCTACGGGTGTGGATGAGCCTGGGGGCTGTTGGGTCGGGCTGCATGGACTGCTTAGTTGGGCTGATATATGGGTTTGTGGGAACTCAGCCAGGGCTCAGCTGCGCTGGCCTGGGGGAAAGAGGTTTAATTGATTTGAAATCTTTTATTACAATATAACTACACACACACACACACACACACACACACACATATATATATATATATATAAATATATATATATATATATATATATTTTATATATATATATATATATATATATATATATATATATTTTATATATATATATATATATATATATATTTATATATTTTATATATTTTATATTTTATATTATATATATATATATATATATATATATATATATATATATATATATATATATATATATATATATATATATATATATATATATATATATATATATATATATATCGTGCTCCCCTCCCAAGAAGGTTATTGATACGATTGAACATATCTTTTGTAATTTCTTCTGGGGGCATTGCAACGGCCAAGACAAGCACCACTGGGCTAGCTAGAAATCCATGGCTCATCCTACGGCGGAAGGGGGTCTGGGATTTACCAAACTCGCCCACATCGTGAAATCTTTCTCAATGAAACTGTGGTGGAATCTCCGCACGAGCAATAACTTATGGACCAGGTTCATGAAGGCTAGGTACTTTAAGCACATTCACCCATCAGTGGCCATATCCAACAGCAGATCATCTGCAGCTTGGCACCGCATCCTCATCGGCCGTTGTCACGCCCCGACCCGGAATCACCCGAATCATCGTCCTCGCAGGGGGCGTGATGCCGCACGAGCCTGGAGTTGCGCTCGTGCAAGACAAGATGACAAGTTCTCAAAAGGTTATCTTTTGATTCGCTATTAACAACGATAGGAAAACAGAGTATATGAAACAATTCTCTTTATTGATATCCAAAACTGAGATTACAAAGGCCTTCGATAGCCTAATAATATATGCCACATTGGCTACAACACTCAGGTTCTCTCTTGCCCACAAAGGATTTTACCGTTCCATACATCATGTCTTCTATATCTCGGCCGCATCAATCCAGTTGCGTAGTCCGAGCGTCAATGCAATCGCACGCTTCAAAGCGCTTCGGCATTCCAAGCCTCAACACGTTCAAGCAATGCTTCGCCGCGAGCCATCCATTCCCTGCACCCTGCATGAAGCTGGTGGGGGATCAGTACGTTCGTCCTCGCATGTACTGATACAAAGATCATCTTTCCAAACCGACATTGTAATATTTATGTTGAATCATGCAACTTAGCTTATGATCTTGCTATGTTCTCCTTTGGGTCAATTTTATGGCATCTTCGAAAGCATAAAGCATGTTAGCATTGCAAGCATGTTATCGAATTGAATAAGCAAGCAAACAACCAATCTCATGTTTGATTTGTGGCGCGACTTCTTACCAAGTCGGCGCACTCGCCCTTGCACCGACGCAAGGTGAATACGTCGTATTCCTTCTCTGTCATGTTATATGTGCATCTCTAAGCAGGATCTCTATGTGGGATGCATATGCGCCTACACATTCAACCCATCGTTCCTTAACTATATGAGGGCCGTTGGCGTATCCGCACCGGAATGGACTAAAGGAGTTCCTTTCTTTTCTCTCCGTCTTTTCTCAATATTTGGTCGGACTGCCCGGCGTTTCACGGGTTGGGTCACATCCCAACAACCGAAATGTTTCCACTGTATACCATCATTTGCGGCTTTTTCCATATTATTTAAGGATGTGCGCCTACAAAGATTATTCGATTCCCTCCAAGGCCAAGCGGTTCCGGGGCGTTCTGGCATTTAACCGTTTCGGGGAAACACCCGTGCACGGGAGATATCACATTTTATCTCTCGTCCATTCCATTCGACCATGCAACGTCCTTATCATTCAAGCAATCAAATTCAAACAACCAAACATAGTCTTGAGTTCGAGACTCAGACTTTATCATCTCGCGTCTCTTTCGTTAACTTTCTGTGTTCTTACATTTCATACTTCGTTTCAATGATTCAATGGCATCGTGCCTCAACTCAATGCTCGTCAACCGAACGACCCGAAGGTCTCGGACACCTTTCGAGGCATTATGTCATATCCGACAGTTCTGCCACATTCATGCCACAACTGTATTCTCTCACAACGAAGCCATCTTTTATTATCCCGTACACGTAGGCACGTTTCGACCGTATTCCGATGTTCTATAACTTAGCATTCAATGTTCGGGGCTTGTGCGCTAGGGCGTTCGCCTATTGTCTTTTAATGTTATAGCCGTTCTAACTCGTGCGCAAAGGCATGGTATGGTTCGTGCACTAAGGCACTCGTCGAGTACAGTTATCCCATGTTCTTACGGCTTGCGCACCGAGGCGCTCGCCCTTGCGATATCTAATGTCCCATAGCGACTCGTGTATATTGATGCACGTTTCATTTCAATTGTACTAACTTAGTGTTCAACACACACTATGATTTATCTCCGATCGGACCATGCATGTGGCGTCGATAGGTTAACTTAGCATACAATGATATATTTGACTTATCGAATGAAGGAGTAAAAAGAAGTCAATCCTCCCACCTTGAGTCGATTCGCCTTTGTCGTTTCGCCGAGCCGGTGCGGCTCGATTTCTTAACTTCGTTGCACGGCCACTCTCCTGACTTAGCCATTCGAGCACTTCGTGCTTCATTGAATCATACGTCCGATTTGCCTTAGCGTGCCCAAGTCTCAGCCCGTCGCAAGGCGACGATTTGATTTCGCGGACCCCTTACTAAATATGGCAAAAGATCGACCTCTAATATTTTTGTGTCAAAGTATAACCTGCACATGAAACCAACTAAAATCAATACTTGCATCGATTCGGACTTGCGCCTTGGTCGATTCGATTTCTTAGAATCTTCGAGCCGATTCAACGCACTCATCCTTCAGGGCAACGCGGCGCTTCGCATCGATTCACTCGATGCATTCTTTCGGGACAAGGCAACTCTTCGCATCGACTCAGTTCGATGTGTTGCTCGGGACAACGTAACTCTTGTATCGATTCGCATCGATAAATTTCATTCGGTCAACGCGACTCGTCGAGTCAACGTTTCAGCGTAATGCGCCATGCGGAGCGGGGCATTATAGCCGTGACCTCGCCGAGCCTGCGATTCGCCTACTATTGGGTACCGGCAATTCGGACCCTTTCTTGGAGCGATGGACCGGGGACAGCTTAATCTCCAGTATCACGGAGACCCCAAGAGACAGCTTAATCTCCAGCTTAATCTACTAGTGGTCATGTCGCAACTTGGCTTGGTTTTTCTAGTTAGGACACTCCTATGGTTTGGCATTCCCCTACCATGGCTAAACACTAGTCAAAGCACGCTACTGCACTATTCGTGCTATGATTCCTAGCCGTCTTGTACTTCAAAACTCCACCATGGCTAAAGTCACCTATCGTAATAATTAACTAAATAATTATTTATAAAAATACAAATTTAAAAAAAATCACCATTTAAATCAAATAAATAAAAAAAATATTTCTAAAAATTTTCGGGAAGGGAAGCTACAAATCTACCCACCTTAAAAATAATTTCGTCCTCGAAATTCTAATTCATACTATGCCTTGAAAATCAAAGTCTACTATTACTTTAATCTCCTCAAATTTAATTTCTCAAAATATTTTATGGCCTCCTCTAGTCATTTGTAATTATGAAACCTCGAGGACTTCTACCCACCTTTGGTCACGCTACTCCCTCAAGGGAATGTCACTAAAACTTTATACCTTCCATCAAGTTGCTAGAGTCATTATCCTTAGATATCTAAGACATATGACATCTATACCCTCATATATCTATCAAACAACCAAATATTCGAAATCCAGCAATATTATACTATAACTTAAGAATTTCTGATGAATTCTAGACAGCACGATCATTCGTCACCCCGAAATAGGAAGGGACGAGAGTCTAGGGTACGGAAAACAAGGAAGTATAATCGAGAGCAAATATGAAGTTTTTAATGACGTAGAGAATTTCTAAGAGAATTTTTAAGGCAGTGTGGATTGAGATTTCTAAGGTTTAGTCATAGTCGCAGGCTCGTATCAGTAGTTACGTAACCGATACGACATGCTCTGACTTGCATGGGCCACCAAAAAAAACTTGTCACGACCCGCACCCGGTTTTCGGATGCGAGCTCGTGAGCAAGCCAGCTACGCATCGAGCGGACTCCAGCCTGACTCGAATACGTAAACGCTGTCACGGCTAGGGTAAGCTGCCAAATCATGGCAAACAAATCTATATCTCAATCCATAATAAGACAATAAATATGAAGGAACACTATGGGTCATGGTCTGCAGCCCACTAGCATATATGTCCGATAAGACTCTAAAGGAAATAACAAGAGTCTAAAACTGAATCAAGAAACATGATATCTCATGATAAGGTATGAAGCACGAGCGGATAATAAACACAATAACGGTACCTGAAGCCCGCAAGCGTATCATCCCATCTGTTATCCAGAACCACTAGCTAACTCCATGCAATCGCTAAACCTAAAGAGATCATCAGGTCCTCAGGGGACATAGCAAGATACATAAAAACTTGCCTATTTAGTAGTTTATCATGCAATAAAGAAAATATAGAAAATAAACGGGAAAAGACCAATCAACACGAAAGCACGACTATACACGACTGGAAGAACCACTACGCATAAACGAACTGCTGGAGAAGAACAAGAGGACAAGATATCACGATGTCAATGGATAACCAATCGAATACTCAAACCCTCGTCCCTAGTGTGGACTCGCAGGTTTGAACAACTACTAACCCTCGTCCCTAGTGTGGACTCGCAGGCTAGCATCACCCTCGCCCCTAGTGTGGACTCGCAGGTGTGAACCATATACTACTAACCCTCGTCACTAGTGTGGACTCGCAGGCTAGCATAACTACTAACCCTCGCCCCTGATTTGGACTCGCAGGCTAGCATCACCCTCGCCCCTAGTGTGGACTCGCAGGTGTGAACCATATACTACTAACCCTCGTCCCTAGTGTGGACTCGCATGCTAGCATAACTACTAACCCTCGCCCCTGATGTGGACTCGCAGGTTAGCTTAACTACTAACCCTCGTCCCTGATGTGGACTCGCAGGTTAGCTTCAAGAATTTTAAGGTACAGCAGTTCCGTTATGACTTATTCATCCTATGACACGATACGACTCAGTCCAGGTACAAGTGATAATACGACACGAACCAATCACGATACACGAGAAAACAAATCCAATATGAACAAAAAAATTAACTATGAACAAGAACTATATATACATATATCCAATATGAACTACAAAGCTAATTACAAACAAGGCTATATATATACTAGCATGCATGATATACAAATCACATATAAATAATCAACTAGTAAAACTAGATAACAATAAGAATATGCATGTAAATAAACTGTAGAGGGAGGCAAGGTATCTTGCCTGGAGGTTGCATGCAGATCCAACAAGATATAGTCAACTGCCAAGCCATAAAGTCCAATCATCACCATGGTCTCCAAAAGCTGAAATAAGCATTGCCAACATTCTTAGAATAGTCAAATTAGCTAGGGTTGCCTGTCCTTAAGTCCAATTTTGGACACAGGAGAAAACGATAATTTTAGGCCAAAACGATATTTGCCGTTGGACCCGCTTTGCACCGAAAATCGCGCCAGAGTCAACGGTCTCTAAAGTAGTCAAACTATATGTCTACGGATTCGTTTTGATGATACGAACACAACGGTATGTCCAGTTTTGGATTCTGGCAGGCCGTGCACAAAATCGTTCGTTGAATCGGATCGTAGGGCCCGCAAAACGGCGATCCGATCAACAGCCTCAGAATCGGACCAAACTTGGCATACAGGACCAGAAAAACGATACGGTCCTGTTGGCGCAAATTTTGTCTCGATCAGACAAGCGTGCACAAAGTAATTGAAAAATTTGCACAGAGACCGATACGGTGAATTTCGACTGATACGCATCAAATTCGTCACGCACACGCGACCAATTTGAATTTCGTCAAAGCCCACACGTCCGCAATACCCGTACGCGCCTTTCGATGCTTACGGTGCGCGACCATGTCACCCCGATTGGCGGGACGCACGTCGTATCGAAGCTTTTGTAAGTTTTAAAAACTGTTTTCATGGATTTTTATATAATTTTCAAACTGGTTTATACCTCTGCATACTCATCCGTAATTAAAACTATTAATTGGGTTTCCATGCCCTATATGTTGGCTAAAATCGTGTTCAACTAGTATTTGAAGATCTCTAATAGGCAGATCAAATTTGGCCTTCCAAAACCAGGTCTGTGTCGGTTTACACCCTGTTTCAAGTTTTCAGAACTGTGGGTTTTTTTCCTGATTTCTCAATGCTTTCCACGAGCGATACTGAGTCGGGGTGCTGCTGTATTGTGGTTCGGCTACGCCGGCCTGTGGCGGCTCTGTCGCCGGCCGACGGCTGCCCACGACGGCACGAGCGTGATGTCAGGGTCGCCAGGGTTGGGAGGAAGGGTGGCGAAGAGTTATTGTTTGGGTTTTGGGGAAAACTCTTCTCGATCTCTCCTTCTCTTCTCTCTATATATGCGGTTATCTACTGCTGCGTTTATACAAGGGTCGGGGCCTGACTTGCTACGGGTGTGGGTGAGCCTGGGGGCTGTTGGGCCGGGCTGCATGGGCTGCTTAGTTGGGCTGATATATGGGTTTGTGGGAACTCAGCCAGGGCTCAGCTGCGCTGGCCTGGGGGAAAGAGGTTTAATTGATTTGAAATCTTTTATTACAATATAACTACACACACACACACATACACACACACACACACACACACACACACACACACACACACACACACACATATATATTTTATATATATATATATATATATATATATATATATATATATATATATATATATATATATATATATATATATATACATCTATTTACTCGTATACATACTTACATAATAATATCCATAAAAATCTAAATAAACTCCAATATTATCTATTCCTAATGACTAAATATTTATTTGGCAAAAATAATATTACCAATAATAATAAAAGGATATTATATAATAATAACCCCAATAATATTGATTAAAAACAATAATATTAATAATCATAACAAAATTCAACAAATCAATAATGGTGTATACACCATTATGTACATCTAATAATTCCAAAATATACAAAGACCTATTTTATACCAATGCCATTGAATATCAGCTAATAATGATATTCAATTAATGAATACTTAGGAATATTCATTAGATCATTTAAAATAGGATGCGAAATACACAGTCAAATATATATATATCGACACGGATGTCTATAGACGCACTACCCGACTACATAGGCTTAGGCTCGGTTCGGGTGCAGTCCGAACTAAGTTGGTACAACCAGGTCACCTAAAAATCAAATAATATTAATAATAAATAATTAAATTATTTATAGTGGTCATGTCGCAACTTGGCTTGGTTTTCCTAGTTAGGACACTCCTATGGTTTGGCATTCCCCTACCATGGCTAAACACTAGTCAAAGTACGCTACTGCACTATCCGTGCTATGATTCCTAGCCGTCTTGTACTTCAAAACTCTACCATGGCTAAAGTCACCTATCGTAATAATTAACTAAATAATTATTTATAAAAAGACAAATTTAAAAAAATCACCATTTAAATCAAATAAATAAATAAATAAAATATTTCTAAAATTTTTTGGGAAGGGAAGCTACAACGCCTCAAAAGAATACTTTTACAATAGAGTGGATGAACCAAAAATAAAACCCACTCGTTGCCAGGGTTACGCCTAGTAGTCACCATCTGGCTGGAAGGAAGGGAGATCCTCTGGAGCTGCTCCGGTATCTGGCCATGCAAAACCAGCTGGGTCAGATCCCAGAAGAGCAAGTGCCACAAGGAGGCTTCACTTAAGAACTAAAACCAGCATATCAGAACATAAAATAAGAAAATAATTAAGACATAAAATCTAATTAGGGCAATAAATATCAAGAGATGAGAAGTTATTTCGATCAGTTATTGACAAGGTAAACATAAGCAATCATGTTATTGAAGTAACCAGGTACTGGGACAAGCCAAGGCTTAGACTCCGTCCAACATTCACGGCCAAGCAATAAGTACGGCTTGATACTTTAACTAACTAGGGTTATCACAGGCCTAGTTACTAGCAAGATGCAACGAGATTGTTCCAACAGCCACAAGCCCTACAGACCATCCAGGTTATCCAGGTCGAATATCCGTTCATGAAAGGTGCAACACATGACAGTGTGCTGGAAATGTGCCCTACTCGTCGGCAAGCTACAAGTCCACTAGCGCGCCCAGATAACGGGATTGCCTATAGCTGAAAAATCTCTTCATGACTACTGAATTATTCTAGTTATTAGCCTTAGTCAATTTCAGTAGGTACCCTTGACCGTGGTACTCAGGGGTCCCCGTCCTAAACATGATACAAGACAATACTGGTTCATTTGTACAAACATGATCGCCCACGGTGTCCAGGCCATTCATTCTTGTCATGTCGTGCTAGCTGTCGCAACAGCATATCGAGGTATGTCATGTCAGGTTTACTTATCAAGAGTGCGCCACGACGTGCCACTATCATGTCATGTTACTTGTCAAGAGTGCACCACGACGGGTCACTATCGTGTTCATGGAATATATTCAGAATTACGTGGTATAAGCATTCTATCAAGGGTCCCAAGTTACACAGAGGGTCATGAGACATGAGCATAAATGTAACAACCCAACATAATAAAAGGGTACAAGGCTATGGAAAGAGCTATGCGGCCCGGAAGCCAAGGGTCATGGCTTATGCGGCCAAGAGGGTATAGGGCCACGCGGCCAAGGGAAACAGGGCCATGGGGCAATGAGAATAGGGTTATGCGGCTAATGAGAAACAGGGTCATGCGACTAAGGAAAACAGGCTTATGCGGTTAAGGAAAACAGGCTTATGCGGCCGGGAGGGAACGGGCTCATGCGGCCGGAAGGGAACGGGCTCATGCGGCCAGGAGAAAACGAGCTCATGCGGCTGGGAGGGAACGAGCTCATGCGGTTAAGGCCTATGCGGCCAGGGGAAAATATGTATATGCGGCAAGGGCTATGCGGTAATGCTGCCAAAACCATGCGGCTAAGGGGGGCCGCAGGGGACTCGCCGCATAAAAAGCTATGTGGTCAAGCATTGCTCTTCTTCTCCAACCTTTCCGAGAAGAAGAACTATGGAAGCCGTAGCTTCCAAGCTCCAATAATTCTTCATCTAAGGTCAGAATCCGAACTTCCATAGGTCAAAATAGGGCAGAATAAAATTCTCTACAGCATGGAACCATCAAAACTTGAAAATAATAAAGCTTGATATATCAAAACCCAAAAAATTCAGAAATGCAACAAGCTTAGATTTACATGAAATGAACCATGGAAATTAAATATGCTAAGTACTAAAGTGTCTTAGAATCTTGTGGGGAAGAAAATGGAACAACAAAATTGAGCTCCTCCATGAAGCAAGTTGTACTTGCCTAAGCCCCTCTGGTAGGTGGAGAGTGTTAATGGAGGAAGAAGAAGAAGTAAATGAAGAGTGAATGAGAAGAGAGAAAGGGGTTGGTGGTGTAAGCCCCCTGAATTTTCGGGATTTATTTTCGAATTTTCTAAATAAATTATTTTCGATAATTTATTTTTATTTAATTAATTTTGATCATTAAATGCTCTTTACCGTGACTTGGATTTCTAGAGCATCAGGGATGCCAGTCTCTAGAAACTTTCTTCTTGAAGTTTATACTAGACGAGATTATTTTCATGTTGATATATCGTGTCCCATTCGAACTTGTTCCCTTGTGCTCCATTTGCTTTACACAACTTTCGGGTCAAATTAGACCAATTTATCGTCTGTCGTAATTTGTGATTTAACTTTCAACTTAATTTTCGGGCCCGACATTGGTCCAATCTAGTCGACCCAAAATATGGCCATGGCCTGTTTTGAGTCTACTATGCACGTGCCACTTGCGTGCCACCGAATTGATCTCCCTTGTGCTCCCATTTCATCCGCGATTTTAATTGGTTTAAATTATTATTTTAATTAAATCTTGGCCCCAAGCTTGTCCAAACTTGACCGAACCGGATCCAACGCCCAATCAGATTTTATGTGATCCCTAACATGACTACCCCCCTATTTAAAATATCTCTATACAAATATCTTATTTTCTCTTATATATATATATGTATATATATATATATATATATATATATATATATATATATATATATAACTCTTTTTCTCTTTCCTCCTAATAACACCTATACACACACACCCCCTCTCCACGAATCGGCTACGTGCGCGGGCCGCCGTCGCATGCCGCCGCGTAACCGTACGGTCGCTGCGTGGCCGACCCTCTTCGGCGAGCACTCCGGCGACCTTCCCGAGTGCGTCACCTTCCTCTCCGATGCGCCACGTAGCCGATTCGTGCATTTGGCACGGGTTCCCGTCGTGACGCGCTCGGAATGGATCCGGAAATGGCGTTCCGTTGCAGCGACTTCGTGCACATTTTTCGGGAAATCCGACCGTTGGATCGATAATTTTTTTGCTCCGTCACAATCTCGATATATCCATCTTTAATCCCCTCAATTTTCGTCCATTAATTTTATCGTTTGATACGTCAAAAACGGCCACCAAGTTGACCGTTTAAATTGTGTTATTTTTGGACAGTTTCGTGGATCCAACTTCGTCGGTTCGTATCTCCTCCATCGCAGCTCCGTCTGGCGTGCTACTGGTTCCTATGCATAGCTGGTATAACCCTCTTCCTGCCCCATAAGTTTCGTTTCATTGTGAGCACGTTTGATTGGTTGAATTCGACGCCAAAGTTGGCCGTCCGAATTCGTAATTTTTAACTTGTTAAATTCCATTTTTGAACCCGGGACTCCAGATTCAATTTCTGACACCATCAGTAGACTCGCGGCATCATTCTGGACTCGTTGACATATAATTTGCTAGGTTTTAGTAGACATTGGTTCCGACACGTATTTCGATGAAAGTCGGATACCAATATCCGGATCAACGAGTCATTTTGAGATCGGCTCATCGGAATCCAATTCTGGATATACCGTTGGGTTCGTATCATCATTCTGGACTTGTTGACATATAATTTGCTGAGTTTTGAGAATAATGGCTCCGAAACGCTTTTTCGTACAAATCAGATTCCAATATCCGGATCAACGGACCAATCTGAGATCGGGTCATCGGAATCCAATTTCGGATGTACCGTTGAGTTCGTATCATCATTCTGGATTCGTGGACATATAATTTGTTAGATTTAGTACACTTTTATTTTAACACATTTTTCGGTACGAAGTGGATCCGACACGGACACCATTTTGACCCGAAATTACCTTTTTGCCCATGTGTCCAAATTGGACTTATGGATAGGCTATCCTAGCTAATTTGACCATTTTGGACACGTTGGTGATGGTTGTTTCACCATCTGACAACATCCGTAGGCTTTCACCCTATTATTATAATCTTTCTCCTTTTGGTGTATTTTGAGATCCATCGATTCCAGTGATTTCACAACCACTGAAATTGAATGTGTTGACCCTGTAGATGTTTATAGAGACTAGCCTTGACCCTGTTTGACCATGGTTGACTGCTTTGACTGAACGTCGAAGTAGAGTTGACCAGTTGACCAAAGTCAACTATAAGTCAACCATTGACCCAGTTTGACCTAGTTTGACTTGGTTTGACTTTTTGTGACCTAATTTGACCTAGTGTGACTCAGTGTGACCTAGTTTGACTTAGTTGACTGAGTCTGACCTAGATTGCGTAGCTTATACTATAGAATAAAGCCTAACACTGTTGAACCCTAATTAGCTTTTATAGATCTTATCTTTAGGTCTGTGGCATCACTCTGAGCATCGACCCCATTTGACAGCTCAGGACCACAGGAAAGTACATTCTCTGATAGTAGTTCCTTGTCTTGATATTTTCTGTATCCGATTCAGTTATAGTATTTTACTTGATTCTCGTCATGATGGTACACAGACTAGTATATACCGGATTCCTGTCACGAGATGTCATTTTTGGATTTTCTTGGGATACTGGTACTTGCTCGATCTTGTTCTTGTACTTGTATTGACACCGATTCCTGAGAAGGAGTAGCTACCTTCTTAGGAAATCTCGTGCCATGACGTGCTATGTCCGGATCCGTATATTATTCGGGGAATGGAGAATTTTATAGATAGTGTGATCAATGCCCATCTTGAGTTACTACTTGTATCATAGCTATACCCTCACCTCACGATGGGTATAGCCTGACCTGTGCTACTACTTGTTCCATAACTTGCTATCCCGGCCGGGCCGAGTCTACGTACTTGTAGCCGGTCGGCTGGAAGCCTGATCTTGACCCTTATCGATCACATTATGCTATAATATTCGAGGCACATTTTACATTTATTACATCAGTTACATATTACAGTTCAACTTACTTTTCCTGCATGATTCACCTTGACATGATTTTCAGTTTATATATCCTGTTTTACTTACAGTCTTGATATATCATCTTGTATTCTATTATGATTGTCTCTTACAGCATTTGTCAATACTATGAAACTGTTGTTAGTTTATGTACTCGTTCCATCCTGACTGGATATGTTGACAATATTTTAGGAGTAGTTGTGCTACCATTATTGGACTTCATGATGTTACTAGCTGAGGTGGATCTCACTATTTCTTCTATGTGAGTTGCCTGGTAGTTATCCTTAGTATGTCTTGTTTTTCCTTCTTTATTTTTTTGTCTTATGATTCCTTTTAGTAGTTTCTATTTGTTCGTGTGCCTTAGTTATCTTTCTTGTCTTATCTTCTTTAGATGTTGGGTTATGATTGAGTACATTTGTAGTTCATGGACCTTCTAGATGTAGTGTATATTTATTGGGTACTAGACATCGTTTTACCGTTGATACTGCGGCGTAGGCTGGGCGTGGTCCACGTATTCGTATCCGTATATCCGGGTGTGGGTCGTGACATATTTTTGTGGTATCCCATGCAGGTCAGTCTTTACAATTAATGCGATGTCGTGGTGGTACTTGAGCTTATCTGTACTACTACGAGCCTGCCCTAGGATTAAGGTTGAGTCATGGAATATTTTAAGAATTTGGTACTCAATCACATATTAGGAACTCTTGGTAGATTCCAGGGATGACCCCTGGGAATCTTATTTCGAACTTTTCGAAACTTTTCCCATTTGTTTCTGTCCGTCTTGATTTCTGAAATATTTGTCCGTATCAAACTTTATTCCTTCTTGGGATGAGTTGTGGACCCAGAGGAAAGGTATAAGTTGAACTTATATATCTTCTAGGTTGAGACGAGAATATGATTAGCCAGTCTCATATCAGGTTGAGATTTTTTTAGATTATATTCCAATGATTTCCTTTTATCTTGACCTAGATAGTACCTTTGGACATCTTCCGAGAATTTTCTTCTAAACCCTATCTCGGAATCTGTTTTTGCTAGTTTTTATTTGCTTATCTTTGATTCGTTGTTGAATTTTAAATCTTGATGTTCGTTCGTTGTTGACTTCGATTTTGATTTTGTTTGAGATAAGTTTTTAAGGATTGAGTTAAGATATCCTGATAAACATATTTGATGGAGACGATGGAAACGGTAAATATCTACTTTATTCATGGGGTTTAGAATTTATCGCAGCCATATTAGCTAGCATGACAGGGACATGGAGCCTGATTTTGGATATACTATCCTAGTTATGGAATTTAGATTCTCTTGCAGCCATACCGGTTGGCGTGGTAAGGAATCTAGATGACATGATTATAGGGTGTATACCTTAGTTATGGACTCTATCATTTATTACAGCTATGCTTACTGGCGTGGCGTAAATTCTGGCAGCATGGTTTTGGATAGACATGTATGGTTATCAGGTCGTATCTTAAATTGATTCACTTCTTTTTGACCAAATGATGAGGACAATTCATACCCTTATTTCTTGAATTATCATTCATTTCTTTTCTCATCGTATGATGATTTCCTCATCTTGCCATCATTTCCTTTGACTTGTTTAGATATGTCTTGATTACATCAATCACCTATCTCATATCTACATCTGTCATCTATACTTGAAAACTCTGAAAATTTTAGAATTTTTATATCTCAATTGTTTCTTAAATTTCAATACTGTCAAGATTTTGATTCCCTTTTGTCCATGACCAATCAATTTTGGTCGTCTTGTTTATCGTGCCAAAGAGTCTTGGTTGATGACTAGACTCTACATGACTTCAAATTCCTTTGTGACTTGGATTTTCATCCTTGGATGCTCGTATCCAGCCTTCGTTGATCTTATTTTCTATTTTGCCCAAATTCTGATTTACTCGAAAGTTGATCAACTTAGATCGTGTTGAGATTAATTATTTTTATCGTTATTGGATTTCATGATGTTACTACTCGTGTTATAACTTTCGATTTTGGTCATGTTTGGATTTTGAACACTCGTGCCTAAACTCCTTTCGACCTTGATTTGATTTGCTGATTATATCCAAATTCCTTATGATTTGCCGTACCTATATGACCTGGCATGACTAAGACAATTTGGAATTCCTTGATCGTGATTTTAGCGATCATAACTGCACATATTACCTTGTCTCTGAATCGTGCCTAAGAACTTTGACTTTCGATCACGACTAACTAGTGTGACCACAAAATTAGTCATGTTAGAATTAAACAAATTTGAATTCCTACCATGCCTAATTAATTTGAGTTTCTTTCTAAATCGTGCTTATAAGACTTTGATTTCTAAATCATGAATTTATCGTCTTTCACAACTGAACTTGGATCTCGATCGTGCTTATGCGACCTGTAATCTGATTTTCCATCAAATCTGACCATCGATCGTGCTGTACTCGAAAGTTCCTCTCCATTTGCTTCTCTTAGCCCTGATTAAGATCATGACTATTCGACTTTGATTTTCATGTTCACGATAATCTTAACCCTAAATCTAATTTCATCGAGCTGAAATCCTGTTAATCAAAATTTTGACTTGATCATAATCGGACGAAGCTCAAGTTTTGATTTCGTTGTCATACCTCTATCATGGCAAGTGAACTTAGACTATTTCCAATTTTAATCACGTTCGAACTTGGATCGTATTTTATGATTTTATTAATCATACTCCTTAATCTTTGATCGGGCCTATAAGACCTTAATTTCGATTTAGTTTGTGTCTGAAATTTCATCTCAACCATGCCAAACCTTGTTTTGGTCATGGTTAGCTTTTCATCTTGATCGGGCCTGTACGATTTTTCGGTTGATTTCCATCAACCTAAGTCCTACAGATCACCCCGTACTTGAACTTCATTTATATCTTCGATTCTCCTCATCGTCTCTAAAATTGTGCCCCAATGACTTGACTTATTCCTGAAATCGTGCATATATGATTTTGTTCATATCATGATTCTATCGTGCCAAATCCCCTATCGTGCCTGAATAATTGTGAATCGATTATCTTGATCGTGCAAAACTCGTCATTCTTGGATCGTGCCTAAAATATTGCCTAAATCTTCTATCATGTTTTAACCCCACTACCAACCTTTAATTTCGAGGACAAAATTTTTATAAGGTGGGTAGGATGTAAGCCCCTTGAATTTCTGGGATTTATTTTCGAATTTTCTAAATGAATTATTTTCGATAATTCATTTTGATTTAATTAATTTTGATCATTAAATGCTCTTTACCGTGACTTGGATTTCTAGAGCATCAGGGATGCCAGTCTCTAGAAACATTCTTTTTGAAGTTTGTAGTAGACGAGATTATTTTCATGTTGATATATCGTGTCCCACTCGATCTTGTTCCCTTGTGCTCCATTTGCTTCGCGCAATTTTCGGGTCAAATTAGACCAATTTATCGTCTGTCGTAGTTTGTGATTTAACTTTCAACTTAATTCCCGGGCCCGACATCGGTCCAATCCAGTCGACCCAATATATGACCCTGGCCTGTTTTGAGTCTACTATGCACGTGCCACTTGCGTGCCACCGAATTGATCTCCCTTGTGCTCCCATTTCATCCGTGATTTTAATTGGTTTAAATTATTATTTTAATTAAATCTTGGCCCAAAGCTTGTCCAAACTTGACCGAACCGGATCCAACGCCCAACCAGATTTTATGTGATCCCTAACATGACTACCCCCCTATTTAAAATATCTCTATACAAATATCTTATTTTCTCTTATATATATATATATATATATATTGTTTGCAAAAACAAAAGTTGAAGAACTTTATTGATACAAACTTTGTAAAAGATTATAATTTGAATTCTGGGAATGGTACAACTTTAGGAATCCAATCTAGATGACGATTGCTTTATCCCTTGGACGATGTGAACTCTGAAGACGAAGCCTATGAAGTTGAAGACAACTCTGGAATTGAAGGCAAAAAAGCCTCGACAGTTGAAGGCAAAAGCCTCAGAAGAATGCAGCAGCACTTGGGCAAGAACTTCTGAACTCTCTGATCTCTGATTATTGATTCGAGATCCCCTTGAATGGAGACTTGAAACTCTATTTATAGAGTTCTGAGAAATAACTAACTTTTAGTTATTCTGGACTGCACATGATGGATTGCGCAGCAATGGACTGTGCAGGCAGTTGCTGGATCATGGGTTAACTGTCTTGGACACATGGCATCATTTGATTGAAATGCGCATGATCATGCATAGGCAGTTGCCACGAAATAAGCAATTCATGGCATGAATGCCACGTGTACTTTATCATTTGTACTGGTAGAACGCGCACATTGAACTGCACAGACTTTGGATTGCGCCAACTTGATTTGCGCAGGAAGTGGATTGTGCCAACTTGATTTGCACAGGAAATGGATTGCGCTGCCAGCTGTCCTCGAGCGCCGTGCTGCACGATTAAACGAACGGCCGCCTCGATCTCCGTGCTGTCAGTTGTCAGAAGATTTGATTTGTGTCAGGTAATGATGGCGATTTGCCACGTCAGCCTACGCAATTGAGAGTGTGCACAATCGATCCTGCGCAATCTGAATGGTGCACAATCTGTTGTCTGCGCAAATCATCTAAAAGTTATATTTCTTGATTTTCTGACTTTGTTGATGTGTGCCACTTGATTTTTTAGGACCTACAAGACCCCCTTCAAAGTTTTCGAAAGTTGAACTTTATTCAAAATTTCGAAATACTTTGCATTTTGAATTTTGAATCAATTTGCGCATGATGTAAGCTGGCTGCCACAATTTTAGGCGCAATCTAAGGCAGCCGTTTCGTTTTCGAAAACTATAAATAGCTCTCTTCTTCATTTCATTTCTTTACTTTGCCACCTTTGTGTTTGAGAGAAAGAAATTTCCGAACGAACTTCGACTTCCTTCTCCGACGATCTGCATGACGCCCCGACGATCCTCCGCCGCCGCTAAGGGCAAAGCCCCGGCCGAATCATCAAACAGAGCTGCGTGACGAGCTTCTCGTCATGAATCCGCGCACCCTGCACTGTCAGGTAGAGAATTTTTAATCAAAAACCCTTTTTAGGGTTTTGATCTCACTGTTCTTCAAAATCTATCTGTTTTTAGAGATGTGATCATACTGCGCCACCCTCTTTAGGGTTCTGGTTGCACAAATCAGTTAACTCTTCATTTTTATGAAGAGCGACTTTCTGCACAATCAGATGAACTGCGCTGGCAGATGTCAGCACAATCTGCTGATTTGCGAGAGATTGTCAGCGCAAACTGATGGCTGTTTGTTCGCACAGTTCTGACGTTTGCGCAAACTGATGCTGCGTAATCTGATATTGCGTATTCTGATTTTGCGTAAACTGATGACAGAATCTTTGACTTGACTTGTACTGATTTTTATTTTCTCTGTTTGATGCAGTTAACGTGAGAGAAGATCCAGAATATGAAACTTTTGTGGAAACTCTTTCAGAGTCAGAGTATAAAGAGGATCTCTTCCATGTACATTATCCCCAGTATGATCTACCGACCTTCCGTCAGGCGATTCTGATATCTCAAGACAATGAGACTCTACTGTGTTTAATGAATGGACAACCCCTTGAATCAGCAGACGCTGTTATTCATAAGAAACCTTCATTCTTGTTTGGTGAGGCTTTTGAGAAAATCTCTCAACCAAGGCCGAGGATGGAGGAAAGAATAGTCCATCAGGAAGATAGGTCATTCTTTATACCAGATATTGCTCGCTGCCTCCCTTTATCCCGGTATGCTCATGCGAGCTATCCGAGGAAGATGGAGTGGAACCTCACTCTTTTCCAAGACGCCCGTGCAGGGAAAATTTTCGTGAAGAAGGGGTCAAATAAGAAGGATATGTTCTACAGCTCCTCTGATCGATACAGTGTCTTGTTGAGAGGCTTGAGACCCGGTTGCATTCCGCCAGAGAACTCCTCTTTGTTGATGCCTGTCAGAACACCGATATTTGCAAACGAATTTGCGAAAGCTGAAGGGAAGTATCCCGAACAGGATATCAGATTAACTGGATTGGTGAATCCAGATTACAAGAGATGGAACTATATTGCAAATTGGATTCTGACAACATTTGAAGACAGACTTCAACAAATCAATTTGTACCAAGCAGTACACGCCACTGTTTATGGTTTCGCACCCAATTCACACCTGTTCTTGGCCTTGGCTGAAAGATACAATTATAGAACAGGAACTTTCATGACCCCTGGTGGAGAAATTAGGTTTGCACTCCACGAGATGAAATATATCTCGTACTTGCCAATGGCAGACGCTCCATATGAAGAGTTTGTTCCAACCAATGATGAGTTGGACAAACTTAGAAGGGAAAATGCAGCAATGGTAGCAGTATTCGAGGAACTGCTATGCCATTACAAGATTTGTTCCCTGTTTTATAAGAGTGCTACAGCAAACACCTGTTATTCTTCGAAATGGCTTCCCTATATGTTCTTTAACCACATAGAAGAGAAGAAGACTAAGGAAAACGACAAATGCTATCCTAATTTCTTCAAACCTTTGAGCAATACAGAAGTTATGAAGCTGATGGAAGAGAGTGGTAATTTTGATAAACAAATGAAAGATGATTATCAATATCCTCCTTTAAAGAAAGGGGACACTCTGGAGAGTTATTTGAGAATGGGTTATAGACCCATGTCAAAAGAAGCCCAACTGGCAGGGTTTCTGACATATTGGCTCCGGCGGTTTGTGGTCCCAGGATCCAGTGCTGTGGACCGCTTTCATCGCGGCGTTCTTTTTGCCGCCGTCAAGTTAGTCTTTGGCTACAAAGTGGACCTGTTATCAGTAATGACTTGCAAATTAAATGCCAGTCTTCGTTTGTATGTCGATCTGATGCTGAAAGCAAAAGGAGAGAAAGAATTCCCTCGCCTAGAACTGCCATACACATATCTATTTGGATGGTTGCTTCTCCACTATCCCATTTTAATGGACCCCGGCATGGGACCGGTTGATGGCAACTTTCTGCGAAGGTACTCTCATAGTAAATGGAAGTACACTTCTTTGAGCGAGTGTAGATATGTTCTAAATCTGAATAGAGGATGGAACTTTTGTTGTGCTCCTCTCCCTGCTGGACATGATCAGATGGCAACAAACATGGTGGACTCAAAGATACAACCTCTAAACCGTGCAGCCTTTGAATGGTTGAAGACAATTCGACTGTCTCATTTGGTATACCGGTTCGAAGAGGAATGTTACTTAGAACCATATCTCTCCAGCCGATTTGCTCGGCAGTTTGGATACGATCAATTCCATGTGGGGAATGCAATCACCTGCCTCCAAGGCAAGGGTTTTTTGATAGACGGGGCCCGAGCCTGGGCTTACTATAATGCCCGTGATACGAAGGCCATATTCTCGATGCCAGCAAAAAGCACTCATGGTCCTCGGATGCTATTTACTTATTCAGTATTTTATACATCCGTGAACACTTTTGCTGAGAATTTTAATCTCGCAGATAGTTTCGCTTCTTCGACAAGATTGAAGAAAGGAAGAATTGCTCTGTCGCTCCCTGGAAATGATGAGGTACACGAGCCAGCAGATGCACCTTTGGAAGTCTCAAGGGATATTATGTTCCCTCAAGAAGTAAATGCACCACTACGTATCTCTCTAAAGGTGGGGAAATCTCCTGCAAAAAGAAAAAGAAGAGAAGATCCTCCTGCTCCAGCAGCAAAGAAGAAGTTGATCTTGGATCACTCTTCTGAAAAGATCACTACTCGATCTCAGTCTCGGCAACTGGCCGAGTCAGCTCAGCAAGGAGAGGCTTCAACACCCACCTCTATCCAGAAACAAGTTGAAACTATCAATATAGAGAGCCCTGAGAGGCCATTAAAAAGAAAGAAGCTGGTCCTCAGAAGAAATCGGGCCTTGTCTTCAATGGTGATGGATGCTGCAGCTGGATTAACTTTGCCATCTCCTACTCCTGTTTCAGAGCCTAGGAATAAAACTCCTAGTCCTGAACGTAGAGAGGAGATCGAGCAAAGAACAAATCTTGCTCCGGGAACTGAGGCCGAAGAGCCTAGAGGAAGTACTATGGAGGAAGTGAGGGAAGAACAGTTACAGATTGTTGAACTTCCGCCTACTCCTGGAAGAAACTCCCGCTAATGATCCTTAAGGTAAAAAATGGAATTAGCAATCTCCTCTTGAATGAATTGATAGCTAACGTCTTTACTTGTATTTCCTGTAGATCATGAGACTGCTCTAGCACCTCCGACGTGCACGGACATAGTACCCATAACGACGGTGGTTATTAGTAGTAGTCATCATTTGTCTTGTGGTTCTGAGGCGGGTAGTAGCCAAGCTGTTATAGCTGAAGTTACTTCTGCTCTGCCAGAATCTACTCCTGCAGGGGATAAGCTCATTGCTAGATGGAACCAAGGTAAGACTGTCTTCATTTGATCTTTTTGGTTATTTAGCAAACGACTAGCAAAATAACAATTTTACTTTTGCAGAGGAGCAACCAGGAGGGGCGACTAGCTCCACATTGGCTCCATTATTTAAAGAACCTGCTATTCAGACACGAGATCCTGCTACCTCATCTTCAACAGGAGTAGCTGCAACTCCAGGCACTCTGGCAATTAATCAACAAGTCGTCCAATCGTTTACCAGATGCTTCTTTGAATTCTTGAGACCCTTAGTCAACAAAATGATGGACAAAGAGGGTGCTAATTTTTTTACGGTCAGAAATCCGACTTCCCTCTTGGTGAGGGCTGTAAGGGAGCAAGGCGACGAAGCTCAAGCTACTCTCCTTGAGCATATACTGGATGAATTAGAAGTCTCCATAAAGAAATATAAGGAGCTCAAATAGAAGGAAATAGAATCTCTAGTGCAGGCTGAGTTCGAGCGAATGGTCCAAGCAGCTGATATAGAAATGATGAATCTTCAAAATCTTTTGGAAGCTTATTCCACAAAGTCTGCTGAATATAACTCTAAACTGGAATCAGTAACTTTGATGGCTGAAAGAAAAGGACAGAGAACTGCTGAGCTGAGAGCAGAGATTGTTCGTCTCCAGCAAAAATTAGAAGAGGAAACTGCTAATCATCAACTTGTGATTGAATAATTAAATTCCTTGCTTCAGGAGAAGGATAAGTACGATGCAACTCATGGTGCAGAGATTACCCGTCGGACTGTAAACATGCCCATTTTTAATGAAGAAACCGGGATGGAAGAGGCTAGAAGGAGGGTGACATCCTCTTATGAAGAAGAGCTGCAGACTCTGAAGCAGCAGATCGACAATTTGATCATTCCTCCTTCTTAATAGAAATTTTTTGTATCTTTTGTCGTAGATGTGTTTTTGTAATACCTCGTATTTTGATAACTAAAAGATATTTTACTGTGGATCCCTTATTTATTACATATCTTGTTCAGATATAAATAATAGAGATAGAAAATATATTCAGAGGTACAAGACATGATATATTTCTTGATGATTTGGTAGAAAATAATTATATTCATTATATCTGCTCAGAGGTAATATGGACATGGCAGAATAGAGTGGACATTATTATTTCAATTGACAACTTAATCGAAATGATAAGTTGCTGATATGGATATGAAATGAACGGAAAAAACCGTCAAATGATAGAACGAACGGACAAACCGTCAAAACAAAAAATAACGAACGGATGAACCGTCAAGTGATGATGAATGAACGGGCGAAACGTCGGATGAATGTGAATGAATGAACAATCGGATGAATGTAGTGAACGGACGGACCGTCAAGTGAATTAAATGAACGGATGAACCGTCAAGGGAATGAAATGAACGGATGAACCGTCAGGTGATGATGAATGAACGGGCAAAACGTCGGATGAATGTGTCGCTTTGTTGTTTGAGAAATCTCTGTCTATAAATAGGACATAAATCTAACAGGAATGAGCACTTTCACTTTTCAACATAAAAATATCGTCTGAAGATGCACTCAAGAAAACTGAGCTCGCCCCGAAGGTTGAAGAAGACGTTAAAGAATGTCCTGTCGATCCAATTCAGCCAAAGAAAGCAGAAGCAGGCGAAGGTTCGTCTGTACCCAAGCCACCGCGAGATATCCTGGATTTTCTGCTTGAACCAGGAAGAACCGAAGAAGAAGAAGCCATGAGACTGGCTGCCTGCAAGTTCCTCGTGGGTTCCAGCAAAGAGGTTCTCGGTTCTTTTGCTGACCGTGTTTTTGAAAAGGACGGTAGTGGTCCTCGTCCAAATGTAGAGAAGGATGATAGTGATCTTCCTTAATATCATGTACTATCATTCATGATTAAATAAAATTTTATTTATGAACATGAACTTGTCTGATGATTTACAAGTATTTACATTTACATATAGTACTTTTTAAGGAATTTGCCATTGATAGGCATCATTGCAATGCGTCCATCCAGTTCTGAGAGTTGATACGCTCCATTTGAGAAGACTTTGCTCACAACGTATGGACCTTCCCACTTTGCGTCGAATTTATCTTTGCTCATATGAGTCATAGTCATAGGACGTCTGACTGTTAAAACAAGTTCTCATTGCTGAAAGGCTCTGACCTTCACTTTACGATTGAAAGTCTTCGAAATACGGGCTTGATATAACTCAATATGTTGTTGAGCCATTAATCGCTTTTCGTCGAGCGCCTCCAATTCTTGAAGTCGAAGAAGATCATTGTTCTCTGTAGTGAGCTCGTTAGCAATGGCAATCCTTAAAGAAGGAATTTGAAGTTCCAGAGGAAGAACAGCTCCACAGCCATATACTAAAGAGAAAGGTGTAAAACCCGTAGGATTGCGGACCGTGGTTCGGTAGGCCCATAGACATTCGCCAAGCTTTTCACTCCAATTCTGTTTGTTAGTAGATACAAACTTTTTGAGAAGCTTGATAATAGTTTTGTTGAAGGCTTCGGCTAAACCATTATCAGCAGGATTGTAGGCAGTCGAAGCGACATTATCAATCCGGTGATCATCACAGAATCTGGTAAATTTCTGGCTGATAAATTGCGGTCCGTTGTCATGAATAATTCGTCGAGGGACACCAAATCGATAAATGACATGATATTTGACGAAGTTGATGACACTACTGGTCTTGACTTCAGCCAAGGGTATAGCTTCAGCCCACTTAGAGAAGTAGTCTGTTATTGCTAAAATGAACCGATGTCCTCTAGAAGAAGGAGGATTAATAGGACCTATGACATCCATGCCCCAAGCTTCGAAAGGCCAAGAAGCGGCTGTCGGATGTAGAAATTCCGAAGGTTGATGAATGAAGTCTGCATGGATTTGACAGGCTCGACATTTTCTTGCATATTCGATGGCGTCTGATACCATAGAGGGCCAGTAATAACCCATTCTTCGGATACGATCTTGTAGTTTAGGACCGGGCTAATGTGCTCCGCAAATACCGTCGTGAGCTTCACGTAACACCTGTTTTGCTTCATCACCAGCTAAACAGCGTAGAAGAAGACCGTCATAAGTCCGTCGATAGAGAGTCTTAGTGGTTTGATTGTAGTAGAATCGTAGAGATCTTTGTCGAATACTTGTAGCCTCCTTAAGATCTTCGGAGAGTATGTCATGAACCACGAAGTCAATGAAAGGAGTTCTCCAATCTTCATTGATAACATTAATTTCAGCATAATTACTGAACTCAATGTTACGATTGTTTTCTATGCAAAACAATTCTCGATTAGAAATAACCACCACTTGTTGTCTTTGGATGGGGACAGCTAAAACTGCTGCAAGATTGGCTAAGGCATCTGCTTCAGTATTGCAAGTTCAGCGTACATATTCAATAAAGAAAGCTTTGAATGATGTAGCCATGTTGATTGCTACCTCAAAGTAAGGTACCAGATCTTGATGACGGACTTCATAAGTTCCTCTAACCTTGTTGACAACCAGCTTAGAGTCGCCGTAAACTTTGAGATATTCAATGTTCAATTGCTTGGCTAATTGAAGACCGATAAGTAGAGCATTGTACTCTGCTACGTTGTTAGAGCAAGGCTTATCTAGAGAGTAGGCTCTTTGGATAGTCGATCCGTCTGGGGAAACGAGAACAACTCCAACTCCGGCTATAATAGCACCATTGGGTCCAATTCTGGATGCTCCGTCAAAGAATAGATGCCAAGTTGGAAATTCTTCAGAGATCAAGTTGACTTCTAACGTCTCGTCTGGAATTTCATCGTAAAGCTTGGATATTTCTGGTATGGGATGAGCCGCCAAAAAATCCGCCAGTGCTTGACCTTTGACAGATTTTTGAGGAACATATACCATGTCATATTGGGCTAGAAGGATGGCCCATGTAGCAAGCCGAGAGTTGAGTGTGCTAGGCTTCTTCATTAATACCCGAAGAGGATTGACTCGGGATATGACATAAATGGTTTGACCAATGATGTAATGTCTTGTCTTTTGAACGGCGAACATAAGAGCTAGACATTCTTTCTCAACCGGACTATAACGGTGTTCAGCACCAATCATAGTACGACTGAGATAGTAAATGGCCTGTTCGTGACCTTCTTTGTTCTTTTGGGCGAGTAAAGTACCCAACGAATGATCCATAGCACGGACATACATTAAGAATGGAATGCCTGAGATTGGTGGCACCAAAACTGGTGGGTTCATGAGATATTGTTTGATGTCGTCGAATGCTTGTTGACATTCTTCAGTCCAAATAAAAGATACACCTTTCTTCATTAGCTGAGTGAATGGTCTGCAGCGTCCAGACAAGTTCGAAATGAATCGCTTGATGTACGCAAGTCGGCCTTGGAATCCTCGTAGCTCTTTTAGGTTGCGTGGAGGACGCATCTCTTGAATGGCTTTGATCTTCTCGGGATCCACGTGTATACCCTTAGAGGTAATAACGAAGCCGAGAAATTTACCACTAGAGACACCCAAGAATGACTTGGTGGGATTCATCTTGAGCTGATGTTGACGCATGAGATTGAAGATTATTCTCAAATCTTGGATATGATCTTCTTTTAGACGACTTTTAACAGCTATATCATCAACATAACATTCGACTATTTTACGAAGATGTTCTCTGAAAATGGTACTCATGGCCCGTTGGTAAGTTACACCAGCGTTCTTGAGACCAAACGGCATCACTGTGTAACAATAGACTCCCCGAGGAGTACGGAAAGATGTGTGTTTTTCATCTTCGGGATTCATCTTGATCTGATTATATCTAGAGAATCCATCCATAAAAGATATTCGCTCGAACCCACAAGTATTGTCAATCATACCATCCGTGATAGGGAGAGGAAATTCGTCTTTCGGACATGCTTCATTAAGGTCCCGGAAATCGATACAGACTCGAACTTTGCCGGTTTTCTTCAGGACTGGAACAACGTTGGCTACCCAATCAGGATGTTGTTCTTCTCTGATAAAGCCACAAGCAATAAGCTTCTTGACTTCATCATCGATTGCGTCCATCATTTCAGGCTTGAATCGTCGTTGCTGCTGTTTGACTGGTTTAGCATTGGAAAGAATATTCAGTTTGTGAGTAGCAATCTTGGGATCTAAACCTGGCATGTCCTCGTAACTCCAAGCAAAGACGTCAATGTATTCTTTAATGAGAAGAACCAACTCTTGCTTATCTGCTTCTGGAAGATTCTTGCTAATAAAGATTGGACGAGACGACTCGCTTTCTCCTATATCGACTTGGACTAGTTGATCTTCAGTAGGAGGTCCTCTCTGTTCAAATCGGAGTACCCACTGATTATCCATCTATTGAGCCCAAGGATCTGTTTCAGGACTTTCTTCAATGTCCTCATCACATCCTTCCGGAAGTTCAGCAGAAACCATATTAGAAGATACAATTACACGATGGACTTCACCAATGCTAGTATCAGAATCCCATGACCTGGAATTGGAAGAATTAAAACGTTCTTCGCTATCAGAATCAAAAACTGCTGGGGATAACATTGGAGGGGAAGCGTATTCGAGACCTCTTTTGGTCCTGCTGTAATACATTTCTAACTTTCCTTGTGGAATAGCGGTACGGAGAGGAGTCTTTCTTTCTTTACCGTAGTTGAGGCCACTTTTGAAGTCGTAACCCATCTTTCGGACGATGTCTTTTGATTGTTGACTGTAACGACGGAATTGAAGATGTCCCGTGTCGTTAACTTTGCTATCATCCGTATAGCTAAATTTTTGTTCCGGTCTTTTACTAAAAAGTATTGGACATTCACCTTTCTTGCGAGCAGGAATAATACGATATGAATCTTTTGGGTGTTCACATGAAGCTTCTGTTTGAAGAGATTGTACAACTCCTATTGTAAATGACTGAAAGCTATCTAACATATCCAAATAGTATTTAGTATGATAAATAACATCAGTATACTGGAAAGTAGATACTTTTTCATTGATATGTACATCTGTATTTACAGCAGGACCTTTAGCCTTAGCAGGCTTGGTCAGATTGATTACAAGAGGGGGAGAAAAAGAACGTGGAGGAGGCTTGTTATGACGAAGGTCAATAACAAGTGGCTCAGAGGAGGTGAGCTCCCTTTTTTCTTTGTTGTGAGTTAAATCAACAACAAGAGGCTCAGAAGAAGCGAGCTGCTTTTTGTCCTTATTACGACGTAAGTCAATAATAAGTGGCTCAGAAGAGGTGAGCTCCCTTTGATTTTGATCAGCATCAACTGATTTTTCCTGAACTGGCAAGTGAATAGCCAATGGTTTAGAAGACTGAGGATGAGAAACACGCCCTTTGACAGGTATGATGAGAGTGTTATTAGGTACTGCTTCTTGGTCTTCTTCGATATCCATGGCCAATACCACTTTCATAAATTCCTCCTTGTACATACGAGCATCGTTGCAATACGCTTCAACGCCTTTGAAAGGATAAAGGTCTGCAACTTTCTTATGAACTTGTCCTTTATCATCAACATATTTAAAGCATTGATGAAGAGTTGATGGAACAACATTATGTTCATGGAGGAATGGTCTTCCCAGAAGAGCGTTGTAAGAACAATCATGATTGTCAATGATATAAAAGGTCACCTTTGTGCGAAGATTGCCTATTTGAAGTTTTAGACAGATCTTGCCCAAAGGTTCACTTCTTCCTTGGTTGAATCCCAAGATAGTGGTAATTGTGCTTGAAAGACTATGTACTGGTATCTTCAACGCATCAAGCATTGTCTTTGGCATGATGCTAAGTGCAGACCCTGGATCTATCAGGATACGATCAACTTTCATCGAATCAACATATCCTGTATAGTAGAGAGGACGATCATGTCTATTATCTTCTAGTAGCATATCATCCTGAGTGAAAGTGATGTTTGGAATCAACTCCAAGACACTATGACAGTGACTGCAAGAGACTGGTTCTGATTCTGGCCTTTTGAGGAGAGTTAAGCAAGTTTCAGCCTACATCAGAGCTTCACTTAAAGTTTCTCGAGTTTCTTTAGAAAGGCGCAAGAGCTCAAAGATTGATAGCCTAGCCGGTGTATTGGCCAGTTGAGCCAATATATCAAAGTTATATGGCTTTTCAAGTCCTGTAGGAGATGATTTCTTCAGAGGTTTGTCAAAGCGGACTTGTTGCTTGCCTTTGTCAGCCGTCATCGGCTTGGGAGGAATAGGTACTACAACTGGTGAAGATGTAGAAGGGATCTCTTCAGTAGAAGCAGGTTGTGCTGGGGCAGGTTCAGAAGAAGAAGCAGGATCCTCTTGACCTTCAGAATGATCTTTCAAATAGGCTTTCCCTGATCTGGTGCCTAACAGAATCTCTTCGTCAACTATGAGATCAAAAGACACCATGTTGCAAATCTTGGTTTTGCCTTTAGAACGAGCTTTCTTCTTGGAAGAAGAGGATACTTCGAATTCCGGAGCAAGATCAGGATGGATCCACATAATTTTACCGTTGTCAAGAGACAAGGGAACAAGACCTTCATTTGGTGGAAGTGGAAGATTTTTAATCTCAAGAGTAGCTTTGGGAATTGGAATGACACCATGTTGTACCATCTGCGGAGGAAAGTCACCAAACTGAACTGAAACCATGTTCGCAGTAACAGTCTTCTCATCTTGCTGTAGAGTGACGACACCAGCATTGACAAGCTCCTGAATTTTGCCCTTGAGCACATAGCATGCTCGAGTAGGATGTCCAATGAACCTGTGGTAGACACAATATTTAGGATGATCCGTTTTACCAACCTCATCAGGTTTCTTTGGATCTGGGAGTTGAATTTTATTGCTTTTGAGTAAACACTCAAAGATGCTCGCAGTGCCATTCTCGTTGAAAGAATATTCTACTTTCGGACGAGGTTTCCGCGGTGGAGGTGCAGAAGGAGTAGGAGTGGATGTAGGTGGAGACACATTGACAGCCAGAGATTCTTTATTCTTGTTCAAATTAATGTTCAAAGTCTCTTTTGCTTTGCGATTGTTCTGGCGGTTGCCACCACCTGACGTCTGATGTTCATCTCGATCGGGGTTAGACATCTGTACCCCCAATTGTTTGAACTTCTCGGCACTCACTTCAGCAGCTTTGGCGTTGACAATGAATGAAGGCCAATCTTGGAATTGGGTAGATCCCGTCCACATACTGATAATAGGCAAAAGATTTGCCTTACAAGTATCAATAGTGACAGCAGCTGGAGTTCCGGGAGGCATTTTCAAAGCTTCACGGCGAAACCGTTCAATAAAACTCTCAGCAGTTTCATTATGTTTCTGTTTGATTTTATTGAGAGCTGACATAGTCATGTCATTGAATCCTTCATAAAATCGTTCCAGAAAGATTTGTTTGAGACCTGAAAAGGAAGTGATACAACCATCGGGCAAACTTCTGTACCAGTCATATGCTACGCCGGCTAAACAACCGACGAATACTCTGGTAAGAAGAGCATCATTTGGCTGAAGTTGAACGGTCATTACCTCAAAATGATTGATGAATTGACTAGGGGAAGTACTGCCATCGAACAAAGAGATTGTTGGGATTTTATACTTCGACGGGAACGGAACTTCCTTCCATTCAACTAGATAGGGCTGCTTGATCCCCAATCTTTGCAAGTTGTCTTTCTCTTTGAAAGCTTTGAACTGGGTTCGCAAGAGTTTGACAGCTTCATTGGCGTCTTCTGATGACGAAGAAGGAGCAGGTTGAGTTATAGTGGTAGGAGGAGGAACAATATTGTAAGCATTACCCCCAGCTCCTAACTGACTAGGTGTAGTTTAAACTTGTACTTGTACATGAGGCATTTGAGGAGACACTACCCCCAGCCCAGTATTGACAGGTATCGAAGATGCTATGATCTCTGGACTCGTAGTAGGTGCAGTTGGTGGTGTAACATGCTGTGCCACAATGATGGAATGCATACTAGCAACCATTTCAGCCATGGTTTTTAGTTTGTCTTCGAGTGCAGCAATTCGCTGTTCCTGATTTACAGAAGTTGAAGCATCTGGATCATTAGTGACAACATAAGCTGTCACTTCTCTTGGTACAGTGGAAGACACTGTCTGTTCAGAACTTTCGCTGTATGCATCATAGTCTGAAGAAGAATAACCTGAAGGGTTTTGAGGAAGATTCCTTTGACCGATTGTATCTCGGCTTCGAGAACGGGTATGTTGAAACACTCCTTCGGAAGATTCTTGGAGTAATTCTAAATACCGCTGGCTCGGCTTGCGAAGCCTGCCATGCTTAGAGCATCTTCTACCCCCAGTGTCTCGGGAAGTCATGTTGACAGAAGCATACAAGACTTCGTCTTCCTCTGACATAGGTTCAGATTTAGCAAAAGTCAGACGATCAAAGACAGATCGTTTTGTTGTTTGACAGCAACATTGGATGATGACTTTGTGATTGCAATGATGATCAGATGGTTGAGATGGAGGTATTGAGACATTGTTCCGTTTTTGTCTAAGATGTTCTCGAAGATCGGGAACAACAACAGAACGAGGAAAACTCTGAGGGATCTGTTCTTTGATAACATTCGGAACATGATTCTAATTCTTCAAATATTTAGTCCCTTGAGTATACAGGAAAGTGCTCACTTCATTGGCATAAGTGTCGGGATTTTTGACCTTGGAGATTTGTTTCTGATGATGTTTGATCTTCAGCATTGGCTATTTGCGTTTTACCGAAGTGGGTCTATTGAGATAAGTTCTGAGATCAGCAAATTTACCCCGAGGGGTTTCTGTCTGAGACACTAACAGTTTTCCCTGTCTGGAACGGGAAATCTTGAGAGTCGGGAGATCCTGGAATTCTGCTACCGGAGTAGGCAAAATACCCCTTTGATCAGTACAAGTTCTCTTGTTATAAAGGAAAGAAGAATCCTTATTTGAAAGAGTTCTAGTACTGATTGGTGCCAAGGCACATTCAGATGGATCTTCTTCAATAAAGACTGAAGAAGATTGAGAAAAGACCAAAGGGCCTTTTCCTTTATTTTGAGATGAAGGGTTAGCTAAAGAGCGTTTTCCTCTGTTGTCTTCCAAGTCATGGGACAAGGAAGTTTGAGAAAAGACCAACGGGCCTTTCCTTTTGTTTTGAAGAGAAAGAGGAATAGCCAAAGGATTACCCCCAGTAGATTGCGCAGGAGCAACAGTGTGTTTAGGAAGAGAAACAGAGCCTTTTCCCTTGTTGTGAGAAGAAGAGAGTTTAGCCAAAAGGCTGTCACTCTTGGATTGCGCAGGAATGCTTTGCGCATGAGTTGATGGTACACTGGTTCTGGCCACAGAGACTGTGGTTTGCGCATCAGGAGTTCTTGCCACAGAATGCTTACATTGTACTCTGGTTGCTGGAATATTGGTTTGCGCAGGAAGTTTGGCAGCCAATTGCGCCAGAGACATAGGAGATTTATACTTAGCCATAGCAGCGTATGAAGTCTTTTGTGCATTAGCCATAGCAGACTGCGCAGCAGTAGCAGAGACAGATTGTGCACTGGACTTGGTGACAGAAGCTTTGGACTGCGCAGCAGACTTGCTGGCAGATTGCGCAGAAGACTTGCTGTCAGCATTAAGAGAATGCGCAGCAGTCTTTGGGACCCACACTGGGCGTACTTTGCTTGTGGCAGCAGTGGTTGCAGTACGAGGAGTGGTTTTGGAGTTGATCATGGATTCGTAGGCTGTCTGGTTGATCTTCATAACCAGTGTCTTCTGCGTCTTTCCGATAGACGCTACGTCACATTGAGTTGTCACTTCCTCATCGGAGGAGAAAGTCGTCCCCAGCAGAGTCGCCATTTTGTTTGCAAAAACAAAAGTTGAAGAACTTTATTGATACAAACTTTGTAAAAGATTACAATTTGAATTCTGGGAATGGTACAACTTTAGGAATCCAATCTAGATGACGATTGCTTTATCCCTTGGACGATGTGAACTCTGAAGACGAAGCCTCTGAAGTTGAAGACAACTCTGGAATTGAAGGCAAAAAAGCCTCGACAGTTGAAGGCAAAAGCCTCGAAAGAATGCAGCAGCACTTGGACAAGAACTCCTGAACTCTCTGATCTCTGATTATTGATTCGTGATCCCCTTGAATGGAGACTTGAAACTCTATTTATAGAGTTCTGAGAAATAACTAACTTTTAGTTATTCTGGACTGCGCATGATGGATTGTGCAGCAATTGGTTTGCGCAGCAATGGACTGCGCAGGCAGTTGCTGGATCATGGGTTAACTGTCTTGGACACATGGCATCATTTGATTGAAATGTGCATGATCATGCATAGGCAGTTGCCACGAAATGAGCAATTGATGGCATGAATGCCACGTGTACTTTATCATTTGTACTGGTAGAACGCGTACATTGAACTGCGCAGATTTTGGATTGCGCCAACTTGATTTGCGCAGGAAATGGATTGTGCCAACTTGATTTGTGCAGAAAATGGATTGCGCTGCCAGCTGTCCTCGAGCGCCGTACTGCACGATTAAACGAACGGCCGCCTCGATCTCCGTGCTGTCAGTTGTCAGAAGATTTAATTTGTGTCAGGTAATGATGGCGATTTGCCACGTCAGCCTGCGCAATTGAGAGTGTGCGCAATCGATCCTGCGCAATCTGAATGGTGCACAATCTGTTGTCTGCGCAAATCATCTAAAAGTTGTATTTCTTGATTTTCTGACTTTGTTGATGTGTGCCACTTGATTTTTTAGGACCTACACACACATATATATATATATATATATATATATATATATATATATATATATATATATATATATATATATATATATATATATATATATATATTACTCTCTTTCTCTCTCCTCCTAATAACACCTACACACACACACCCCCTCTCCACCAGCACAACACCCCCTCCCTCTCTCTCTCTCTCTCCCTTTTTCAAATATCTACTTCTCTCTCTCTTTCTATTATATACAACTCTCTCTCTCTCTCTCTCTCTCTCTCTCTCTTTCTATATTATACACACCCACACACACAACTCACTCTCCCTCTCTTAATACAACAACACAACTACCCCCTCCATGCTCAGCCGACCACCACCTCCATGGCCGACCCCCTCTTCCACCACTCCAGCCTTCTCCTTCTCCTCCTCCTTCTCCATTCTTCATCATCATCTTCCTCATCTACATCATCACCACCATCTTCACCACTCCATCACCACCGACCCTCAACCGCCGCCCTCGTCGTGCCCTTGGTCGCGCCACCGCCGAACCCCCCCAGCGGCCAGCTACACAGCCACCAGCAACAGCAGCACGTTGCAAACACAGTAGCAGCAGCACGCGTGCGCGGGCCGCCGTCATGCGCCGCCGCACGACCGCTGCGTGGCCGACCCTCACCGGCGAGCACTCCAACGACCTCCCCGAGTACGACGCCTTCCTCCCCGACGTGCCACGTAGCCGATTCGTGCATTTGGCACGGGTTCCTGTCGTGACGTGCTCGGAATGGATCCGAAAATGGCGTTCTGTCGCAGCGACTTCGTACACGTTTTTTAGGAAATCCGACCGTTGGATCGACAATTTCTTTGCTCCGTCACAATCTCGGTATATCCATCTTTACTCCCCTCAATTTTTGTCCGTTAATTTTATCGTTTGATACATCAAAATCGGCCACCAAGTTGACCGTTTAAATTGTGTTATTTTTGGACAGTTTTGTAGAGCCAACTTCGTCGGTTCGTATCTCCTCCATTGCAGCTCCGTCTGGCATGCTACTGGTTCCTATGCGTAGCTGGTATAACCCTCTTCTTGCCCCATAAGTTTCGTTTCATTGTGAGCACGTTTGATTGGTTGAATTCGATGCCAAAGTTGGCCGTCCGAATTCGTAATTTTCAACTTGTTAAATTCTATTTTTGAACCCGTGACTACAGATTCAATTTCTGACACCACTAGTAGACTCGTGGCGTCATTCTGGACTCGTTGACATATAATTTGTTAGATTTTAGTGGACATTGGTTCCAGCACGCATTTCGATGCAAGTCGGGTACTAATATCCGGATCAACGGGTCATTTTGAGATCGGCTCATCGAAATCCAATTCTGGATATATTGTTAGGTTCGTCTCGTCGTTCTGGACTCGTTGACATATAATTTGCTGAGTTTTGAGGACATTGGCTCCGACACGCTTTTCCGTGCAAATCGAATTCCAATATCCGGGTCAACGGACCAATCTGAGATCGGGTCATCGGAATCCAATTTCGGATGTACCATTGAGTTTGTATCGTTATTCTGGATTCGTTGACATATAATTTGTTAGATTTAGTGCACTTTTATTTCGACACATTTTTCGGTACGAAGTGGGTCCGACACGGACACCATTTTGACCCAAAATTACCTTTTTGCTCCTGTGTCTAAATTAGACTTATGGATAGGCTATCGTAGCTAATTTGACCATTCTGGACACGTTGGTGATGGTTGTTTCACCATCTGACAACATCTGTAGGTTTTTACCCTATTATTATAATCTTTCTCCTTTTGTTGTATTTTGAGATCCATCGATTCCAGTGATTTCACAACCACTGAAATTGAATGTGTTGAACCTGTAGATGTTTATAGAGACTAGCCTTGACCCTGTTTGACCATGGTTGACTGATTTGACTGAACGTCGAAGTAGAGTCAACATTTGACCTAGTTTAACCTAGAGTTGACCAGAGTTGGCTAGAGTTGACCAGTTGACCAAAGTCAACTGTAAGTCAACCATTGACCCAGTTTGACCTAGTTTGACTTGGTTTGACTTCTTGTGACCTAGTTTGACCTAGTGTGACTCAGTGTGACCTAGTTTGACTTAGTTGACTGAATCTGACCTAGATTGTGTAGCTTATACTATAAAATAGAGCCTAACAGTGTTGAACCCTAATTAGCTTATATATATATCTTATCTTTAGGTCTGTAGCATCAGTCTGAGCATCGACCCCATTTGACAGCTCAGGACCGCAGGCGAGTACATTCTCTGATAGTAGTTCCTTGTCTTGATATTTTCTGTATCCGATTCAGTTATAGTGTTTTACTTGATTCTCGTCACGATGGTACACGGACTAGTATATACCGGATTCCTGTTATGAGATGTCATTCTTGGATTTTTTGGGATACTGGTACTTGCTCGATCTTGTTCTTGTACTTGTATTGACACCGATTCCTGAGAAGGAGTAGCTACCTTCTTAGGGAATCTCGTGCCATGACGTGCTATGTTCGGATCCGTATACTATTCGTGGAATGGGGAATTTTATAGATAGTGTGATCAATGCCCATCTTGAGTTACTACTTGTATCATAGCTATACCCTCACCTCACGATAGGTATAGCCTGACCTGTGCTACTACTTGTTCCATAGCTTGCCATCCCGGCCGGATCGAGTCCACGTACTTGTAGCCGGTCGGCTGGAAGTCTGATCTTGACCCTTACCGATCACATTATGCTATAATATTCGAGGCATATTTTATATTTATTACATCAGTTACATATTACAGTTCAGCTTACTTTCCCTGCATGATTCACCTTGACATGATTTCCAGTTTATATATCCCGTTTTACTTACAGTCTTGATATATCATCTTGTATTCTATTATGATTGTCTCTTACAGCATTTGTCAATACTATGAAACTGTTGTTAGTTTATGTACTCGTTTCATCCTGACTGGATATGTTGACAATATTTTAGGAGTAGTTGTGCTACCATTATTGGACTTCATGATGTTTCTAGCTGAGGTGGATCTCACTATTTCTTCTATGTGAGTTGCCTGGTAGTTATCCTTAGTATGTCTTATTTTTTCTTCTTTATTTTCCTGTTTTATGATTCCTTCTAGTAGTTTCTATTTGTTCTTGTGCCTTAGTTATCTTTCCTGTCTTATCTTCTTTAGATGTTGGGTTGTGATTGAGTACATTTGTAGTTCATGGACCTTCTAGATGTAGTGTATATTTATTAGGTACTAGACAGCGTTCTACCGTCGATACTGCGGCGTAGGCTGGGCGTGGCCCACGTATTCGTATCCGTATATCCGGTTGCGGGTCGTGACTGGTGGCTTATGATGGAAGAGAGTGGGTGGTAGGTGGGGTTGGTCCACATGCAAACAAACCGAACCAAGCCGAACCAAGCAAACCGAACCAAACCAAGCAATGAAATGCCAAAATAAACCATACAGTGAGACATGCAATATGAGTCAAATTACGTACACGTATACCAAAATACGTAATACGATCTACGGGCGTTACAGCATCATCCTATTCTTTGGAAGTTCCCTCATAATTATTGTGCTAGTATTTTCCATATCTTATAGCAGCAAAAGACTCTTCTTCTGACTCAGGAGAATGAAGTACTATATTACAGGATTTGGTCTTCTTTTCCTTAGTCTTTATCTTATGAGGATTTTTACGAGGGACCTCAAATCCCAATCCGACGAAAGATTTCTGACCTTGAATTTGTAAAGGAACTCGCATACCTTTACCATAATTCAAGCCTTTCGCTTTTTTGAAAGTCATAGCCCATCTTTTTCATGAGATGGACCGATTGTTGACTATATATGTGAGTGGGTAGTGGACTTTCAATAGACGGTTCAACAGATAAAGAAGGATCAGAGACCTCTGTAGTCACAATGGTAGAAATTTTTGGTACATGAGGTAAAATCCCAACCGGAGCTTTCTCGTAAGCAGCAAAAATTTATTGTACCCTGTATAAAGGGACACTGTTCATGGCTAACCATTGCTAATGAGTAAGCTTTAACCTGGTAGGAGGAGCCAAACTCGGAGGGCATATGTTCAGACCCTTTAGCCTATCTTCCAAAGGGACGTCATCCCACAGATGATCAGAATCATCATGATCTGGGGTAATGTCACGCCCCGATTCCATTGAATCGATAGTCGTCCCCTGGGCGTGATGCCGTGCGAACCTAATTTACGATCGCACAAGGCATAGTCATAAGGTAATTCGAGACACGAGATCTAAGAGAGTACGCAGACAAATTGAATAACACATTAAGTAAAGAAAACTTTGATCTTTATTGATTATGAACATCTTTTACAGACTCCATGTACAAAACTCATGCCGCACGGGCTATAACATGACTCGATTACAAAAGAGTGCCGATGAGATAGCTATTGCATATATTGCACACATCCCTCAATATACAACAAAGTACTCCAGTGACCTGGATGGGAGGGACGCTGAGTCATTTTCCTTGGACTGTTAAGAGTCTTCAAAAGTAGAGGTGTGGGACAAGTCTTCGATGTGCGACCGAAGCTTCAAAAGTTACGAACGTCGTCGAGCTAGTTGGCACGTCCTTCCTAGTTCGCGGGACCTGCAAAGAGCGAGGATCAGTACGATCACATGTACTGGCGAATGGCTAATTAAAATCCAAGCTCTGCATTTGATTCAAGAAGTTTCGTAAACATGTTAGCTAGCTATTTCTATGATCTTTCTAACCATCCTGCTCGATTTGCAAGTTAACATGTTTTGAGGCAAGCATATAAAATTGTATAACATTGAGCAACTATCATATTCATTCTGTGTCACGTGCATTTGTTAAGAAGTGAAAGGGTGTGAAGGCCACTAGCAATATCAAGCTATCGCGGACTATAGCTGGGTTAGACGATGACCCTTTCGCGTCGGATAGCTAGCCTTGTGCGAAAGTTTCCGACTAACTCACGCCGATGAAAGGCTGGCGCTTGCTATACTCGTTCCTCCCGGGCCGAATCAGTTCTTTGGCCTAGGCAACCGTTCGAGAAAACTACACCTTGTCGACAAGTTGTCCAATGAACATTTTCTTTTGAACTCAGTCGATTTGCTTACTTAGCCGTATCGTTGTGATAAACGTTAATCGATTCATTCATTGTTTTGCATAGGCTAAGTTAATTTGCATAAGAAAGTACGTTTTCCATTTTCAATACGGCAGTTTGATAGCAAGTGTTTCGTGAAGAATCGTGCCATGATTTCTTTGATTCTACAATATTATGACAAGCATTCATTTAACTTTCATATTGATTTTGAAGTAGAGGGACGAGACGAAGGAGGTCAGCCACTCGCCTTAGCCTTGCTTCAAGCGAGCGACCGGTTGGCTGCGCTGACGTCGCCTACGCGATCACCTGCAATCGCATAAGCAACTGATTAGAATACTGTATAATTCAAAGAAATTCGATATGAATGCGAAGCTCGAAAATGCGAGTCACGAAAACCCATTCGAAAAACATTCACAAAAAATGCATTCACTAAAACCAAAGCCAAAGCCAAATCAAGTACGGCATGAAAATCAGAGCAACGGGAGGTCTCTCCCGACTCAGCCGTAGAGCCAATCCTCGAGGCGCAACCCGCTGAATGTGGGACTTGGTTCCGAATAAGCCATTCCATAACGTGGAATGGATCTTAATTCAACCGTTCCCTTTCGATCGACTCGGTCGATCCCGACCTAACGGTCCCGACCGAATCGATAGCGACAGTGTTCCTTTCTTGCGTACCCAGTAGACGAAAACGGGACACGATGTAGGGACGAGGCACTACACCATAACCAACTAATAAAAAGTTTCGTCTTCGAAACTTAAGGATAGAACCTACCTCTATGAGAACAACGAAAAAAATTTCTTTTTCATTTTTGATTCAAGCTCCCACGTTGACTCTTCGACCGAATGGTTCTTCCAAAGAACGCGGACGAGAGGGATCGCTCGATTTTGCAGCAGGTTATCCTTGCGTTCTAAGATTTGAACTGGCTCTTCAACGTAGGACAAGTCGGGCTTTAGCTCCAGCTGGCCAAAATCTACCACGTGGCTCGGGTCGTGCACGTACTTTCGCAATTGAGAGACGTGGAAGATGTTGTGTAAACCTTCTAGCACCGGCGGTAGGGCAATTTTATAGGCCACTGGTGTGACCCACTCGAGTATTTCGAACGGCCCAACGAATCTCGGACTCAACTTCCCCTTTGCGCCGAACCGAGTAACTCCTCCCATGGGCGACACCTTGAGAAAGACGTGATCGCCTTCTTAAAACTCGAGAGGTCGACGATGAACGTCCGTATAGCTTTTCTGACGACTCTGAGCGATCTTTAATCTTTCCCGAATGAGCCGAACTTTCTGCACAGTCTGTTCTACCAGTTCCGGGCCGAGAATCTGTCGCTCTCCGACTTCGTCCCAGCAAATGGGTGACCGGCACTTTCGTCCGTACAAGGCTTAATACGGCGCCATTTGAATGCTGGATTAATAGCTATTGTTGTATGCAAATTCAGCCAGAGGTAGATGAACATTCCAGCTTGATTTGAAGTCAATTGCGCAGAGTCGTAGCATGTCTTCGAGAATCTGATTGACGTGCTCCGTTTGGCTGTCGGTCTGAGGATGGTAAGCTGAGCTGAACTGCAACTTGGTACCCAGCGCCGACTAAAGGCTACTCCAGAATAGCGACATGAACCGTGAATCCCGATCAGACACGATGGATACTGGAACTCCGTACAGCCGTACTATCTCATCAAGATAAATCTGCGCCAAGCAATCAATGCTCCAAGTAACTTTGATGGCAATGAAGTGTGCTGACTTGGTTAGTCGATCGACGATGACCCAGATGACGTTATTTCCTCGCGACGTTTTTGGCAGACCAACAATAAAATCCATGCACACGTGCTGCCATTTCCATTCCGGGATCGCCAGATTCTGCATCTCCCCGCTCGGTCTCTGGTGCTCAGCTTTCACCTGCTGACAGGCCATGCATTGCGATACGAAAAGTGCCATATCTCTTTTCATCCCGTGCCACTAGAAGTTCGTGCGGAGGTCCTTGTACATCTTCTTGCTACCGGGATACAAGGTATATTTTGTATAGTGTGCCTCCGACAGTATCTCCTTTCTAAGTTCTGAATCGTCCGGAATGCATAGCCTACCCTTCAATCGAAGCATGCCGATTTCGTCTTCTGTAAAGTCGATCGTCCTACCCGTCGAGATTAGCTCTCGCATCTTCTTCAGGTACGGATCGTCCATCTGAGTGGTCTTGATCTTTTCTTGCAGGCTCGACTCTAACTGCAACTTTGCCAACTGCACATGCCTGAATCGGACTCGGAGTTCGATGCCCATCTCTTCTAGGTCGCGTAGCAGTCTGCGATCGATGGATAGCGAGGCGATATACTTTCGACTCAGAGTGTCCGCCACAACATTTTCCTTTCCCGACGTATAGTCGATAGTCAAGTCGTAATACTTGATCAGTTCAAGCCAACGCCTTTGTCGCAAGTTCAGTTCCATCTGCGTGAATAGATACTTGAGGCTCTTGTGATCGGTATAGATCGTGCACGCCACGCCGTAAAGATAGTGACGCCACAATTTTAACGCGAACACAATCGCCGCTAACTCCAGGTCATGAGTAGGGCAGTTCTTCTCGTGCGGCTTTTGTTGTCGGAAAGCAAAAGATATCACCTTGTTCTGCTACATCAGCACACACCCCAAGCCCTGACCGAATGCGTTGCTGAATATCTGGAAACCCTCAGTCCCTTCTGGAAGTGCGAGTATCAGGGCCGAGACGAGCCGTTGCTTTAACTCTTGGAATGAAGCTTCACAGTCGTCTGACCATTCAAATGCGACTCCTTTCGGGGTAAGACGAGTCAGAGGCGATGCGATCTTCGCGAAGTCTTTCACGAAGCGTCGGTAGTATCCCGCCAAGCCAAGGAAACTTTGAATCTCGCTGACGGACGTTGGCCGCTTCCAATCGACAACGGCTTCAACTTTCTTTGGGTCGACCGCAATGCCTTCAGCTGAAATGATGTGTCCGAGGAATGCAACGCTACTCAGCCAAAATTTATATTTGCTTTGCTTCGTATACAACTAATTTTCTCGAAGGATCTGAAACACGGTCCGTAAATGCTCAGTGTGTTGCTGCCTATTCTTCGAGTTGACGAGTATATCGTCGATAAAGACTACTACAAACTTGTCGAAGAATGGTCGGAACACCCGATTCATCAAATCCATGAAAGCAGTAGGGGCGTTCGTTAGGCCGAACGCCATTACCAGGAACTCGTAATGGCCGTATCGAGTGCGAAAGGCAGATTTCGGCACATCGTCCGGCTTGATCTTGAGATGATGGTAACCCGAACGCAGATCAATTTTAGAGAACACCGTGGCTCCTTGCAGCTGATCAAACAGGTCGTCTATGTGGGGCAGAGGATATTTGTTCCGGACGGTGGCTTTATTCAGCTCGTGGTAGTCGATACAAAGACGCAGAGAGCCATCCTTTTTCTTGACGAACAGCACGGGCGCTCTCCATAGCGAGATGCTGGGTCGAATGAATCTCTTGTCGAGCAACTCTTGCAACTGTACTTTGAGTTCTTTAAGCTCTGCAGGGGCCATTCTGTACTGGGCTTTCAAGATCGGTCGAGTATCGGAGAATGTATCGATAGTGAACTCAATCTCTCGATCGGGCGGCATGTCGGGCAGCTCATCCGGGAATACATCTGGAAATTCTACCACAACGTCGGTCTGACCCGCGTTTGCACCATCCTGTCACATGTCTCGAACGGAAGCTAGATAGCCTTCGCACCCGGAATGCAGCATCCGTCGAACAGATATTGCGGAGATCTCCATGCAGGTCGACGACGCCTCACCACATGAGTAACAGAATTCAGGCACTCCAGGTATGCGGAATGTGACCTTCTTTTCAGCGCAGTCTATGGTTGCGTTGCACGGACCGAGCCAATCCATCCCCAGAATGATGTCGTAGTCCTTAATATTTAGAACTATCGCATCGAGACTGATCTTTTGACCACCTATACAGATGATTCCATCTCCGTAGACTAAATTTGCAAGTAGTGGCATGCCCGACGATACGTTAACAGTGAGATCGAGGCCCAACGGTGTCAGAAAAAATTTGTGCTCGGCGATAAAGTCCGTCGATATAAAACTATGCGTGGCACCTGAATCAAACAATATACGAGCAGGTTTATTATTGAATTGCAGTATACCTATCACGACTATGTCAGATGCGAACGCTTTGTCTCGAGTCATGGCATAGACGCGGCCCTGAGCATTGGGGTGATGGTCTTGGCCATGTTTGCCATTAAAATTGTTTGATTGAAAACTTTAATACAAACAGAACAGTGTTACAATGTAGGACTTAGATGTAGTCCTAGGAGCACACTTTTGTTTAAGCTGGGTCCTTAGTGCCAATGGAGCGAGTGGTAATGCGTTGACTCCGTTGACCGGCTGACGACGGTTATCGGTTCTCTGAAGGCGTGGATTGCTCTGGGTGCTGGAGCTTGCTGAGAGGAGGAAGACGTTGAGTGTCTGTATCTGCCTCTCTGATGATTCCTTGTATGTTCATTATGGATTCTCTCTGTGTGTGAAGGAGAAGATCCCTCTATTTATAGTTTTGCAGGCTGGCTGCTCATGCGCGCATGTAGGATGCGCCGGTATGTGGGGACGCCACGTGGAAGTTGCTGATAGGGGCGTACAGATGATGCGCCATGATTGGGAGGTTGAACTCTTCATACTGCTGTTGTGAGCCGGCACGTAGCAGAAGAGAAGATCTTTCTGTTGCTGAAATCTTGGACGAGTTGAGTCAAAGGACACATGTCGTCGACTCATGGCTTGAAGATCTCGAATTTGGGGGGGTAGTGATCTGGTGAGCTGCGCCTTGGATCTGGGCGTAGGAGGAGGCTGCGGCTCATAACCTTTAGGAGTTACAAACCATTTAGGGCGCATGGCTTTTGAGGCGCATACAGGTGACCTTCCTTCTGTCTTTCGGGATCAGAGATCAGTCTGGGGCGCATGGCTTTTGAGGCGCATGTAAAGCTTCAACTGGAGACTCTTCTTCTGTCTTTAGGGATCAGTGAAGGGTCTGAGGCGCATGACTTTTGAGGCACATGCTGGTTTGGACGCATGGCCGTAGAGGCGCATAGCGATTTGGACGTATGGCCGTAGAGGCGCATGGTGATTTGGACGCATGGCCGTAGAGGCGCATGGTGATTTGGACGCATGGCCGTAGAGGCGCATGCGGATGGCCACGTGGCAGTAGCCGTCGGAATAGAGTCATGATGATGCTGACGTTGCCGACGCTTCGTTCTCTGAAAAAGCTGTCAACCGTTCAGACTTTGGGAAGCGTGCTGCCAACTCTGGTGTCAGTTCAGCAATTAATGTTTGTGACGTTCGATGGACAGCTGAGTGGGCACATTGGTTGGTGGTCCCCTCGGCATGGAGATGTGAGGGGGGGGCGCATCCTCTGTGATGCGCCGGGTACTGTAGGGTGCGTCTGTGTGATGCGCCTGATGCTGGAGGGCGCGTCCGTGTGATGCGCTGTTTGGCTGGCGCATCCGACATGTCCTTTAATGACGCGGCTGTCTCGCTCCTCGAGTGCTATAAATAGCCGTTTGGCTGAATTCGAGGCGTCCGGTTCATCCATTTAATGCAAATTCATTGCACAGAATTCGGAGAGTCATCCACTTGGCGCGTGGGTTTGATTTTTCCGGCCTATAAATAGTGGCATAGAGAGAAGGTTTGCTCCTCATTCCCTCACGTACTTCCAACATGAACTTGGATATGTGGGTGCATTCTGTTGACGAAGTGCTCCCGAGGGTAAAGATGAGACGTTGTGTTGTCTTTGATGCACTTGAAGGTGACTGTTATATCCAAAAGACGGAGTCGAGGGCTTCTGAGGCAGGCGGAAGGTGCCTGTTGCATCCAAAGATAGGGATGTTCGGGCCTCGTCTCCGTTGTTCCGGAAGAGCCGTAGATCGGAATGGTGGTGCTAGGCTCTCTCTTCCTTCAAAGTGGGTGCCGCCCACCTTGATTGTGTTGAAAGCTTCTTGTGCCATGATTTCGATCACAGTCTTCCTTGGTCTTTGGAGGCTCTTTCGAAGCCTCCCCTGGCCACAGCATTTGCGGTGCTCTTCTCTTTCTTGGTTCCAGCCAGAGGGTTAAATGCTTTGCTTGGCGAAGCACTTATCAGGTGAGCCTAGCTGGAAGAGCGGCACATAACTGGGCTCTGCTCGGCCAGGTGAGCCTGGTTGGAAGAGTTGCTCATAACTGAGCTGCTGAAGGGATACACATAACTGAGCTGGATGCACATAACTGAGCTGCTGAAGAGATGGTAGGATGCGCCTGGCTGGAGGCGCATGACATCTGCTACGCCTGGCTGACAGCACATGGTGTCTGCTGCGCCTATCGGAAGGTGCATGGTGGTTGCTGCGCCTATCTGGAAGGCGCATGGTGGCTGTTGGCTGTAGATCTAGGATCCTTCCTTTGTAGAAATTCTCCTTTGTACAACCTTTTCTAGACATGTAATAGACTTTTATATATATAAATAAAAAGTCCTTCTTTGATTGTCTATAGCTTATTTGATTAGCTGTCTGAGTTCTGGCGCATATAATGCCTGGCGCATGGGCTTTCTGGTTGTGAAATTCTATGCTTCTACAAGACCCCCTTCAAAGTTTTCAAAACTTTTGAATAAGTTTTGGAATACTTTGAATAAGAAGCATGAAGGTCAGGGCGCATGATTTTTGGGCGCATGCTTGTTCGGGTGCATGCTCCTTTCAGTTGATGATGATGACGCCTTGGTAACCCAAAAGATTAATGATGATCTTTTGGTTGTATTTGTTGTTATCTCCTCACGAACCCGAAGCGACGGCTGAGATTACACGTCATCGGTTCACGCGTGCGACCAAGCCCTATAAATAGGTAAGGGTTGGAGAGAGAGAGAGAGTTCATCTGCTCTGTGCCTTTGCTTTCTTTAGAGTTTTTTCTTCAAAACCCTAACTTTTTCTTCTCTGAGAGAATGGCTCCCAAGACTCCTCGCGGTGGTGCCGGCAAGGGGAAGGAGAAAGCGAAGGAGCCGGCGAAAGTTGTAACGGCTGACGTTCCCCGACGGCCTGTCGAAGTTCGGCCGGAGGTGGTTGGTAAGTCTCGTTTTTCTGTACACCAACGCACATAGACCTTGGGTCTTTAATGATGTGCCGCGGTCTTTGTTCGCCGACGTGCCTGGGTTTAGACCCTGATGATGCGCCGAGGCTGCTGACGCGCATGGGCTTAAACCCTGATGATGTGCCGAGGCTGCTGACGCGCATGGGCTTAGACCCTGATGATGCGCCGAAGCTCTTCTTTCTCTTGTTGCTTCTAACATTTTTCTGATCTTTGCTAGTGTCAGTAGCGATCCCGCCTTTGAATGAAGTGTTCTTGGAGGCTGTCTTCAACCAGATGGGAGTAGAGTATGATGAGGAAGTGATAAACCCCGCTTAAGAGGCTCTTATGCTGGATCAGCCTCCCGAGAGAATGACCCAAATCCGTGAGCAACAGTATGGGTTCCTCAAACGGATGATGGAACGTGGTGTTTTAAAATCTTCCACATCTGATAAATTGACCTTCTTGAAGCCTGAGTTCCTATTCGGAGACCGTCTCACTTCTACTGATGCGACGGTGTTGAAGGTCAAGGAGGACTGGTTCTTTACAGCGAATGGGGTACATATGACTGTTAAGCAACTTGAACGTCAATGGTCTTTGACATCCTTCTGTCGCCTTGTTTCCCAGAGGAGGATGTCTTGGGATCTTACCCCTTCTCAGGGGGGAGCGGTGACTGGCGTCATCCAAATTGATTCTACCTTCGACCAAAGGGATGCTTTGACCGCCACACGGTCTGGGTCTTCTTTCACCTGGCAGACTCTACGCCCCGGGAGCCTCTACAGTGACGTACCCATTGATACGTTTGCTTATAGTGCTTCGACCTTTACACATCGTATGTTTTTGATGGAACGCTCATACCCGAAAGAAGATTTTCGGGTAGAGGGTTGGTGCCATTACGTTTCCAAGTGGGATAAACTGACACTCTGGATCTTGTCACGGTTTCGGACCGAGCTTCGAGAGATTGGGTTGACTGCCGCGATCCGTGCTACCCAGGCGGGTGTTGATCTCAACAGGCACATGTTCCTCGCACTACTGGAGATGTTTGATGTCCATACCGGAACCTTTTTTACTCCGGTGGGGGAATTAGGGTTCGCACTTCATGAGATGTACGAGGTGTCAAAACTCCCTTGGGGGTCGGAACCCTATGAAGAGTACTTTCCCACCAACGAGGAACTTCAAGTCCTGGGGGACAGGGCTGAGGAGATGACGGCTGTCTTCAAGGAAGTGGCGAGTCATCATTACTATATGCAGAGACGGGATAGGAACGGGACGCAGCCTCATGTGACTGCTTGGAGAGATTATGTCTTTAGACAAGACAAGGAGGATCCCTCACAATTTTCTACTCCACCGGCGCTCTCTCATAGCGAAGTGCTGTCCGAAATGAGCAGGTTAGGGAAGAAAAATCCCCGAGGAAATGAGGACCAGCAGTCAGATGCACGCTCCTACAGCTGCTTCTGGCATCTTGCTTATCGGATGTCACCCAAGGCGGTGTTGGCGTCCTACCTGATGATATGGCTCCGGGATTGCGTGTTCGCGGGCGGATCCGGTGCCGTAGAAAGGGTAACCCGAAACTTAATCCTGCCAGCCGTGAAGCTGGTCTTCGGGCGGCGTTTGGCTCTTCTCCCCGCAATAGTATGTAACCTGCAGCGAGGTTTGAGAGAATTTGCTGGAAATATGATTCATGACAGAGGCCGAAACAATAACTTCCCGCGCGCCGAACTGTCGTTTTACTTTGATGGGATGGCTGATTTTGCATCATCCCAGTGTGATGAGTCCAGGCTCGGAAGAAGATTATAAGGCTGGAGATGCACTCCTTCGTCGTTTCAATCGGAGGAGCTGGTCACATACTGGTGTCCCTGTTTGTAGAAAGGTTTTATCCCGTCTTCAGGGTTGGGAAATTACCAAAGTTGGTCCAATCTACTTGGGCTTTGAGGCCAACGAAGATCTAAGGGATCTGGGCGAAGGTACCACCACTCTGCCTCAATGGGGATTTCGTTGGTTGCAGAGTATCCGGCCATCTCATCTGGTATACCGGAACAGGAATCAGTGCTACCTGGAACCATATTTGCCAAGCCGCTTTGCGCGGCAATTTGGTTATGCCCAGATGATGTTGGATAACCCCAGTATTTCTCTGGGGTATATTGGAAGTTTGTTGGATGGTGCACGAGCTTGGCATTACTATAATGCCGGATGTACCGGGGCACGTTTTACGTTGCCCGTCCCAGATCCGCGGCCGCCCATTCTTACTCAGCCGCCAAATTTTACTGTGCTATCGCTGCTGCGCCCTCCGGATATGACAGGAAGACCAGTCTTATTGCAGGCACCCAGTTAGCGATGACCGGGAACGTGTCGGTGAAGGCCCGATCGCATCGTCCGTCAGGGATAGGTCACCGGAGTGCCCCTTCCGCCTCTCAAGCAGAACCCTCGGGCGATCGATCAAAGCGATGTGCAGACGAAGGGATTGAATCTCCTGTACCGAAGAAGCAGAAGAAGGCGTCGTCACCGACGGCGTCATCGGATTCAACATCCGCAGAGGTAAAGGCGTCCCACATAATCTGATTTTGGTTCCACTATTTACGAGGCTTCATCTTCTCTTGTAGGAACCGTTAAAAAGAAAACCTCGCACCCCAAAGTCAGGTGGGAGCAGGCGAGAAGGGACGGCGGGCTCGTCTGAAGTGCGTATTTCGCCGACCATGATGTCTCCCATAGAGGAAGATCCGAAGGATGCTGTTGACGTGGAGATTCTGGTATCCCCAGATTATGTCAGGAGGGAAACTGAGTGTGCAGCAGCTTCCGAGACGACAAAGGCCAGAACGGAAGCTTCAAGTGCCGAAGGTTTAACAAGCACGCCGTTTCTGGTGGTGAAGAAGAATGGAGTTCGTCGTCTTCCGATGACGTTGCTCCAGAGCTGCAAGAGCCTGTTGCGGAGGCAACATAAGTAGTTGAGACAGAGGAGAGGGTTGAATCCCCTCTTTATCATGATGAGGGGAGGTCGGCTGCATCATTGCCGAGTCCTACCCCGGCTTCAATCGTAGAAGTTGAGGCGGCTACCACTCAGGAGGTAGCGACAGATTCTGTCCCTGTTGAGGGACTCGATGATGAGACCCGTCTGCCAGTCAAGACCGCTGCGACGGGTCAAGAGACAAGTGATAATCTCCCTATTCTGCCAAGGGAGGTACCAACTGTTGATAGGACGTTGGGGGTAGAAGAGGTGGCCGTTGACATCGGTGGTTCCTCCGGGCTTGAGAAGGGTAAGGGTGTAGAACCCTGTGTCGCTCCTTCTACTTGGGGGACCATCTCGACGCCTGTGTCGGCCCCTTCTGTTGCTTCGGCTCCTCGGGCTAGCAGTCCAGCCCCTGTTGATGAAGAGCCCATTGATGCCGAGGTTCAAGCCTCGCTGATTGAGGTTGGCGGATCTTCTTTCGGTCCGCAAACTGTAGTAGCTCCTCCAACTCCCGCGATGACGCCGCAGGTCCTGGCGGATGCAGACGAGTATGTGAAATTCCTTGTCGAGGGGGTGTACAAAATGTTGCAGAAGGGTGTATCTGCTGTGATGGATGCCAATAGGAGTTTTACGACGGCAAAAGCTCTGGCAATGCCCTGCATCGAGCTGATTCGTATTCACCAAGGCCACGACCATATGGCCGAAATTTTGGAGGCTTCGGTGATTGAGCTGGATGAGCGGCTCACGGAACTTCAGCGCATCCAGCAAAACGACCTCTCTGTCCTGATAGATACGGAGAAGGGGAAGCTGATTGCCGAGATCGAGTCTTCATACCAGGCCACCGTGGGCGTTTGGGAGCGCGAGGTGGCTGAGACTGAGGATGCGGTAGAGCAGTTGTCTCAGTCTATGAAGACGACGGTAGAAACTCGAGCTGCATTGGAAGCTAATATCGCGGATATCGACACTCAGATGCGCCGCCTTGAAGACCAACGGGCCCGACTCCAGTTAGAGGTCGAGCGTGTCCGGGCTGAACATGCAGCATTTAAGAAGGATGAAGCGACTTTTACTCAGCGGACTCTTGCCTTGGCGCAGCAACGACAGCAGCTTGATGAGAAGCATGCAAGTGATACTTCCGCTGGGGCCGTTGAATTGATACGCCAAGAAGCAGAGCGACGAGTTCTGGCGACGGTGGAGGCCCGCGCAGTCGACTTAAAGCTTCTAGTCAGGGAGCTCTCAGCCCATCCTGGGGAGATTCAGGGACCATAGCTTTTTCCTTTTTCTTTTGTGTTCTTTTGCAACCCTTACTGGAGGATGATGTAGCTTCTTGTACTCCTTTTTTCAGAAGAATAAAGAAGTCTACAACTTTTTTTGTGATGTGTTCATCTTTTGTTGTCATGAACTTGATGATTTGTGTGGACCTATTATCTTTTGCGCACCTTAGGTTTTCAGGTACAGATAATAAGTTTGAAGGAACCATTATGTTTGCTCAGAGGTAATATGGACATGGCAATCATTGGGTTCGAAATGATAGAATCTTCCTACTCAGAGGTATTATGGACGTGGTAGGAATGATCTTGGGGGATACGCTGAATAACTCAGAGGTTATATGGACGTGGAAGTTCTGCGATCAATGTACAATAACGCAGGGGTTGTTTGTACAAGATGTTTACTCAGAGGTAATGTGGACGTGGTAAACATGAAGGGTAAAGTAGGCTTACGAAGTGTAAGATTCTGCTTTGTAGGGTGTAGAGAGACAACTCAGAGGTAATATGGACGTGGTTATCTTTCTACTGGAAGATGCCACAGAACAGCTGGGTTCCGGAGGCATATGAGTTTGTGGAAAGAGGTTGTTTGAGGAAGTACATATCTGGAGGATGTCAAGAATAGTACTTCTTTAGGAACTTGCCGTTGATGGGCATCATGAACAAGTCCCCATTGGGTTTGGCGAGGCGGTAAGCACCGTTTGAGTATACCGTCTCTATGATGAAAGGTCCTTCCCACTTGGGCTCGAACTTTCCTGGTGTCTTGTGGGTCAACACCATTGGTCTTCTGACTGCTAAAACCAGGTCGCCAACTTGGAAAGTCCTCTTTTTGACCTTTTTGTTGAAAGCCTGTGATATACGGGCTTGGTAGAGTTCGATGCGTTGTTGAGCTAGGAGACGCTTTTCGTCAAGTGCCTCCAGTTCCCGCAGACGACGACGTTGATTGTCCTCTTCTGTGAGTTTGTTTGTGATTGCTACGTGGAGCGAAGGTATCTGTATCTCGAGAGGCAGTACTTCTTCGCTCCCGTAGACCAGGAAGAATGGAGTGTTGCCTGTTGGGGTCCGTACTGTTGTGCGGTAGGCCCAAAGGCATTCGCCAAGCTTTTCGTCCCAGTCGCGTTTGTTGGATGACACGACCTTTTTGAGCAGCCTAACGATAGTTTTGTTGAATGCCTCAGCCAATCCGTTTGCTGCCGGATTGTAGGCGGTTGAGGCCACGTTCTGAATGTGATTCTTGTCACAGAACCTGCTGAAAATGTGGCTGATAAACTGAGGACCATTGTCATGGATAATCCGCCGGGGTACTCCGAAACGGTAAATGACATGGTGTTTGATAAAGCTGACCACCCTGGAGCTTTTTACTTTTGCTAGTGGAACTGCTTCCGCCCATTTGGAGAAGTAGTCGGTGATGGCCAGGATGAAACGGTGTCCTCTCGATGAAGGAGGGGTGATTGGCCCTACAATGTCCATGCCCCAGGCTTCGAAGGGCCAGGAGACGACTGTAGGATGTAGCGGCTCCGATGGTGTATGTATGAAGTCTGCATGAAGTTGGCACGCGTGGCACTTCTTGGCATATTCGACAGCATCGGCAACCATGGTTGGCCAGTGGTAGCCCATACGTTGCAGTCGATCTTGTAACTTAGGACCGGGTTGATGAGCTCCACAAGTTCCGTCATGAGCTTCTTGAAGAGCTTCGGCTGCTTCTTCGTTGGACAGGCATCGAAGGAGGAGCCCATCGAAGGAGCGTCGGTACAGCGTTTTGGTAGCCGTATCGTAGTAGAATCGAAGAGAGCGTCTCCTGACTGAGACGGCTTCCTTCGGGTCCTCTGGAAGGATTCCGTAGACAGCGAAGTCGATGAACGGGAACCTCCAGTCTCGGACATTAACACCAGTGTTTGTCAGCATGGCGTGAGCCACCCGCAAACATAGGTTGTTTCTGGGACAAATCAGATCTCGTCCTGTTACCGTGATATAGTGTTGAGTCCCAAAGGGCACTGCTAATGAGGCTGCGAGGCCGGCCAGAGCATCGGCCTCCAAGTTTTGTAAACGGGGGACATGTTCAATGAAGAACCCGATGAAGGTTGAAATGATGTTCAACGCGACTTCATGATAAGGGATTAAATCTTCATGGCGAACTTCGTATTGTCCCCGAACCTGGTTTACGACGAGTTTTGAGTCACCGTAAGCTTCCAGATGGTCGACCCCCAGCTGTTGTGCGAGCTGGAGTCCCATGACGAGTGCGTTGTACTCGGCAACGTTGTTGGAGCACGGCTTCGAAAGAGAGTACGCACGCTGGATGACCAGCTGATCGGGGAAGACTAAGACTACCCCCACTCCTGCGATGATTTGGCCTTTGGGGCCTGTTCTCGAAGCGCCATCGAAGAACATCCGCCAAACGGAGCTTCCTTCGGTGACGTTGGATTCTTGGACCTCATCCGGGATATCTTCATAGAGTTTTGAGGATTCTGGGATGGGGTGTGCAGCTAAAAAGTCAGCCAGAGCTTGACCCTTAACAGCTTTTTGCGGCACAAACACCATGTTGTACGGTGTTAGCAAGATCGCCCATGTAGCCAACCGGGAGTTCAATGATCCTGGCTTCGTCATGAGGACTCTGAGCGGATTGACTCGAGAAATGACATGAATTGTCTGACCCGAGACATAATGACGAGTCTTCTGGATGGCAAACACCAAAGCCAAGCACTCCTTTTCGACGGGGTTGTACCGGTGTTCGGCCCCGATGAGTGTTCGACTAAGGTAGTAGATTGCTTGCTCGTAGCCTGTATCGCTGTTTTGAGCCAGCAGAGCGCCAAGAGAATGATCCATGGCACGGACGTAGAGGAGAAATGGTTTGCCGGTGACTGGTGCTACCAGGACTGGTGGACTTGTTAGGTAAGCCTTGATGTCGTCGAAAGCCTTTTGGCACTCCTCTGTCCAGACGTAAGAGACTCCCTTCTTCATGAGCTGAGTAAAGGGTTGACATCTACCGGAGAGGTTTGCTATGAACCTCCGGATATATGCCAGACGTCCCTGTAGGCCCCGAAGTTCTCGAAGGTTCTTCGGAGGGTCCATGTTGAGGATGGCTTTGGTCTTCTCAGGATCAACATGAATGCCTTTCGCTGTGATGACAAAGCCCAAGAATTTGCCGCTAGAAACCCCCAGAAAGGATTTAGCGGGGTTATTTTGAGTTGATGTGCCCGCATGAGATCGAAGACCGTCTTCAGGTCCTGTAGGTGATCTCCTTTGAGGCGGCTCTTGACTGCGATGTCGTCAACATAGCATTCGACCGTCTTGCGAAGATGTTGACGGAAAATGGTGCTCATAGCCCGCTGGTATGTCGCACCGACATTCTTCAAGTCGAAGGGCATTACTGTGTAGCAGAAAACACCCTTTGGAGTCCTGAATGACGTGTGTTTTGCGTCATCGGGGAACATCTTGATTTGATTGTAGCCTGAATACCCGTCCATGAAGGACATGCGCTCAAAGCCACATGTGTTGTCGATCATCACATCAGTAATTGGAAGCGGGAATTCGTCCTTCGGGCAAGCAGAGTTGAGATCCCTGAAGTCGATACAGACTCGTATCTTCCCGTTCTTCTTGGTGACAGAAACGACGTTGGCTACCCAATCCGGGTGTTGTTCCTCACGGATGAAGCCGCTGGTCAAGAGTTTGTCTACCTCCTGATCGATGGCATTCATGATGTCCGGACGGAAGCGTCGCTGCTGTTGTTTGATAGGTTTGGCATCAGGTAAGATGTTCAACCTATGCATTGCGATCTGTGGATCGAGTCCCGGCATGTCTTCATAGCTCCAGGCGAAGACGTCGATATACTCTTTAGCCAGTTGGATTAAAGATTCTCGATCTTCTCCTTCCAGGCTTTTACTGATGAAGATGGGTTTGGAAGAAGACCCCTCCCCGAGGTCGATCTGCTCGACTTCGTCTTCGGTGGGAGGTTCACGAAGCTCAAAACGAGATTCCCATTGTTCCCCTAGGCGTTGGGCCCAGGGTTCTTCTTCGAAGGGTTCTGGCGCTTGGTCTTCGCCTTCACCTTTTTGAGGTTGTGCTGACGTCATGTTAGCTGACAGCACTTTCCTGAAGACTGATCCGATACTGGTATCGGAATCCCAAGTCGATGCTTCGGACGAGTGGGAATGTTCTATGTCTTCTGCATCTAACTTTCTGGGGTTGATGGCGGCGTGACATAGCCTAACCCTCATCCAGTCCGATTATAATAGTCCTGTGGCTTTCCATTGGGCATCGAAAGCCGGACAGGGAGATGCCGACCCTTGCCGTAGTTTAAGCCTTTGTTGCTTTTCAGGTCGTAGCCCATCTTTTGGATGATGTGTTTTGCCGCATCCGTGTACCGATAGACTTGTACTTTGCCGGTATCAGGTTCGGGCTCGATTGACGGGAGGTCCCGATGACGCTCGACTTTGCCCGAGATGATGGTGCCTTGGTCTCGGCTCCGTGGAGGGACTATGAAGACTCCTTGAGACGGGACTACTCGATTATGGTAGACGGTCGTTATTTGTGTTTGCAACGACCGTAGAGCGTTGTCTAATATATACATGGCATTCCAGTGTGGAAGACAAGAATAATTAAAAGACACTCTATTATTGATAAAATACGAGATCTTATCCCGTGGGATTACATTGTCAAAGGAGGGTGCCTCTACGTCAGCCCGAGATATAATCACCAAGCTCCTCGTCTGTAAGAACTGGGGGCGGACTAGGAGAGTCCAACACAGCTGTGGGGTCTGAGAGGGTTATATGAGCCTTCTCTAACATCTTGGATGACTGCGGCGGCTTGCCCTTGAGACGCACTTTGAGAGGCGCCTCGGCTGCGCCTCCGGTGAGTGGTGCCTTCCCTTGTAATTTTGCCACCAGGGGAGCCGATGTTTGAGGTGGCTTTCCCTTGAGGCGTATCTTCAGGGGTGCTTCACGAGCCGGCGCTTTCCCTAATAGCTTGATGCTCATTGGAGGCGCCTTCTGGGGTGGTTTTGTAGTGCCCCAAAATTTGTGATACGTATTTTATACGTGTTCGTATTTCTGACCCGTATTTTTCTTTTCTTTGATTAGTTAGTTGTAGTTTATTTTCATATTTAGCATTGTGGTTTAATTGTCATTTATCGTTCATGGATTAATTCTGATTAATGGAGCTTGGTTTATTGAGTATTTCATGGTTCATCATGGCATTGCATTGGCTTGGTTTGGTTCGGTTTAGTGGGTTTGGCTTGGTTTGGTTTTATGTGGAGAACCACTCCCACCTACTACCACTCCCACCATAAATATCAATCCCACTCTCTCTCTTCCATTATTACTCATTTCCTCTTCTCCATCTTTACTTCTTCAACCACCAGGAGGGAGAGAGAGAGAGAGAGAGAGAGCTTAGGCAAGTGCAAACTTGCTTCATGATGGATCTCAAGTTTTATTGTTCCATTCTCTTCCTTACTTGATTCTAAGATACTTTAGAACTTGGCATTTTCCGTTTTTATGGTTATATTTTCATAGATCTAAGTTTTAAGTTCCTTCTTGTTTAATTTTCTTGGTTTTGATCTCTAAAAACTTGGTATTTCCAAAAACTAGTGGTTCCATGTTGTAGAGAATTCGATTTCATGCAGTTTTGGCTTTTGTTTCGCTTGATTTCGACTCCGGATGAGGAAGTTATGGCCTTTACAAGTTTTCGGAACTTTCATGGCTGAACTTGCTGTTTGGGGACGATGAACCTCATGCGCCCGGGAGGCCATGCGCCGGGAGGCCATGCGCCGTGAAGTCCCGGCAACGCATCCCTTAACTCCGAGCGTGTCATAAGCGTAGGTTCCCTACGCGCATGTACTGAAGACGCAACGTGAGTTTCTCATGCGCCGATTCGTGCAGGAATCTCATGCGCCGATTTATACAGGAATCCCATGCGCCGATTTGTGCAGGAATCTCATGCGCCGATTCGTGCAGGAATCTCATGCGCCGATTCGTGCAGGAATATCATGCGCCGATTCGTGCAGGAATCTCATGTGCCGATTCGTGCAGGAATCTCATGCGCCGATTCGTGCAGGAATCTCATGCGCCGATTCGTACAGGAATCTCATGCGCCGATTTGTGCAGGAATCTTATGCGCCGATTTGTGCAGGAATCTCATGCACCGATTTGTGCAGGAATCTCATGCGCCGGTTCGTGCAGGAATCTCATGCGCCGATTCGTGCAGGAATCCCATGCGCCGATTCGTGCAGGAATCTCATGCGCCGATTGTGCAGGAATCCCATGCGCCGGAATTGCTCTATTTTATTGTTTTTGCCTGTTTAAGTTGTTTTGTAGCTAGAATCTTAAAAAACTCAAAACATGAAAGTTGTAGAGTTTCTCCTTGGCTTCAAGAATATATATATTATAAATATATTATTATTTAATTGTGCAAGTTTCTCTCCTCCTTGATAACTGGCATGACTTGATAGTGACCCGCCGTGGTGCACTCTTGACAAATAGACTTGACCTGATAATTTGACATGATAACTTGGCATAAAAATTCTTGATAGTGGCCCGCCGTGGCGTACTCTTGACATGATAAACCTGACATGATACTTCTGGTAAGCCGTTGCGACGGTTGCCTGACATGATAAGTATGAATGACCTGGACACCGTGGACGATTGTGCTTGTACAATGAACCCGTCTTGTCTTGCATCATGTCTAGGACGGGGACCCCTGAGTACCACGGTCAGGGTTACCCACTGAAATGGACTAAGGCTAATTACTAGAATAATCCAGTAGTTCATGGAGAGACTTTCCCAGTTACCTGTTGCCCCTTTGATCCCGGCCTTATATATATATATATATACATGGGATTTGTTGCTATCCGTCGAGATGAGCGCACTTCCAGCCCGCCGTCGAGTGTGGTACCTTAGGACACATGTATCTTACTACAGTGTGTCTGCTATATCATGCTATCTTTTTCCTTTTCTTTGCTGGGGTCACTCAGGTAGCAGCAGGCGGGTAACTGGACTTGGAAGAATCTCATTGCATCTTGCTAGTAACTAGGCCTGTAATAACCCTAGTTAGTTAAAGTATCAAGCCGTACTTATTGCTTGGCCGTGAATGATTGAATGGAGTCTAACCCTGTCTATTCTTGCCTCGATCCTGTACAAGATTATTACATGACATGATTACTTGTGCTTGCTTTAACAATAAAGATCAGGGGACCAGTTCTGTTCAGGCGAAGGGTTACAACCCCGGTCCTTGTTTGGTTTACGGGTTGTAACCTGGCTCCCGGAGCAGTTCTGTGTTCTCTCTTCGTTTATTGTCTTGTTGTACCCCATGACATGCTCGACATGCTTTACCTTACCTCGAGATCGTGATTATTTACACTAGCCTTATTGATAAATGGTGGGGATACCAAGTTCCGTTCAGATGAAGAGTTACAACCCCGGTCCTTGTTTGGTTTACGGGTTGTAACTTGGTTATCTGAATAGTCCCATGGTTATCTCATCGTATATCATCCTGTCATGCTTTTCCAATATGTCCTGTCTTTTATTGATTCTGTACAAGATTGTCTTCATATTCACCTGTCATGCTTTTCTTAAATTACTGTCTTTTATTTGTAATTATACTCTGGTGCTAATTTGCTGGTTTTAGTTCCTAAGTGAAGCCTCCTTTGTGGCACTTGCTCTTTCTGGGGTCTGATCCAGCTGGTTTTGTATGGCCAGATACCGGAGCAGCAGCAAAGGATCTACCTGCTTCCAGCCAGATGGTGACCACTAGAGGGAATCCTGGCAACGAGTGGGTTTCTTTTGTTCTCCCACTGTAATTGTACATTATTCTTTTGAAGCGTTTAGCCGCCAAGCAAGTGTTAGCTCGTGTATATTTTACTTACTGTCTGCCTACGGGCTGTAACATGATTGGCAACTCGAGGTTGATCATGTATAACTTAACTCTTGCTAGTCCTTACATTTTGTACGACTAGCTTCATAATCATCTGGATATGTAATGTTTGGGACGCCTTACAATTGTGTATTTGGTGATCTGATATCTTGTGATTATTATTAGTTGGTTGAGATTGAGACAATAGGCTATTTTATGACCTTAGGAGACTGATGGCTTGTAGATAAACCCTCATATTTCTAGACAGCCGAGACCGTATGATGAGATGGATTCTATTTTATCATACGTAGCTGGCTATGTCTGCCCCCGCTCTCCAGTATTCTGGTTCTGGAGCGTGACATGGTTTAAGTGGTGGCCCATGCAGGTCTTGTCAATCAAGAAATGTGAGGGTTTACCGGATAGATGTCTCAATCTGTACTCGCCTTTGATCTCCACTCGTATCTTCTTATCTCCTTGGATCCCTGACTTGATAACATGCTTGCATCATTGTTCTATCCTGGTCCTTCCTTAATATTTCCGATGTCATTGCTTCAGTGGCATCATTCCTGTTGATCAGCCAGAAGGAGTTCGGCCGGCAGACCAGCAACAGCAAGAAGATCAAGATCAGTCCTCAGCGGCCGCCTTCCGAGCTACGCCTTCTGGAGAACCAGAGCCCCCAGTCCAGCCAGTTCAGCCAGCAGGGTCAGAGGATGGGGTCTTGATAGGGCTCATCCGTGAGTTGCTTGCGTCTCAAGACCGTCGAGGTGATGCCTTGCAGCAAGCAGTACAAGATGCTATAAGCGGAAGTGGTCCTCGAGAGAATAGTGCGGTCAACAATTTCAAGTGCCTGAACCCTCCCTTCTTCGACGGCAGCGAGGATGCTATTGCTGCAGATACATGGCTACAGGACATTGAAGTTATCTTGGAGGCAGCCAGGACCCATGAAGCAGAGAAGGTGGCGGTAGTGCGCCTGCAGTTACTAGATCTAGCCCGCAGCTGGTGGGCTATGCAAGCCGCGAGTTTGGGTACGCCTGTCATGTGGGCGGTATTCAGCGATATGTTCCAGACCAAGTACTTCGACGCAGTGGCTAGATATGACCTGCAGACCAGGTTTAGTAATCTCAGGCAGATGAACAGGACGGTCGACGGATATACGGCCGAGTTTTCAAGGTTGAGTCGGTTTGCTCCCACCTTGGTGGCAACCGAGCTAGACAGAGCACAGCGATTTCAGCAGGGGCTCCACTTAGAGATTATATTGGCAGTAGAGCAGTTCGAGTACACAACTTTTGATGCCGTCTTGCGAGCAGCGAGGAGGCACGAGTACACTTCCCGAAGGATAGCGGACCAGACCGGAGATCGGAAGCGGTCTTGCGACCAGATGAACCAATCCTCAGCACCGGCCCCAGCAGCTAGGGCCCTGACCATTGGAGCTACGAGGACAGATTCGGTTACCTTCTTGCAGCATTCTGCCCCGATCTACCCCCAGCAGCAAAAGCAGAAGCGGCCTTTTGCAACGGGTTGTTCTCATTACGGGAAGCCCGGGCATGTTGTTACTGAGTGCCGCAGAGCACAGGGATTGTGCTTGGTTTGTGGTTCGCCGGACCACATGATAGGATCTTGTCCGTTCAGAAACAGATCATCGTCGACAGTAACTAGTCCCTCGGTTATGGGACCAGCACCAGAACCAGCTCCAGTTCACCAACCACAGCAGCTTCCGTTCCCAGGTCCATTGCCGTCTCAGGCCCAGGCCTTCCAGCAACAGAGGCCTCAGCAGTTCGCCCTGGCCCAGGCCCAGATCCAGAATCGGCGGAGAGGTATCTATGTCCTATTGTCTTGCTTTCCGCCGTCGTCATGCGGGACATATGTCATGTTTCATGTATCCTAATTACAACGGTATATCCCGGGCCCGAGCCATTTCCTAGATCATTCGAAAACGGTTATTGGTACCAACCTTTTCGTATGAGGAGAGGCCCGTGTCCATGTTTGACCAAGGAGAGAGACCTCAAGCGCGAGACTATCAGTTTAGTTCGTGTTGCTTGAGTTCATCGCTCCTTGGAGAGTCAAACGTGGGAGTGTGAGGATGATATCCGATCACGTTATCCCAATCGGTTTGGCTCGTGAGGTGTAATATCTTCCTTATGCCTTGCACTTCGATCCCTTGCTTGCATGTATGATTGTATGATTGATTGATAGCATAGATTGCTTGTGATAGTATAGCTGTCCCGACATCTCTAGCCTCTTGATTAAATTCCGAGGACGGAATTCTTTTAAGGTGGGTAGGATGTAGTGCCCCGAAATTTGTGATACGTATTTTATACGTGTTCATATTTCTGACCCATATTTTTCTTTTCTTTGATTAGTTAGTTGTAGTTTATTTTCATATTTAGCATTGTGGTTTAATTGTCATTTATCGTTCATGGATTAATTCTGATTAATGGAGCTTGGTTTATTGAGTATTTCATGGTTCATCATGGCATTGCATTGGCTTGGTTTGGTTCGGTTTAGTGGATTTGGCTTGGTTTGGTTTTATGTGGAGAACCACTCCCACCTACCACCACTCCCACCATAAATATCAATCCCACTCTCTCTCTTCCATTATTACTCATTTCCTCTTCTCCATCTTTACTTCTTCAACCACCAGGAGGGAGAGAGAGAGAGAGAGAGAGCTTAGGCAAGTGCAAACTTGCTTCATGATGGATCTCAAGTTTTATTGTTCCATTCTCTTCCTTACTTGATTCTAAGATACTTTAGAACTTGGCATTTTCCGTTTTTATGGTTATATTTTCATAGATCTAAGTTTTAAGTTCCTTCTTGTTTAATTTTCTTGGTTTTGATCTCTAAAAACTTGGTATTTCCAAAAACTAGTGGTTCCATGTTGTAGAGAATTCGATTCATGCAGTTTTGGCTTTTGTTTCGCTTGATTTCGACTTCGGATGAGGAAGTTATGGCCTTTACAAGTTTTCGAAACTTTCATGGCTGAACTTGCTGTTTGGGGACGATGAACCTCATGCGCCCGGGAGGCCATGCGTCGGGAGGCCATGCGCCGTGAAGTCCCGGCAACGCATCCCTTAACTCCGAGCGTGTCATACGCGTAGGTTCCCTACGCGCATGTACTGAAGACGCAACGTGAGTTTCTCATGCGTCGATTCGTGCAGGAATCTCATGCGCCGATTTGTACAGAAATCCTATGCGCCGATTTGTGCAGGAATCTCATGCGCCGATTTGTGCAGGAATCTCATGCGCCGATTCGTGCAGGAATTTCATGCGCCGATTCGTGCAGGAATCTCATGCACCGATTCGTGCAGGAATCTCATGCGCCGATTCGTACAGGAATCTCATGCGCCGATTCGTGCAGGAATCTCATGCACCGATTTGTGCAGGAATCTCATGCGCCGATTTGTACAGGAATCTCATGCGCCGATTTGTGCAGGAATCTCATGCGCCGGTTCGTACAGGAATCTCATGCGCCGATTCGTACAGGAATCCCATGCGCCGATTCGTGCAGGAATCTCATGCGCCGATTGTGCAGGAATCCCATGCGCCGAAATTGCTCTATTTCACTGTTTTTGCCTGTTTAAGTTGTTTTGTAGCTAGAATCTTAAAAAACTCAAAACATGAAAGTTGTAGAGTTTCTCCTTGGCTTCAAGAATATATATATTATAAATATATTATTATTTAATTGTGCAAGTTTCTCTCCTCCTTGATAACTGGCATAACTTGATAGTGACCCGCCGTGGTGCACTCCTGACAAATAGACTTGACCTGATAATTTAACATGATAACTTGGCATGAAAATTCTTGATAGTGGCCCGCCGTGGCACACTCTTGACATGATAAACCTGACATGATACTTCTGGTAAGCCGTTGCGACGGCTGCCTGACATAATAAGTATGAATGACCTGGACACCGTGGACGATTGTGCTTGTACAATGAACCCGTCTTGTCTTGCATCATGTCTAGGACGGGGACACCTGAGTACCACGGTCAGGGTTACCCACTGAAATGGACTAAGGCTAATTACTAGAATAATCCAGTAGTTCATGGAGAGACTTTTCCAGTTACCTATTGCCCCTTTGATCCCGGCCTTATATATATATACATGGGATTTGTTGCTATCCGTCGAGATGAGCGCACTTTCAGCCCGCTGTCGAGTGTGGTACCTTAGGACACATGTATCTTACTACAGTGTGTCTGCTATATCATGCTATCTTTTTCCTTTTCTTTGCTGGGGTCACTCAGGTAGCAGCAGGCGGGTAACTGGACTTGGAAGAATCTCATTGCATCTTGCTAGTAACTAGGCCTGTGATAACCCTAGTTAGTTAAAGTATCAAGCCGTACTTATTGCTTGGCCGTGAATGATTGAATGGAGTCTAACCCTGTCTATTCTTGCCTCGATCCTGTACAAGATTGTTACATAACATGATTACTTGTGCTTGCTTTAACAATAAAGATCAGGGGACCAGTTCTGTTCAGGCGAAGGGTTACAACCCCGGTCCTTGTTTGGTTTACGGGTTGTAACCTGGCTCCCGGAGCAGTTCTGTGTTCTCTCTTCGTTTATTGTCTTGTTGTACCCCATGACATGCTCGACATGCTTTACCTTACCTCGAGATCGTGATTATTTACACTAGCCTTATTGATAAATGGTAGGGATACCAAGTTCCGTTCAGATGAAGAGTTACAACTCCGGTCCTTGTTTGGTTTACGGGTTGTAACTTGGTTATCTGAATAGTCCCATGGTTATCTCATCGTATATCATCCTGTCATGCTTTTCCAATATGTCCTGTCTTTTATTGATTCTGTACAAGATTGTCTTCATATTCACCTGTCATGCTTTTCTTAAATTACTGTCTTTTATTTGTAATTATACTCTGGTGCTAATTTGCTGGTTTTAGTTCCTAAGTGAAGCTTCCTTTGTGGCACTTGCTCTTTCTGGGGTCTGACCCAGCTGGTTTTGTATGGCCAGATACCGGAGCAGCAGCAAAGGATCTACTTGCTTCCAGCCAGATGGTGACCACTAGAGGGAATCCTGGCAACGAGTGGGTTTCTTTTGTTCTTCCACTGTAATTGTACATTATTCTTTTGAGGCGTTTAGCCGCCGAGCAAGTGTTAGCTCGTGTATATTTTACTTACTGTCTGCCTACGGGCTGTAACATGATTGGCAACTCGAGGTTAATCATGTATAACTTAACTCTTGCTAGTCCTTACATTTTGTATGACTAGCTTCATGATCATCTGGATATGTAATGTTTGGGACGCCTTACAATTGTGTATTTGGTGATCTGATATCTTGTGATTATTATTAGTTGGTTGAGATTGAGACAATAGGCTATTTTATGACCTTAGGAGACTGATGGCTTGTAGATAAACCCTCATATTTCTAGACAGCCGTGACCGTATGATGAGATGGATTCTATTTTATCATACGTAGCTGGCTATGTCTGCCCCCGCTCTCCAGTATTCTGGTTCTGGGGCGTGACAGGTTTCCCCTTCAGTCGGATTTTCAAGGGGGCGTCGGGAGTCGTCTCAGGTTCCATGTCCGGCTCTGCTGCCGTCTCTGCCTCATCATCAGCGTCGTTGGCTTCCTCCTCGTCAATGGGCTTGTACAAGTCGAAATCGATGAAGTAGGCTTCAATCCCTTTGAAAGGATCGATGTTTGCAAACTCCGTCCGGATGACGCCATTGGTGGATACATACTTCATGCACTGGTGGAGCGTGGAGGGCACCACCATGTACTCATGCAGCCATGGTCGACCGAGCAGGATGTTGTAGTTGACCTCGGCATCTACCACATAACAAGTCACCTCAGTTTTGAGGCTGCCAATGTGACACTTCAGTCGGATCTTATCCAATGGCTCGCTCTTGCTAGCGTTGAAGCCACTGATGGTTGTATTGGAGGGCGCCAGCCGGTACATCGGGATCCCCAGCTTAGATAGCAGCGCCTTCGGGATGATGCTTAGGGAAGACCCAGGATCGATCTGAATCCGGCTCACCTTGACCGAGCCAATGTACCCTGTATAATACAGCGGTCGGTTATGTCGGTGATGCTTGAGCAGCATGTCTTGTTGAGTGAAAGTTATGTTTGGGATAACTTCATCCGCACAATGACAGTGCGCAAGTAGTTGGGAGGTCTTCAGGCTGCTTGACCTGACTGAGAAAGAATTAAGCGTCCTTCAGAGCTTCGCAGAGAGCTTCTCGGGAATCTTTAGAAAGACGCAGGAGCTCAAACAAAGACAGGCGCGCAGGTGTACTGGCTAATTGTGCCAGAATGTCGAAGTTGTGAGGCTTGGACAGCCCCGAAGCATTCTCCTTCCGTAGAGGTCTGTCAAAACGGGCCTCCACCTGCTTCTGCTTATTGGCTGCTGAGGGCTTAGATGGACCCTCTTCAGGGATGGTGCTAGGAGGCACCACCTCGGCGGCGACTTCGCCGGATTGGGAGCTCTGTTGTGCACGTGTTTGTACTGGAAGTGCCTCTTCTGTTGAAGAAGAGACTGTGCGGCAAGACTTGATCTTCCTGCCTTTTGATTTGGAGGTAGGGCGTACCTCCGATTGAGTCACCTCGGAGACGAGGTCGGGGTGAACCCAGAGGACCTCTCCTCGAGATGTGGTGAGCGGGGTGAGTCCACTCACATTGTCACGAGTAGGTGGTAAGTTTACCACCTCCATTGTCGCCTTAGGGATGGGGACGACGCCATCTTGTGTGGTAGTTGGCGGCAAGGTGCCGAATTGAAGCGAAACCACATTGGCCGACACCGTCTTCTCTTCATAGTCGACGGAGATTACATCCGTATTGATCATACGCTGGATGTAATTCTTGAGGACATAGCAGTCCTTGGTCGGGTGTTCGACAAACCGATGGTAGTGACAGTACCTTGGGTTGTCCACTTTCCCAACTTCATCGGGCCGCTTTGGGTCCTGTAGCTTGATCTTGTCACCCTGCTTCAGTATCTCGAAAAGTTGCAGGGTGTCGTCATCATTGAATGAATAAACCTCCTTGGGTCTCGGTGCCAGTGGAGGCTTCTGAGTAGGCACAGATGCGCCTTTTGAGGCATTAACAGTCAATGCCTGTTTCCCCTTTGCTTCTCGTCCGGAGCTGTTAGCTGCAGACTTTTTCTCCTTATCGTCAAAGGCGGGGAAGCTGACACCCAGAAGACGTGCATTGGCCGCCTTCTTTTCTGCAGCTTCAGCTTCGATGATCAGGGAGCTCCAGTCAGAAGGGGGAGTAGAGTTGAGCCAGAGCTTTACTGCAGGCAACATGTTCATGCTGCAAGCGGAGAGGAGGCATGTTCTGGCATGCCTGGAGGTAGCCTGAAGCAAGCCTGTCGGAAGCGTTCGATGAACGCCCGAACCGTTTCCTTCTCCTTCTGACGTATCTCTATGAGAGACGCCATCGTCATGTCCTTTCCGCCGTCGTAGAAGCGGTCGAGGAAGAGGCGCGTCAGGTCGTCGAAGGACGATATGGAATTGTCGGGGAGGCTACAGTACCAGTCATACGCCACTCCTTTCAGGGCCCCGACAAAGATACTGGTGAGGAGCGCGTCCTCCTTCGAAAGATACCCTGTCTGTGACTGGAAGTACGTCAGGTACCGTCGCGGAGAGTCCTTCCCGTCGTATGGGGTGAGTGTTTATGGTTTATACTTTGGGGGATAAACCACCTTGTTCCACTCGAGGGGATAAGGCTGGGGAATGCCCATCTTCTGGCGTTCCTCTTGTCTGTTCTTGGACTCGAAGCGCTCCCGCAGGTCTTTGATCATTTCGACCACATCCTCCGTAGAGCTAGGAGTCGGGGAAGGAGGTACCATCTGGATTGGAGCGTTTGAGGGCTCCGAGGTCCGAGGTGCTTCTGTATCCGAGGGCGCCCGTTGGAGGGGCACACTCGACTCCCCATTAGCTCCTGGGTCAGGACCAGTTGAAGGTATCCTGATCAAGGCCGACCGCATCTCAAACACTGCTTGAGTCAGTGCTTGCATAGAGGCAGAGAGGGTTTTGAGTCCTCCCTCCAATGAGTCTATGCGCTGGACTATGTCCTGTGACGGCGCATCAGACTCGACATCATCCCCAGCCATGTATACTGTCCTGACACGGCCAGGAGTGGATGGATTGGTTGAGGCTTCGCTTTCGGCCTCACTCTCATGCGGGGGAGTCACTTCTCCTGGTGTTGGGCCACCCCCAGCCACATTCTGGAGTTCATCTTCAATAGGCGCATCTGTAAGGGTCTGCTTGCCCTCAGCTCCGTCTTGAAGGACCTCTTCGTTTCCAGAACTACCCCCGGCAGTGTCCTGGAGGACATCCTCATTTTGAGGGGCTTCAGGGAGAGTAATCTCGTCTTGATGATGAAGATCCGCCGCAGCTGTGCTTTGGACATCTTCGTCTTCGGAAGGAGGCTCAACAAGGGTCTGGCTACCCCCAGCTTCCTCCAAGGACTTCTTCCTCGACCGAGTGCCTTCAAACACTCCAGAGGTCGAGACAGCTGCCTTGGTTTTCCTCGGCTGGCTTTTGGATGAAGACGAAGAATTGGCAGTCGTCTTCCGGATTGATGAGGAGTTGGAGACCACGTTGCATGAAGCAACCTTTGGCTCCTCTTCAGCTGACACCTTTGTCCCAAGGCAACGTCGGAGAGGTGTCGATGATTGCAGTCGTTGGAAGATCGACTGTCTTGGTGGAGCTGCCGCCTTGCAACAGCAGTTGATGGTGACCACCGTACAAGTATGCCCCGTGAGAGGCGCATCGTGCTTGTTGGTCGACTCTCCTGACCGGCGCTTGTGAGTGATCACGTTGCGTAGGTCATTGGAGGAGAGTGGTGCCTTCACACCCCCTTCAGACGTATGGCAAGGCCAAACGTCGGGGTGGTCAGGTGAGTGCTGCGCCCCCTGATCTAATACCAAGCAGGCATCACGATCAGTAGTGAGGGAACCACAATATTTGAAGTGACTTGAACGGACCTCAAACGCACAACCAGAGGAGGCGCGGGAGTTCAAGACCACTGAGTTTGCCTCTCTCGACTTGGTTGTGCACGCAGTAGATGCGCCCAAGCGAGATGAGGACTTTGAAGATCGACTCGTTGTTGGTGCAGAAGCACTTGAGTCAACCTTGTACAGCTTGCCATCGGCAGCGCGCGTGATGACGAGCGCGTGCCTCTGGCCGGCTGCTGGCATAGCACGTTTGTGGCGCATGGCCCGTGCCGCCTTGGATTTCTTCGTACCAGCCCGCTGGGGCGCATAGTACTCAGCATCCAAATTCTCCTCGCCATTACAGCGAGTGAGTCTGTCAAAGACAGAGGCTTTTTGTGACGCATCAGAGGTGATGCGCGGGGCATTGGCTGCGCCCCTGCTCCGTCGACGTATCTTCCTCGCCTGAGAGGGAGATAGCTGGGGAACGTGGTCGGCCGCACGCTTCCCCAAGAGATGCGCTGTATCGGCGGGCGCACCTTGGTTGCTGAGAACGTCAGCAGGAAGGGAAGGCTGGATTGTTGCATCCCCTTCAGTGGTGGTGCCCGAGGCGTCGACCTTGCGCACCCAGGCCGTGCGGATCTTCTTCGGCTTTGGTAGCCGCTTCGAAGGACTCGCACTTCCTTCAGAAATGAACTCCTCGTACGCCTGTTGATTGAGGCGCACGACCAGCGTCTTGTGGGAGGAGCCCACCTTCACGTCGTCGGCCTGTGACACGACTTTCTCGGAAGAGGAGAAAGAAGTCCCCAGCAGAGTCGCCAGCTTGTTTGCCATTAAAATTGTTTGATTGAAAACTTTAATACAAACAGAACAGTGTTACAATGTAGGACTTAGATGTAGTCCTAGGAGCACACTTTTGTTTAAGCTGGGTCCTTAGTGCCAATGGAGCGAGTGGTAATGCGTTGACTCCGTTGACCGGCTAACGACGGTTATCGGTTCTCTGAAGGCGTGGATTGCTCTGGGTGCTGGAGCTTGCTGAGAGGAGAAAGACGTTGAGTGTCTGTATCTGCCTCTCTGATGATTCCTTGTATGTTCGTTGTGGATTCTCTCTGTGTGTGAAGGAGAAGATCCCTCTATTTATAGTTTTGCAGGCTGGCTGCTCATGTGCGCATGTAGGATACGCCGGTGTGTGGGGACGCCACATGGAAGTTGCTGATAGGGGCGCACAGATGATGCGCCCTGATTGGGAGGTTGAACTCTTCATACTGCTGTTGTGAGCCGGCACGTAGCAGAAGAGAAGATCTTTCTGTTGCTGAAATCTTGGACGAGTTGAGTCAAAGGACACATATCGTCGACTCATGGCTTGAAGATCTCGAATTTGGGGGGGTAGTGATCTGGTGAGCTGCGCCTTGGATCTGGGCGCAGGAGGAGGCTGCGGCTCATAACCTTTAGGAGTTACAAACCATTTAGGGCGCATGGCTTTTGAGGCGCATGCAGGTGACCTTCCTTCTGTCTTTCGGGATCAGAGATCAGTCTGGGGCGCATGGCTTTTGAGGCGCATGCAAAGCTTCAACTGGAGACTCTTCTTCTGTCTTTAGGGATCAGTGAAGGGTCTGAGGCGCATGCTGGTTTGGATGCATGGCCGTAGAGGCGCATGGCGATTTGGACGCATGGCCGTAGAGGCGCATGGTGATTTGGACGCATGGCCGTAGAGGCGTATGGTAATTTGGACGCATGGCCGTAGAGGTGCATGCGGATGGCCACGTGGCAGTAGCCGTCAGAATAGAGTCATGATGATGCTGACGTTGCCGACGCTTCGTTCTCTGAAAAAGCTGTCAACCGTTCAGACTTTGGGAAGCGTGCTGCCAACTCTGGTGTCAGTTCAGCATTTAATGTTTGTGATGTTCGATGGATAGCTGAGTGGGCACATTGGTTGGTGGTCCCCTCGGCATGGAGATGTGAGGGGGGGCGCATCCTCTGTGATGCGCCGGGTACTGTAGGGCGCGTCTGTGTGATGCGCCTGATGCTGGAGGGCGCGTCCGTGTGATACGTTGTTTGGCTGGCACATCCGACATGTCCTTTAATAACGTGGCTGTCTCGCTCCTAGAGTGCTATAAATAGCCGTTTGGCTGAATTCGAGGCGTCCGGTTCATCCATTTAATACAAATTCATTGCACAGAATTCGGAGAGTCATCCACTTGGCGCGTGGGTTTGATTTGCCCGGCCTATAAATAGTGGTATGGAGAGAAGGTTTGCTCCTCATTCCCTCACGTACTTCCAACATGAACTTGGATATGTGGGTGCATTCTGTTGACGAAGTGCTCCCGAGGGTAAAGATGAGACGTCGTGTTGTCATCGATGCACTTGAAGGTGACTGTTACATCCAAAAGACGGAGTCGAGGGCTTCTGAGGCAGGCGGAAGGTGCCTGTTGCATCCAAAGATAGGGATGTTCGGGCCTCGTCTCTGTTGTTCCGGAAGAGCCGTAGATCGGAATGGTGGTGCTAGGCTCTCTCTTCCTTCAAAGTGGGTGCCGCCCACCTTGATTGTGTTGAAAGCTCCTTGTGCCATGATTTCGATCACGGTCTTCCTTGGTCTTTGGAGGCTCTTTCGAAGCCTCCCCTGGCCACAGCATTTGCGGTGCTCTTCTCTTCCTTGGTTCCAGCCAGAGGGTTAAATGCTTTGCTTGGCGAAGCACTTATCAGGTGAGCCTGGCTGGAAGAGCGGCACATAACTGGGCTCTGCTCGGCCAGGTGAGCCTGGTTGGAAGAGTTGCTCATAACTGAGCTGCTGAAGGGATGCACATAACTGAGCTGGATGCACATAACTGAGCTGCTGAAGAGATGGTAGGATGCGCCTGGCTGGAGGCGCATGACATCTGCTATGCCTGGCTGACAGCGCATGGTGTCTGCTGCGCCTATCGGAAGGCGCATGGTTGTTGCTGCGCCTATCTGGAAGGCGCATGGTGGCTGTTGGCTGTAGATCTAGGATCCTTCCTTTGTAGAAATTCTCCTTTGTACAACCTTTTCTAGACATGTAATAGACTTTTATATATATAAATAAAAAGTCCTTCTTTGATTGTCTATGGCTTATTTGATTAGCTGTCTGAGTTCTGGCGCATATAATGCCTGGCGCATGGGCTTTCTGGTTGTGAAATTCTATGCTTCTACAGGCCATTCTGTTGTGCGGTCGGTGGAGCCCGAGGTGCTTGGCCTCGGTTCTAATGGTGTTGTTGGGGGCGCTGGTTTGGCTTCTCCGGACAGTTACGTGCGATGTGGTCCGTTCGGCCGCACCCAAAGCATGCACCGTTCTTCAATCGGCACTCATTGACCAAGTGCCCCTCCTTGTGGCAGAAAGTGCAGACTACTCGATCCTTCGTCTGGTTGCCACCTCTGTTGCGCAGTTTTGACGCTTGTGTGCGTTGTTGCCTCCCGCATTACTATGGCGTTTGTTATTAAAGTGAACAACGCCGGTAGTAGCAGGAGGATACTCGAACTCCAGACGGAGGGCATGGTTGAGTGCCTCGTCCATAGTTTTGTATTCACCCACCGAAACGTGAGCACGTATATTGGAACGTAGGCCCACTTCAAATCGTCGAGCTCGACTAGCAGTGGTAGGCAGATAGTCTCCAGCAAATTTGGCTAGTTTGTTGAATTCAGTCGCATACTGTCGTACAGTCATGTTTCCTTGCCTCAACTGCATAAATTTATTTTCTTTTTTCTGACGCACGGCTGTAGAAAGATATTCGGTCTCGAACGCATTTCTGAATGTAGCCCAAGAGATTGCCGCCGTCCCGTCTTCACGTCGAATAGCCCGCTTCTGTACAGCCCACCAATCGTGCGCGTTCATTCGAAGTAGAAGTTGAGCACACGCGACTTTCTTCGAGTCATCGACACCCAGAAGCTCGAACTTATCTTCCAGCTCCTCCAACCAGTCGATCGCCACCGAGGGATCTTCTGTGCCGTTGAAGGAAGTGCGGCAGCTTTTTGTGAATTTTGACACGTCGAAGTTAGAACTTCTCGGTGCCGCAGGTGAGAGCACAGGCGCCTCTGGTTCAGCTTCGTTGGATCAAATCGCAGGCTGGGTCACGGCATGCATCATCGTTGAATTGTTGTTGTTGCCCACGACCGATTGTACAATTTGCTGGAGGGTATTCAGCTGCTGCTGCTGCTGCATCTTGAATTGAGCCTCGAACCGATTCTCAAATTGAGTCTGACGAGCCTCCACTTGCTGACGATGGAGCTCGTTTTGACGTTGCTGCATTTCAAGCATCTGCAGCATACGTTGCATCGGGTCGTCGGAAGGTCCGGCTACGGTAGGTGTCATTCCCGTTGGGTTGACGGAATGCTCGAGTCTAGAAGTGCTCGAGTCGCAGGAAGCGCTCGTCTCGTTCTCTGCCCGAGCTTCCGCAACTGCAGGGAAAAAGAAAGGTAACTCTCGTTAGTTTTCAGAAAATGTCCTGGGTTCAGCGTATGGAACAACTCATCTCATCGACACGAGGTCAACGGTTGAAAACTAGAACTCGACACTGGAGGCCAAGGACATAAAGCCGTGCTCTGATACCATTATGTCACGCCCCGATTTCGTCGAATCGATAGTCGTCCCCAGGGCGTGATGCCGTGCGAACCTAATTTGCGATCGCACAAGGCATAGTCATAAGGTAATCCGAGATACGAGATCTAAGAGAGTACGCAGACAAATTGAATAACACATTAAGTAAAGAAAATTTTGATATTTATTGATTATGAACATCTTTTACAGACTCCACGTACAAGACTCATGCCGCACGGGCTACAAAATGACTCGATTATAAAAGAGTGCCGATGAGATAGCCGTTCCATACATTGCACACATTCCTCAATATACAACAAAGTACTCCAGTGACCTGGATAGGAGGGACACTGAGTCATCTTCCTTGGACTGTTGAGAGTCTTCAAAAGTAGAGGTGCGGGACAAGTCTTCGACGCGCGGCCGAAGCTTCAAAAGTCACGAACGTCGCCGAACTAGTTGGCACGTCCTTCCTGGTTCGTGGGACCTGCAAAGAGCGAGGATCAGTACGATCACATGTACTGGCGAATGGCTAATTAAAATCCAAGCTCTGCATTTGATTCAAGAAGTTTTATAAACATGTTAGCTAGCTATTTCTATGATCTTTCTAACCATTCTGCTCGATTTGCAAGTTAACATGTTTTGAGGCAAGTATATGAAATTGTATAACATTGAGCAACTATCATATTCATTCTGTGTCACGTACATTTTTTAAGCAGTGAAAGCGTGTGAAGGCCACTGGCAATGTCAAGCCATCGTGGACTATAGCTGGGTTAGACGGCGACCCTTTCGCGTCGGGTAGCGAGCCCTGTGCGAAAGTTCCCGCCTAACTCACGCCGATAAAAGGCTGGCGCTTTCTATACTCGTTCCTCCCGGGCCGAATCGGTTCCTTGGCCAAGGCAACCGTTCGAGGAAACTACACCTTGTCGACAAGTTGTCCAATGACCGTTTTCTTTTGAACTCAGTCGATTTGCTTACTTAGCCGTATCGTTGCGATAAACGTTAATCGATTCATTCATTATTTTGCATAGGCTAAGTGGATTTACATAAAAAATCATATTTTCTATTTTCAATACCGGCAGTTTGGTAGCAAGTGTTTCGCAAAGAATCGTGCCATAATTTCTTTGATTCTACACTATTATGACAAGCATTCATTTAACTTTTATATTAATTTTGAAGTAGAGGGACGAGGCGAAGGAGGTCAGCCACTCGCCTTAGCCTTGCTTCAAGCGAACGACAGGTTGGCTACGCTGACGTTGCCTACGCAATCACCTGCAATCGCATAAGCAACTGATTATAATACTGTATAATTCAAGAAAATTCGATATGAATGTGAAGCTCGAAAACACGAGTCACGAAAACCCATTCGGAAAACATTCACGAAAAACAAAGCCAAAGCAAAATCAAGTGCGGCATGAAAATCAGAGCAACGGGAGGTCTCTCCTGACTCAGCCGCAGAGCCAATCCTCGAGGCGCAACCCGCTGAATATAGGACTTGGTTCCGAAGAAGCCATTCCATAACGTGGAATGGATCTTAATTCAACCATTCCCTTTCGATCGACTCAGCTGATCCCGACCTATCAGTCCCGACCAAATCGATAGCGATAGTGTTCCTTTCTCGCGCACCCCGTAGACGGAAACGGGGCACGATGTAGGGACGGGGCATGTCACGCCCCAGAACCAGAGTACTGGAGAGCGGGGGCAGACATAGCCAGCTACGTATAACGGAATGGGATCCACCCCGCTATACGGTCACGGCTGTCTAGATATGTGAGGGTTTCACTACAATCCATCAGTCTCTTAAGGTCGTAAAATAGCCTATTGTCTCAATCTCAGCCAACTAATAATAATCACAAGATATCAGATCTCCAAATATACAATTGTAAGGCGTCCCAAACATTACATATCCAGATGATCATGAAGCTAGTCGTTACAAAATGTGAGGACTAGTAAGAGTTCAGTCATACATGATCAACCCCCGGGGCTTGTCAATCATGCTTACAGCCCGTAGGCAGACAGTAAGTAAATACAATCGAGCTAACACTTGCTCGTCGGCTAAACGCCTCAAAAGAATAATTTACAATATTACAGTGGAAGAACAAAAAGAAACCCACTCGATGCCCTGGTTACGCCTGGTGACCACCATCGGGCTGGAAAGCAGGGAGATCCTTTGGTGCTGCTCCGGTATCTGGCCATACAAAACCAGCTGGGTCAGATCCCAGAAAGAGCAAGTGCCACAAAGGAGGCTTCACTTAAGAACTAAAACCAGCAATTAGCACAAGAGTATAATTACATAATAAAAAGGCAGTAGTTTAAGAAAAAGCATGATGGGTAATTATAAAAGACAATCTTGTATAGAATCACTAAAAGACAGGACATATGGAAAGAAAGCATGACAGGATGATATACGATGAGATAACCATGAGACTATTCAGATAGCCAGGTTACAACCCGTAAACCAAACAAGAACCGGGGTTGTAACCCTTCGTCTGAACGGAACTTAGTTTCTCTCACCATTTATTGGCAAGATAAATATAAGAAATCAGGTCAAGTAATAGTCTGGAGTGACAATCATTATAGTGACAATATGGAGTGACAATCATTATAGTGACAATCTGGAGTGACAATCATTCAATCATTCTGGTACAATCTTACAATCAATCAATTCTAGACAATACTATACTGGACTAGAATCCATCCAAGCAATCACGGCCAATCATTGCCTACGGCTTTCTACATTTGTCACGACCCGATCCCAATTTCTTGGGTCGAACCGGATCATGCCCAGCCTGCACCGTTGATGAGACGGCGGCAGTAAGCTGTATTCAGTAGTAAACCACACAGACAAAACTCTAACGAAAAATAAAATCTTTTATTCAGAACCACAACCATTACAAAAACATCTTTTATTACATTTAATTACCACAACTAAAATAAAGTACTATCCAGCCTTATGATTCTGAGGTTCCAAGTTCTGCGGGGCCAGAGTTAAACATCAGATCCTCGAAGATGTAATCACCTAAAAATGTTGGTCTCCAGTCAGGAGGGAGCAAAGTACAATCACGAATATCGAATAATTCAAATAATAATTTGAAATTTGCAATGTTAAACAATTTGAAATATTTTAACAATATTTTTCACAATTCTACAATTGAAAACAATGTGATTTGAGTAAGTAACGACTATGACCGGATTGGGATGATTCACTGATATGATCCGGCCTATCCCCGTGTGTGAGAGGGGTAAGCTCGTACAATTAGATTCAATTAGATTCAATGAGGGGTATTGGTCATAGACGCTACACTACTCCCCCAATATCCCGAGTCAATTAGATTCAATGAGGCAATAACAATCAATACTCTAGGAGAGAGTTCCGTGTAACAATGTGGTTTAAAATTGCAATAAAACAATTACTAGTTAAATTACCGAACAAACATAACTGTACTTGCCTTGGTTATTTGTGACTGGATCGAGAGTTTGTTCCAGGAAATTTGGTCAAATACTTCCTCGAAATCCTACATTTGAAATTCCCGACTTAGAACCAAAATTAAGCCGTATCTAGATGTGCTAGTTGTAATCTCTAGAATTAATCCTAGTCAATTTTAGTCTTTATTACGTTAACACAACAAAGTCACAACAAACGCGATTATCTAGTGAGTTTGCACTTAATTACGAAAGAAAACCATTTATCATTTTAATTTCGGAAAAGCTTTGTATGTATCAGTTTATTGGCAAAAATATGTAAGGTTAAACCTTGTTTTTAAATGAGAAATCATAATTTTATTATACTACTAATTTGTAACTAAAATGTGAGAAAGACTCATTTAATCAAATAGTAATTTATTTAATCAATGTGAACGAGGTAAAATCTAACTAACTTTTATATAGAAATTCGCATTTACAGGTTATTTAGCAAAACCTTGTGAGTTTTATATATAAAAAAATAGATTTTTCAAGAAAATGTGAATTTGTTAAATAATACAAACTTATATTAACTTAATGTGAAAACTACTAAGTTTTCATACTCATTTAATATTCTACGCTAAAAACCAGCAACCCAGAAAAAGAAAGAAAACTACACTATTAATTACAGGCTACAGAGAAAAATAGAAAACAATGGGCTTATGCCCATACAGACCATTTACACGAATTTAAATAAGAGAAAACATTTGGTTAGTCTTGAATATTATCCTACAAATTAATAACTAAATAAAATAATAATTTAAATTAAATTTTTATCAAATGAATCTCAGACTTGGTCCAATCGTCATAATTGCAGCTAATGCCTCAACGTCCGGTGGACCCGGTTTCGTTTGCATTTTCGCTGGGGCCCAGTGACCGTAAGGTCGTCGCCCAAAAATATTATAAAAATAATATTTAACCCGACAAATCATTTTAAAAATCCTTTAATAAATTTTCCGAAAATATCGGCAGCATTCCCTCTGTTTTCGGGATAACCCAAAAACTGGGAACGCGTCCGATACCTGCAAAATAACTCCCGAAACCCACCATAATATATATATATTCCCAAGCCAACTAATACTGAAAAAAATCCGAACTCAAATATCAAAAACCAACTTTCCAAAATTCCAACAGAACACACAACAGAGCTAAAGAGAACCATTAACATAACTATCAACCAACAGAACATTCCCACACCAAAAATTTCTAAGGAAACTTAAGAAAACTCAAGAACATTAACCAAACTCCAACACAGAGCTAGAAACCCAAATTGTTCCAAAACTTCTCGGAAAACCCAAGAAATCTCAGAACATTGTTCTGATTCAGAACTGAAAAACCACAGCAAGTGTTTCCGGAAACTTCGGAAAAACTGAAATTGCAACGTAGAAATTACGTTGCCGAAAAACCGAGATCCCGCAGGATTCGGACCAGAGAATTCATCATCGACAATTAAAGAGTATAGAGTCAGAGTGTACCGAAATCGAAATTGGAGCTCGGAATAGAAACGGGTCAGAACCGAAAACAGACAGCGTCACCGGGAAACGCCAACGGGACAGCAGGTAGCCGGGGGTGGGCGCCGGCCAGGGGACGGCGGCGGGGACGCGGGCGCGGAATCGCCGGCGTGAACGGGGACGGGGGCCGTGCGGGTTCGCCGGCGGTCACAGGAAGGGCGCGGATCGGGTCGAGCGGCCCGGGGAGGTGCGCCGAGAAGGGGCGGCCCGATCTGACCGAGGGAAGCTCGGATCGGGTCTGGAAACTTGGGATCGCCGGGAAACTCGCCGGAAAAGGGTTTTCTCAGAGATTTGGAGAAAAGATGGTGTGGGGAAGAGTGGAGAAGGAGGAGGGTTTAAATAGGAGTAGCAAAAATGAGGGTTACCGGAGTGGGGAAGGCCGGCGGTCACCGGTGGGAAAGCCAAGAGCCAAGTGAACATCGGTTATAGGAAAACCGAAAGTTTCGGTTACATACGAAATGAAAACCCACCAGAGAGTTTGAGAATGTTGCTATTCTCTCTTAAAGAAACTTAATATATGAATGTTAACTTACAATGGGATATTGGGCTCATTCTATTGGGCTTACAACCCAAAAATTGGTTTTAAGAAAAACTAAGAAAATATAAGGGCTTGTAATTGGGCTCTAAACTTTAATATTAAGTTTGGGCCAATTGGGTCATGGTTCATGGACTTAACAATATAAATTGGCTTTGGGCCAACTAATATTACGTATAGTTTAAAATTCAATAATTTTGTAAAAAAATATTTTTTGAATATAACTTGGGTTTATTATCAGGTTCGGGTCTGGCCAACATACAAAAATCCAAGTTAATTATTTTGGAAAATAATTTACACTTAATTAAAAATAATACCAATGATTAATTTCTAACATTATTCTAGCAAAATTTAATTTAGTCATTAAATATTAAATAAAAAAAAATTTTGTAACTAAAAACATGGGTTTCACAACCTTCCCTCCTTAGAAAATTTCGTCCTCGAAATTTAAAGGCGATGTTAGGGGTACAATCATGCAATCATATTCTTTCCTTAGTAACCTCATAAACTAGGCTAACTGTCTCATAGCAAAACCATCATCAATCTTTCGTTCTTCCCTCCTTAGAAATAAAGTTATTCTCTATGATTATGAGTTTCTGATTCCATTCTTAAATTGCCAATCAAAAAAAAAAAAATTTTGTTTTCCATATTTTCACTTAGTATGTACCTCTTTCAGTTTTCTAATATATTCAAATTTAACTCTACATTTTGTCTTGTCTTAATACTTCAATATCAAGCCTCGATTCTTATTTATCAACCATAAATTTCAACGCTACGTTCCAACACTTGATTTGTCATGATTCATCATGTTTTTATCATTGCTTACTCACAGATGAATATTCTTTGATTATAGGCTATCCTGTACATATCCTGATTTTACATCTTTATTTACATGTTTGATCCTGAATCCTCAAGTAAACTTACATATACCACGATTAAACTCAAATCCTATATTTCTTCTAACTTATTACATCTTTCAACCACCCTTTCCATTTTTTTTTTTAAAATTAAAATCCTGATTCTTCTTATTCACACAATTGTCATCCCTCAAGTCAAAAATTCTTTTTCATCCGATGTATCTTCCTAAAATGTATATCAACAATTTTATCAACCTCTAATTTTTTTCATATCAGTACCTGATATTTATATCATTGATTTTCCTCTTCCACAAGTATTTTCTATATCTCAAAATTCATGTATTCCATAAATTCCTGCAATTAATCTTTCCAATTTAATTTACTAGCCTTAGTCCAATTTGAGGCATGATTGCTAAATACAAAAATATAAGCATGTTTTTTTTTTAAAAAAAAATCATCTAAGATAAAAATATTTGTTTGTGATCAAAATCATTTTAGGCATTAGTAAAGTCGAGATAAAATGATCATAGTATAGAAAATTTCAAAATGAGATTATAAATAATAAAAAATGATGTCAACAATTTATTTGAGAAAACAAAAAGATAATATAAATTTTTCGGAATGTGGAAAAATTTATGACTTAGGTAAAACCAACAAAATTAAGATAGTGAGGGTGGGTTTAAAAAAAAAATGACAAGATCATAATCTGATAGAATTTTGAAAGTAGGGATAACTTCTAGAATGCAATTCCTCTAAAGATTTAAAGATAACCATGGCATGATTACAGTCTTAATAATATTCGGAAACTAATTATTTTCAAAGTCATTTTGTCTCAAATTCATGCCTCGCCAGAGTGCACCTGGCTGCAATGAATCTTTGACTCCATAACTTGAATAATTTGGTTTACCGAGTATTCATCCAACTTTTATCCATCTCATGGCTAATCAAACTCAGGACAAAGTCTCAATCATATTTGGAAACCTAACAAATATCTGTCATTATTTAAACTTAAAGTTTATGCCTCGCCAGTGCGCAACTAGCTGCAATAAACTCACAGTTTTCCATAATTTAGATAATTGACTATCACGTAATCGTGCGGAGTCATGTTAGGTTGCTAAATATTACCTCAACCTTGTCCATGTGAATTTCAGAGGAATCTAAAATTTTCAAACAAGTTGAAATTTCTAAACAGGATAGAAAATGTAGATGACTGTTCTTCTGAGATCAAGTGACTTATCAAAAATAAGTATAGGTTTGAGATTTCAAGAGACTGGTTCTAAAATTTAAGAGGAGTATTTGTTCTCCGATTTTTCCAAAGATGAAACGGTCAACCTTGATTTTGATTAATAGAGTTAGTCACAAGATCAGATAGAAGGATTATGGCTTCAGATTAAATAAGGAGGACCAAAGAAAATATTCCGGATAAATCACTCAGGGAATACAGAATTTATTTTAAGAAGTATGATTTCACAACTAAGGAAAATTGGAAATTTTTGAGAGAAAGTAATTCTTATCGATATCAAGGAAAATCAAGTTTGAATTTGACTAGTAAAACTAATGATTGAAATAGCTTTGAGACGATTAAACAATTAAAGATATTTCCATGACTAAAGGAAATTCAAGGTTTAAAATGGATTCAAAATATGATCACTTTTCCGACTGTTCCAGCTTCATGATATTAATCATAAGAGCTTACTAAGCCATGACTTGATCAAGAGATTGCATAGAGAATAAGATTGAGTGGAGGAAATCAACAGATGAGAATTTTCTCAAGTCTTTGGAATAATTTAGGAGATAGCAATCAATATTGGAGTTGAAAAATAGCTTATTCAGAAGAATCATGAACTGACTAATTCTTCTGGTCATAAATATCCCTAAGGCTTTATGATTCCAGAAAATTTGGTTCATGATTTATTTCGAGAATGTTAATCAATTCGGAAAGGAGGTCAAAGCAAAAGATTGGAATAAATGGTTATAGAAATACATTGGGTAGATAAAATTCATCAGGGTTGCTAAGAGAATTTGAAATTCTTCATAGCGAATGAATCAAGATTCCAAATCAAGATGAAAAAGTAAGATTTGATCAACCCAAGAAGTTGGAGAAAGGTTTGCTTAGGGAGGAAGGAGATTGAAAATTCAATCTTATTCCAAAAAGATTATGGATCCTAAAGTATGCTAGAATCTGATAAAGATCTAGAAGGAGATAATCCCGAGAGTCATGGGATACTCAAGGATACAATTTGCCTATTCTAGATAAGGTCTAGGTACAAACAAACAAGGTATCCTAGGAAGCAGGCAAAAATAAATATTTAAATAAATAATTTCGGCCCTATAATGTAATCATGGTGTAAATTATCTAAGTGTTCTAGTTGTTTCTAAAGTCTGTTTTCCTAAAGTCTTTACTATTCCTAGGTCAAGTTACAGAACTGCGTGATGGTCTAGACTAAGTTGACTAGACCAATTTTACAGATCTGACCTGCATGGGCCACCACTAAAAACATGTCACGACCCGATCCCAATTTCTTGGGTCGAACCGGATCATGCCCAGCCTGCACCGTTGATGAGACGGCGGCAGTAAGCTGTATTCAGTAGTAAACCACACAGACAAAACTCTAACGAAAAATAAAATCTTTTATTCAGAACCACAACCATTACAAAAACATCTTTTATTACATTTAATTACCACAACTAAAATAAAGCACTATCCAGCCTTATGATTCTGAGGTTCCAAGTTCTGCGGGGCCAGAGTTAAACATCAGATCCTCGAAGATGTAATCACCTAAAAATGTTGGTCTCCAGTCAGGAGGGAGCAAAGTACAATCACGAATATCGAATAATTCAAATAATAATTTGAAATTTGCAATGTTAAACAATTTGAAATATTTTAACAATATTTTTTCACAATTCTACAATTGAAAACAATGTGATTTGAGTAAGTAACGACTATGACCGAATTGGGATGATTCACTGATATGATCCGGCCTATCCCCGTGTGTGAGAGGGGTAAGCTCGTACAATTAGATTCAATTAGATTCAATGAGGGGTATTGGTCATAGACGCTACACTACTCCCCCAATATCCCGAGTCAATTAGATTCAATGAGGCAATAACAATCAATACTCTAGGAGAGAGTTCCGTGTAACAATGTGGTTTAAAATTGCAATAAAACAATTACTAGTTAAATTACCGAACAAACATAACTGTACTTGCCTTGGTTATTTGTGACTGGATCGAGAGTTTGTTCCAGGAAATTTGGTCAAATACTTCCTCGAAATCCTACATTTGAAATTCCTGACTTAGAACCAAAATTAAGCCGTATCTAGATGTGCTAGTTGTAATCTCTAGAATTAATCCTAGTCAATTTTAGTCTTTATTACGTTAACACAACAAAGTCACAACAAACGCGATTATCTAGTGAGTTTGCACTTAATTACGAAAGAAAACCATTTATCATTTTAATTTCGGAAAAGCTTTGTATGTATCAGTTTATTGGCAAAAATATGTAAGGTTAAACCTTGTTTTTAAATGAGAAATCATAATTTTATTATACTACTAATTTGTAACTAAAATGTGAGAAAGACTCATTTAATCAAATAGTAATTTATTTAATCAATGTGAACGAGGTAAAATCTAACTAACTTTTATGTAGAAATTCGCATTTACAGGTTATTTAGCAAAACCTTGTGAGTTTTATATATAAAAAAATAGATTTTTCAAGAAAACGTGAATTTGTTAAATAATACAAACTTATATTAACTTAATGTGAAAACTACTAAGTTTTCATACTCATTTAATATTCTACGCTAAAAACCAGCAACCCAGAAAAAGAAAGAAAACTACACTATTAATTACAGGCTACAGAGAAAAATAGAAAACAATGGGCTTATGCCCATACAGACCATTTACACGAATTTAAATAAGAGAAAACATTTGGTTAGTCTTGAATATTATCCTACAAATTAATAACTAAATAAAATAATAATTTAAATTAAATTTTTATCAAATGAATCTCAGACTTGGTCCAATCGTCATAATTGCAGCTAATGCCTCAACGTCCGGTAGACCCGGTTTCGTTTGCATTTTCGCTGGGACCCAGTGACCGTAAGGTCGTCGCCCAAAAATATTATAAAAATAATATTTAACCCGACAAATCATTTTAAAAATCCTTTAATAAATTTTTCGAAAATATCGGCAGCATTCCCTCTGTTTTCGGGATAACCCAAAAACTGGAAACGCGTCCGATACCTGCAAAATAACTCCCGAAACCCACCATAATATATATATATTCCCAAGCCAACTAATACTGAAAAAATCCGAACTCAAATATCAAAAACCAACTTTCCAAAATTCCAACAGAACACACAACAGAGCTTAAGAGAACCATTAACATAACTATCAACCAACAGAACATTCCCACACCAAAAATTTCTAAGGAAACTTAAGAAAACTCAAGAACATTAACCAAACTCCAACACAGAGCTAGAAACCCAAATTGTTCCAAAACTTCTCGGAAAACCCAAGAAATCTCAGAACATTGTTCTGATTCAGAACTGAAAAACCACAACAAGTGTTTCCGGAAACTTCGAAAAAACTGAAATTGCAACGTAGAAATTACGTTGCCGAAAAACCGAGATCCCGCAGGATTCGGACCAGTGAATTCATCATCGACAATTAAAGAGTATAGAGTCAGAGTGTACCGAAATCGAAATTGGAGCTCGGAATAGAAACGGGTCAGAACCGAAAACAGACAGCGTCACCGGGAAACGCCAACGGGACAGCAGGTAGCCGGGGGTGGGCGCCGGCCAGGGGACGGCGGCGGGGACGCGGGCGCGGAATCGCCGGCGTGAACGGGGACGGGGGCCGTGCGGGTTCGTCGGCGGTCACGGGAAGGGCGCGGATCGGGTCGAGCGGCCCGGGGAGGTGCGCCGAGAAGGGGCGGCCCGATCTGACCGAGGGAAGCTCGGATCGGGTCTGGAAACTTGGGATCGCCGGGAAACTCGCCGGAAAAGGGTTTTCTCAGAGATTTGGAGAAAAGATGGTGTGGGGAAGAGTGGAGAAGGAGGAGGGTTTAAATAGGAGTAGCAAAAATGAGGGTTACCGGAGTGGGGAAGGCCGGCGGTCACCGGTGGGAAAGCCACGAGCCAAGTGAACATCGGTTATAGGAAAACCGAAAGTTTCGGTTACATACGAAATGAAAACCCACCAGAGAGTTTGAGAATGTTGCTATTCTCTCTTAAAGAAACTTAATATATGAATGTTAACTTACAATGGGATATTGGGCTCATTCTATTGGGCTTACAACCCAAAAATTGGTTTTAAGAAAAACTAAGAAAATATAAGGGCTTGTAATTGGGCTCTAAACTTTAATATTAAGTTTGGGCCAATTGGGTCATGGTTCATGGACTTAACAATATAAATTGGCTTTGGGCCAACTAATATTACGTATAGTTTAAAATTCAATAATTTTGTAAAAAAAATATTTTTTGAATATAACTTGGGTTTATTATCAGGTTCGGGTCTGGCCAACATACAAAAATCCAAGTTAATTATTTTGGAAAATAATTTACACTTAATTAAAAATAATACCAATGATTAATTTCTAACATTATTCTAGCAAAATTTAATTTAGTCATTAAATATTAAATAATAAAAAAAATTTGTAACTAAAAACATGGGTTTCACAACATTAACTAACTAGGGTTATCACAATCCTAATTACTAGCAAGATGCAATGAGATGCTCCAAGTAGTCACAGGCCCTGCAGCTATCCAGGTTATCCAAGCAATCATTATAGTGACAATTCAGAGAGTACAAATGCATTAGAGTGACAATAGAGTTCAATTATTTAAAGTGACAATCATGAGTGCCCCACATGACAGTGGGCTGAAAATGTGCCCTACTCGTCGGCAGGCTACAAGTCCAAACATTTACGGCCGGGATAACGGGATCGCCTGTAACTGGGGAACATCTCTTCATGTCTAATGAATTATACTAGTCATTAACCTTAGTCCATTTCAGTAGGTACTCCTGACCGTGGTACTCAGGAGTCCCCTCCTAGACATGATGCAAGACAGGACTGGATTATTTGTACAAGCACAATCGCCCACGGTGTCTGGATCAATTATACAGGTCATGTCATGTCAGGTAGCCGTCGCAACAGCTATTCGAGAAATCATGTCAGGTTATCATGTCAGGTGTACTAGTCAAGAGTGCGCCACGACGGGCCACTATCAGGTCATGTCAGGTTATCGTGTCAGGAGTGCACCACTACGGGTCACTATCATGTCAGGCTCAATTATCAATTCCAAACATACAAATGAATTCATGATTTTCAAGTTCAGGGCTATAGAAGAGCCATACGGCTAAGGCCTATGCGGTCAGGAAAGAGTAGACTCATGCGGCTAGAAGAGAACAGCCCATGCGGCTGAATCAGTGGTTCCATGCGGCCAAGGATTTGGGTTCAACATGGAGCAGGCGCGCGGCTTCATGCGGCTAGAAGAAAGCCTAAGGCGCATGCGACTCAGGGTTGCTGGAAATCCATGCGGCCAGGAAGGACTGGGACTCATGCGGCTGGCTAACACTCAGGTATATACGACCGGGCAAGTGGAGTTCCATGCAGCTCGATGTGGTGGACGCATGTGCGACTGCAAGGGCAAGGGGCGCATGCGGCTGAAGGGAAACCGAGCCTATGCGGCCAGGAGCATTGGAGTCTATGCGGCTCAGAAGGGAAGAGTGCTCATGCGGCTAGGTCAATACAGGCTCATGCGGCCGGAACTGTACGCTCATGCGGCTCAAGGAGATGGGCACATATGCGGTCGATGGGGAATGAGCCCATGCGGCTCAGGAAATTCAGAACTTATGCGGCTGGGAATTAGGGCGAGTCATACGGCTAAGTGAGTCCGACTCTCATGCGGCTCAAGAACTTCCAGTCATACGGCTGGATAGAACACTTGCCGCATGAATATTCATGCGGTCAAGTCAAGCACTGTTCATCTTCTCCAAAATTTTAGAGAAGAAGAACACCATGAGAGCCAAGTCCTCAAGCTCCATAACTCCATCATCCGGAGCCTAAATCCGAACTTCCTTAGGTCAAAACGGGGTAGAACGAGATTCTCTACAACATGGAACCATCAAAACATAGAAATAACAAGATTAAGTAGATCAAAACCCAAGAAATCCGAAAATGAAATAAACTTAGATCTACAAGAATCTAGCCATAGAAATTAAAAATGTCAAGTACTAAAGTGCTTTAGAATGCAGTAAGAAAGAGAATGAAATAATAAAAATTGGAGTTCCTCCATGAAGCAAGATGCACTTGCCTAGACCCATCTCTCCTCTCTCTGGTAGGTAAGAAAGTAAATGAGGAAGAAGAAGATGATAAATGAAGAGAGAGAAGAAGAAATGGCAATAAATATCAAAGGTGGTGGTAGGTAGGGGGTTCACCTTGGGTTCATCATGAACCCAATCAAAACCAAGCCAAGCCGAACCAACCAACCCGAACCAGGAATAAACCAAGCCAAGAAGGAAATCATGCAATACAAGAATAAAATACGTACACGTATTCCAAGAAATACGTAATACGAACCACAGGCATTACAGGGTACTACAGGTAACAACATGAGAAATCATATTGCAAGTTCTGACTTTTTGACCTTTCTTGGATTTTGAAATTTTACTTTCATATTCCATTTCAGGTACTAAGTCAGGATGTATCCACATAATTTCACCATTTTTCAAGGTGAGAGGCACTAAATCTTCACTTTGTGTAACGCCCCAGAACCATAATACTGGAGAGCGGGGGCATACATAGCCAGCTACGTATAATAAAATGGATTCCACTTCACTATACGGTCATGGCTGTCTAGATATATAAGGGTTTAACTGCAACCCATCAGTCTTCTATGGTCAATAACAAGCCTAATTGTCTCAATCTCAAACAAGCAGGTAAAGTTACAAGATGTAAGATCATCAAATATACAATAGTAAGGCATCCCAAACATTATATATTCAGCTGATCATGAAGCTAGTCGTTACAAAATATGCTGACTAGCAAGAGTTTAGTCATACATGATCAATCCTAGGATCTGTCAATCATGTTACAGCCAGTAGGCAGACAGTAATAAGGTATGCAATACGAGCTAACAGGTGCTCGTCGGCTAAACGTCTCAAAATGAGATTTTTACAAGAGAGTGGAAGAGCCAAAAAAATAAACCCACTCGTTGCCCTGGTTATGCCTGGTGGTCCCCATCGGGCTGGAAAGTCGGTAGATCCTCTGAAGCTCCTCCGAAATCTGGCCACACAAAACCAGCTGGATCAGATCCCAGAAAGAGCAAGTGCCACAAAGGATGCTTCACTTAAGAACTAAAACCAGCATATCAGAATTCAATATTTAAGTGGTTACAAAAGAGTTTGATAATAAAAGAATAATCAACAGTCATAATAGAGTACGAGGGAACCATTCAAGTAGCCAGGTCACAACCCTTAAACCAAATAAGGACCGGGGTTGTAACCCTTCACCTGAATAGAACTCCGTCTTCAAATCCTGTTGGTAAGGTAAAATATTACAAGCATGACGTGGGGTGCAACAAGACAATAAACGAAAAGAGAACTTAGAACTGCTCCGGGAGCCAGGTTACAACCCTTAAACCAAACAAGGACCGGGGTTGCCACCCTTCACCTGAACAGAACTTAGCCCTTGATCTTTATTGTTAAAAATTAACAATCATGCGATCAAGCCTGCAATAGTCGAGCAGTGAAACAATACAATCACTTTCGGCCAATCAGTAACTACGGCTTTCTACATTAGCTAACTAGGGTTATCACAAGCCTTAGTTACTAGCAATATGCAGTGAGATGTTCCTCCAGCCACAAGCCCTGCAGCTAATCCAGATTATCCAGGCGACTTGGGTTCATTAAGCGGTGTCTCGTCCTTTTCCATATATCAGTGAATCCAGACTTGTGCCCTACTCGTCGGCAAGCTGCAAGTCCAACAATGGTGGCCGAGATAACGGGATCGTCTGTAGCTGGGGAAATCTCTCATGACTACTGAATTATTCTAGTTATTAGCCTTAGCCATTTACAGTAGGTACCCCTGACCGTGGTACTCAGGGATCCCTGTCCTAGACATGATGCAAATATTTCCGATTCAATTGTACAAACACAATCATCCATGGTGTCCAGGCCATCCAATCTTGTCATGACATGCTAGCCGTCGCAACAGCCTTCAAAATATATATATCATGTCATGTTCACTGTCAGAAGTGCGCCACGTCGGACCACTATCACGTCATGTCAAAAGTGCACCACAACGGGTCACCATCGTGTCAGAAAACAATTAATTTGGCACAAGCACACATTTAGTAATTAAATATTAGAATGGACAAGGGTTGTGGGGGACTCATGCGGCTCGAAAAAATTTTCATGCGGCCAGCAGTCACTTGGCCATATGCGGCTGAGCAAAATATATAAGCATGCAATATAATACATTAAATATACACGCGGCTAATGCTAAATATATAAGCATGCATGCTTGCATGCAAATGCATTTAATACATTAATATAATGCATTAAATAATACATTAAATACATTAAATACATTATATTAATATAATGCATTAAGTACATTAATATAATGCATAAATATAATACATTAATATATTAAATGCATGCTTGCATGCATTAATATAATGCATTAAATACATCATGCGACTGATGCTAATAATTAAGCATGCATGCTTGCATGCATTAATATAATGTATTAATATACATGCGGCTGACTTTGTTATCATATGCGGCTCACTTTGTTCCCCATATGCGGCTCACTATTGGCAGTTGCATGCGGCCAGCAATTTGCTCATGCGGCAAGTTAGCTCTTGGTGGGCCAAGCACTTTACTGTATGCAGCCATGCAAATATGGGGGGGGGGGGAGGAAATTGCATATGCGACCAAGGATTTCTTAGGCCATATGCGGCTAAGAAGCATTCCCTTTGTGGCCAACTATTATTGAGGCCAGCAAGCTAATGGCAAATGCATGCCATTCCATGCACAAAAGCCAAGCACTTTATGCTTTATGCGGCTAGGTTACCTACTGAATGCTAATAGCAATTATGCAAGTAGATACTTAATGCAATTATTTAATGCTAATATGCTAATAGCAATTAATGCCAATAGCAATTATTTAATGCAAGTAAATACTTAATGCCAACAAACATTTAATGCTAATGGCCAAAGGCCATGCGACTCACTTGGCAATATTTAATGCTGATGGCCAAAGGCCATGCGACCAAGAAATAGTGCTTATGCAAGCTTGTAATTGTAATTGCTTATGCGGTTAGGAAATGGCCAATGGCCAACATTTGATTGCTCATGGGGCCCAACAAATAAACACTTGCACGTGGCCAGCTAATGCATGCATTAAATGCAAGCAGCATGCAACTAATAAAAGCCAAAGGCGATTAAATAATACAACTAAATAAAAGGGCATGCAGACCTAAATGGCCCTGGCCGCATAAGCCTGAAAGGCCATACGGCCAACAAAATTTTAATGGCCATGCGGCCAAGACTATTAATGCTCATGCGGCTCAGTAAACACCCGTAGGTCAAATTTAGGCAAAAAATGAAATTCTTTGCAACATGGAACCATCAAATAACAAGATCATGCAGGTTTGATAGATCAAACTCATGAAAACCGAAAATACCACAAAACTAGATTTACAAGAATTTAACCATGGAAATAAAAAATGTTAAGTACTAAAGTGGGTTAGAAACACATGAAGAAGACAATGGAACAATAAAAATGGACTTCCTCCATGAAGCAAGGTGCACTTGCCTAAACCTTCCACTCTCAGGTTGGTGGAGAAGTAATGGTGGGGAAGAAGAAAGTTAATGTAGAGAGAGAAATGTTTGGTGAAATATTTAATGAAGAAGGTGGTGGTAGGTGGAAGTGGTTTGGTTCACATAAAATTAAGCAAAACCGAACCATGCAAAACTAAGCAGAACCAAGTCAAGTCGGGCTGAACCAAACAAGGAGACATGCAATACGGGTCTAAATACGTACACGTATACCAAAATATATAATACGAACAATGGTCATTACAACTCTACCCACCTTTAAAGAATTTCGTCCTCGAAATTTAATCAAGTGGATAGAGATACAAGGACAAGCTATACTAATCACAGGCAAGCTATACTAGTCAAGCAATCAAGCAATTATTCATGCAACCAAGGAATCGAAGGCATGAGGCATAAGAAAGATAGTATATCTCACGAGTCAAACAGGTCGGGATATCGCGATCGGATATCATCCTCACGCTCCCATGTTGACTCACCCAAAGTGTGATGACCCCAAGCAACACGGACTAACTTGATAGTCTTGTTCTTGAGTATCTTTTCTCTTTGGTCCAATATGGATACGGGCCTCTCCTCATACGAAAGGTTGGTACCAACGACCAATTCTGAATGATCCAGGATATGACTCGGGTCCAGGATATACCGTCGTAGTTGTGATACATGGAACACGTCATGCACCTCACTCAGAGACGGCGAAAGAGCGAGACGATAGGACACATCTCCTACTCGCTCCAGAATATCGAACGGCCCTATATACCTAGGACTAAGCTTTCCCCGTACGCCGAAATGAATGACGCCAGGGTTAGGTGAGATCCTCATGAATACATGGTCCCGACAGAAAATTCAAGGGGTCGCCGATGAGAATCGGCCCAATGGCGCTGACGATTTTATGCAACGCGAAGATGATCTCTGACTCTCCTGACCACCTCAACTGTCTGAGTGATCATCTCTGGACCAAGCATCTGCCTCTCTCCAATATCGTCCCATGCTAGTGAGGATCTGTACTTCCTACCATACAGTGCCTCGAACGGTGCCATCTGGATACTAGCTTAGAAACTATTGTTGTACGAGAACTCCACCAGGTGCAGGTGATCTTCCCATGAACCACCGAAGTCGAGTGTACAAGATCTCAATATATCCTCAAGAGTCTGGATCGTGCGTTCTGACTGACCATCTGTCTGCGGGTGATAAGCTAAGCTGAACTGGAAGTGAGTTCCCAAACTTTCTTGTAGACTACGCCAAAAGTGCGACATAAATCTCGAATCTCTGTCCGAGGTGATACTGACTGGTACACCGTGGAATCTGACAATCTGCCGGAGATACATCTCTGCTAGCTGAGCTGTCGACTGACCAACTCTGAATGGAAGAAAGTGAGCCACCTTCGTGAGCCTGTCAACTATAACCCAAAAAGCATCTCGATCAGCTGGGGATCTAGGTAATCCAGTTACGAAATCCATGGTTATATGCTCCCACTTTCATTCTGGAATCGGCATGGGCTGAAGAAGTCCAGCTGGCCTCTGATGTTCAGCCTTGACTTGTTGGCAAACCAAACACCGAGAGACAAACCGAGCTATCTCCCTCTTCATGCCATTCCACCAAAAGTGATGACGGATATCACGGTACATCTTCGTGCCACCGGGATGAATCGAATACTGAGAACTGTGAGCTTTCGCCATGACCTCCTGTCTAATATCTCCACTAGGTACACAAAGACGCCTACCATATCGAAGTGTACCATCTTTATGAATGCATAATTCTGGTCGTCGTTCTGCTTCACATTCTGCTCTAAGCCGTTGAACCTTAGAATCGGAGGACTGAGCTATCTTGATCCTCTCAACTATACTGGACTGAACTTGCATGCTGGCCATCAATGCCATATTGGTAGGAAGGAAAACTTCTATACCCATCTTCTGAAGATCTGCTAACAACTCTGGTTGTGCTGTCAGAAAATAAACTCCGTCTCTCCTAATCAATGCATCTGCAACAACGTTGGCCTTCCCAGGATGATACTGTAGGTTGACATCATAATCCACAAGCAGCTCTAGCAATCTTCTCTGACGCATGTTAAGATCCTTCTGAGTGAACACGTACTTCAGGCTCTTGTGGTCGGTAAAAATCTCCACCCTATCTCCATACAAGTAGTATCTCCAAAGCTTTAGCACAAACACCACGGCTGCCAGCTCCAAGTCGTGGGTTGGATAATTTCTCTCATGATCATGAAGTTGTCATGACGCATAAGCTATTACCTTCCCATGCTGCATCAAAACACATCCTAAACCTCTGCCTGAAGGATCACAGTATGCTGAAAATCCTTCGGTCCCATCTGGAAGTATGAGAATGGGTGCCGTCATCAAGCCTCGCTTCAACTTCTCAAAAAAATCCTGACATTCTGCTGTCCAAGCGAACTGTACATTCTTGCGGGTCAACTGCGTCAATGGTGCTGAAATTCGAGCAAAGTCCGAAACAAATCTCCGGTAATAGTCGGCTAATCCAAAAAAACTGCGAACTTCTGCAACTGTGCTGGGCACTGGCTATGTTTCGATAGCCACGATCTTCTGGGGTCCATTTCTACTCCCCCTCTGGTGATGATATGACCCAAGTATGAAATGTGATCGAGCCAGAACTCGTATTTACTGAACTTGGCATACAATTGGTGCTCTCAGAGAATCTGGAGGACAACTCTGAGATGCTGCTCATGCTCCGCTTCACTCTTGCTGTAGACTAGGATATCGTCTATGAACACGATCACAAACTGATCCAAATAAGGCATGAAGATACAATTCATGAGGTCCATGAATACAGTCGACGCATTGGTCGCTCCAAAGGGCATAACAAGGAACTCCCAATGCCCATATCTGGATCTGAAAGCTGTCTTCAGGATATCCTGCTCTCTGACTCTGATCTGGTGGTATCCTGACCGTAAATCAATCTTCGAGAATACTGCCGCTCCTCTGAGTTGATCAAACAAGTCGTCTATCCTTGGGAGAGGATATCTGTTCATGATTGTCACTGAGTTCAAGGTACGATAGTCAACACATAATCTAGACGTACCATCTTTCTTTTTCATAAGAAGTATCGGGGCTTCCCAAGGCAATCCACTTATACGAATGAATCCATTGGTCCGGAGTTCTTCAATCATCTTATACAATATCTCCAATTCTGACGGCGCCATCCTGTAGACTCTCTCTAACACTAGTGCTGTCCCGGGAATCAAGTCGATAGTAAACTCGATCTCCCGTTCTGGTGGCATTCCTGGAAGCTCTTCCGGGAAAACATCTAGAAATTCCTTGACTATCTGGGGTAACTGCACTGCTGATACAGCCATCCGCAATACTGGAGGAGAAGGTTCAACTTTGCCTCAAGAAAAGGAAAACTTCGGCTCGCCTGGAACGCTAAAAATAACTCTGCCAATATGGCAGTCTATCCTAGCATACTGGTCTCTCAACTAATCCATCCCTAAGACCACATCATAATCGGCTATCGGAAATTCTATCAGTCTAGCGGGAAACTCTCTACCGCTAACCACGATCCGACACGAGGAAAATACTCTATCTACTCCCACAAGACCATTACCATTAAGTATATTGAGCCTTACTGATAATGACTCGGGCTCCAGTCCTACCCGTGTCATGAATCGTACAGACATAAATGAATACGATGCACCAGAGACAAATAACACTGAAGCCGAAAAAGTGTTGATGAGAATAGTACCTGCCACTACCTCACCTGGCGCCACTCTTTTTTCTCCCGTGGTTAAATCCAACACTTGACCATGTCCTTTGGGTGCCGGCCCTCTCTACTGGAATCCTCTCTGTCTATTCTGGACTTGCGCCTGGGCATACTGCTGAGGCCTTTGCTGCTGAAAAGCTTGGGTCTGCGTCGGCAACGGCCTCGGGGATAAAAACTGCTGCTAGACCGGTACTGGGGCTGGCTCCCTAACTGATGAACTGGTCATGGCTGGTGATGAGTCAGTCCTGAACGGACAGGACCCTACCTTGTGGTCTGGTGCTCCCTAAAGCAAACACAATCCTCGAGCCTTGTGACACTCTGAAACAACATGTCCAGGCTTCCCACAATAAGAGCAGCCCATGGGGGAAGACTGCTTCTGCTTCTGCTGCTGAGGATACGTCGGGGTTGAATGCTGAACTGATGTAACTGAAGCTGTCCTTCTCGGAGCTCCAATGGTCAAAGCCCTAGCTGCCGGGGCTGGTGCTGACGACTGATTCATCTGGCCGTGAGATCGCTTTCGACCTCCGGTCCTGTCCACAATCCTCTGGGAGGTATACTCATGCCTCCTAGCGGCCCACAATACCGTATCAAAAGTCTGATGCTCAAACTGCTCCACTGCCAACAAAATCTCTAGGTGGAGTCCCTGTTGAAACCGCTGGGCTCTATCGAACTCGGTCGCCACCAAGGTGGGAGCAAACCGACTAAGTCTGAAAAACTCGGCCGCATACCCATCGACCGTCATGTCTAACTGCTTTAAATTGGTGAACTTGGTCTGTAGATCGTACCGAGCCACCGTATCGAAGTACTTGGTCCGGAACCTCTCATGGAATACTGTCCAGGCAATAGGCGCCACTAGTCCAATGGCCTGCACCGCCCACCAGCTGCGGGCAAGATCCAATAACTGCAGGCACACCACGGCCACCTTCTCATCTTTTGGAGTCTTCGCTGCTTCCAATATCACCTCTGTGTCCTGAAGCCACGCATCAGCAGCGATAGGGTCTTCGCTGCCATCGAAGAATGGGGGGTTCAGGCGCTTGAAACTGTTCGTTGCACTGTTCCCATGATGTCCACCTCTGCCCAGAGCATCTGCCACTGCCTGATGCAAGGCATCTCTTCGACGATCCTGCGATACAAGCAACTCCCTGATAAGTCCCACCAAGGCTCCATCATCCTGTCCTGCGGGCTGGGCTGGCTGCACCGGGGGTTCTGGATCTCCGGGAGGCATGACCCGGGAGGCTGCTCCTGAGTGCTGGACCTGATCTTCTGGTTGCTGTTGGTCCACGGGAGGTGCTTCGCCTTGCTGATCGGCAGGTCCAGGAATAATGACGCTGAAGAAGACGACATAGGGAACAATAAGGAAGGACCAAGACAGATCAATGATACAAGCATGTGATCAGGTCGAGAATCTCAGGGATTAGAAGATACGGGCAGAGATAAAGGACGAGTGCTGATTGAGACATCTATTCGGTAAACCCTCACATATCTTAATTTTTGAGACCTGCATGGGCCACCACTTAAACCATGTAACGCCCCAGAACTAGAATACTGGAGAGCGGGGGCATACATAGCCAGCTACGTATAATAAAATAGATTCCACTTCACTATACGGTCACGACTATCTAGATATATGAGGGTTTAACTACAATCCATCAGTCTCTTATGGTCAATAACAAGTCTAATTGTCTCAATCTCAAATAAGCAGGTAAAGTTACAAGATGTAAGATCATCAAATATACAATAGTAAGGCATCCCAAACATTACATTTTCAGCTGATCATGAAGCTAGTCGTTACAAAATGTGCTGACTAGCAAGAGTTTAGTCATACATGATCAACCCTAGGATCTGTCAATCATGTTACAGCCCATAGGCAAACAGTAATAAGGTATGCAATACGAACTAACAGGTGCTCGCCGGCTAAACGCCTCAAAATGAGATTTTTACAATAGAGTGGGAGAGCCAAAAAAATAAACCCACTCGTTGTCCTGGTTATGCCTGGTGGTCACCATCGGGCTGGAAAGTCGGTAGATCCTCTGAAGCTGCTCCGAAATCTGGCCACACAAAACCAGCTGGGTCAGATCCCAGAAAGAGCAAGTGCCACAAAGGAGGCTTCACTTAAGAACTAAAACTAGCATATCAGAATTCAATATTTAAGTGGTTACAAAAGAGTTTTATAATAAAATAATAATTAACAGTCATAATAGAGTACAAGGGAACCATTCAAGTAGCCAGGTCACAACCCTTAAACCAAACAAGGACCGGGGTTGTAACCCTTCACCTGAATAGAACTCCGTCTCCAAATCCTGTTGGTAAGGTAAAATATTACAAGCATGACGTGGGGTGCAACAAGACAATAAACGAAAAGAGAACTTAGAACTGCTCCGGGAGCCAGGTTACAACCCTTAAACCAAACAAGGACCGGGGTTATAATCCTTCACCTGAACAGAACTTAGCCCTTGATCTTTATTGTTAAAAATTGACAATCATGCGATCAAGCCTGCAATAGTCGAGCAGTGAAACCATACAATCACTCCCGGCCAGGCCAATCAGTAACTACGGCTTTCTACATTAGCTAACTAGGGTTATCACAAGCCTTAGTTACTAGCAATATGCAGTGAGATGTTCCTCCAGCCACAAGCCCTGCAGCTAATCCAGGTTATACAGGCGACTTGGGTTCATTAAGTGGTACCTCATCCTTTTCCATTTATCAGTGAATCCAGACTTGTGCCCTACTCGTCGGCAGGCTGCAAGTCCAACAATGGTGGCCGGGATAACGGGATCGCCTGTAGCTGGGGAAATCTCTCATGACTATTGAATTATTCTAGTTATTAGCCTTAGCCATTTACAGTAGGTACCCCTGACCGTGGTACTCAGGGATCCCTGTCCTAGACATGATGCAAATATTTTTGATTCAATTGTACAAACACAATCATCCACGGTGTCCAGGCCATCCAATCTTGTCATGACATGCTAGCCGTCGCAACAGCCTTCAAAATATATATATCATGTCATGTTCACTGTCAGAAGTGTGCCACGTCGGGCCACTATCACGTCATGTCAAAAGTGCACCACAACGGATCACCATCGTGTCAGAAAACAATTAATTTGGCACAAGCACACATTTAGTAATTAAATATTAGAAGGGACAAAGGCTGTGGGGGACTCATGCGGCTCGAGAAAATTTTTATGCGGCCAGCAGTCACTTGGCCATATGCGGCTGAGCAAAATATATAAGCATGCAATATAATACATTAAATATACATGCGGCTAATGCTAAATATATAAGCATGCATGCTTGCATGCAAATGTATTTAATACATTAATATAATGCATTAAATAATGCATTAATATATTAAATTAATATAATGCATTAAGTACATTAATATAATGTATTAATATAATGCATTAATATATTAAATGCATGCTTGCATGTATTAATGTAATGTATTAAATACATCATGTGGCTGATGCTAAAAATTAAGCATGCATGCTTGCATGCATTAATATAATACATTAATATACAATCGGCTGACTTTGTTGCCATATGCGGCTCACTTTGTTTCCCATATGCGGCTCACTATTGGCAGTTGCATGCGGCCAGCATTTTGCTCATGCGGCCAAGTTAGCTCTTGGTGGGCCAAGCACTTTACTGCATGCAGCCATGCAAAAATGGGAGGGAATTGCATATGCGGCCAAGGATTTCTTAGGCCATATGCGGCTAAGAAGCATTCCCTATGCGGCCAACTATTATTGAGGCCAGCAAGCTAATAGCAAATACATGCCATTCCATGCACAAAAGTCAACCACTTTATGCTTTATGCGGCTAGGTTACCTACTGAATGCTAATAGCAATTATGTAAGTAGATACTTAATGCAATTATTTAATGCTAATATGCTAATAGCAATTAATGCCAATAGTAATTATTTAATGCAAGTAAATACTTAATGCCAACAAATATTTAATGCTAATGGCCAAAGGCCATGCGGCTCACTTGGCAATATTTAATGCTGATGGCCAAAGGCCATGCGGCCAAGAAATAGTGCTTATGCAAGCTTGCAATTGCAATTGCTTATGCGGCTAGGAAATGGCCAATGGCTAACATTTGATTGCTCATGGGACCCAGCAAATAAATACTTGCACGTGGCCAGCTAATGCATGCATTAAATGCAAGCAGCATGCAACTAATAAAAGCCAAAGGCGATTAAATAATACAACTAAATAAAAGGGCATGCGGACCTAAATGGCCCTGGCCGCATAAGCCTGAAAGGCCATACGGCCAACAAAATTTTAATGGCCATGCGGCCAAGACTATTAATGCTCATGCGGTTCAGCAAACACCCGTAGGTCAAATTTGGGCAAAAAATGAAATTCTTTGCAACATGGAACCATCAAATAACAATACCATGCAGGTTTGATAGATCAAACTCATGAAAACCGAAAATACCACAAAACTAGATTTACAAGAATTTAACCATGGAAATGAAAATTGCTAAGTACTAAAGTGGGTTAGAAACACATGAGGAAGACAATGGAACAATAAAAATGGACTTCCTCCATGAAGCAAGGTGCACTTGCCTAAACCTTCCACTCTCAGGTTGGTGGAGAAGTAATGGTGGGGAAGAAGAAAGTTAATGTGGAGAGAGAAATATTTGGTGGAATATTTAATGAAGAAGGTGGTGGTAGGTGGAAGTGGTTTGGTTCACATAAAATCAAGCAAAACCGAACCATGCAAAACCAAGCCGAACCAAGTCAAGTCGGGCCGAACCAAATAAGGAGACATGCAATACGGGTCAAAATACGTACACGTATACCAAAATACGTAATACGAACAATGGTCATTACACCTTGATCTCTGGCTGGTGGAAGATTCACAATCTTCATTGTCGCCTTCAAAATTAGGATAATCCCATCAGAAACTTGCTGTGGAGGAAAACCTCCAAATTGAAGAGAAATCATGTTGGTTGTGACTGTATGCTCATCATTAGTTAAAGCGATAGCTTTAGCATTTATCAATTCTTGAATCTTCTTCTTCAAGACATAGCAAGCCTTAGTAGGATGATTTATGTATCTATGATAGATACAATACTTAGGATTATCAGTCAAATCCACCTTATTAGGTCGCTTTGGATCTGGGATCTGGAGTTTGCCACTCTTCATAAGACATTAGAATATCCCAGGAATATTACTGTCGTCGAAAGAATATTCTTCTTTCGGCTTAGAAGATTTCGAATTACTTGGTATAGTTTTAGATTTTGAAAGGTTCACTACTAGGGTTTCCTTTCCTGTCCTATTGTAATTACCAGAATTATTACCTGAAGAGGCTTTCTTTTCTTTATCTTTTGAGGCGAAGATCATCCCATGTTCGCGAGCCAATCTACCGTTGGTCTCAGCTGAAATTGCTGCTATAATAAACGAGGTCCAATCTGTGAATTGGGAGCCTGTAAAAACAGCGATGGTTGGTCGCAGATTCATTTTGCATGTATCAATTAATGATGAATCTGCCATATCAGGAGGCATTTTCAGAGTAGCCAGTCGAAAACGTTCAATAAACGTCCGAGTATCTTCTTTCTCTTTTTGTTTAATCTCTATTAAGGAGGACATATTCATGTCCATTCATCTTTAATAGAAATGAGAGAGAAATATTGCTTTGAATTCATCAAAAGACGATATGCAATTATCGGGTAAACTGCGATACCAATAGTATGCTGTACCCGTCAAACACCCAATAAAGACTCGAGTGAGAAGAGCATCATTCTTCTGTAGATGCACAGTCATAATATCAAAATAATTGATATATTGACTTGGAGAAGCCTTCCCGTCAAACAATACCATAGATTGTGGCTTAAATTTGGGAGGAAAGGGTACATCATTCCAGTGGGGAGGATATGTGTAAACCCCCTAAATCTTTACTTTAATTTTTATTTATATAAATTGAGTATTTAAAATTTTTACTTGGTATTTGTACGTCGCATAGTCGTATTACACGTCGCGTACGAATTTGTCGTAGGGGACGTCGCGTATGAGTTCGCATTTTCGTATGTCTCGTCGAGTGCGAATATGTGCGAGGTACATATTTTTTTTGTAAAATATTTTATTAAAGATTTTATTAATATAGAAAAATTTTAGTTTTCAAAATAATATGATAATATTTTTATTTTGTATAAAAGAGTTATTTTGTTCGTTGTTTAAAAATAAGTAGAGATTTGGAAATTTTGGATTATATGGAATGTGTTCCAAGTATTTTGCGAAATTTGGAATTTATTATTAACATAATTTTGTTAATTATAAAAGCTATTTTATGATTTAATATTTAAGTAATATTCTTGATTTTCGAAATTAATTATTGTTATATTTTAATATTATGAAAAAGATATTTTAGAATTTTATTTTACTTAATATTTGAATTATTTTGATAATTTAAATTGGAAAAGATTTTATTGGCCCTAATTTAAATAGTTTTTAAACTAAAGATAAGTTTTATTTGTATTGAATTGGATGTTAAATCGATTTAAATTAATATGGAATTATCTGTGGAGATTTAAATAATCCCAATCCTTGTCCAAATAGGAATTCCTACCTCCTATATAACGAGAGGTACTCATCCATAATTTCTACCATCCACATATGTGCATCGTGTCTGTGCCCAGCTTCTTATTCCATCCTCTACACATACATTTTTTTTCCGTATCGACAATCCCGACACAAATAAATCCTACGCCTAATACTGCCATCCATCCTCCCCGTCGTCTTCGACTCCGCCATCTTTTTTCTGGCCTCCAACGGCCAATACTCGTCTACATCATCCCTGTCAACCCAACACCGTCTACTCGGCTTCGACCGAACCCAACCACAGCCGCCCCAAAATCACCATAACCACCATCCCCGACCATCCTCACCACCACAACACGTGTGCCCGACCCTATTGCTCCTCCTCGCCTCCTCCTTACTTCCCGTCAAACCCACCACCAGGCCAGAGCAACCACCACCACCCTCATCTTCCCCGACCAGCCATCGCCACTACCATAACCGTATCCAGCGCCGCCTCCAGCAAGACCATCATCACAAGCTCCAGAAAAAGTAAAGAAAAGGAAAGGGGAATCCTAACCTACGCCTCGACCTTGTGACCGCCATGGCCGGGCTCCACCTCCCTATCGCCGGCACCTGGCCAGCCACCTGCGTGGCTGGATGCCGTGTGGATCTGGAACCACCGTCGCATCTCCGCCTCCAGCGCGCCCGCCGATCCCGCCGCAGGCTCGGACCACCACCGCGGGTGGCGCCCCTAGCCACCCGATACCGCTCGCGGCCTCGATCCGCCCGCCGACTTTCCCCGCGCCTCCTCCCCGTGATGTGACGTCGGCGCCCACCGTCGCCAGCCGAGCACCGCACCGAGCGCCCAGTCCGCCGCCGTCTTCTTCCAGGTGTCCGCGCCACTTCCTCCTCCGCGCTCTCCGTCGGAGCGCCGCCACCCGTCCACTCGGCAAAACCCTCCCGCGCCCTTTTCTCTTTGCTCGCACCGCCGGCCGCGCGCGCCTCCACCCGGCCTCCGGTCGCTGCCACCGCCATAACCCCTCTGTGAGTAATCCCCCTCACTCCTTCTCCGAGTTCTTTTCCCCTTTATTTCTCTCACCTCTTCTCTCTCTTTATAAGTTTTGGGAAGAAGAAGTACTGCTTTAAAGGGTTTAGTTATTATTATTTTTATTTATTAGTTATTATTAGCATTATTCTAAGTAAACAGCAGGTAATGTTGTAGTCCATAATAATAATAATAATATTATTATTATTTTATCATTATTGTTATTATTACTATTATTATAATTATTATTATTATTGTTATTATTATTATTTTGAGTACTATAATTATGATTTGGTGTTTTGTAAATGACAATATTATTATTACTATTTTTAGAGATGGTACAAAATATTGTCTAACCAATTTGAAGTAAAATTTTCTTCTCGAGTATATATATTTTTGGCCTAAATAAGTACTATTTTCCACTAATATAAAAACTATATCTAAATAATGAACGTTAGTTTCTACTAAAATTTTATTTTATAATTTAAGAGTTTTCTATCCTAAAATTTTATTTACTAATAAGTTGCAAATTACAAATTATTATACGTAAAAAGTATTTACAAGTATTTCCGCAAAAATTACTTTTACTAGTAAAATATATCTCTTAAGTAAGGATTTCTAAAAATTTAGTACGAGTACTTTTGCAAATCCTTAGTATCTGTCAATCTGCATCGTGCCAACCTATTCTTTTTGCGACCTCGGGCCTCTAAATATCGAACATGGCTATCAGATAAACAGGACTTGAAGGATCATCGCACCACGCCAGGCGACACACCAGGCAAGATACCTTGCCTTTACTGTTTAATTTATTACTCAATATCATGCATACTTTTTCTTATTTTGTAAATATAATGTTGTTCTTTCAAAACCCTATGTAGTTACAAATTACTATACTTTATGCAATTGATTTAGAGTTAAGGGACCACCATATGTTTAGTATATCTCATAAACTGTCATGATGTGCCACGGGTTGTGTGTGAGTTGTGAGTCGTATATAGATACGGACTTGCGTGCTGACTGATCATTGGTGCGTACAGGTCGTACGTTAGGATATAACTGCTAATAGATTCGTGTAGAAGACTTGGCAGTTATTAAGGATTAAACAGTGTCATGGAGACGACGCATGTATAGGATCATGGGGAGGGGGGAGACAGTTATTAGCGTAGGGGCTACATGTTCAGTACACACATAGATTTGGGCCGATAGTGCCTCGTATGAGCGCTACTTACTGCCCCGGGGCCGATAGTTCTCGTATGAGAGCTACTTTCTGCCCATGGTCGATAGTGTCTCTTATGAGCGCTACCTACTACCACTCTCTCTCCATCTATGCTGAACACCTAAGCTCCTGCGTAGAACGTTGTCTTCTCACAGTGCATATCACATAGAATGGTTAGGAACCTTTACTCATGTATATTTTCTATTGAGCTTTTACTATTCAGTTTATGGCATGATATTATGTGTCTTGTTACGTCCCTCTGAGGACCTGGTGATCTCTCCAGGTGTGTGCTTTCATAATTTTCTGCAGGTGTTCTAGCCAAGGCCGTGATGTCCTTACATGCCTTCGAAGATGATCGTACTTGGTTTGTCTCGATATTTTTGTGGGTCATTTCCTTGTATACTTTCTCTCATTTTGAAAGTTGGTAGTGGACTTTGTCTCCGCCCAACAATTGTACTATAAATATTCAAGTTGATTTTATACTATTATTCTTTTCATTATGGATGAGATTTAGCTTGTCTTGGATTACTACATTATACAGCTTATGTATACATACGAGTCTTCATATATTGGAGTAGATTTCGTATGTATACAGCTGGCATGATACGTATCTAGTCCCAAGTATTTGGGACTGGGGCGTTACATGTTTTTGTGGTGGCCCATGCAGGTCAAGTTTGCCGTTTTGGTTACATGACTGCACTGAACGGGCCTGCAATATAGGATTAGAGTCTAGAATCTCATCCACCTACTTGACATCCTTTCTTGACTTCAAAATTTTGAACTCTCTTTCGATCTCCTTGATTTGCATCTTGCTTGACTCATTCTACCGTAAATTCTTGGTTTCGAGCTTAGTAAGATGACTACACTAGTATATGCTCATAGGTCAAACACAGGGCTAGAAGGTTACATTGACAATTAATATGCATTGGAATTTTATTTGAGTTATAAAGACATTTATTTTTCTAGAAATATGAACTTAAGGATTAGTTAATTCCAAGTTGGATAGCAGCATATTACCGCCATCAAAGGATAGTTAGAATTTTATTTTGTTACTACAAGGTGGTATACACAAGAGGATAGCTAGATCGAGAAAACAAATTTTTGATTTACAAAATTTTTGAAATGGTGAAATAGTTACGATTTATTAGGGATATGAAATTGATTGAGAAATAACTTAAGTTTTTTTATATTGTGACGCATGATTTACGGTTGTCACCCCCAATTTTCAGAAACAGGAATATTTTTGTCATTTTGCATTTTTGAATATGTTTGAAAATTATTTTATTATTTATGATATTGTTCTGGGGTTATTTGAGTCGGGTTCGAATTTCAACTCAATCCGACTTGTATCGGGGACCCGGGGTAGTTTTGACTCTAGTGGGACCCACACATTAGTTAGCCATGGCCCACATGATATTAATTTTAATTAGTGGTTAGACTAATTATTTATGAATAGGGTTTGGTTAGATTAGGGATTTAGAATGACTAATTTAGCCTCAACCATTTACCCTTCCTAATATTAAATCAATAGATTAGTGGTAGGGGTATTTTAGACATTACAAAATAGGGGGAAAACCAACCTCATGGCCGGCCCTAGTTTAGGAAGAGGAGTGAGCCTCTTTATTTTATTTCCCACTCCACTTTCTCTCTCTTGCTCTTCCCCAAATTTTAGAGAGGGTTCCTATAGATTTTCTCCACCAAATCAATCCATTCCTCCACCCAATCTTCTTCATTCCTTCTCTATTCAAGCAAAGGAAGGAGCTAGCCAAGTTTGGGAGGATTCGGAGCTCGTTCGTGTCCATTTGGGATTCCTACGTGTCGGGGTCGCATCGGAAGAGTTTTTCCTAGATTCGATCTACCGGAAGGTATAAATCCCTTCTCCTTTTCATTTCTTCATGCATATAGGATAATTTTAGACCCATAGGAATGACCCCCATGGTTGTGTCTCCATTTGTGTCCGTTTCGTGTCCATTTGGAGACTTCTATGTGTGTCCTATGTGTGGGATTGTGTCCTAGTGGAAAAATCTCTATTTGGACACATGTATTTTTAGTTATATTGTTTTAAATGAGTATTTAGATTTAAATCTCAGATTTTTGTTGTCTAGAGGATGTGTTTTTCTAATGTGTCATATTGTATCATATTATTTATCTATATATATATATATATATATATATATATATATATATATATATATATATATATATATAATATATATATATATATATATATATATATATATATATATATATATATATATATATATTGTCTCTAAATTATATGTATGTATACTTTGGTGTGTCATAATATGTATTTATTATGTGTTTGAGGTGTGGAAGATTTCGGCCAATGGGGGATTTAGATGGGGGTGTTGGTGTTGGTATTGTGTGTCTATTGTGTTTGTATATAGTTAGAGAGAGTCAGAGATTAGTGGGAGATGATGGAGTGAAATAGAGAGTGTGAGTGAGAGAGTAGAGAGGGGAATGAGTGATGGAATGAGAGAGGGAAGGGGGCAGCACCTGCTGTTAGCAGCAGGTAGTGTGGGGGCATCCAGCCCCAATGGCAGCAGCATATTAGCGGCCCCAAACCTGTCCATAGCAGTCCCTCATTCCAGCAAAGCAACCCCATTGACAGCCCTTCAAACCAATATTAGCAGTCCCAAACCTGTCCACAAAACCTGTCCTTAGCAGTCCCTAAACCAGTCTATTTCAGCCCACATTAGCCCATGTATTAGCTTATATTTTTCAGTCCCAATTCAGCCTTGTTTCAGCCCCATTGACAGCCCAACTTAGCCCCAAATTAGTCCACTAATTGACAGCCAATTCAGTCCCCTTACCAGCCCTTTGTTTAGCCTAAACCAGTCCCCTTCATGACAGCATATAGTTGTCCCCATTAGCAGTCCTAAACCTGTGCAAAACCAGCCCTTAACCAACCCATATCCAGTCCCATTTCAGTCCTTAACTGGTCCTAATGGACAGTCCTATATATGCATATATGTGTGTGTATGTGTGAGTATATATAAGTGTCTATAGGGTGTATATATATATATATATATAGCTAATAGCCTATAAGTGTTAGCCTATATGTGAACCTATAGGTAAGAGCCTATATGTGACCATATGTGAGTGAGTGAGTTTGTGTGTGTGAGTGTTTAGTTAGATGTGAGAATGGTATAAGGGTAAGGTAATATTGAATAACCAACATGTAACCTAAGATGGACTAGATATCTAGGAAACCTATAGTTCTTGGTAGGTAAACCCTAGATAGGATAGTATCTAGCTACCCTAAGGAGCCTAGGCTAGTATCTTGAGTATTAGCGGGGTTTTCTTTGTAATGGGCAAGGTATCGGGATTACCTTGGTAAGGGTAATGTAGGTAATACCCAAAAACTAAGGTATTAGAGTTTAGGATTAAGATATGGTTAGAACTTGGTTCCCTTGGTTGGTAATGATCAAATATAGTTCTTCTAGACTAGTTTTGACTTCGGTTGACCATTTTGACCAAAAGTCAACAAAAGTCAACCGAGAGTCAAACTTAGTCTATAAGTGACTAGATTTGACTGAAACCAAACCAGAGTTGACCAGTTGACTGAAATTCAACAGTTGGTCAACATTAGACTAGTTGACCTAGAGTTGACCAGAGTTGACCAGGGTTGACCAGTTGACCAAAAGTCAACTGTAAGCCAACCTTTGACCCCGTTTGACCTAGTTTGACTTGGATTGACTCCCAGTGACCTGGTATGACCTAGTATGATCCAGTATGACCTAGTATGACCCAGTTTGGCCCAGTTGACCTAGATTGACCTAGTTTGACTTAGACTTGCATTCATGACTTAAATTAGTTTCATTTTCATTATAAAACCATGTTTGACTTATAGTATCTCATTTTAGGTCTGTGATTACTCTGAGCGTCTGTTCACCTTATCAGCTCAGGACCACAGGCGAGTACATTCACTGATAGTTTTTATTGTCTTGATATCTACTATATCCGATTCAGTTGTAGTGTCTTACATGATTTCCGACACGATGGATCACGGACTAGTATCCGTCGGATCCTGTCATGAGATGTTATTCTCGAATTTCCTTGGTATATTGGTACGCGAAATTTCTTATTTCATGTGCTGTATAGACATCGATTTGGGAGTGGGCTGGCCCCCTGCTTTTGAATCCCGTGTCATGACGGGCCATGTCCGGATCCATGATACTATTCGGGGATGGAAGAATTATTAGGGGTTATGTGATCAAAGCCCCTTGTCACTATTTTGCTTGTGCCAGTCTCACCTCACGTAGGGTGTAGCAGATACCTCCATGTCCTTGTTATCTAGGTTGGCCGGCATGACTTTTCGTGAGATTACCGTGGATTGTCGGGCCAAGTGGATAACCCTACCATGATTCCCTAGCCGATCACATAGCGCTCTAATAATTTAAGTCATATTTTTATATTTATTTATCATAGGAGGCTAAGTTCTGTTCGGGAGAAGAGTTATAACCTCGGTCCTTGTTTGGTTTAAGGGTTGTAACTTGGCTTTCGAATAGTTCCCAAGTCATCCTATATGTATACTGTCGTTCTATTCAGTACTCACATCTGTTATACATTTCCTGCTGATTTTACTCTGTATTTTACATATTCTACATGCTCTTATGCTATATTTTTGATTGGAGGCTAGGTTCTGTTCGGGAGAAGGGTTATAACCCCGGTCCTTGTTTGGTTTAAGGGTTGTAACTCGGCTTTCGAATGGTTCCCAAGTTATCCTATATCTTTGTCTTGTATTTTATTACACTGTCTCTTATAGAATTTGTCAATTCATATGGAACTGCTGTTAGTGTTTGTACTTGCTCATTTTTCTGACAGGATATCGTTGATATATTACAGATGATTCTGAGGCAGATTGTCCGACCTATTATGGGGTCGAGTCTGACGGAGTAGCCCTGGACCGTGGCTTGATAGTAGAGCCTTTAGACTTTGCACTTCCATAGTAGTTAGTTTAGTTAGGCTTGCCTGGACTGCGATCTAGCTTTTGTTCTAGACTGTAGTAGCTTACATTTATTTTCTGTGACTCTGTGATATTGTGTATAGTTTTGGGCTTGTGTGGATCTTGAACTTATTTCCTGATTTCATCTATCCTATTTCCTTTCCATGCTATCTACCTTAGTTTTATTTTGTGATTGAGACTGTATTGCTATGTCACCTCCATTCGGAGTATATATACTGTACAGGTACCTTTATCTGTTTTAGTCGTAGTATTTACAGTCCCTATATACAGCGTTCTACCGTCGATTCTGCAGCGTAGGCTGGACGTAACCACGTACTCGTGCCCCTCTTCAGGGTGCGGGTCGTGACACATTTTTGTGGTGGCCCATACAGGTCAGAGTCGCAATTAGTACGATCTCGTAATGGTGCTCGACTTAGAGTACTAATTACGAGCCTGTGATTAGGACGTAGGATTTAGGGTATGATAGGAGTTACTCAATCACATTTTAGAAAATTTCTGATCTTTTGATTACCATGACAACTCTTCTTGCATTTGAAATCAATTGTCCTCCTTTGATAATATCTTATCTTGTGCCATATTAATCTCTTTGGTTCAATTCGTCTTCAGGATGACAGTGACTCGTTCTCAGGCAGCAGGGCCTAGTGCAGTTCCAGAGAGGTCCGATCCTATGGGACTTCCACCTCCGGCTACGGGAGTAGCAGTCGAGAGAGCAGCAGCCCCAGTTCCTGCCCTTCAGGCAGGAATAGCAGCGGCAGTTCCAGGAGGTCTTCCACCTCCAGCAGCGAGACCGTCCATAGTCATTCCTGATATTCTTCCACCGCCGCCTCCGCTACCGACTGATACTCAGGGGATGATGGCCCTTCTATAGCAGATGTTGCAGACCTAGAGCGCACAGGCAGAGTTGTTACGGCAGAGTATGGAGAACTCCCATCAGCTGGCGATGGCAGCAGTAGAAAGGGGTACACCGGGTACAGTTTAGGGAGCCATAGTTCAGCAGCATGGTCAGGGGAGGCCTGGCACACACCTAGACTTCAGAAAGATGAACCCGAGGGAGTTCAAGGGTACCGAGGGTATCTTGTACGCGGATGACTGGTTGGAGGATGTCCAGCGGAGCCTGGAGTTAGCAGAGGTCCCGAGAGGGCTTTGGGTGACATCTGCAGCGAGCCAGTTTTTCGATATAGCGTTGACTTGGTTTTGCACGGATCCGCGTACGTCGGTGAGGGATTTGACTTGGAAGAGCTTCAGGACGCTCTTTAAGGAGAAGTTCTACCCAGATGTGGCCTTGACAGCTTTGGAGGGACAGTTTGCCAGGTTGGTGCAGGAGAACTCATCGGTAGACGAGTATGCAGCGGAGTTCTTCCGCTTGAGTAGGTTTATACCCAGTTTGATCCAGGATGATGGGTACAAGGCCCGAAAGTTCCAGAGGGGTCTTATCTATGCAGTACGCACTCGTACCTCTGGGCGACGTGACGCAACCTTCGAGCAGATCCTGATGGAGGCGTAGATTGCAGAGGAGGACTTCGGCCTCAAGCCGAAGAGGCGCAGTGACGTTCTTGGAGCGAGCTCGAGTGCGGGGCCGACGAAGCGCCCTCATTTCCAGCAGAGACAGTTTCAGCAGCAGCCTCAGTTATAGTTTCAGCAGGCACCAGCGCATGCCCAGCAGCACCAGGGACAGGGCCAGAGGCAGGCTACTCAGTGCACTTTCTGTGGGAAGCAGGGACACACTCGAGATGTCTGTAGAAAAAGGTTGGGCGTATGCCTATACTGTGGGGCGCCCGACCACCAGCTGAGGGATTGCCACGCTAGTGGAATTCGAAGAGGCCCGGACAGAGTGCAGTAGGCTAGAGGAGGCTAACAGGGGCGTGCTTTCTCCATGACAGTTGAGCCCACTCAGGCAGTAGCAGAGCAGATAGCAGGTTCCAATATTTCGATCTCCTTTCCGCAATTGCCTTCTTATAAACCGTCTTGAAATTCGATTCTATCTGTTCTTTGATCGTTGGATGAAAATTTGTTCTTGTGATGTGATTTCCTTCTGAGATAAGTCGTATGGGCTAAGTCGCCTCGATTATGAGATTTTAGAATACTCTAGGGTCATGCTAGCAGGCATAGTAAGGACATATAGTCGGATTATGGTCGTATTTCTCGGGTGTAGGAATTTAAGGTTTTCGCTGCCAAGTATGCGGCAATGCAAAAATTTTAAATACCATAATTCTAGAGGTATGTACCATAGTTGAGGTCTCTGTGATTATCGTAGCCTTGCTCACTGGCATGACAGAGATTCTGAGTATCATGATGTTGGATAGACGCATACGATTATCGAACTACATGATTTTTCTGTGTTTACTTTGTTTTAATTTTTGGAGGATGAATTCTTTTAAGGTGGATAGACTTATAGCATCGAGTTTCTATTTGAGAGTAATTTTAAATTTTATCATTTTAGTCAATTAATTATTGTCATATAATTCATGCTTTGATTTTGAATATTTTAATTATTTTAAATTTTTAAGCCATGACTTGAGATTTTGATGTCTTGCTAGTGAACCCTGGGGACTGTTTGACCCAGAGCCTAACCATGTGATTAGGATGTTTTAATGTCATTCCTGGCCTAAGGGTATTTTGGTCATTGGACCTCTTTGATTTATTTTGATATTTGCATTGGTGATTGCTTGGTTTTAATTTTGAGGACAAATTTTTTTAAGGTGGATAGATTTGTCACCCCCAGTTTTCAGAAACAGGGGTATCTTTGTCATTTTGCAATTTTGAGTATTTTTGAAAATTATTTTATTATTTATGATATTGTTCTGGGGTTATTTGAGTCGGGTTCGAATTTCAACTCAATCCGATTTGTATCGGGGATCCGGGGTAGTTTTGACTCTAGTGGGACCCACACATTAGTTAGCCATGGCCCACATGATATTAATTTTAGTTAGTGGTTAGACTAATTATTTATGAATAGGGTTTGGTTAGATTAGGGATTTAGAATGACTAATTTAACCTCAACCATTTATCCTTCCTAATATTAAATTAATAGATTAGTGGTAGAGGTATTTTAGATATTACAAAATAGAGGGAAAACCAACCTCATGGTCGACCCTAGTTTAGGAAGAGGAGTGAGCCTCTTTATTTTATTTCCCACTCCACTGTCTCTCTCTTGTTCTTCCCCAAATTTTAGAGAGGGTTCCTATAGATTTTCTCCACCAAATTAATCCATTCCTCCACCCAATCTTTTTTATTCCTTCTCTACTCAAGCAAAGAAAGGAGCTAGCCAAGTTTGGAAGGATTCGGAGCTCGTTCGTGTCCATTTGGGATTCCTATGTGTCGGGGTCGCATCGGAAGGATTTTTCCTAGATTCGATCTACCGGAAGGTATAAATCCCTTCTTCTTTTCATTTCTTCATGCATATAGGATGATTTTAGACCCATAGGAATGACCCCCATGGTTATGTCTCCATTTGTGTTCGTTTCGTGTCCATTTGGAGACATCTATGTGTGTCCTATGTGTGAGATTGTGTCCTAGTGGAAAAATCTCTATTTGGACACATGTATTTTTAGTTATATTGTTTTAAATGAGTATTTAGATTTAAATCTCAGTTTTTTGTTGTCTAGAGGATGTGTTTTTCTAATGTATCATATTGTATCATATTATTTATCTATATGTATATATATATATATATATATATATATATATATATATATATATATATATATATATATATATATATTAAAGTCAATATATATGTGTGTATATATATATATATATATATATATATATATATATATATATATATATATATATATATATATATATTGTCTCTAAATTATATGTATGTATACTTTGGTGTGTCATAATGTGTATTTATTATGTGTTTGAGGTGTGGAAGATTGCACTAAAAACGTGTCACGACCCGCACCCTAGAGTAAGGGCACGAGAAGTGGGTACGTCCAGCCTACGCCGCAGTGTCGGCGGTAGAACGCTGTCCTAGGTAAATCATCTAACAGTATAAAGGTACCTGTACAGTTCATACTCTCCGAATGGAGGTAACATCACAACATATAGTCTCAATCACATCTAAGGTAGAAGAATGAAGAACAGATAGATAGTAACTCAAGGAGAACCATAGCATAGATGAAATAAGACTAAGTGTCTAAGATACATAACATCCAGAATGTCAACTCATAATACAATAAGTCTAAGAGTCTATACATCTCCACATCTCAAAATACAACTCAGAATGTGAGACAAAATGATATAGAAAAGACTGCCTAGACTAAACTGGTCTAGACTACTGGAACATCCTCCTCAGCTGCAGGTGGAACCTGCTGAGGGTCCTCGATACAAGTGTCATCTAGTCCTGCTCCATAATAGGTAGTCACCCATAACTCGTCCTCATCCTCTGTAATATTTTCAACAGGTCCAATCAGGACGGGAACGAGCACAATACATCTCACGCAGTGCATATCAGGTTAGGAAATACGATACAGGCAATAGAGTAAGATACATGAACTGCTGAAAGGAAATATACGCTATAAAAGAGATAGCTGTAATGAAATATCTACTGTATATAGAGAACTATAAGTGACTAGTGATGTAGAGCACAAGATAGGCATGTGAATGGCTAGAATTTATACATGATTACACTACTGAGTTTGTACATGATTACACTACTTTGGAATTATTCACATGTCCACTTCTACTCCCCCGTTTTCCCAATCAATACACAAGGATCTATACAGGTTACATTATTTATACATGATATCACATGGGGCCCATGAAAGGGTGCACATGATAGTATACATGAGAGCTCAGTAAATCATGAGAGTACATGATCACATGAGTGCACATGAATGATGGAAGCATAGGTGTACATGATGATAGTGAAACACACATAACATGAAGTACCCGATGCTCCCGAGAGGGATAACATCTTATGTAAAGATCCATATAGTACCAATCCGTGTTACAAATGTGACAGCAACAAGTAAAGTAATCTAGAGCGAGAAGCAAAGCCTGAACAAGTATGAAACGGTCAGAGAATGTACTCGCCTGCTGAATGAATGTCTGTAGAGAGTATGCTGTCTGAGGAGAGGTGTCTGGCTCCTGATCAGAGCAACACAAGTCACAATGTGTTCTAAATAGTAAATATGAAGTCTACTATGCAAACTACATGATTCTAGGTCAATCTGGTCAAAAGTCAACTCCTGGTCAACTCTAGAGTCAAACTAGTCAAGGTTGAGTCAATACTAGTCAAACTAATTAGGATTTTAGTCAAACTAGTTGTTTTAGGTCATTCCTAGTCATTTCTAGGTGAACTAGGTCATCTTTGACCTAAAGTTGACTTTGGTCAACTTTCAGTCAACAACGGTCAACAATGGGTTTTGGGTCATTAGGGCTAGCCCCAACCATAGGCCAATAACCTTGGCCATAGGCCATAGTCTAGGTTTTCATATAACCTATAACTAAAAGTCACATATATATATATCTATACATATAGATATACACTATCTAACCATCACCCAATATCCATATATGCATAACATATATAATACAACCCATATACTTATAATACATTATATTTGACCTAAGGAGACCTAATACAAATATACATATATATCATTTATATATATATATATATATATATATATATATATATATATATATATATATACAATACATGTATATTAACTATATATATTACATATATATAGAGGGAAAGGAAATGAGAGAGAGAGGCTGTGAAAGAGTGGGACAGTGAGAGAGGGGGTGAACACTGGACAGGGAAGGGGAATTTGTTCCCAGATTTCTGGAACAACCCAGTCCCCCAACACACACACACATAACACATATACATACATACGTACATACATATATAACTACACACACACCTAACCAAATCTCCCCGAAATCGACCCACACTCACAAATACATGTATACTTCACATCTACACACTGAAATACACTAGTCTAATACATTAAACATACACAAAATCGAATTGAAATTCGATTTCCAAAAACTGGAAATAAACTCAAAACTGGGAACTGTGCACTGTTGCACTCGATATGGGGTAAATCGAAATACACATACTGAATCGAGCTAAGACTCTCAACCAAGGGTTGGTAACTGACACCCCATAGGTACTCTAGTGTCCCAAGTCACTGACACGACACCACGACACCGTTTCGCGTGTCCAATCACGCAAAACATTCAATCGGGTAAATTCTGATACGTGTACACAAGAACAGTGTCGTGCACACGTTCCACGCACTCGTGGACACACCACGAGATACGACACGTCTCGTGGTCGTGCATACGTGTAGCCCACACGTAGGGCTACACATTCCACACCCTGACACGTGTCCACGACACGCGTAGACACAGAACAAACACCGTATCAGTCGTGAAAATACGACTGATACACGCGTGTTACGACTGCGTCGTGCACGCGGTTACACGCGTCGTACACGCGACACAGGACACGAAGCACCACGTGCTCGTGTCTACGTGTACGCCACGTATAGGGCTTCATGCCCGTGTCACTACGAGACACTCTAGTGTCGTATCCATGCGACACGACACACTCAAAGTTGTGCGCGCGCGCGTGTGCGCTGACAGCGCGTGTCCAGTGCGAGTGAGAAATTAAAAATTTAGGTACAAACAATCACAATAGATTTTAGTTTTGACACGATCTAAGTTGATCAATTTCAGGAAAAAAATAGAGATTTAGGCAAGATGGGAAATCAATGAAATTAAGTATGAGCACGAGCATCCAATGATGAAGATCCAGGTCATGATAAATTTAATTCAACTGGATACAAATACGAGGTTCATAGGCGATTAAAATAATTCCAAGGAGAATTGTCAAGGCTGTTGTGGATAAGATTCTAGGGTAAGTTTAACTGTGTCTGTATCCACGTAGATTAATATATGAAAAAGCGAACCAAAACGCAATAGGTTGATCAGACCATCATGCGCCGGTTCTGATTAAATAATATATTAGTGGGTGTACACCCAATAAAATATACCATGATCAAGCTCGAAAAGGATAAGCTTGTAAAACTTAAGGATAAATTTATAGCATAAGATATAAGTAAGGGTGGAATGATGAAAGAAGAGATATAGTCCAAGATTCTTAACCAATCGGGTCAAGCATTCAAGGTAAGGTACAAGGTTAAGTATTTGAGGGTTCAAGCAGAACACCATCACATGCCAGGTCGAAAGAATTGAGCCAAGGTGGATCTCTAATTGAAATAAGAATTAATTTAGTATCATGGTAGAGGTTATAGTTTAGCCATTTGACCAGAAAATCATATCAAGATAATGGAGTACAAGGAGACGGGTTTTTGTAGGACATAGAATACCTACATGAAGGTAGGCTAGTCTAGGTCTTACATGTGAAGTTTGTTGGAAGGTAACAGCTAGTATTATACTCTGAATATCTAAGTCACGGTAAAGGGCGTCCAAGGATCTAGAATAGAAAGTGGGAGTTCGAGACATGACAAATTGATGCAAAAATTGAAGAAGATCAATTTAACTCATGAAATAAAATTAATCAGGAATCTAGTAAATAATTTAGGAACACAGTCCTAGGGATAGATAGGCTACTAGATGAATATAGTTAGGGTTCGATCAATCAAGGGTCAAGGTTAGAAGGTCTCAATAAAGCCTTGATTTGAGAAAATGTCGAGTAAGTCAGGTTTGGGTTACAGTCACATAGATTGGTAAAAAGAGTTTAAGCAAGATGTAAAATAGAGAGGACAGTTCATTTTAATGAAAGGCAATTAGCAAGAGGATTAGATGGCAGGAAACAGATAAAAGTTTTCTCATAATTGTGATTGAGTACCCTAAAAAAATAAAAGATATTAATCTAACACTAAGAAATTAAAATCAACAACTACAAAAATTTCAAAATCATCAACTAATACCAGGATTCAAAGTTCTACAGTGAATCCTCCAAAATCAAATTCAATCAAGGGAAAAGGAGTTTAAATCGTAATTTCAAATGACCTAATGACCTAAAAACACTACTAGTTGACCATTGTAGACCATGGTTGACTAAAGTCAACTATTGGTCAAACCATGACCTAATTGACCTAATAATGACTAGTTCAACTAGTCTGACCATGTTTGACCCAATTACCTTATTGACTAGTCTTTGTTGACCTAATTACCTGACTGACTAGTCTTTGTTTGACCAATACCTTAGTTGGTCTAAGTTTGACTTAGACTTGACCCAGATTGATCATGTTGACTAGTATTTGACTAGTTGATTAGAGTGTTGACCATGAGTTGACTTTAACCTAGATTTAACTAATCTTGACTTATTTGACCTTGTTTGACTTTATTTAACCTAGTATGACTTCCTGTGACCTAGTTTGACTATTAGAGTTGACCCAGAGTTGACTTTTGACCAGATTGACCTAGAATCATGTAGTATGCATTGTATACTTTATTTTTACCATTGTGGATACATTGTGACTTGTATTGCTCTGATTAGGATCCATACACCTCTCCTCAGATAGTATATCCTCTTCAGACATTCAGTTACCAGGCGAGTACATTCTCTGACCGTTTCATATTTGCCAGGATTTATATTCTTGCTCTAGCTTACTTTACTTGATGCTGACACGATTGTTATCACGGATTGGTACTATATGGATCTTTTTATGAGATGTTATCCCCCTCGGGAGCATCAGGTACTTTTGTCATGTGTGTTTCACTTACATCATGTATCTCATGCTTCTATTTTCATGTATCTTCATGTATCAGCTAGTGACTCATGTACTCTCATGATCACCGAGCCTCCATGAATCTTCATGAATCACTCACGTATCACCCAATTATGGGCTTATCACGAATCTTAACATAACCTGAATGGATCCTTGTGTATTGATTGGGGATGGGGGAGTAGAAATAGTCATGTGGATATTACCCCAGTAGCTGTAGTCATGAATCACTTCTAGCTGTAGTCATGAATCTCCTATGCTATTTCACATGTCTATATTTTACTCTGACTCACTAGACATTGCTAGTTCTCTATATACAGTAGATATTTCCTTTACAGCTATCTCTTTTGCTACATGTATCTTTCTTCAGCAGTTCCTGTATTTTACTCTATTACATTCTTTATATCTCCTATCATTCTATGCACTGCGTGAGATGTATTGTGCTCGTTCCCGTCCTGATTGGACCTGTTAAAAATATTACAGAGGATGAGGAGGAGGCCCTGGTGTCTACCTATTATGGAGCAGGACTAGATGATACTTATGTTGAGGACCCTCAGCAGGATCCACCTGCAGCTGAGGATGTTGTTCCAGTAGTCTAGACCAGTTTAGTCTAGGCAGTCTTTTCTATATTTACTTTTTGTCTCACATTCTGAGTTGTATTTTGAGATGTGGAGATGTATAGACTCTTAGACTTATTGTATTATGAGTTGACATTCTGGATGTTATGTATCATAGACACTTAGACTTATTTCATCTATGCTATGGTTCTCTTTGAGTTACTATCTATCTTCTGTCTTTCATTCTTCTACCTTAGATGTGATTGAGACTGTATGTTGTGATGTTACCTCCATTCGGAGAGTATAAACTGTACAGGTACCATATATTGTTAGATGATTGACCTAGGACAGCGTTCTACCGCCGACACTGCGGCGTAGGCTGGACGTACCCACTTCTCCACTAAAAACGTGTCACGACCCGCACCCACTGTTAGGGTACGAGACGTAACAACGCCCAGCCTACGCCGCAGTGTCGGCGGTTAGAACGCTGTCCTAGGTCAATCATCTATCAATACCAAGTACATGTACAGTTTATACTCTCCGAATGGAGGTGACATAACAATATACATCTCAATCACATCTAGGGTAGAAGAACGAAAGACAGATAGATAGATAGTAACTCAAGAGAATAGTATCATAGATGAATAAGTCTAAGTGTCTAGTACAACATAATATCCAGAACTGTCAACTCATAATACAAAAAGTCTAAGAGTCTATACATCTCCACATCTCAAAATACAACTCAGAAAGTGAGACAAAAGTAAATATAGAAAAGACTGTCTAGACTAAACTGGTCTAGACTACTGGGGCAACATCCTCAGCTGCAGGTGGATCCTGCTGAGGGTCCATAACATAAGTATCATCTAGTCCTGCTCCATAATAGGTAGACACCAGGGCCTCCTCCTCATCCTCTGTAATATTTTCAACAGGTCCAATCAGGACGGGAACGAGCACAATACATCTCACGCAGTGCATAGCAGGTTAGGAAATACGATACAGGCAATAGAGTAAGATACATGAACTGCTGAAAGGAAATATACGCTGTAAAAGAGATAGCTGTAATGAAATATCTACTGTATATAGAGAACTATAAGTGACTAGTAATGTAGAGCACAAGATAGGCATGTGAATGGCTAGAATTTATACATGATTACACTACTGAGTTTGCACATGATTACACTACTTTGGAATTATTCACATGTCCACTTCTACTCCCCCGTTACCCCAATCAATACACAAGGATCTATACAAGTTACGTTATTGTACATGATATCACATGGGGCCCATGAAAGGGTGCACATGATAGTATACATGAGGGCTCAGTAAACATGAGAGTACATGATCACATGAGTGCACATGAATAATGGAAGCATAGGAGTACATGATGATAGTGAAACACACATAACATGAAGTACCCGATGCTCCCGAGGGGGATAACATCTCATGTAAAGATCCATATAGTACCAATCCGTGTTACCAACGTGACAGCATCAAGTAAAGTAATCTAGAGCGAGAAGTAAAGCCTGAACAAGTATGAAACGGTCAGAGAATGTACTCGCCTGATAACTGAATGTCTGAAGAGGATATACTGTCTGAGGAGAGGTGTATGGCTCCTAATCAGAGCAATACAAGTCACAATGTATCCACAATGGTAAAAATAAAGTATACAATGCACACTACATGATTCTAGGTCAATCTGGTCAAAAGTCAACTCTGGGTCAACTCTAATAGTCAAACTAGGTCACATGAAGTCATACTAGATCACAGGGAATTAAACTAAGTCAAATAGAGTCAAACAAGGTCAAACAAGTTTAATCTAGGTTAAAGTCAACTCCTGGTCAACACTCTAATCAAACTAGTCAAATACTAGTCAACATGATCAATCTGGATCAAGTCTAGATCAAACTTAGACCAACTAAGGTATTGGTCAAATAAGGACTAGTCAGCAAGGTGATTAGGTCAATGGTCAACTATCTAAGTCAATACCACAAGGTTAAGGTATAACCAATACCTATACAAGCATACCACACATATATATACATATATATAATACCAACCTTAATCCTATATTCAAGCTAATCCCACATTCCAATCAAAAGTCATGACTCAACTCTAAGTATCTAACTTAACCCCATACATATCTTAATCTACATAGGTCTTCCACAAAACCCAAGTCACAATAATATACATATATATAGGTCAAACCTAAACCAACTAGTTAATAGCCTAGGGTTTAGTCAAATCTTAGTCAATAAGTCCTTCTATGTTCATCCAAGCCATTTCTAGGTCAATTTGGTCATGGTTGACCTAAGGTTGACTTTGGTCAACCCTTAGTCAACAAGGGTCAACAAGTGGGGTTTTGGGCCATTAGGGTTAGCCCCAAGCCATAGGCTAGTAATCTTGGCCATAGGCTATTGGCTATAGGTTTCCTCTAAACCTATACCTTAACAAGTTATACACATATATATATATCTATATATATATAGATATTCCCATATATCTAATGCCTATACATATACATAGGCCATAATACATATATATATACATATCTATAATATATATATACAATACCCAATATATATATAGTACTCACTTGTATACATAATATATATACATATATAGATAGCTATCCTATAAACATATATATATATTCCACATATATATATAAACCCATATATACACCCTTAGCTATATATACCAAAATATATATATAACTATATACAATATAATGTATATATATATATAACATATATATATATATATATATATATATATATATATATATATATATATATATATATATATATATATATATAGAGGGAATTAGAGAGAGAGACATAGAGAGAGGACAGAATGACTGATCAGTGATAGAGGGGGGGAAACTGTTCTCAGTTTCCTGAGAACAGGAAATCAAAGCCCCCAACACAAAACTAAAACACACACACACCCTTCACATATACATACATGTATATACACATGTATATACATGTATACAACCCAAAAACTCACCCACACACTCTCATACACATATACTACCCATACACATACTAAAAATATACTAATACATATATAAATCACATCAAAAATCGATTTGAAACTCACCCTTAAAATCTGGAAATAAACCCCAAAACAGGATATTGTGGACTGTGCATTTCAAAAACAGGGTAACTCGATTTACACCCTCTAAAACGAGCTAAGACTCGATCCTATGGGTTGGTAACTGGAGCCCCACAGATACCCTAGTGTCCTAGGTGCCTGACACAGAGTATAGACACGACACGACGTGTCCAACTCACTGGAAACCCAATCGGGTAAACACTGATACACTGTGCAATGTCACAGCGTCGTGCACGCGTGCACTTAGCTCTAGGACACGACACACGTGTCTAGAAGTCTCGTACACGTGTGGGTAGGTTCGCCTAGGGTTGGTCTAGGGTTTAGGTAGCCTGTCTCGTGTCCACGTGTCCTCAGGACACGGCACGAACTCTATATCAGTCGAAGAAAATCGACTAACACTCAGTGTTCTGCACCGCATCGTGCATGGGTTCTCGTGTCTCGTGGACACGACACGAGCCACGTGGGGCCTCGTGGTCATATCCACGTGTAGCCCACATGATGGGCTATACACTCGTGCAAACACGAGGTGTCGAAGTGTCGTGTCCGCGCGATACGAGACGCGCGAAGTGGACTCTGTGCGTGCGTGCACTGTCAGTGCACGACCAGTGCACGTGTCCTCGTGTCCTCGATACGACACGAGGTGTCCTAAAAGTTTAGGGGTGTGTGCGCAGACACAGCCCCCTTGTGTCCACCAATTTTGGTGTGTCCTAGTGGCCTGTGTAGTGAGAACTAAGGGGGTGGTAGCAGGGGATTTTCTGTGACAGTGTGCAGTGCAAATCCGTGAGCTCGTGTCCGATTTGGACACGAACACGACACAGTCTTGTGTTCAGTCCAGTGGGGTTGTGACCTAGGTGTCTAGGGCTACCCAAAAACATATTTTGTTTCACATAATAACAAGGTTTAATCCTAAGTGGCATTTCACCAAACATAGGTTTTCAAACATGGATACGTGTCCGATACGGACACCAAACCGACTCTAACCTTCACCAAATTTTACTCACAGTACCCTAGTACCTAGATGCATGCATACATGAAGAAAAATCAGAGTTTTAACTAAGTTTAAGAGCATTTACCTATTGATGCAATTTCCAAGGAAAACTCAATAAGAGGGGGGTGTCCTATCCACTTGTTGGTGTCCAAGTCCTTGTGTCCAGCTTGCTAGCCTCCTTTAGCACCCTCTAGGTTGTAGGAACCCAATGCAAAAGACTAGGGTGAATTTGGATCAATATAGCTCAAGTTATGTAGGTTTGAAGAGAAATAGAATTTCTAGGAATTAAATTCATGTAAATCATTCATGAATTAATTCAATGGGATTTTATAGGTTTGTGGGCTGCCAAAGGGGGGTCCTTGGCTGCCATGGGGGGGTAGGGGAGGTGTCCTTGGCTTTCTTCTAGGCTAAGGCTTGGACTTGTGTAAAGGGGTTGGATATTTTGAGTGTTTTTGGTAAAATATCTAAAAAGTAATATCTAGATATTTAACCCACTTTATCCTATGACTAAATCTATTCCCTTATCATTCTAGGTTAGTAACTAACCTCTAGATTAGTGCTAAACTAGGTTAGAAGCTAACATGACACTAATCAACTAATTAAATAATAATAAATCACATAATCCAAATAATTCCAAATAATTCTTAGAAAATTACCAAAATACCCTTTAGGCCAAAAAGCCCTAATTTGATGTTCTAAACCTATGGCTAGGCTCACATGATCATGGTTAGTCTCTAGGTTATGAAATCTCTAGGATTTACACTAAGGTTATACTAACAAAGTCACAAAGTCATAAGTCATGACTTAGAAAATGGTTTAACTTAACTAAAATCACCAGAAAATCATACCATGACTAAAATACCACTAATAAATAATAAAAATAATAAATTTTCAAAAATACTCTAAATTCTGAAAATAGGGTGTTACAAGTCTACCCACCTTAAAATAATTTCGTCCTCGAAATTTAGATGGTTGCACTCCTCCTAGGTCAAACCTCCAACAATCAGGGACGAAGCCACTACCTAGGCAACATACAAGGTCAACAAGCAAAATATGGGTAGTAGACCTATACTGGGTCATGTCCAAAAATTGGTTGGCAGTCTTAGGTCATAGGGTGTCCTTAAATCAAATCGGAGCCAAAAGTAACTCCATGGGCACTACTACAAAAATAGATAACAATGACGGCTAAATATGTTAATTGATGACATTTGTTTGGCCGTCATCTATGAAGGGGTCATCTTTATCATTAGAAATCAATGACATCTTAACGCACGTCATCTTTATTTATAAAAGATGACTGTTATGTGTCATCTTTATTTAGAAAAGATGACTTCTATGTGTTATCTTTATTTATATTAGATGACTTTATCATGAAAAATCAATGACAACTAAACACACGTCATTTTTATTTATAAAATATGACTTTTATGCGTCTTCTTTATTTACAAAAGATGACTTCTATGCATCATCTTTATTTACAAAAGATGACTTTTACGTATCATTTTTATGTACAAAAGATGACTTCTATACGTCATCTTTATTTAAAAAAATTACATTTATTATAAGAAATTAATGACAGCTCAATACACGTCATCTTTATTTATAAAAGATGACTTTTATGCGTCATCATTATTTACAAAGATGACTTTTATGCGTCATCATTATTTACAAAGATGACTTTTATTCGTCATTTTATAGCACCAATTTTTGCATCTGTATTCCACAATTTTTATTTTGTGTACAATATCCCATATAAGAAAAATAAAAGAAGAAAAATAAACACTTAACACCAACAAAAAACTCTTTCATTTCATAATTATTCAAAATGCCAACATTGAACTATAACAATATTATTTCAGTCTCAAACGTTCACAACATAAATTTTACAATACTTCCAAAAAATTTGAATGCGTCTTTTTTTACATACAGTCTTCATTAACAATATCCAGGATAAATTTGCCAACTGTCATCTCATTTCATCAATTTCTCTGACAGAGTAATCTTTTCTCCCAGCAAACTACAAAAATAAACAAAATCAGTTATTATATCATGTTATACCAATACAACTGATACTACATTAATATATAGAACAATCTTAACAGCCAATTTACCACATTTTTTGTTAAAAAAACCTAAATTAAAACTTAGCTTAACACACTTCCATGTTAGACTTTTTCACTCCATCCCTTTGAGCAAGCCATATCCTAAAAAGTGTTGATGTACACCAAAACCATATAGAATCAAGGAGGAATTACAAACTAACTGAGCTCATAAAATGCAAGTGTAGTCTTGAGACCGTAACATAAAGGATAGCTATTAGACTGACATCTAGTTTTACGAATATCTAGCATAAGCAGAACAAAAAAAAGTTTGAGGGTATTTAAGATTCAAGAGAATGTACAAAATGATGCGTATATATGAAACAGTAAAAAGACATACATAGATTTGCAATACCTGAACTAAGGCATCATGTCGTGATTCGAAAACAATCAGGAGCATGGAGATAGTACACTTCCAGTCCTGTAGAAAAATATATATATATAAAGGAAAAGTATTTGTATAAGGTTCAAGAGTAAGGCAATATGAACAACATGTTACCAAAGCGCACAACTGAAGCATGAGTTTTTGAGGAATATACTATCATGTGCTTCATATCATCCAAGACATTATCAAATATGTACGCACAAAATATTGGATCATCAGGAAAGTCCATAGTATTTACACCTAGAGATATCAAAATTAAGGAATTAAAAAACAGAGATATTACTTCTTGAATTGAGCAGTAATAAACACTTATATATCGACTCTTGTAGCAGTGTGTGCGTGTGTATGTGTGCTGCAATACATCAACTACCCTTGTAGCTGTTTCTGTATTAAGCAGTAAAAAGCAATAATAGTGTCTGAACTACAAAATGCAGTGAACATCAGTGTGTTTGCACTGGCATCAGTACTAGCTAACTGCAGATATTAATGCAGCAGGTAGGAGACAGTAGCAGTTTGTAGTGAACAAGCTAAAAGGGGGTTCATAGATGTGCTTCAGCAGAGCAAAATAGCAACAACAGCACTAACAGCTGCTAGTAGCAGCTCGAGCAACTGCTACAAGGACCAGTAATATCAGCACCTGTACACAGGCAGTGCAGTATCGCAGTTCATATTTTATGCATTCTCACCATATCTACAACTATTTCCTTATTGTCCTTGTTATCATAATATAGGAGAAACAATATTGGAAATAGCAATACAGAAGTTATGTTAGTCTATAATAGAAAAACAAGTGGTATACTGATGAATGAATCGTGGAAATGTACGAGAATACCAATGGAAATGAGAAAACTACATCAAGTCAGACTTGGTTATGGTCTCAAGACTTAATTCAATTTTTAATTTTGGACTTGGAGGAACACAACATTTATGATTTTGGACTTGGTTATGGTCACAACTTACTATCCATATTTATCATCTCTCCAGAAGACTTTTAAGTGGCTGAGTTTTGTCCTGCCCAAATTGCTCCTGCTGAGTTCCAACTAAAACATGAAACATTAGTAAATAGAGAATATTTTATTTAGTTTAAACAAACTGAAGGAAAAGAAAGTCTAAATCACGAGGAAGAAATAAAAATTATGAGAGAAGAAAAGAGTTCCAGCATTTGGTTATAGTGGTAAGTTGATAAAGGAACTAGTGACAGTAGCAGCGTTATTTGTTTGATTACACAAAGATATGGGAAAACATTTTTCAGGCGTCATACATACTGGCAAGGCCAACCAAATACAACACTACAACAAGCCATTATCCCAAATTTTGGACTCGGTTATTCGAATCATGTTCTTTCATTTTCGCTATGTAAAACTATTAGCCAAGAGACAATTGGAGAAGTTCATATTAGGAGATGAAGTGGATACAATGTTAAGCCTATACATGATAGGAGATGTCGATGATCTCTATAACACGGGATGGATACATTTCAGCTGTGGAATATTTAGTTGGCAATATCTGCTAATGATGAAACTTTGCAAAACTGAAACTCAAATATATGCACCCGCAAGAGGAAGTTACTTGGAAAACACAAATATCTGCCTTTTGAAAGCAGTCTCTTAAATACAAAGGGTGGTTGATGAATCATTGTGACCGTGCTTATAAAAAAATCATGGTCATGAACATGAAAGATGTTAAAAGTCTCTATCACTGCACCATAACTCAAGAGTTGTGGTGAGTAATGACGATTATATATTCATAATTGTATACTATTCAACACATACCTGAAGGCTGAATACCCATTTTTATGAATTGAAGCCTTGAAGATGAATTCACACAGTAGTATATATTTTTAATAAAATCCACTTAAAATGCACGCTAGAGTAAATCTGAACCTGGATTATTTTGACAAAATGGTAAAGTCCCTCACTGCACCATAACTCGTGGTTGCGGTGAGGGTTGACATGTATATATTTATATCATTTAACAAATGGCATTAAGAGAATTTCCTCCAAGCTGATGATAACTAGCAATAAAGATTCGGGTGAAGCAGAAGTTATGGAAATCACTAAGGAGGTATTAATTAAGGGATTAGGGATTATGGAGAAACTACCTACAAGAGAAATGCAATTTTAAGCAAGTATTCTGCATACTGTTGGCTGAAAATGAAGTCAAATATAGACTTGGCCTCCTTATGTTTTGGTTGTGGGGGGAAGAGGTTCTTGTGGTTGCACGTCACTCAAAAAATAAATTTTATATATATATATATATATATATATATATATATATATATATACACACACACGTATAGCGGTTGTTATTTCATGTTAACGGCGATATGCTTCTGTAGACAAACCACCTCCTGCATCTGATGGTCCATGACCTCTCGCAAATGCTCTTGACACATGACCATGTCCAATGTCTCCTGAACTGTGAAGTAAATGAGAGCTGCTAAGTCTGCTACCTTGTAGCTGAAATTAGATTTATACATGTTGTCAGCCAACAAACAAAAGTAACAGTGGCTGATCGCAATCAAAGTTCACTTCAGCAAATCTAGACGGAATATTTATGATCTCCATACTTGTTAGGAAACATATATATAGAAAAAAACCCCAGGAAAACAATATTTTACTACTTGATTCATACTTATTGAAATAAGAAATGCACAAACTCAGTTCTGAACATCATGTACAGAACATAAAGGCTGCAAACTAAGGGCCATTTCCTCTACACTACGCAACAAAATAAGGTGAAATGCTGCTTCATATTTTTTTTACTATTTTTTTTCTTATTTTGTATTTATCTCACAACTGAAATTTGGAAGGTTGATGAACCAAAAGTGTGAAGAAATTATAGATAAAAGAGTACATTACTACTATCCATTACAATATACAATCCAGCAGCATAATAAGAATGATAAGGTGTGTTCCTTTTCTTTCATGTTTAAACTTGCATACATGTCTATGGATTTATGACCGAGTTCTTCTATCACAAAACCCTGAATTTGCATACATGTCAACAAATCATTTCATACATGCTTATCAAATAAATAAATCATACAAAGGGAGGGACAAATAGTCCTCTGTTTTTCCTTGTGTGCTATGGTCTGGTGTGTGGGACTCATGCGTGTTAAGAGCTTGGGATTCTAATGCTGTAAATAAGAGGCTATGGTGGCTTCAAATGATGCGGACCTGTTTGCATCAGTAGATGTTCCATGAGCTATGTACTTGGTTATGTATAAGCTTTACTAAACCTTAGGGAGCATTTGGTACGCGGTAATATTTTTATTCCCAGGAAAATTTAGGGTGGAAATCTATTACCATGTTTGTTTAGGCTATAAAAATATTATTTTCGGAAATTACGAATACCTGAGTTAATAGTTTACCCATAAAATATGAGAATCATATCCCATAAGAATAGGTGGGTATATTTCTTTTGCCCGGACAAAAAAAAAATGTTTCAATTTTTTTTATATCATTTTTGCACCCTTTTTTTTCATTTTTATCGTTTTTTATCCTTTTTTATCATTTTTTTTTCGTTTTTGGTCGTTTTTTTTGTTTTCCTTTTATCCTTTTTCACTTTTTTTCTCCGGGAATATTTATATAGTCACCAAACATGGGAATGTAATTTTTTAGGGAGTTTAATTACTTGGAATTTAATTTCCGGAAATATAGAATTCCCGACTATATAGTATTTCGCGCATTCGCATACCAAACGCCCCCTTAATGTAAAAAAAAGGCTTTCTTAAATAATTAATCATGGTCTTTTCTATGAGGTTTACTTGGCTCAAAAAACAAAACCGAAGAATTAAAGAAAATAAAGTCAGACATGGTGCGACTTGTAGATACCGACTTTAAGCCAGAATCTTCTTAAAACATAAACCTTGTAGCACCTTTTTTTTTGAAAGTTGAAACAGTTAAGAGCATGCAATGTAAAATAGATAAAAACATGATGGATATCTAACAACTTAAATTATAAGGTATTCACTATACACAAAGAACATAGGTTACCGTATCAGGTAGAGTATCTAGCTTCCTCTGACCCTAAAATGTCACGATCAAATATAGATGCACCAAAATCTCATTGCCACTTGCTACTACCTTACAAGAAGAAATTAAAAAAAAACCATATGATTAATTGTGCATCTTAAAATTTCATATCTAAATTAACAAAAATGCACATTTCCCAAACTACTGATAAAGACACCTTCCAAATCAAGGTTTATTTATGTATTTGAAAGACAACTAATCAATCTTAACAGTGAATCACATGGATACAAACCCAACCTCACAAAATTCAACTTCAAAGTATTCTGCTGGTTTGTGGTGTTCCTCAATATGTTAGTGTGGAAGACAATAAAGCTCCATCGTTTCTGAAACAAACTAAGTTTTCAAATCATTCCGATTATTTGTTATCTGCCTCAATCACAAAAATATCAATCAGATCTGAACCCAGCAAACAAACACTAATTTTACTGTAGAAAATAAAACTAGATTGATGTTAAGCATCCCCAGGTACATACTGATATGATTACACAGCTTAATCTGAGTAGTTAACAAAAGACTGCCAATAGCCTTTGTGATTTAACTTCCAATGCTACTAATCAATGAAGAAAATCTATATAATGGTTCTAGAAGCTCTTAAGTGTACATAAACCATGATTACTGTCAGTAACAACCTTTTGTATGGTCTAGAAGTTCTCAACTGTAAGCTTGTTGCAACGTAACTTCTATACCTGTCTAGAAAATGTTGTTGATATTCTCATGTAAGTAGACTTAACCACAAACATCTATCAGACAACAAAGTCTTGCATTAGTAAAGAGATTGATAGCGGAGAAATCCACTAAGTATAATGATCTGTTATAGAAGATGCAAACTTTAGCAGATACATCCATAATCACCATTTAAAAGTCTTAAGCTAGCCTAATCATAGAAACTAAACTAATTTTAAACATAAACTACTTACAATCAAAGGAATTAGGGCACATATAATGTGAATCAAGACGCATATTAATCAAAGTAAAAGACTTTGACCAAAACAAGATTTCTACTGAATTTTATTGCCATCGAGAGATGAGGGCACGTCCTTAATACCTTTTTGGAGTTTGTGGCGACGAAAGGGAAGCTGATTCGTTGAGGAGAACGGAGAGGAAGGGATGGGTTGGAGAAGGCCCTCGATGCATGTTCATCATAGAGGCGTTCCTCCCTCCTCCAAACATGGATGCCATCATTAATACTTTTTCCTCACTCTTTTCTAATAGATGTTTATTAAGGTCGTAGTAGAGAGGAGAGAGGAGGGTGACGGCGAGAGGGTTGAGGATGTCGCAGTAGAGAGGAGAGAAAGGAGGGGATGGTCAAATTTCGGAGGGTTTTGAATAGGGATTTTGGATTTGGGAGGGATTTGGAATTGGGAGGAGGTAATAGTTTTTAATAGTTTTACACAATACTAAAATTTCGACGACTATATGGTAGACCTATTTTTTTGGAATAATAGTTTTTAACATCATTTACAACCAAATTATTTTATTTCTGGCTAAACAAAATCTGGTTGTCCGGAATTTCTTTGCCATACATGTTGTCAATAAAATAATAGTCAGTCTAAAATATTCATCCTCTCAACAAAAATGGTGGAAAATTATTTTCACTCTACTTTAGACGATAAATATTTTTCGTAATCATCTTAGAAATTTTTTGCAAAAAAATAATTTGTCGGACCAAATTAATTAATAAACGCTAGAGAGTTCTTTTTTTTTTCAATCTGGAGAACTTTAGACGACAAGTGCATTTTTTAGTAACAATAGTTCACTTTGAGTGACTAAATTTCTTTGGTCGTCCCAAATTTATGGCCTAAAGTCCTTATCCTTGTAGTGATATAAGTGAAAAAAAAATCAAAATATCCTAACCCAAATTATAATAATTAATTATATTCATATTTTAAAATTTTAAAAACTAATCCTAACTCTATTCCTATTATTGTCCACTCTCCAACCAGCCATTAGCAAATACTTTCTTTGTGCAATCTGGATTCAATTCAATATTATCAAATTTTAATCAATATTTTATAATACACAACATGTCTCTATCACTGTTTAAACTAAATATGATTCTTAATATTACTATGTCATCGTTAGACCCACATCTTTTCTTTCAGACACAAAAGATGACATCCATAATTTTTTCTACGACTCTTATCTTTTTAATCGTCATCTTAGTACACATTTCATGACATCTTTTTTTTTACTGTCATTGATTAAGTTATTAATGACGATCATCTAATGAGCTAACATTAAAAGTAACATTAATGACATTTTCTTACGAGTGTCATCTATAAAGTGTCATTGTTAACCATTTTTGTAGTAGTGGGGGTAAATCAGGATGGAGCCTCGGGTCAGGAAAATTGTCTAAGCAATGAAGCATACAATGGTATGCCTGAGTGGGACACTAAGGTCATAGGTATAGTATGTCATGTCTAGGTCTGGTATGTGAAGTCAGTTTTGAGAAAACAACTAGTCTTGTGCTCCAAATTTAAAAGTTATGGTAATGTGTCTACGGTGATCATAATTTAGAGTGGAAAAAGTCTATAGCCTAAATTGAACCAAAATCATGATGAATAGTGGTACCAGGGGGACAGGTTAAATGGAACAGTCTGTGGTCTCATCTAGGTGCACTTAGTCATTCTAGATCAATACTGTCCTATGATATCAAAACGTACAAGCAATCTAAAGTGTCCTAATTGGGAAGATAAGGAAACAACAATCATCAAGGCTATAGGGTCGTCTACCATCCCATATAAAAATAGGTCATTAACAAGTGAGAAATCATTAAAGTTATCCTTCCATAAAAAGAAAATTGAAAATTTAGGTACAAACAATCACAATAGATTTTAGTTTTGACACGATCTAAGTTGATCAATTTCAGGAAAAAAATAGAGATTTGGGCAAGATGGGAAATCAATGAAATTAGGTATGAGCACGAGCATCCAATGATGAAGATCCAGGTCATGATAAATTTAATTCAACTGGATACAAATACGAGGTTCATAGGCGATTAAAATAATTCCAAGGAGAATTGTCAAGACTGTTGTGGATAAGATTCTAGGGTAAGTTTAACTATGTCTGTATCCACGTAGATTAATATATGAAAAAGCGAACCAAAACGCAATAGGTTGATCAGACCATCATGCGCCGGTTCTGATTAGATAATATATTAGTGGGTGTACACCCAATAAAATATACCATGATCAAGCTCGAAAAGGATAAGCTTGTAAAACTTAAGGATAAATTTATAGCATAAGATATAAGTAAGGGTGGAATGATGAAAGAAGAGACATAGTCCAAGATTCTTAACCAATCGGGTCAAGCATTCAAGGTAAGGTACAAGGTTAAGTACAAGGTAGGATACTGTGGACACGTCGTGTCGTGTCTATACTCTGTGTCAGGCACCTAGGACACTAGGGTATCTGTGGGGCTCCAGTTACCAACCCATAGGATCGAGTCTTAGCTCGTTTTAGAGGGTGTAAATCGAGTTACCCTGTTTTCGAAATGCACAGTCCACAGTATCCTGTTTTGGGGTTTATTTCCAGATTTTAAGGGTGAGTTTCAAATCAATTTTTGATGTGATTTATATATGTATTAGTATATTTTTAGTATGTGTATGGGTAGTATATGTGTATGAGAGTGTGTGGGTGAGTTTTTGGGTTGTATACATGTATATACATGTGTATATACATGTATGTATATGTGAAGGGTGTGTGTGTGTTTTAGTTTTGTGTTGGGGGCTTTGATTTCCTGTTCTCAGGAAACTGAGAACAGTTCCCCCCCCCCCCCCCCCCCCTCTATCACTGATCAGTCATTCTGTCCTCTCTCTATGTCTCTCTCTCTCTCTCTCTAATTCCCTATATATATATATATATATATATATATATATATATATATATATATATATATATATATATATATATATATATATATATATATATATATATATATGTATATATGTTATATATATATATACATTATATTGTATATAGTTATATATATATTTTGGTATATATAGCTAAGGGTGTATATATGGGTTTATATATATATGTGGAATATATATATATATATATATATATATGTTTATAGGATAGCTATCTATATATGTATATATATTATGTATACAAGTGAGTACTATATATATATTGGGTATTGTATATATATATTATAGATATGTATATATATATGTATTATGGCCTATGTATATGTATAGGCATTAGATATATGGGAATATCTATATATATATAGATATATATATATATATATATATATATATATATATATGTGTATAACTTATTAAGGTATAGGTTTAGAGAAAACCTATAGCCAATAGCCTATGGCCAAGATTACTAGCCTATGGCTTGGGGCTAACCCTAATGGCCCAAAACCCCACTTGTTGACCCTTTGACTAAGTGTTGACCAAAGTCAACCTTAGGTCAAAGTTGACCTAATTGACCTAGATTTGACTAGGACTAACCTAAAATGACTAGTTTAACTAGTCTGACCCAATTACCTTAATGACTGGTCTTTGTTTGACCTAATTACCTTACTGACTGGTCTTTGTTTGACCAATACCTTAGTTGGTCTGAGTTTGACCTAGACTTGACCCAGATTGATCATGTTGACTAGTATTTGACTTGTTTGACCTTGTTTGACTCTATTTGACTTAGTTTGATTTCCTGTGACCTAGTATGACTTCCTGTGACCTAGTTTGACTATTAGAGTTGACCAAGAGTTGACTTTGACCAGATTGACCTAGAATCATGTAGTATGCATTGTATACTTTATTTTTACCATTGTGGATACATTGTGACTTGTATTGCTCTGATTAGGAGCCATACACCTCTCCTCAGACAGTATATCCTCTTCAGACATTCAGTTATCAGGCGAGTACATTCTCTGACCGTTTCATACTTGTTCAGGCTTTACTTCTCGCTCTAGATTACTTTACTTGATGCTGTCACGTTGGTAACACGGATTGGTACTATATGGATCTTTACATGAGATGTTATCCCCCTCGGGAGCATCGGGTACTTCATGTTATGTGTGTTTCACTATCATCATGTACTTCTATGCTTCCATTATTCATGTGCACTCATGTGATCATGTACTCTCATATTTACTGAGCCCTCATGTATACTATCATGTGCACCCTTTCATGGGCCCCATGTGATATCATGTACAATAACGTAACTTGTATAGATCCTTGTGTATTGATTGGGGTAACGGGGGAGTAGAAGTGGACATGTGAATAATTCCAAAGTAGTGTAATCATGTACAAACTCAGTAGTATAATCATGTATAAATTCTAGCCATTCACATGCCTATCTTGTGCTCTACATCACTAGTCACTTATAGTTCTCTATATACAGTAGATATTTCATTACAGCTATCTCTTTTACAGCGTATATTTCCTTTCAGCAGTTCATGTATCTTACTCTATTGCCTGTATCGTATTTCCTAACCTGCTATACACTGCGTGAGATGTATTGTGCTCGTTCCCGTCCTGATTGGACCTGTTGAAAATATTACAGAGGATGAGGAGGAGGCCCTGGTGTCTACCTATTATGGAGCAGGACTAGATGATACTTATGTTGTGGACCCTCAGCAGGATCCACCTGCAGTTCGTGTCCGCGCGATACGAGACCCCATGCACGACGCGGTGCAGAACACTGAGTGTTAGTCGATTTTCTTCGACTGATATAGAGTTCGTGTCGTGTCCTGAGGACACGTGGACACGAGACAGGCTACCTAAACCCTAGACCAACCCTAGGCGAACCTACCCACACGTGCACGAGACTTCTAGATACGTGTGTCGTGTCCTAGAGCTAAGTGCACGCGTGCACGACGCTGTGACATTGCACAGTGTATCAGTGTTTACCCGATTGGGTTTCCAGTGAGTTGGACACGTCGTGTCGTGTCTATACTCTGTGTCAGGCACCTAGGACACTAGGGTATCTGTGGGGCTCCAGTTACCAACCCATAGGATCGAGTCTTAGCTCGTTTTAGAGGGTGTAAATCGAGTTACCCTGTTTTCGAAATGCACAGTCCACAGTATCCTGTTTTGGGGTTTATTTCCAGATTTTAAGGGTGAGTTTCAAATCGATTTTTGATGTGATTTATATATGTATTAGTATATTTTTAGTATGTGTATGGGTAGTATATGTGTATGAGAGTGTGTGGGTGAGTTTTTGGGTTGTATACATGTATATACATGTGTATATACATGTATGTATATGTGAAGGGTGTGTGTGTGTGTTTTAGTTTTGTGTTGGGGGCTTTGATTTCCTGTTCTCAGGAAACTGAGAACAGTTCCCCCCCCCCCCTCTATCACTGATCAGTCATTCTGTCCTCTCTCTATGTCTCTCTCTCTCTCTCTCTCTCTCTCTCTCTCTCTAATTCCCTCTATATATATATATATATATATATATATATATATATATATATATATATATATGTGTGTTATATATATATGTTATATATATATACATTATATTGTATATAGTTATATATATATTTTGGTATATATAGCTAAAGGTGTATATATGGGTTTATATATATATGTGGAATATATATATATGTTTATAGGATAGCTATCTATATATGTATATATATTATGTATACAAGTGAGTACTATATATATATATTGGGTATTGTATATATATATTATAGATATGTATATATATATGTATTATGGCCTATGTATATGTATAGGCATTAGATATATGGGAATATCTATATATATATAGATATATATATATATATGTGTATAACTTGTTAAGGTATAGGTTTAGAGGAAACCTATAGCCAATAGCCTATGGCCAAGATTACTAGCCTATGGCCTGGGGCTAACCCTAATGGCCCAAAACCCCACTTATTGACCCTTGTTGACTAAGGGTTGACCAAAGTCAACCTTAGGTCAACCATGACCAAATTGACCTAGAAATGGCTTGGATGAACATAGAAGGACTTATTGACTAAGATTTGACTAAACCCTAGGCTATTAACTAGTTGGTTTAGGTTTGACCTATATATATGTATATTATTGTGACTTGGGTTTTGTGGAAGACCTATGTAGATTAAGATATGTATGGGGTTAAGTTAGATACTTAGAGTTGAGTCATGACTTTTGATTGGAATGTGGGATTAGCTTGAATATAGGATTAAGGTTGGTATTATATATATGTATATATATGTGTGGTATGCTTGTATAGGTATTGGTTATACCTTAACCTTGTGGTATTGACTTAGATAGTTGACCATTGACCTAATCACCTTGCTGACTAGTCCTTGTTTGACCAATACCTTAGTTGGTCTAAGTTTGATCTAGACTTGATCCAGATTGATCATGTTGACTAGTATTTGACTAGTTTGATTAGAGTGTTGACCAGGAGTTGACTTTAACCTAGATTAAACTTGTTTGACCTTGTTTGACTCTATTTGACTTAGTTTAATTCCCTGTGATCTAGTATGACTTCATGTGACCTAGTTTGACTATTAGAGTTGACCCAGAGTTGACTTTTGACCAGATTGACCTAGAATCATGTAGTGTGCATTGTATACTTTATTTTTACCATTGTGGATACATTGTGACTTGTATTGCTCTGATTAGGAGCCATACACCTCTCCTCAGACAGTATATCCTCTTCAGACATTCAGTTATCAGGCGAGTACATTCTCTGACCGTTTCATACTTGTTCAGGCTTTACTTCTCGCTCTAGATTACTTTACTTGATACTGTCACGTTGGTAACACGGATTGGTACTATATGGATCTTTACATGAGATGTTATCCCCCTCGGGAGCATCGGATACTTCATGTTATGTGTATTTCACTATCATCATGTACTCCTATGCTTCCATTATTCATGTGCACTCATGTGATCATGTACTCTCATGTTTATTGAGCCCTCATGTATACTATCATGTGCACCCTTTCATGGGCCTCATGTGATATCATGTACAATAACGTAACTTGTATAGATCCTTGTGTATTGATTGGGGTAACGGGGGAGTAGAAGTGGACATGTGAATAATTCCAAAGTAGTGTAATCATGTACAAACTCAGTAGTGTAATCATGTATAAATTCTAGCCATTCACATGCCTATCTTGTGCTCTACATCACTAGTCACTTATAGTTCTCTATATACAGTAGATATTTCATTACAGCTATCTCTTTTACAGCGTATATTTCCTTTCAGCAGTTCATGTATCTTACTCTATTGCCTGTATCGTATTTCCTAACCTGCTATGCACTGCGTGAGATGTATTGTGCTCGTTCCCGTCCTGATTGGACCTGTTGAAAATATTACAGAGGATGAGGAGGAGGCCCTGGTGTCTACCTATTATGGAGCAGAACTAGATGATACTTATGTTGTGGACCCTCAGCAGGATCCACCTGCAGCTGAGGATGTTGCCCCAGTAGTCTAGGCTAGTTTAGCTAGACAGTCTTTCGGTATTATCTTTTTGTCTCACATTCTGAGTTGTATTTTGAGATGTTGAGATATATATAGACTCTTAGACTTATTGTATTATGAGTTGACATTCTGGTGTTATGTTATCCTGGACACTTAGACTTATTTCATCTATGCTATGGTTCTCTTTGAGTTACTATCTATCTTCTATCTTTCATTCTTCTACCTAGATGTGATTGAGATTATTTTCTGTTTGTCACCTCCATTCGGAGAGTATAAACTGTACAGGTACCATATATTGTTAGATGATTGACCTAGGACAGCGTTCTACCGCCGACACTGCGGCGTAGGCTGGACGTACCCACTTCTCGTACCCTTACTCTAGGGTGCGGGTCGTGACAGCCAAGGGGGGATTTAGATGGTGGTATTGGTGTTGGTATTGTGTGTGTATTGTGTTTGTATAGAGTTAGAGAGAGTGAGAGATTAGTGGGAGATGATGGAGTGAAATAAAGAGTGTGAGTGAGAGAGTAGAGAGGGGAATGAGAGAGGGAAGGGGGCAGCACCTGCTGTTAGCAGCAGGTAGTGTGGGGGCATCCAGCCCCAATGGCAGCAGCATATTAGCAGCCCCAAACCTGTCCATAGCAGTCCCTCATTCCAGCAAAGCAACCCAATTGACAGCCCTTCAAACCAATATTAGTAGTCCCAAACCTGTCCACAAAACCTGTCCATAGCAGTCCCTAAACCAGTCTATTTCAGCCCACATTAGCCCATGTATTAGCCTACATTTTCCAGTCCCAATTCAGCCTTGTTTCAGCCCCATTGACAGCCCAACTTAACCCCAAATTAGTCCACTAATTGACAGCCAATTCAGTCCCCATACCAGCCCTTTGTTTAGCCTAAACCAGTCCCCTTCATGACAGCATATAGCTGTCCCCATTAGCAGTCCTAAACCTGTGCAAAACCAGTCCTTAACCAACCCATATCCCGTCCCATTTCAGTCCTTAACTGGTCCTAATGGACAGTCTTATATATGCCTATATGTGTGAGTATATATAAGTGTCTATAGGGTGTATATATATATGTATATATATATATATATATATATATATATATATATATATATATATATATATATATATATATATATATATATATATAGCTAATAGCCTATAGGTGTTAGCCTATATGTGAACCTATAGGTAAGAGCCTATATGTGACCATATGTGAGTGAGTGAGTGAGTGAGTGAGTGAGTGAGTGAGTTTGTGTGTGCGAGTGTTTAGTTAGATGTGAGAATGGTATAAGGGTAAGGTAATGTTGAATAACCAATATGTAACCTAAGATGGACTAGATATCTAGGAAACCTATAGTTCTTGGTAGGTAAACCCTAGATAGGATAGTATCTAGCTACCCTAGGGAGCCTAGGCTAGTATTTTGAGTATTAGCGGGATTTCCTTTGTAATGGGCAAGGTATCGGGATTACCTTGGTAAGGGTAATATAGGTAATACCTAGAAACTAAGGTATTAGAGTTTAGGATTAAGATATGGTTAGAACTTGGTTCCCTTGGTTGGTAATGATCAAATATAGTGCTCCTAGACTAGTTTTGACTTCGGTTGACCATTTTGACCAAAAGTCAACAAAAGTCAACCGAGAGTCAAACTTAGCCTATAAGTGACTAGATTTGACCGAAACCAAACCAGAGTTGACCAGTTGACTGGAATTCAACAGTTGGTCAACATTAGACTAGTTGACCTAGAGTTGACCAGAGTTGACCAGGGTTGGTCAGTTGACCAAAAGTCAACTGTAAGCCAACCTTTGACCCCGTTTGACCTAGTTTGACTTGGATTGACTCCCAGTGACCTGGTATGACCTAGTATGACCCAGTTTGGCCCAGTTGACCTAGATTAACCTAGTTTGACTTAGACTTGCATTCATGACTTAAATTAGTTTTATTTTCATTATAAAACCCTGTTTGACTTATAGTATCTCATTTAGGTCTGTGATTACTCTGAGCGTCTGTTCACCTTATCAGCTCAGGACCACAGGCGAGTACATTCACTGATAGTTTTTATTGTCTTGATATCTACTATATCTGATTCAGTTGTAGTGTCTTACATGATTTCTGACATGATGGATCACGGACTAGTATATGTCGGATTCTGTCATGAGATGTTATTCCCAAATTTCCTTGGTATATTAGTATACGATATTTCTTATTTCATGTGCTGTATAGACATCGATTTGGGAGTGGGCTGGCCCCCTGCTTTTGAATCCCGTGTCATGACGGGCCATGTCCGGATCCATGATACTATTCGGAGATGAAAGAATTATTAGGGGTTATGTGATCAAAGCCCCATGTCACTATTTTGCTTGTGCCACTCTCACCTCACGTAGGGTGTAGCAGATACCTCCATGTCCTTGTTATCCAGGTTAGCCGGCATGACTTTTCGTGAGATCACCGTGGATTGTCGATTCAAGTGGATAACCCTACCATGATTCCCTAACCGATCACATAGCGCTCTAATAATTCAAGTCACATTTTTGTATTTATTTATCATAGGAGGCTAAGTTCTGTTCGGGAGAAGAGTTACAACCCCGGTCCTTATTTGGTTTAAGGGTTGTAACTCGACTTTCGAATAGTTCCCAAGTCATCCTATATGTATACTGTCGTTATATTCAGTACTCACATCTGTTATACATTTTCTGCTGATTTTATCCTGTATTTCACATATTCTACATGCTCTTATGCTATATTTTTGATTGGAGGCTAGGTTCTATTCGGGAGAAGGGTTACAACCCCGGTCCTTGTTTGGTTTAAGGGTTGTAACTCGGCTTTCGAATGGTTCCCAAGTTATCCTATATCTTTGTCTTGTATTTTATTACACTGTCTCTTATAGAATTTGTCAATTCATGTGGAACTGCTGTTAGTGTTTGTACTTGCTCATTTTCCTGACAGGATACCGTTGATATATTACAAATGATTCTGAGGCAGATTGTCCGACCTATTATGGGGACGAGTCTGACGGAGTAGCCCTGGACCGTGGCTTGATAGTAGAGCCTTTAGACTTTGCACTTCCATAGTAGTTAGTTTAGTTAGGCTTGCCTGGACTGCGATCCAGCTTTTGTTCTAGACTGTAGTAGCTTATATTTATTTTCTGTGACTCTGTGATATTGTGTATAGTTTTGGGCTTGTGTGGATCTTGAACTTATTTCCTGCTTTCATCTATCATATTTTCTTTCCATGCTATCTACCTTAGTTTTATTTTGTGATTGAGACTGTATTGCTATGTCATCTCCATTCGGAGTGTATATACTGTACATGTACCTTTATCTGTTTTAGTCGTAGTATTTATAGTCCCTATATACAGCGTTCTACCGCCGATTCTGCGGCGTAGGCTGGACGTAACCATGAACTCGTGCCCCTCTTCAGGGTACGGGTCGTGACAATGGTTAACTTTAAAAGTTTGGATTGTAATATTATAAAGTTTATCTCGAGATTATTTAAGGAGTTTTAATTATGATTTTAGACAACTAGAGAAGACGAAAGTTTAGTTTGAGAGAGCTTGAGGTTTAAAATTGAGTCGTACGATTTATAAGTTTATTTTTGAGTTAAAAAAATGATGGTAAAATTTTGTTTAAATACTTGGAGGATATGAAAGCGACTTTGAAAGAAAAGTTTAAATTTTAAATTGTGTCATATGATCGATGATTTAAAAAGTTAATTAGATTTCAAGTTTAAAGCCTTGATTATGGATATTTAAATTTTGGTAAAAAAAAGAGATTTAATTTGAGTTACATGATTTGCGAATAATAAAATAGGCTAAGAGTTATCTCGAGAAACATTTGAGAATTGGAAATTTTAAAAGTGATGGCTTATTATGAAAGTTTAGTTGTGCTGCATTAGATATGATGAAGGTTATTTGGAATTTATTTAAAGGAAATTAAACTTTAAGTTATGATTAAATATTTGATGGAGTATCTTGAGATTTATTTCGAAACTTTTGAGGAACTTGAAATTTGAAATTAGATCATATATTGGTAGAGGACCAAGAAGCAAGCAAGTCACCCTAATGGAATACAAGTATTCCCTATTAATTGCCATGATAGTTGTATATACTCGAGTGTAGTTAAGTCATCTGCCAAACTTTGTGTAGATATCTCAATCTTGACTCACTCGACATTTCCTCAAATCTAGATTTTATCGTGACCTTCTAACCATTTGAAACTTTAGAAATGATTAGATTACTCCTTAATCATACTCCATCTAAGTGGCTATCATATCCTTAGAAACTGTATTTCTAACTTATTTTACCTTGATTCACTAGAATCTGAATTATCAATATTTCATGCTTTAACTTGGTCATTTATTTTGTGCGTTATTCATTACCTCATGAACTTCCACTTTCTATTTTAAATTCTTTTATGTCCTTTACCGTGACTTGGATATTTGGAGCACAACACTAGACTTTTCCATCAAACAAATTTCATATGCAAGACCTAGACGAGCCCACCTTCATGTAGATATATCATGTCCTACTAAAACCCGTCTCCTTGTACTCTATTTTCTTGATATGACTTTCCAGTCAAATGGCTAAGCAAGAAAACCTCTACCATGACAACAATTACTTCCTGACTTTAATTAGAGATCCAACCTTGACCCAATTCTTTCGACCCGATATGTGATGATGTTCTACTTGATTCCCTTTAATGCTTAATTTTGTGCCTTACCTTGATTGCTTAACTCATTATCCCATCACACTACTAGTTTAACTCTTATAAGTTGGGTAGAATACCTCATGACCTAACCAACATTTTTGGACCACATTGATAGGTTCACTTAGACCATAGAATTCAGTGGACCCTAACTTATCTAGTCAACCAAGCCGACTGTATAGGCCCAAACTTTGGGCAAGACTTGATTTTAAATAACCTTGGACTGTTTAATTCCCTTTATCATGGTCCCTTACTTATACTTTGACTATCTTATAATGCTAACTTAGCATAAAATTTTGCAAGCTTATTTTCTTATCAAGCTTGATCATGACATGTTTTATTGGGTCGCTCCCACTAACATATTGTCTAATCAGAACCGGTGCATGATGGTCTGATCAACCTATTGCACTTGGTTCACTTTTCGTATATCATTTACGTGGATGGGAACATAGATAAACTTGCCCTAGAGGCTCATCCGCGACTGCCTTGACAAATCTTTTTGAATTATCCAATCGCCTTTGAACCACATATTAGAATTCAAATCATCTTCCTTGGACTGTGATGGCCTTCGTCTGTTACCTGTCACCCCCATTTCTCGTATTTCGTATTTTGTGCGTATTTTGATTTTAATCATGTATTTTAATTTTTTGTACTTGCAGTATTCCTGGCTTCTCGTATTTTGCTCGGTTTTATTTTGGAGGAGACTTGGCTTGGTTTGACTTGGTTTAGCATGGTTTGGTTCTATTTTGGTTTATTGTTGGACCACCCTAACCTATACTACCCCTCAAGCTCACCCCACCACCACCATTTAATACCATTCCCCTCTCTCTCTCCTCACATTTACATTCATTTATTTTCCCCACCAAGAAACCCCCTTCTTCCTCCATCCTCCAAACCCTAGTGGAAGAGAGGCAAGTTGCATCTTGCCAAACATGAGAATCCACTTTCATGAGTTCATCACTTAGCTTAGCTCATTGGGAGTAACTTTAGTTCTTTGTACTTTCGGATTTGGGGTTTTGTGGAGCTTGAATCTTGTACCTTACATTTTCGGATTTTACATGTTTTGATGTGTTTTGGCCGATCTTGGGTGGGATTTGATGTGCTCATGTGGTAGAGAATCAAATTTCACCCAAGATGGACCCTTGGAAGTTTGGATTTGGAGCTCGGATGGCCGAGTTGTGATGTTGCTAAGTTTTCGGCCATGGTGTTCTTCCTTGGGAAGAAGATGACTCTGTGGTAGCCGATGGCGCCTATTTCCCCTGCGTAGGTCCGATGGCGCCTACTTTGGCCGCTTGCCCTTGCAAGTGCGCCTCTTGGCCGCACGCTCCTTAGCGCTGCGCGCCCCTTCCAAACAGAACGCTTCATAGCGCCTGTTCTCCTTGACTTGGCCGATGGCGCCTATTCTATGAACTAGGCGCGGTTGGCCAATGGCGCCTACTTCTCCTTTGATTAGGCGCAGTTGGCCGGCCATCCTCAACTAGGCGCCATCTGTCCCATCAGACTAGGCGCCATCTGTTCCATCAGACTGGGCGCCATCTGTCCCATCAGACTGGGCGCCAAACTGTCCCATCAGTGGTAGGCGCGGTTCATTCTATGGACTAGGCGCAGTTCATTGTATGGACTAGGCGCAGTTCATTCTATGAACTAGGCGCGGTTCATTCCCCATGACCTAGGCGCACTTGGGCCGGCCTTATTCTAGGCGCACTTCACTGAGCATGGTAGGCGCACTTTAGGGTGCTGCCTACTAGGCGCACTCTAGTGCCCTCAACCTAGGCACACTCTAGAGTGTTGTCAACCCCCCCCCCCCTTTTTGGCACACTCTAGTGTGTTGCCACCCTGGCCTGCCCTGGTGTACCTGCATCCCTTGTGCCCCCAGTATCTGCTTATTTCTGGGTTTTATTTTAATGAATTGGAGCTTCAAGGATTTTGTTGCCCACGTCACGACTTGGCTCGACTTGGCACTTTTGACACAACTTGGAGTTTTGCCATTTTCTTGATCTTGACATGATTTGAGTTGACTTTTCATAAATTGTGACTAGAACTATATAACTGGAACCTGTTAACTTGACAACTTGCTAGTGGCCCGCGGCGGCACACTTCCTTGTAACATGACATGATAATATGATAACTTGACAACTTGAGCTGCTGAAGCAGGCTTACTTGACTTGCTGCATGACTTGACACCGTGGGTGTGCATCTTGTGCTTGATTAATCTACTGGTCCAGTCTTGCATCATGTCTAGGACGTGAACCTCTGGGTACCACGGCCAGAGGTTCACATGAATTCGGACTAGGTAAATGATTAGTTCACAAAACTAGAACATGGAGATTTCCCGGCTACAGGCAATCCCGTTACCTGGGCGGCCTTGGGAATTGATGCTTGCCGACGAGTAGGGCACAATTCCAGCACACTGTTAGGTGTTGCACCCCTTGATGGTACTTGAGGGTACACTTGTCTCTCGGACAATGTACCCACCTGAACCCAGCTCCTTGCTTACGTTCTGGGTAGCCTGGATAGTCTGCAGGGCCTGTGGCTGATAGGAACATCTCATTGCATCTTGCTAGTAACTAGGTTGTGACAACCCTAGTTAGTTAATTTATCAAGCCGTAGGACTTGCTTGGTCGTTGTGAAGTGGTTGGCGTCTGGTCTTGTCTAGCCTTGTCTTGCTTGCCTAGTCTTGCCTAGGCCTGATCTAGTCCCTGTACCCGGCTCTCATCCCGAGCATGCTTGTCTTTATTTTAATTTTTAGATAAATGGTCTAGCGCATGCGTTATTCAGGCGAAGGGTTACAACCCCGGTCCTTGTTTGGTTTAAGGGTTGTAACCTGGGAGACTGGAATATTCTCATGTTATGACCAGTTATCGCCCTATTGCATGTATTTCTTTCTTGTACCTTTATTTTCATTCCGACTTGATATGCTGGTTTTAGTTCTTGTGCATGGCCTCCTTTTTGGCACTTGCTCTTTCTGGGGTCTGACCCAGCTGGTTTTGTATGGCCAGATTTCGGGGCAGCTACCGAGGATCTACCGCAGTTCCAGCCCGATGGTGTCAACTAGAAGAAATCGGGGCCAAGAGTGGGTTTCTATTTTTGTACCGCTCACTCATATGTAAATTAAATATTCTTTTGAGGCGTTTGCCGGCGAGCACCTGTTAGCTCGTATGTACATTTTCTTGATGCTGTAAACATGATGAACAGATCCTAGGGTTGATCATGTATGATGTACTCTTTGCTAGTCCTGACATTTTGTAAGACTAGCTGCTTGATCATCCAATATGTAATATTTGGGATGCCTTGTATTTATATATTTGATGCTCAGACATCTTGTAATCTTAACACTTGCTTGAGATTGAGACAATAGGCTTGCTAATGACCACAGGAGACTGATGGCTTGTAGTTAACCCTCATATTTCTAGACAGCCGTGACCGTATACCGAGGTGTTTTCCATTTCGATATACGTAGCTGGCTGTGTATGCCTCCGCTCTCCAGTATTCTGGTTCTGGGGCGTTACACGGTTTAAGTGGTGGCCCATGCAGGTCTTGAAAATTCAAGAAATGTGAGGGTTACCGGTAGATGTCTCAATCAGTAATCTCCCTTGATCTCTGCTCATACTCTCTATTCCCTGGGAATCTTGATTCGGTCACTTGCATGCATCCTTGCTCTTTCACTGTCCTTCCTTATCGTTTCCCCCTGTCGTCTTCTTCAGCGGCACTGTTCCCGGACGTGCCGATCAGCCATGAGAAGCCCAGCATGAACCCCAGCAACAAGAGGAGCAGTCTCAGGACTCTGGAGCGGCCTCTAGAGTTGTACCTTCTGGAGGTCAGGAACCTCGCGTTCATGAAGCTCAGCCCGTTCCGCCTGTGAGACAAGAGGAGGGAGCCTTGGTAGGGCTTATCAGAGATTTGCTTGCAGCCCAGGATCGTCGAGGCGACGCCCTGCACCAGGAAGTTCATGAAGCACTGAATAGAGGAGGTCACCAAGGGAACCAGGCGGCCAACAGTTTCAAGCGCTTGAACCCTCAGTTCTTCGATGGCAGCGAAGACGCAATCGCCGCGGATGCATGGCTTCAGGATACCGAGGTAGTTCTGGAAGCGGCGAGGACTCCAGAGAATGAGAAGGTGGCAGTGGTCCGCCTACAGTTGTTGGACCTTGCCCACAATTGGTGGGCAGCTCAGGCCATGGGATTGGCAGCGCCAGTCCCTTGGGCAGTATTTAGGGAGAGGTTCCAGACGAAGTACTTCGATGCCGTGGCACGGTACGATTTGCAGACTAGATTCACCAACCTGAAGCAAGGAGGCAGGACGGTCGATGGCTATGCGACCGAGTTTTCGAGGCTGAGTAGGTTTGCCCCCACCTTGGTGGCAACCGAGTATGATCGGGCCCAGCGTTTCCAGCAAGGGCTCCACTTGGAGATTTTGTTAGCAGTTGAGCAGTTCGAGCACCAGACGTTCGACGCCGTGTTGAGGGCAGCTAGGAGGCATGAATACACCTCCCAGAGGATTATGGATAGGACCGGAAGTAGGAAGCGGTCCCACAGCCAGTCGCACCAGTCGTCAGCACCAGCCCCGGCAGCTAGGGGTATTACGATTGGAGCTCCGAGGCGGACGGCCTCAGTAACGTCGGACCGGCATTCGACCCCGACGTTTCCTCAGCAGCAGCAGAAGCAGAAATCTTCTTCCACAGTAGGATGTTCATACTGTGGGAAGCCGGGCCATGTGGTGGCAGAGTGTCGGAGGGCACAGGGATTGTGCCTAGCTTGTGGGGCGGCGGACCATAGGATAGGGTCGTGCCCCAATCGAGGGAGTTCATCCTCGTCCAACCTTACTAGTCCTTCAGTTAGGGGACCAGCACCAGTACAACAACAACTACCAGGCCAGTATCCGGATGGCACCCTTCGAGGCCTTGTATGGCAGGAAGTGTAGGTCCCCGCTAGCATGGGACGATGTCGGAGAAAGGCAGATGCTCGGTCCGGAGATGATTTCTCGGACTGTCGAGGTAGTCAGGAGAGTCAGAGATTACATCCGAGTTGCTCAAGATCGCCAGCGCCGTTGGGCAGACTTACATCGGCGTCCCGTAGAGTTTTCTGTAAACGACCATGTGTTCCTTAGGATCTCGCCCAACCGTGGCGTCATTCGCTTTGGCACACGGGGAAAGCTTAGTCCTAGGTATATAGGGCCGTTTAGTATCCTGGAGCGAGTAGGAGATGTGTCCTATCGTCTCGCTCTTCCACCGTCGCTAAGCAAGGTGCATGATGTCTTCCATGTATCTCAATTACGACAGTACATCCCGGACACGAACCATATCCTGGATCATTCGAATTTGGTCGTTGGTACCGACCTTTCGTATGAGGAAAAGCACGTGTCTATATTGGACCGGAGAGAGAAGATCCTCAAGAACAAGACTATTAATCTAGTCCGTGTTGCTTGGGGTCATCACTCTCTGGGAGAGTCAACGTGGAAGCGTGAGGACGACATCCGATCACGTTATCCCTATTTGTTTGACTCGTAAGGTATAATGTCTTCCTTGTGCCTTACACCCGTTCCATCCTTGATTGAATGCATGATTGTATGGCTTCCTGCTTAGCGTAACTTGCCTGTGATTAGTCTAGCCTGTCGTGGCAATCTCTAGCTCCTTGATTAAATTCCGAGGACGGAATTCTTTTAAGGTGGGTAGAGTTGTCACCCCCATTTCTCGTATTTCGTATTTTGTGCGTATTTTGATTTTAATCATGTATTTTAATTTTCTGTACTTGCAGTATTCCTGGCTTCTCGTATTTTGCTCGGTTTTATTTTGGAGGAGACTTGGCTTGGTTTGACTTGGTTTAGCATGGTTTGGTTCTATTTTGGTTTATTGTTGGACCACCCTAACCTATACTACCCCTCAAGCTCACCCCACCACCACCATTTAATACCATTCCCCTCTCTCTCTCCTCACATTTACTTTCATTTATTTCCCCCACCAAGAAACCCCCTTCTTCCTCCATCCTCCAAACCCTAGTGGAAGAGAGGCAAGTTGCATCTTGCCAAACATGAGAATCCACTTTCATGAGTTCATCACTTAGCTTAGCTCATTGGGAGTAACTTTAGTTCTTTGTATTTTCGGATTTGGGGTTTTGTGGAGCTTGAATCTTGTACCTTACATTTTCGGATTTTACATGTTTTGATGTGTTTTGGCCGATCTTGGGTGGGATTTGATGTGCTCATGTGGTAGAGAATCAAATTTCACCCAAGATGGACCCTTGGAAGTTTGGATTTGGAGCTCGGATGGCCGAGTTGTGATGTTGCTAAGTTTTCGGCCATGGTGTTCTTCCTTGGGAAGAAGATGACTCTGTGGTAGCCGATGGCGCCTATTTCCCCTGCGTAGGTCTGATGGCGCCTACTTTGGCCGCTTGCCCTTGCAAGTGCGCCTCTTGGCCGCACGCTCCTTAGCGCTGCGCGCCCCTTCCAAACAGAACGCTTCATAGCGCCTGTTCTCCTTGACTTGGCCGATGGCGCCTATTCTATGAACTAGGCGCGGTTGGCCAATGGCGCCTACTTCTCCTTTGATTAGGCGCAGTTGGCCGGCCATCCTCAACTAGGCGCCATCTGTCCCATCAGACTAGGCGCCATCTGTCCCATCAGACTGGGCGCCATCTGTCCCATCAGACTGGGCGCCAAACTGTCCCATCAGTGGTAGGCGCGGTTCATTCTATGGACTAGGCGCAGTTCATTGTATGGACTAGGCGCAGTTCATTCTATGAACTAGGCGCGGTTCATTCCCCATGACCTAGGCGCACTTGGGCCGGCCTTATTCTAGGCGCACTTCAGTGAGCATGGTGGGCGCACTTTAGGGTGCTGCCTACTAGGCGCACTCTAGTGCCCTCAACCTAGGCACACTCTAGAGTGTTGTCAACCCCCCCCCTTTTTGGCACACTCTAGTGTGTTGCCACCCTGGCCTGCCCTGGTGTACCTGCATCCCTTGTGCCCCCAGTATCTGCTTATTTCTGGGTTTTATTTTAATGAATTGGAGCTTCAAGGATTTTGTTGCCCACGTCACGACTTGGCTCAACTTGGCACTTTTGACACAACTTGGAGTTTTGCCATTTTCTTGATCTTGACATGATTTGAGTTGACTTTTCATAAATTGTGACTAGAACTATATAACTGGAACCTGTTAACTTGACAACTTGCTAGTGGCCCGCGGCGGCGCACTTCCTTGTAACATGACATGATAATATGATAACTTGACAACTTGAGCTGCTGAAGCAGGCTTACTTGACTTGCTGCGTGACTTGACACCGTGGGTGTGCATCTTGTGCTTGATTAATCTACTGGTCCAGTCTTGCATCATGTCTAGGACGTGAACCTCTGGGTACCACGGCCAGAGGTTCACATGAATTCGGACTAGGTAAATGATTAGTTCACAAAACTAGAACATGGAGATTTCCCGGCTACAGGCAATCCCGTTACCTGGGCGGCCTTGGGAATTGATGCTTGCCGACGAGTAGGGCACAATTCCAGCACACTGTTAGGTGTTGCACCCCTTGATGGTACTTGAGGGTACACTTGTCTCTCGGACAATGTACCCACCTGAACCCAGCTCCTTGCTTACGTTCTGGGTAGCCTGGATAGTCTGCAGGGCCTGTGGCTGATAGGAACATCTCATTGCATCTTGCTAGTAACTAGGTTGTGACAACCCTAGTTAGTTAATTTATCAAGCCGTAGGACTTGCTTGGTCGTTGTGAAGTGGTTGGCGTCTGGTCTTGTCTAGCCTTGTCTTGCTTGCCTAGTCTTGCCTAGGCCTGATCTAGTCCCTGTACCCGGCTCTCATCCCGAGCATGCTTGTCTTTATTTTAATTTTTAGATAAATGGTCTAGCGCATGCGTTATTCAGGCGAAGGGTTACAACCCCGGTCCTTGTTTGGTTTAAGGGTTGTAACCTGGGAGACCGGAATATTCTTATGTTATGACCAGTTATCGCCCTATTGCATGTATTTCTTTCTTGTACCTTTATTTTCATTCCGACTTGATATGCTGGTTTTAGTTCTTGTGCATGGCCTCCTTTTTGGCACTTGCTCTTTCTGGGGTCTGACCCAGCTGGTTTTGTATGGCCAGATTTCGGGGCAGCTACCGAGGATCTACCGCAGTTCCAGCCCGATGGTGTCAACTAGAAGAAACCGGGGCCAAGAGTGGGTTTCTATTTTTGTACCGCTCACTCATATGTAAATTAAATATTCTTTTGAGGCGTTTGCCGGCGAGCACCTGTTAGCTCGTATGTACATTTTCTTGATGCTGTAAACATGATGAACAGATCCTAGGGTTGATCATGTATGATGTACTCTTTGCTAGTCCTGACATTTTGTAAGACTAGCTGCTTGATCATCCAATATGTAATATTTGGGACGCCTTGTATTTATATATTTGATGCTCAGACATCTTGTAATCTTAACACTTGCTTGAGATTGAGACAATAGGCTTGCTAATGACCACAGGAGACTGATGGCTTGTAGTTAACCCTCATATTTCTAGACAGCCGTGACCGTATACCGAGGTGTTTTCCATTTCGATATACGTAGCTGGCTGTGTATGCCCCCGCTCTCCAGTATTCTGGTTCTGGTGCGTTACATTACCTATTCTGGACGGGGCATGTACTTGATTGATTGGCCAAACTATTCTCCTATGACCATGAAGTTTGTGTATACGCAGAGATAGCTAGCCACTGACCTACCAATGTAACTTTATCCCTACCTTGAGTTCCTCGTCCTTTTTTCGACCTTAGATTCAACTTCACAACCTTCTCGGAACTCGAGAATTATTCAACACTAAACCTAGATGACTATATTCTCTCAATTGATTGCCCTTAATCTAGTCGATCCCTTGTCTCCTTATTCTATGTCGTATCATGATTATACTTTAACCCTTAATTCTTTCTAATTTCATTGTGTTAACTAGCAATCCTCATTCGGTTTCGTAGTCGTGAGATATTTTTCGTAGGTAACGAGAAAATTACTTACGAATTGCATGCTTGTGTTGAACGTCGTTATTTGCCTCGTTCAATAATCTGATCTTATCTTCCCTATCTTCTCAACCCTACATATTCCTAAATTTCGAGGACGAAATTCTTGTAAGTTGGGTAGGATGTTGTAGTGTCCCATCCCGCAAAGTCAATCGGAAAAATCGAAATGCCGACGGCGTTGGAACTTAGCCTTGCAACGGCTGCTCAAAGGCTCGCTCGTCCGAGGCGACTCCTCGTACAGGTGGGGTAGTTTCGGTGAACTCTCCTCATCTTAGCCTTCACATAATAAATCGTGTTTTCAACTTGCACAAGTAGGCTAATATAAAAGCTACGCACCAACATAGCTAAGGGAATAATCCCGTCGGGTCAGAATGTCCTAGAACATAGAAAATGGTCCCATGGTCTGCATAGAAGTCGGCTCAGCGTGCTTTCAAATGACACACGATCCTTCGATCCTGTGGCTTGGGAGAAGGAAGTTGGCTTAAGTTGCTAAGTTGTCCCAACACTTGAAATAGCCTAAGTCATAGGCGTCGTCTGCGTGAATGCTTGGTAAAGCATGCACGGTCCCGTCGCTTTGTCCCAACACTCGAATCAGCCTAAGTCATAGGCGTCGCCCGCATGAATGTTTAATAAAGCATGCACGATCCTGTCCCGCAAGGCTTGGCATAGCCTTCGCACGTTTCGCAAGTTAAGTCGTCTCGCACGGCTCATTGGCTTAAGTCTAGGCACCCGAAAAGTTGGTTGTCCAAGTCGACCCCGTGCCTAGCACGTTCCCTCGATGCGAAGCTCGGCGTAGCCTTTGCTCATCGAGTCGTTGCCCAAATAAGTTAGACAAGAGTTGTGCTGGGCTATCGAAGCCATTTCTAGCACTGTCCCTCTCTATCTGCGGTTGTCACGTCGCGTAGTCCCTTGAGAACAAGGCTCGTCGTGTCAAGTATATGACTTGAGCGTTAGCATCGCCTATAGAACCAGGTCTGTCTAAGGCACGAGCTAAGATTAGGCTGCAGCATAGGCACCGTGCTTGGCACGATAGATGGCATCGGGATGTCCATGAGTCGATACTATGTTTAATAAGTTGCCCAAGTTGGTTCATGAGTCGAACTCGAACGCCGCAAGGCGGTAACATGATAAGTCTTGACATGTTGTGAGGCGCGGCCTCAATCTTGAAGCACGGACAAGTCTAGGCAAAGTCTAAGGGGCACGACCTGTCCGAGTCGTCCCGTTGTCGTCTTTGGCATTTGAATCGTTGGCACGAGAATAGTCTTGAGGCACTTGAGTTTAAGAAAGGAAAGTCTTGGCACGGCCGAGTCTACATAAGTTGCTCCTCGGTAAAGCACAGTCTTGAATACGTTAAGGTCCCGAATAGAGTATGGCACGACCCTGCCGTCCCGAGTTCAAGTTTGGTCAAGTTCATGCACGATGAGGCACTGCCTCGATCGAAATATACGTTGGTATTGTAGCACGACCATGTCATTGCACGTCGAGTTGGTTAGACGTCAAGTCTTAAAATTGATCCTAAGGCAAGACTAGAAAGACAATCGAAAGGGTTTAAGCTGCACAAAGTAAATGAACGTGTCGGTTATGTATGGGTGAGCGAGAAGCTCACTCCGCTAGTACAGTTGAGTACTGACACCCACACAGTGTTCATGTGCAGGCACAGGTAGAAGCTCGTGGCGCGGAGCTCGCTTGGATGCGTCGAGGCACGGAGTTCCTTGGCAATTTCGAAACGTGCGGCCGTGTGGATTGAGGACTTATACAGGACATAATGTATGGACATCGCCTTCCGAAGCTTCCGCTGGCCCAAGCATTGAAATCGAGAGATGAGAGAGCAGAGTGACTTGTAAATGAGAGAAAAGTGAGCACGAGAGACTTGAAATTTGGCCTTGCGCCCACAAATGTAATCTTGTATTCAATATCAATAAAGAGTTTCTTTTGAATGACTTGTGTTCATGTGTTCTTGTTCTAAATTTCCGCTGCATATTCAATGTATCTGCTTGGGACTTCTGTGCGACGACCCCGTTGCCGTCGATGTAATCGGCCATTATGAAACCGCCTTGTACGAGCGCAATCTAGGCTCGTGCGATATCACACCTTAGCGAGGACGATCGCTCCTACGGGAACGGGGCGTGACATAATGGTATCAGAGCACGGCTTTACGTCCTTGGACTTTACGTCGAATTTTTTCAGTTTTGAAAGCTCGTTGTTGGAAAAATAAGTGTGCGCTCTCTCTCGAATGTCCCTCGGCATGTCCATACAATAAGTCTAAATATTTTTAAAAGCTCATTCAAGCGTTTAATCTAACGCATCGATAGGCAACGGCCTTTGTGCCGAACGATGTTAAACATGACTCGATAGAAAACACATGCTAAGTTAACATGTCGCGTGTGTGCCTAACTAGTCCTACATCGACCTTAGCAATTGAGCGTGCAAACTCGAAGGATAGTCTGTACGAGATGGTTATGCGGCACAACTTAGTCCGTGCGTCGCGCACCTCGACCTTTTGGTGCAAACGAGTTGCGAGCGATATTAAGTACCGCTCGGTCGAAAACGAAGCTACACTTAGAGTGTCTATCGATAGGAACGTTATCGAGTTAACGCTTAGGCATACGCGAAAGATTGACTTGGATTTTGAGGAATAGTACGAACGACTTAGCGTGTCGATGCGACGCGAGCGATTACGCTAGGGATTTGTCGAACGAATCCGAAGGATGTCTTAGAGATTAATGAGAACGTGATTGAGGACTAGATCGGATGGCTCGAATCCTGAGTGGTGTATGGTCGATCTTGGAAATCATTCGAGCAAATATTGAGGATTACGAGTATGTCGACGAGGCGATGCGATCGCGCAAAGCCTTAGAACGCGTCACGCTTAGTTGGTCGTGACTTCGATGTCCCGAACGAGATGTCGTTCAGACAACTTGTCAATGTGCAACGCGAGTTAGAAAACGGTTCAAAAACGATGAATGAAAATGAATGGTCGTGATCGAGGAAACTTAGAGGATCGCGCGTACGATTTCGGATTGTTTCAAATAAAACGTGACTTGAGTTTTGAACAACGATCTTGAAACGAGTTTGAGGAATAGCGATCGAACTTGATCTTGAATATCGAGAAAATTGTGGAATATCCAACTCGGACAACAGCATCAACGCACGACTCGAAATTGGTTGCAAAGGAAGATCGTCAGGTTACGCATATCGTCGATGGTATTGAGGCGTATCAAAGATCGATATGCAATAACTCGGGGGTACTCTGACTCGGCGAATGACGATCGTGCAAATATCATTGTTCCGATGGATGCTATACTCGGGATATTGAAAGGTATCGAAGAAAAGATAAACTTGGCTCGAGGATTTTCTGGTTGAACATATGACAAACGGACTATCGAACTGAGATCTTGGCTTGGATGAAAAATGAAATGTTTGGATCTGCTTCGCCGATAACCACAACTTTGACATTCTTGTCTTATGCGAGCACAACTCCAACCTCGCACATGCGTCGCACCGATTAGGGCGATCACTCTGCGTGAGTGCTGGTATGGTGATTCATACTGCGGGGGTGATTGAACTAGCATAGCGTGGCAATTTGTATGCATCGACTTGTGTTTTGATGCGAAGGTGACTTGAGAATGACCCGTATGCTTGATGAACTGAACTTGAGGATTGAGTAGGTCCAATCCGTATATCGAGAATGAGTTAGTCTAAACTCAAACAAGAGTTACGCCCCGATGAGAATAATTATTCTGCGGGAGCGTTGCATGGTGATTCATGAACCGCCGTGGATAATCGGACTCGCGTGAGATTGGGGCGCAACGTATTGTCGAGCTAGATGACCTCGTGATCGAACACATGAATTGGTTAGAATTGGTGATTTGAATGGATTCGAATACGTGTAATGAATGCATTGATGCGAATAGGTGATCGTGCTCGATGTTTAAAAATCTGAGTGACGCGAGCTTGGGTAGAAAACCCCGTGCTACCGACTATGGCTTGACCCTAGGATTGGGGTCAGTGTTGGCATTATTGTTGGGGAACTATGATTCCAATCCTGATATTGACTTAGCCTCGAAAAGAAATAGCCTATCGGTTAGACGAGACGCCCCGTTTCATGTATTTGCAATCAAAAGATTGATCTTGAGGATTGACATGGATGAATTGAATGATGCGAGAATAGGAAACCCTGCTCACGAGACTCGGCTGACATACATATATTTCAGGGACGCCTGGGTATGTGCACGATGCGACTCGAGTGAGAATGACAAATTCTCTATCATACGGCTTGGCTGAATGCATGTATTTTGGGGACTCCTGGAATGCGTGCATGATCCAGCCAAGTGATACGATGAGTTCAAGCAAGACTTGAAAATGGGAGAGTGTCGAGATCTTGAAATCATGTTAACGGAAAGATCGATAGTCGTGCGAGCGTGGCTCGGAATCGAAGGAACGCGTAGGCGAAATGTGTACGATTAAGTCTTGGCCATAGCAATGGTAGGATGGCTTACCTTCAGGAAAGTCTCGAGGACGAGACTTGTTCTGAGTGGTGTATGTTGTAATGCCCCATCCCGCAAAGTCAATCGGAGAAATCGAAACGCCGACGGCGTTGGAACTTAGCCTTGCAACGGCTGCTCAAAGGCTCGCTCGTCCGAGGCGACTCCTCGCACAGATGGGGTAGTTTCGGTGAACTCTCCTCATCTTAGCCTTCACATAATAAATTGTGTTTTCAACTTGCACAAGTAGGCTAATATAAAAGCTACGCACCAACATAGCTAAGGGAACAATCTCCTTGGGTCGAAATGTCCTAGAACATGGAAAATGGTTCTACGGTCTGCATAGAAGTCGGCTCAGCGTGCTTTCAAATGATACACGATCCTTCGATCCCGTGGCTTGGAAGAAGGAAGTTGGCTTAAGTTGCTAAGTTGTCCCAACACTTAAAATAGCCTAAGTCATAGGCGTCGCCTGCGTGAATGCTTGGTAAAGCATGCACGGTCCCGTCGCTTTGTCCCAACACTCGAATCAGCCTAAGTCATAGGCGTTGCCCGTATGAATGTTTAATAAAGCATGCACGGTCCTGTCCCACAAGGCTTGGCATAGCCTTCGTACGTTCCGTAAGTTAAGTCATCTCGCACGGCTCGTTGGCTTAAGTCTAGGCACCCGAAAAGTTGGTTGTCCAAGTCGACCCCGTGCCTAGCACATTCCCTCGATACGAAGCTCGGCGTAGCCTTTGCTCATCGAGTCGTTGCCCAAATAAGTTAGACAAGAGTTGTGCTGGGCTATCGAAGCCATTTCTAGTACTGTCCCTCTCTATCTGCGGTTGTCACGTCGCGTAGTCCCTTGAGAACAAGGCTCGTCGTGTCAAGTATATGATTAGAGCATTAGCGTCGCCTATAAAACCAGGTCTGACTATGGCACGAGCTACGGTCGGTTTAGTGAAAAGCTTGCCACTAACAAAGAAAGTCCATGCGACTTGTTGTCGCCGAGATCGGTCCCGCTACTTGGGAGTCTCGCTAAGTCTTGATATGTCCCGCACACGAGATCGGTCCTGCAGCTTGGAAGTCTCGCTAAGTCTTGATATGTCCCGCACACGAGATCGGTCCCGCGGCTTGGGAGTCTCATTAAGTCTCGATAGAAAGAAGGAATGCATGATCATGTTAAGGAAGGATTGGTTAGATCGAGTTGAGACTTGCATGGTCATTGGACAACTTGTTGACAAGGTGTAGTCTTCTCGAGTGATCACCGGGGCGCCGGGATCATTCGACCGGAAGAAAGCGAGTGTGGCTCAAAGTAGGATGCTGGATGACCGCATGGGAGAGTTCGGCCCCACCGGGCTAGCTACACGTATAGGTACAGGCCGATATCCCACGAGCCAGTCCAAGATAGCTTGACATTGCTAGTGACCACTCATGTAGATGTGTCGGCAATAGTGGCACACTGCGTGTATGCCTTTGGATTGAGTCTAGAACTTGAATCTTGTATAGTCGGTAACACAAGGTCTGGGCCTAAGATTAGGCTGCAGCATAGGCACCGTGCTTAGCACGATAGATGGCATCGGGATGTCCATGAGTCGATACTATATTTAATAAGTTGCCCAAGTTGGTTCATGAGTCGAACTCGAACGCCGCAAGGCGGTAACATGATAAGTCTTGACATGTTGTGAGGCGCGGCCTCAATCTTGAAGCACGGACAAGTCTAGGCAAAGTCTAAGGGGCACGACCTGCCCGAGTCGTCCCGTTGTCGTCTTTGGCATTTGAATCGTTGGCACGAGAATAGTCTTGAGGCACTTGAGTTTAAGAAAGGAAAGTCTTGGCACGGTCGAGTCCACATAAGTTGTTCCTCGGCAAAGCACAGTCTTGAATACGTTAAGGTCCCGAATAGAGTATGGCACGACCCTGCCGTCCCGAGTTCAAGTTTGGTCAAGTTCATGCACGATGAGGCACTGCCTCGATCGAAATATACGTTGGTATTGTAGCACGACCATGTCGTTGCACGTCGAGTTGGTTAGACGTTAAGTCTTAAAACTGATCCTAAGGCAAGACTAGAAAGACAATCGAAAGGGTTTAAGCTGCACAAAGTAAATGAACGTGTCGGTTATGTATGGGTGGGCGAGAAGCTCACTCCGCCAGTACAGTTGAGTACTGACACCCACACAGTGTTCATGTGCAGGCACAGGTAGAAGCTCGTGGCGCGGAGCTCGCTTGGATGCGTCGAGGCACGGAGTTCCTTGGCAATTTCGAAGCGTGCGACCGCATGGATTGAGGACTTATACAGGACATAATGTATGGACATCGCCTTCCGAAGCTTCCGTTGGCCCAAGCATTGAAATCGAGAGATGAGAGAGAGCAGAGTGACTTGTAAATGAGAGAAAAGTGAGCACGAGAGACTTAAAATTTGGCCTTGTGCCCACAAATGTAATCTTGTATTCAATATCAATAAAGAGTTTCTTTTGAATGACTTGTGTTCATGTGTTCTTGTTCTAAATTTCTGCTGCGTATTCAATGTATCTGCTTGGGACTTCTGTGCGACGACCCCGATCGGCCATTATGAAACCGCCTTGCACGAGCGCAATCTAGGCTCGTGCGGCATCACGCCTTAGCGAGGACGATCGCTCCTACGGGAGCGGGGCGTGACATAATGGTATCAGAGCACGGCTTTACGTCCTTGGACTTCACGTCGAATTTTCTCAGTTTTGAAAGCTCGTTGTTGGAAAAATAAGTGTGCGCTCTCTCTCGAATGTCCCTCGGCATGTCCTTACAATAAGTCAAAATATTTTCAAAAGCTCGTTCAAGCGTTTAATCTAACGCATCGATAGGCAACGGCCTTTGTGCCGAACGATGTTAAACATGACTCGATAGAAAATACATGCTAAGTTAACATGTCGCGTGTGTGCCTAACTAGTCCTACATCGACCTTAGCAATTGAGCGTGCAAACTCGAAGTATAGTCTGTACGGGATGGTTATGCGGCACAACTTAGTCCGTACGTCGCGTACCTCGACCTTTTGGTGCAAACGAGTTGCGAGCGATATTAAGTACCGCTCGGTCGGGAATGAAGCTACACTTAGAGTGTCTATCGATAGGAACGCTATCGAGTTAATGCTTAGGCGTACGCAAAAGATTGACTTAGATTTTGAGGAATAGTGCGAACGACTTAGCGTGTCGATGCGACGCGAGCGATTACGCTAGGGATTCGTCGAACGAATCCGAAGGATGTCTTAGAGATTAATGAGAACATGATTGAGGACTAGATCGGATGCATCGTGTCTGTGCCCATCTTCTTATTCCATCCTCTACAGATACATTTTTCTCCGTGTCGACAATCCCGACACAAATAAATCCTACGCCTAATACTGCCATCCATCCTCCCCATTGTCTTTGACTCCGCCATCTTTTCCCTGGCCTCCAACGGCCAATACTCGCCTACATCATCCCTGTAAACCCAACACCGTTTACTCGGCTTCGACCGAACCCAACCACAGCCGCCCCAAAATCACCATAACCACCATCCCCGACCATCCTCACCACCACAACACGTGTGCCCGACCCCATTGCTCCTCCTCGTCTCCTCCTTACTTCCCGTCAAACCCACCACCCGGCCAGAGCAACCACCACCACCCTTATCCTCCTCGACCAGCCATCGCCACTACCATAACCGTGTCCAGCGCCACCTCCAGCAAGACCATCATCACAAACTCCAGAAAAAGTAAAGAAAAGGAAAGGAGAATCCTAACCTACGCCTCGACCTTGTGACCGCCATGGCCAGGCTCCACCTCCCCGTCGTCGGCGCCTGGCTAGCCACCTGCATGGCTGGATGCCGTGTGGATCTGGAACCACCGCCGCATCTCCGTCTCCAGCGTGCCCGCCGATCCCGTCGCAGGCTCGGACCACCACCGCGGGTGGCGCCCCTAGCCACCCGATCCCGCTCGCGGCCTCGATCCACCCGCCGGCTTTTCCCGTGCCTCCTCCCCGTGATGTGACGTCGACGCCCACCGTCCCCAGCCGAGCACCGCACCGAGCGTCCGGTCCGCCGCCGTCTTCTTCCAGGTGCCCATGCCACTTTCTCCTCCGCGCTCTCCATCGGAGCGCCGCCACCCTTCCACTCGGCGAAACCCTCCCGCGCCCTTTTCTCTTTGCTCGCACCGCCGGCCGCGCGCGTCTCCACTCGGCCTCCGGTCGCCGCCACCGCCACCGCCATAATCCCTCTGTGAGTAATCCCCCTCACTCCTTCTCCGAGTTCTTTTCCCCTTTCATTTCTCTCACCTCTTCTCTCTCTCTATAAGTTTTGGGAAGAAGAAGTACTGCTTTAAAGGGTTTAGTTATTATTATTTTTATTTATTAGTTATTATTAGCGTTATTCTAAGTAAACAGCAGGTGATGTTGTACTCCATAATAATAATAATAATATTATTATTATTTTATCATTATTGTTATTGTTACTATTACTATTATTATAATTATTATTATTATTATTATTATTATTATTATTGTTATTATTATTATTTTGAGTACTATAATTATGATTTGGTGTTTTATAAATGACAATATTATTATTACTATTTTTAGAGATGTTACAAAATATTGTCTAACCAATTTGAAGTAAAATTTTCTTCTCGAGTATATATATTTTCGGCCTAAATAAGTACTATTTTCCACTAATATAAAAACTATATCTAAATAATGAACGTTAGTTTCTACTAAAATTTTATTTTACAATTTAAGAGTTTTCTATCCTAAAATTTTATTTACTAATAAGTTGCAAATTACAAATTATTATACGTAAAAAGTATTTACAAGTATTTCCGCAAAAATTACTTTTATTAGTAAAATATATCTCTTAAGTAAGGATTTCTAAAAATTTAGTACAAATACTTTTGCAAATCCTTAGTATCTGTCAATCTGCATCGTGCCAACCTATTCTTTTTGCGACCTCGGGCCTCTAAATATCGAACATGTCTATCAGATAAACAGGACTTGAAGGATCATCGCACCACGCCAGGCGACACACCAGGCAAGACACCTTGCCTTTACTGTTTAATTTATTGCTCAATATCATGCATACTTTTTCTTATTTTGCAAATATAATGTTGTTCTTTCAAAACCCTATGTAGTTGCAAATTACTATACTTTATGCAATTGACTTAGAGTTAAGGGACCACCGTATGTTTAGTGCATCTCATAAACTGTCACGATGTGCCACGGGTTGTGTGTGAGTTGTGAGTCGTATATAGATACGGACTTGCGTGCTGACTGATCATTGGTGCGTACAGGCCGTACGTTAGGATATAACTTCTAATAGATTTGTGTAAAAGACTTGGCAGTTATTAAGGATTAAACAGTGTCATGGAGACGACGCATGTATAGGATCATGGGGAGGGAGGAGACAGTTATTAGCGTGGGGGCTACATGTTCAGTACACACATAGATTTGGGCCGATAGTGTCTCGTATGAGCGCTACTTACTTCCCCGGGGCCGATAGTTCTCGTATGAGAGCTACTTTCTGCCCATGGTCGATAGTGTCTCTTATGAGCGCTGCCTACTACCACTCTCTCTCCATCTATGCTGAACACCTAAGCTCCTACGTAGAACGTTGTCTTCTCACAGTGCATATCACATAGAATGGTTAGGAAGCTTTACTCATGTATATTTTCTATTGAGCTTTTACTATTCAGTTTATGGCATGATATTATGTGTCTTGTTACGTCCCTCTGAGGACCTGGTGATCTCTCCAGGTGTGTGCTTTTATGATTTTCTGCATGTGTTCTAGCCAAGGCCGTGATGTCCTTCCATTCCTTCGAAGATGATCGTACTTGGTTCGTCTCGATATTTTCGTGAGTCATTTCCTTGTATACTTTCTCTCATTTTGAAAGTTGGTAGTGGACTTTGTCTCCGCCCAACAATTGTACTATAAATATTCAAGTTGATTTTATACTATTATTCTTTTCATTGTGGATGAGATTTAGCTTGTCTTGGATTACTACATTATACAGCTTATGTATACATACGAGTCTTCATATATTAGAGTAGACTTCGTATGTATACAGCTGGCATGATACGTATCTAGTCACAAGTATTTGGGACTGGGGCGTTACAATAAGGTTGCTTAATTCCCAACTTTTGGAGCTGATCTTTGTGCTTGAGAACTTCAAATTGTGCTCTTAACTCCCGAACTGCTTGAATAGCTTCATTAGTTTGAGGGAGTATGTTTGATTGAATAGTGGTTGGATGTACCGTAACCCCCATCGGAGGTGATACATCTTCTGGAATGAGAGGATCAGGAGATACAGAGTTTTGATTGATAACAGGCTCTTGACTCAGATTATTCAAAGGTATGTCAACCCCTTGACTATCTTGAGTTTGTGCAGCTATCTGTACTGGTGTTATCACTGCAGGTTGAAATGTTTGCTGAGTCGTTATTATCTGATACATATTTTGCATCATTGCAAGCATATCCTTTATTGATTGTTCTACCGCAGAAAGACGTTGTTCCGTATGAGAAGTGGACGTCTCATGTTCTTCTCCGATAACATAAGATTCAACTTCCCTTGAACTCACAGAGGGATTAGTATAGAGATATGAATCAACGCTATCAATTTCTGATTCCAAATACTGGGTACCCCCAGCCTCTGAATATGAAGAATGCATACTTAAAGGTCGCTGACTTCTTGACCTAGTATGTTGATATACTCCTTCAAAGGTGTCAAGGATTCGGTAAAACTGTTGTTGACTTGGAGTCCGGGACGAATTGCATCTTGGACGTCGTCCTCTATTGATATGAGATGTCATATTAACTGATGCATAAGACAACTCATGGTCTTGGTCATCAATTTGTTGCTGAGGTACGTTGTAGCTTAATCGGTCGAAAACTGACTGTTTAGAAGCAGAACAACAACATTTGATCATAATTTGGTGACACTCACAATGATGATTTTCTTGAGGGAGTATCATAGGAGATTTTCTGTTTTTACGCTTTTGCACAAGTAACTCGCGTAAATCAGAAGGATTGGAAGATGAGATTTTCTTTTTACATTTGGGATAGAGAAATGTTTAGTCCCTTATGTAAAAAGAAGGTTACTAGCTTCATTGGCAGAACCAAATTATGTATTTTTACGTGCCTGAAGATGTGTGCGTAAATCCTAAGATTTTTGTGCACAGAGAACACCATCAGCATTGCGCGTAATCTTAAGGTTTGGCACTTTGCGTAAAGCAATATAAGAAGGTTGCTGGTGAAAAACAGAAGTTTTACCAACAATAGGAGTCTTATTTTTACGTTGTACGCGTGTAGGCAAGTTCACTTTAGATGCAAAAGCATCATTGTGAACTTTATCTACCATGTCACCGACATGAGATTTGCCTTTACGCGTAGAGCACAAAATAGGAATATCTGCCACGTCACAGACGGGAGATTTACCCTTACGCGTAGAGCGCAAGACTTGAGTGTCTACCACGTCACATACGGGAGATTGAATTTTACGTCCAGGCGCAACACTGAAGTAGGAACTGCCTCGTCACAGACGGGAGCCCCAACGACATGAGTGGGAAGAATTCCCTTGCCTTTAGAGACAATGGAGAGATCAGAGGGTGCATTGGACTTATAAATCCAAACCTTGCGCACCTTTCGTGATTTTTGCACGTTGGAGCAGCGAGCACTACCCCCAGTACGGAGTATTTCTTCATAAGCAGTCTGGTCGAATTGAACGACCAAAGTCTTCTTCGTCGATCCTATCGACACGTCATCGTATTGAGCAATTGCCTTCTCGTTAGAGGAGAAAGTCGTCCCCAGCAAAGTTGCCATTTTGTTTTACTTAACAAAATGCCCTTAAAGGCTTTTGAAAGAAAACGAGAAAAAGTGTACAAAAGTACAAGTAAATTCTGGAAGTATTGCTATGGAAGTCTGATCTGAGAGCGATCACTTTGTTCCTTGGACCACACGATGATGATGAAGAGAACTACTTGGAGAAGAACAATTGGAAGAACTAAGTCACGAAAAAGGTATCGACACAATGGCACTAATGGCACAGTCGAATGCTTTTCTGCTTTGCTTCACTCTGTTCTTGAGAAAAAGTTGAAAAGGAATGCTCTGGAAAATCACATTGCTTTGAAAGTCTCTGGGCTCCCAAAAAATCTTCTCCCTCTTTCTTAAAAAAGAATTCTTTATATAGACTTGTCTTTTGTGCGTAAAAAGCATCAATATGGGATCTTTACGCAGGCTATTAGGATAACTGTCACCCATGTATAGAAATTAGCCTCTACGCCTGTTGACACATGTCCCATAATCTAATAAAATAAGGAGAGCACCTACACACGTTCTTCGAGAAGTGTGGCATGAAGGCCACGTCAGAGAACCACGTTCCCACATCATCAGGACAAACTGTGCGTAAAAGAGGTTGTTTAAACATGTCCGAGCGTAAAATAGCTCAAAGTAAGCTTCCTGCGTAAAGTGGCTAAAAATAGCCTTGAGCGTAAAGGCTCAAATAAACTCTATGCGCGCAAAAAGAATAGCTGAATAGCCTTGAGCGTAAAATGGTGTAGGGGATGCTTCAAATGCTACAGGGGATGCTGCAAATGCTGCAGGGAATGCTGCAAATGCTGTATTTTTTTTTCAATATTAGCGACGTTCAGCGACGATTTGCGACGTTCAGCGACGAAAATAACGTCGCTAAGTAAGTACCCCAACGTCGCTAACTGTGATGAATACCGTCGCTGATCGTCACTAAACGTCGGTACTGTAGCGACGTAGAAAAGTTGCAGAACGTCGCCATATGGCTCTCAAGCCAAGTCAGCATCGATGCATGTCAAGTCGCTCAACGTCGCTAGTATACGTCGGTAAATGATGACATTTTACGTCGCTGGCAATCGCTGAATTAGCGACGTGTCAGCGTCGCTAAAGCTCATCGCAATAGCGATGTATTGCGACGTTTTCTTGTTTAGCGACTAGGTTAATCGCGACTACGTGCATACGTCGCTAAATACTTCGCTAATAGGAATTAGCGACGTATTTTCCCTATTTAGCAACGCCTTGAGGCGTCGCTGATTTGACAGATTTTAGTAGTGGTATGCCCAACAATCTTCGATGTCGCGGGACCAATCAAGCCAATCATCGTGTGCAGAACATCCCAAGCACGAGCACCTGCCCACAAAACGTGGGTCAGCACATCATCTATGTACTGGCGAGCATAATACAACCCACTCGCCTAAACCAACATTTATGTAACCATTTAAGTAACATTTATTATAATGATCTTTCTATTTGGGACCTAGCATCAGTTTACAGTTCATGGGCAATATTCATAGTGGAACATGTAAACATATTCTTAGCAACATTTATGTGGACGTATCATTAAGGTATTCTTGGTGTTACCATGCAAAGACATCATTGAGGCATCGTTAACATTAACATCTTAAACATGTTATGACAATTCTCACTTCAAGCATCGCTTAGCAAGTATGTTATGATCGGACAATGTTTATAGCAAGGCATCTTTCTAGCATACTGAATTTAACATGTTAAGCGGGTTCACATAAGGAAAGGCTACACACAGCATCTTTTTATTTAGCATGTTAAGCAGGCAAGTTAAACCAATATTTACAATATCACAATTATGTGATTCCTTACCGATAGCCGACTTATCGTACCTGTATCAAATACAGGTTATCAGATATACTTACTCTGCCTGCATAAAAATATTCATTAGCATGCATCATGACTACATGGTCACTGGTGTTGTTAAGCCATATGGACTCTTTTCATTTCATTTCATTTATAAGATAATGCGGTCAGCATAGTAGGTGGCGAGCCTCTATTTCCTCCTAGGTCGAATCGGTCCCGGCGCCACGGTACCGTTCGAGGAAATTAAAACTCAAACCTTGTATACAAGTTGTCCATGACCATGCGAATGCGTGTCTGACTAGATTGTGAACATAATCGCATGGTAAAATATATTAAAGAAGGTAAAGGCAACAGTGCATCATTAGTCATATTTAATGACTTATTCATTTCATCATTACCATCATTTCATTTGGTGATCTCAAAGATCCCATGCTTTATCATTTCTCATTCATTGCTTCATTGCAACGTTTCTCATATTGTTCCATTCGACAAGGAATATAACATTCATTCATTTCATAGGGACATTTATTCATTCTTTCATTGCTTATAAGGGACATGCAACATTTTATATTCTTGCAACAGTCATACAGAGTGTACATGATTCAAGTATTCGTTCCATTCTCATAGCCAGTGCATTGTCTATTCTATCATTCACAAGGCATCTCATTATTCAAGTGTTTTACTGTTTCAGCAGCATTAAACATAAGGAACAATGTTATCAATTCACTCTCAGGCATCAAATCACATTAGCAGTTCAATGTTCATGTGTTGTACATTTCAATAATTCTCAGTATAAGCATCTCTATTATTCAGCAACTGAAACATGGGACATTTAGGGAGTAAGGAGGAGGGAGTAGGGAGCAACTGAAACATGGAACATTTAGGGAGTAAGGAGGAGGGAGTAGGGAGCAACTGAAACATGGGACATTAGCAGTTCAAAGCACTTCAATACTTCATTTTATTAAGCATGAAGGAGTAAGGAGGATGAAGGACAGTTCTACTCACATGCAATAAAGGGTCTTCCTGTTCCGATCAAACACAATTCCACTAAGCGTAGCTCCACCAGCGAGCCGCGTTCCAATATCCATTTCGTCTAGCCAGCTAAGAGAGACTACATCAGTCTCAATTCTCCTAATCTCCAACCCAAGTCATAGTCCAACATTCTGATCGCATCCAACAATCCAACCAAATGCCTCGTGCAGAGCGGGGCATTACAATATCTGCCTAACATCCTAATATGTACGTAATATTCTGACGCGTATATACTTAAGCATACATTAGACTCCCTACAACTGATCATGAAGGAAAAATCTATTATATTTTTTTAATTTTAAGGTTAACCTTAGGACACTTGATTGAGACCGAATTTGTCTCCTTTAACGAGAGGTGTCACCTGGTTTACATTGAATACTTTAATCAATATACAAAACCAGAAAATTATTCCTACTCCCACTGAACTTGTGATACACACAATCTTCAACAGTGTTCATCTCAAAACCAAACGAGATAATAACTTGAAGTACCTTTGACGAGAAGCTTGCTTGAGTTCATAAATAGATTTTGTCAATTTACAAATCATATTCTTTGGGTCTTTCGACACAAAGTTTTCTGGTTGCACCATATAAACTGTTTCATCAATGTTACCATTGAGAAATGTCGTTTTGACATCCATTTAATGTAATTCAAGATCAAAATGTATAACATGTGCTATGATTGTTTTAAAGGAGTTTTTCAAAGATACCGAAGAGAAAAACTCTTTAAAATCATTCCCAAAATTTTGAGTAAAGTCACTAGCTACAAGACGTACTTTATACCTCTCCACATGACCCTTCGAATCATTCTTGGTTCTAAATGTCCATTTGCAACCAATGGATTAATATTTCATACCTTTTGGTAATGGGACAAGTTCTTAAACTTTATTGTCTTGCATGGACTTATACTCCTTATTTATTGTATCAATCCACTTTAAGAACTGAAACTTTCCATGGCCTAAAGGAAGTTGATCAGATCATCTTCTAGTATCCACAGTCTTCCTCACGTTCCTAAAGAAATATGACAATATTATCCGAAATTATATTTCTCCTTTCTCTGGTGGACCATCTTAATATTACCGGTTCTTGAGGTTGTTGAGTTTATTCCTTAGGAATAATTACCTTATCTTGAATGAGATGCCGCTACGTTGTCATTATTAAGGTATCTCAACAACGACTTATAGAGGTAATTCGACATTGTCTTATTGAGGCTCCGAATTCACTTCTTGATCATGACAGGTATAGAATCCTGTACATCGTCAAAAGTGATAGTAGGAATCGTAATTGATTCATTCTCAAAGACAATGATCCTGACTTTATTTCTCCCCCAAACTCAACATCCTCAAAAAATATTATACTTCTCGTCTCAAAAAAAAAATTTAGTGTGGGATTGTATAATTATCAACCCCTTGATCTGTAGCATAACCAATAAAGTAGCTGCTTATAATTTAACTTTGGTCTGTCTTCCCTTTACACATTCAATACATACATTGAAGTCTATAAAGTCAATGGAATCCAAATTTCATCAGACACAAGTCGCTCAACTCTATTTCTAGAGATGTGACCTAATCGCTTATGTCATAATGAGGCTAAATTTTTATTATTGTTAATTTTGTGTTTAGTACCACATGACTCCACTTGCAAGGTTTCATTTAAGCTGTAATAGTTTCAACTGAATATAAGCGATCATAAACCTTAAAGGAACCGTTACCAATAATATTTGGATTTAAATATAGACTAAACTTATTATTTCCAAATGAACAATGATAACCGGATTTGTCCATTAAGAAAACTGAAACTGAATTTTGTCTAAAAGACGGTAAAATAAAAGTGTCTATCAAATCTAAATAATAATTGGTTCCTAAAAGATAACCTAAAATGTCCTATTGCATCTACTTCTACCGATTTGCCGTCACCCACATAGATGTATCTTTCATCATCAATTGGCTTTCGGTAGCTCAGACAACCTTGTCTATAAATACTAATGTGGGTAGTAGCACCAGAATCTAACCACCATGTGTTTCTAGGTACTAAATCTAAATTAACCTCAGAACAGACCAAATTTAGAAATGTACCTTTCTTTATATGCCATGCGTGGTACTTTGTACATTTCATCCTTATGTGTTCTGCCTTATCACAAAAGAAACAACCCTTAGTTTTATATTGTTATTTCTTTTGAGCTGGACCCTTAGCAGCTTCTGTATTCCTTTTCTTTTTGTCCTTAAAATTTATCCCATTAAACATGAAAATTAAATTCTTATTGGCAGATATTATAACAACATTAACTATAAAGAGAACAAAGCAACAAAAATAGACATGTTCTAATTAACAAGAAATAGTAAAATATAGTCAAACAAATTTAAATAATGGTGAACCCCATCTCAAGATACCTAGTACATCATTAATATCAAGTCTTTGGACAGTGATATTAACTGCAAGTGGTACTCTTGGTGTAATAATCAAACATTGACAATAAGTCATGTCAAATAATAAGCCTATCTTTGGATCGAGTTATTATTCACATGTAAACCTTATAATTGTCACACATTTATCACCACAAATATGTGTGCAATTCGGCCAAGTATTAACCTTCCTTTGGGCCGGCTAATACTCGCATGAATGTACACACACAAACATCCAACATCCCTCATAGACTTTCTACGCAAGAGAGGCCACTTTAGCGACATCTTGTTTCAATAGGTCTAGTTAGAATGTTAGACAGCTATTGCTAGTTATAAAGAAGCACCAAAAATTTGAATGTTGACTAAATCTTTACATGACGAATCATAACCGTATTTTTATGTACATGTATATTTCAAAATTATAATCTGATGACCCGTAAGGATTGCTTCAAATAAAATAATTATACAATTTGGGTCTCGAAATCAAATCAGGATAAACCACAGTAGATCCAGCTTATTAATTCAATGCATAAAATAAATATGCATAAACCAAACCAAACGAATTAATTTAATGAATTTTAGAAACCAAACTAATTAACCTGAATATGCATAATTACATAAACATATGCACTATGGAAAACTTAATGGGAATATGACCAGAATAAATATAAAGAAATATCACATGACTGTAGTAATCAAGAAGAGAGGTGTAGCATTAATTAGCCATTTTGTTCTGATGACTGAAAAACCCATAAGAAAAATAAGTCTAGATAAGCATATTATTTATATCTTAAAATTAAATTAAATGGCAGGCAGCAGCGGCCGGGCCAAACGAATAAAATCATCCAATCCATGGCCAAATGAAAATCGAAATAATAACTGAGTGTTTCCTTTAGTCAATGCTCCTAAAGACTTCAATTCATGAAGAACATAAACAACTACCACAGATAAAGCCAAATAACACATTGGAGACACCTTGGAGTGTGGGAGTTTTGCAAAGTTGGTTACCAACTAAAAGATTCGGTCTCATTATGATAGAACCAACTGTTTTCCATAAATAAATTCACTTTATTTATTGTGTATCTGGGAAAATTACAACTGTAGGAATCCGATCTAGAAGACGATCGCTTTATCCCTTGGACTATGCGAAGAAGAAAAGCTCTCAAAATTTTGACAGTAAGTTAGATAACTATGTATCTGTACAATGAATGAGAAAAGAACTCTATTTATAGAGTCAAAAATAACTGAAAGGATAACTGTCTTCACAACCTGTGCCTAGTTGAAAATCACGCAGGATTTAACATACGCAAGGTTGTGAGCAGTTACTGGATGTGGCCTGTAACTGTTGGACACATGGCAATCATGCATGAGTCGTGTGCAAGTTACAGGACACGCAGGCGAGAGATCAGTGGCATGGCTGCCACGTACTCCAATTTGATAAAATCCACGCAGACTTGTTGAAGACGAAATCCACGCAGACTTGGGTCAGAAAGCTTCAAAATCCACGCAAACTTGGGGTAAGAAGCTTCAGGATCCACGCAGGCTTGGGACAAAAAGCTTCAAAATCTACGCAGACTTGGGGCAGAAAGCTTCAAAATCCACGCAGATGTGGGGCATGAAACTTCAGAATCCATGCAAACTTGAGGTAAAAAGCTCAAAATCCACGCAGACTTGGGGCAGAAAGCTTCAAAATCCACGCAGACGTAGGGCATGAAACTTCAGAATCCACGCAAACTTGAGACAGAAAGCTCAAAATACACGCAGACGTGAGGAAGGAACATATAAGTTCAAAATACACGCAGACTTGAGCCAGAAGGCTCAAAATATACGCAAGATTGAGGCAAAACTGCCAGCTGTCTTGATTCGACGTGCCTCGACTGACACAAAATCTCTGACAGTGATTGCTTTGTCAGTCGCATTAAATGACAAGAAGCTCTTTTGGTACGCCAACTTGGTGAAGGCCGAGTCTTGCTGAAGAAGATTTCAAAAGTCACGCAATAGTCGGCTGTGATCTCTCGAGTTCCGTGCATACGTGGCATACGAGAAGACATTCTTCGGCTGTCGTGCTGTCAGTCATAATGACACTCTGACAAAATGATGAGCTGTCTCCCAGCGTGACTTTTCAATATTGTCTTGATCAACTCAGCGTGACTTTGGGGCTTTGTTCTGATCAACTCAGCGTGACTTTCATTTTCGAGGCCTACACCAACAAAATTGTTTTTTTTTTTTTATATATATATATACTTTGAAAAGAAACATATATCATAAAGACATTCACAGAGTGTATAGCATATGCAACAAATATGCAAAATATGCTTCCTGACTTGCTCGTGTATGCCAACTGTAGATGCCAAAATAAAAAATAAAAAAACCCGAAAAATAGCATATAACCAATTGCTAATTCTCTTTGATTTTCTCGGTAGGATTGAATAGTTTATTGACAACCATCTCAACTCAGCCATCTTAATATTTTTAACTGATGGTTTATATATATATATATATAAAAAAAATTGGTCGAACAATCGAAAACCCTAAATTAAATTATATTAAACAATTTAGGGTTTCTGAACAACAATAAAAAAAAAGGATTCTAAAACTTCGACCTCATAAACCAACTAGGGAGGCTCTGATACCACTTGTTAGATATTTATTGTACCCTGTCGATTCATGAGATGAAGAACATAAATTAAATTGCGGAAGCGTACCTGAATCCATTGCTAGGCTTGATGGATCTTGAAGCGATCGTCCTTTTGTAGGGTTCGATCTTCCAACTTGCTACAACCTTTAGTGACAAAGATGAATCCAAATTATTTGTCTCTCTTTTCGTTGATGGGGATGCAGAAGAGAAAAAGAGGAAACCTCTCTTTTGGTGGTCGTATAAGTTGGGGACCATAACCCTAATGAATACATATATTTATATGTTTTGATATTTCTAATTTGGCATCTCATCAAATTAGATTTATCTTCGGTGTCTACACATTAATTCTATGACAATTATACCCTTAAGCCAATTTTTCAAATAGACCACTTTAATTTGGCTTAATTATTTGGATAGTCCAACACAATTAATTTTACATATGTGGTCCATATTATTGAATAATTCCAACAGATCATATATATATATATATATACATGCAGGCTGCAGGCAGCTTCAAGATCTAAACTCAGCTATTTCTCCTTCCCATGACAGAATATAATCTGTGGGCAGGAGAGATCAGTGGATTAACTGAGGGAGAGCCAACTAATTGTGCATAAATTAGATGGTGCGGACAATGAAGGATATTTCAATATATCAATTGGAAGTGCTTCCCATCTCGATCCTCGATTGCGAAAGTTTGTAACTGTGGCAAGCTTGTAACTTGCATTTAGATTTGTCCTTGTAATTTTGTTGGAGTTTGCATTATCGTTAGCTATCATTCATTCATTTGTTCTTGAACATATCTGGTTCTATAATTGGACTTTGTTTCCTTAACAGAAATTGTTTTTCAACTAAAGAAACTTTAAACAATTAGGTGAAGGAGATAGAATTTGCAACATTTCAAATGAGCAATATATTTTGCGCCGCCAGTCGGTGTACTGGAATTTGAACATGTTTGAATTTAGTTATATCTTGAAATGAGATTTAGCTATCCCATATAGCAAAAATCAAAATTTGAACATGCTCATAAGAAACTATTCAGTGGTGGAGTGAGCACGACTATTCCGTGGTGGATTTCATAAGTATGAATTAAAATGATATGGCGGAAATCAAGACTTAGAAATGAGAATTAATTTCACAAGTTGACTTTCGTTGCCTTCATGTTCAATTTCGCATATAGTCCACTGAAATTTTGCAAACCTTTCCCTTTAGTCTATTTGTTTAAAGTTTCTTTAGTTGAATTTTTTTTAGGTCTCCTTAATTATCATGAAAATGTGTACGAATCTAACTTTGTGCACGCTGCATTACATACCTTTTGGACCTACTGTTTCCAATTTTTACCATTATATAAAAAGAAGAAATGATACGTCCTCTCGATCTACTGATCTTCCGTCACCAAAACAGGGTCTTATGCCTCTCCGATAACTACAAAGATCATTCGAGTTAGACAACGTTTATCTTACGAAACCCCAAAATACAATATCAGAGCCACGAAGACTTTTACAAGGAGTCAAGTTTCATACTCTTGTGGAAAAAGGAAGAAAAGACCATAAGTTAATCAAGCAGAGCAGCCAAGATTGAAATTTATTTTTGAAAACCTATTGTTTGTCAATGATATAATCAACTATTATTGTATGACTAGTTCCTACTTGACAATTATCATCACTGGTGACACCAATAATAATGATACGTATAATGAACTAACGATCAATAGAGTGACAGTGGACTCGACTCTATGCCGAGGTTTAGCGATGTCCTCGTACTCACTGTTTTCTTCCTCCATGCGTGCTCTTCTTCATCCCAACTTTTCTACAACGATTGCGCTCCGACCTCCTACGTCTGCGGCGGTACAAGCTTCACCATAGGCTACCCGTTCCTCGTCGACGGCCGGCACGACTACTGCGGCCATCCCAAATTCTACCTGAGCTGCAGCTCCAGCAACGACACCAACAGCCTTTCCGTCGCCATCAGCAACAAGAACTTCCGCGTCACGTCCATCGACTACGGCAACCGCCTCCTCTACCTCGTCGACACCGACTTCGCCGGCCAGTCCTGCCCCCAGCCCTTCGTCAACACCACCATCGACACCAACCTCTTCCGCGTGTCCGACCGCTGCGCGAACCTGACCCTGTTCATCAACTGCACCGCCTCCTCGTCTCCGATCCCCGCCATATACGACATTACGTGCCTGTCGAACACGAACGGGCAGCACTCGTACTACAGGCTCGACAACGGCACGATGGACGACGTTTTGGGGAGGTGCAGCTCGACAGTCGTGGTGCCGATGGCCCAGGACACTGCGACGAGGATGGTGAACGGGGAGCTGGGGTTCGGAAAGGCGCTGCGGGAGGGGTTCTCTGTCAACTGGCTTCCCGGGATGGGGTGGTGCACTAAATGCGTCAGCTATGAAGGGAGGTGTGGGTTTAATTCTTCGGCGCCTGGTGATCATACGTGCTTCTGCTTTGATGGAGCGTTTATCGACTCATGTTATTCCAGGACTAATCTAGGTATGCAGTACTGTTCCCTCCATTCATCTCTGTGCTCTCAGGGAATGACAGAGAAATCCGCGGCATTCGCAATGAGCCGAGGGAATAAAATTTGGAAATTTGCAGATGTTGCCACTACTTTCTCACTCATCATGACTTTAGTAATAAACACAACTAAACATCTTTCAAATCTTGCAGCTTAAAAACAAATCCTTAGGACGTTTTTTCTTTCCAAACAACGCTCTAAACTAAGGGCGTATTTGTAGCTGTTAATTTTTCCTTACTAAGGACATTTTTTTTATACATGATGTAAATAGTATTTATCATAAAAAACGTCCTAAGAATGATTTGGTCACAACTCCCTTCACAATGTTTTGTCTTTTTTGTTTTTTTTAAGAAGCACAGAAAAGTACTTTGTAAATAAAAAAATATTTTATAAAAATGCCCTTGTCAAGGGCCTATATCTCTCTTTCATTTCTTTTTGTCTCTTAAGCAGGATCGACCCTGGGATAAGCCTGACAAGCCATCGGAATTGGACAACCACCCTAGTTACGACAATCCCCGGCCCCTAAGTCCCCTTTTTTTCTACTTGCGCAAACAATTTCTCAACACTTTAATGCTTTAGCTTAAATTTTGCGATATAACAACACCATAATTGCTGTTGGGTATCATAATTCCGTCTTGAACGAGATCCCCGTTAATTTTCTTAAAACCAAAATTTCCGACAAATAGCAATTACATCCCATTCATATACATGATTATAAGATTCTCTTCCTTTATCAGTTCTCCTCTTTGAATGGTAAGTGGAAATGGTTATGATTGCTTCAGGTCATGATTATCAGATTCTCTTCCTGTATGAATTCCGCCATGATATGGAGAGGATGTTTCCATGACTTAAAACAATTCCCCCTTAGTTATTGTCATAAGGAGCTTGAAGCAACTAATTATAATCATGTTTCTTTGTTATATATCCGGAATAGGATTATACTTCTTTTATTGCTCAAGTTGCATCCAGTGCTAACAAAGATGAATTTGTTTGATGATGCAGGTACCGGTAAACCTTCTGATAGGTGGAAATCTATATTAGGTGACAATTTCCTTCGACTCTACCATGTAATTTATTTAGTCGTAGCATGATTAGAAATTGTTGCTAGATCTAGATACGTTTTCGTTTTGACAAATAATTACTAGTTCTCCTGTGAATTTATATGAGCCGTGTATTGCATCTTAAGATCCCTTAAGTATGCAAGATTGCAATTTCCATTCATGAATATGACCACCCAGCCTCGCTGAATATTTAACTTGATGTAGATTATTACTGTTCTTAAGGTTACTTACTGTACATGCTCCAGCTTTAGATCTCAGGGAAGTTCGTTTAATAATAGATGACTACTATGTCTTTTAAGTATAAATATTCAGACCAAGATGAAGTTTGGTTGTATTAACTATGTACAATAGCTTGTATCCAAAAGCTCACCTATTTGTACAATAGACCATCTACAGCTTAGCCATTGAATTTATGTCCTCATTTGTGTAAAAGAAAGAATTTGATCGATTCAATTGCTAGAAGTGTGATATGATATGATTAATTTCATCATATATATCTTCTTTGCTCTCTTGGATTAAAATGGCATAGTACAGATCAGTGACATCTAATATATGTACCAATTAATCCTTGTTTTTCTGTACTTCCACTTTCAGGTATATGTGCGGGAGCCGCAAGCTTTATTACTGGGTGCTTTTTCATTACTCTTTGGTATCATTCTCACAAGAAGGAAGTAATGGACGCCGAGAGGGTCGAAGCTATCATAAAGAAGCATGGTTCTCTAGCCCTAAGGAGCTATACATATTCTGATGTCAAGAAAATAACCAAATCCTTCCGCGAAAAATTAGGACAAGGAGGTTATGGTACTGTATTCAAGGGTAAACTTTTTGATGGACATCTTGTAGCTGTGAAGGTCCTAGGTGAATCCAAAGGAGACGGAGAGGACTTCATCAACGAGGTTGCTACGATCGGACAGACCTCCCATGTAAATGTTGTTACTCTGCGAGGATTATGCGTACAGGGATCGAAACGAGCCCTTATTTACGACTTCATGCCGAATGGGTCTTTGGAGAAGTACATATTCTCGGAGAATACAACAGCAACAACAACAGAGACCACTCTTAGTTGGGAGAAGTTGTATGAGATTGCCACTGGCATAGCACGAGGGTTGGAGTACCTACACCGTGGGTGTAACGCTAGAATAGTTCACTTCGACATCAAGCCTCACAACATCCTTCTTGACCAAGACCTTTGCCCCAAAATTTCAGATTTTGGGATGGCTAAGCTGTGTCCAAGAAAAGGGAGCATTGTGTCCATGGAAGGCACGAGAGGAACCATTGGGTATATTGCTCCAGAAGTATTTTCTAGGGCCTTTGGCACCGTCTCTAGTAAATCCGACGTCTACAGCTACGGAATGGTGTTGCTAGAAATGTTCGGAGGAAAGAGGAAAAAAAGTTCAAGATTAGACAGTGCAAGTGATACTTACTTCCCTAACTGGATTTACCAGCATATCGATCAAAGTGAGAGTCTTATGGCATATGGAGTGACAAACGAAAGCGAGGAAATTGTGAGGAAGATGATGATAGTCGGATTCTGGTGCATTCAGACAATGCCAGAAGACAGACCTTCGATGAGCAGAGTGGTGGATATGTTGGAAGGAAGCATACAAGAGTTGTCCATCCCACCGAAACCATGCCTATCTTCTCCCTTCGATTTGATAGTTGGTTCTTGTGCAACTTCAAGTGTATACATAGAATGAAAAGTTTGTTTTGTGTCAGTATTATGAATCAAATGGTGCTGATTGACCAATATATAGGATGTATTTTGATATTTTCAGCAACATAAGATCCACAGCCACTCCAAGAAACCAGGTTTTGGATGAATCTCACCCTAAAACTTGGGTTGCAAAACATGTGATATTTAAGAAACCAGGTTTCGAGCTCCAGAAATTTAACAATTATATATTCAGATCCGGAGTAACCCTCCATAGTATTCCCTTGGGCACGTCGACCCCTTCGGTGGGACAACTCAAAATTGGAACACACGCAGTTTATAATATGTGAAAATTCAATTAGAAACTCTTTCTTACCTTGGAAACAAGCTAATTATTGCATTTGTCATTTATAGGTGCTATGTTCAAGACAAAATATTAGAAGTATGATGATAACCAAATCCAATTTCTAAAATCTCCACATGATAAATGAATATACGAAATTTGGAAATGTTTGTAGGTATTGATCATTGTGATATAACCTAGGTATCCAATTTTCTATAGAAAAATCCAAGTTAAGAAATTTTTAAGAAAAATCCCAAGTTGACTCTTGGTAGATTCTATAATCCAAGTCCTTCTACTAGAATTTATACTAGTTTAGAATGCTAACTTACTTTATATATATATTGAAATCAAAGTCAAGTTTGGACTCGAGTCAACCTATGTTGATACTCAAGTAAACCCTTGTAATAATACCTTATGAATCATTCTTTTGGCTTAAGTATAGTTATGTGTTTGCAAGAATTACTAAGTTAAATTATATGTCATAGATCCTTACTTTAAAGAACCAAAATTGGCTGTATCGTATCCAAGGTCCCAACTAAAGTCGCCAATACATTCAGGTATTCCAAATCACACATTTCTATATTTAAGAACAAAATTTATGCTTATTTTACCCTATATTGAAATTCTGGACAAAAATAAAATAATAAATAAAAATATTATAAAATTGACAATTCCTTGGTGATTCTTATAATTTAATCTATGACAATTATGTCTTAACTATTTATGATACTAAAAGTTATAAAATCTATGGTATACTGGATTAAATCTATACTATAATGAAACTTTCCGAATTAGAAGACTTACAAGAACACTCTTCTTGTATTTAATATCTTGTGTCCATTATTTTACACCGTATCCTAACATTGTGTCTATGCTTCTATGCCCTAATTTCCATATAAATTCATACATGAGCAAACTCAGAATATTATTTCAGAAATTAACTATAATATAAATTTAAAAACAATGTTAAAAATTTAAGAAAAGAATTTAAAGAGTTTGGGCGAAGACTTGCCTTGGGTTCGATTTAAAAGAGGGGAGAGAATGGGTTGATGGTGGTGTTCGGCTGCAAGGGGGTTCCGTTAGCCGGACCCGCGGTCGCCGGTGGTTGCTGCCTCCGGAGCAGACGGCAGGAGCAGCCGCAGGGAACAAGGGTGGTGGTGTTGGCTAATATATAGAGAAAAAGGAAGTAGAAGAAAGGAGGAAGAAGGAGAAGAAATGAAGGTGACTGTGGTGCTCCGGACAACCATGGGAAGGCTGCTCACAGGATGGGTCCAGTTGTGGTCGGAGAGAGAAAGCGCGCGCGAGAAAAGGAGATCATCCAGTTTCAAATAGTAATGTGTAAGGGGGGTGAGCATTCGGTTAATTCGGTTTAAACCGAACCGAATAACCCAAAAATCGAATTGGACCGAAATCGAATAAGCAAAATCGAAACCGAACCGAATTGGCCCAAAACGAATCAAACCGAACCGAATTAAATCGGTTCGGTTTTCGGTTTATTCATTTGTTTTGGTTTTTTTGCCTTTTTTTGTTAATATATATAGTAACTAAATATACCTAGACATATTTATTATATACCTATATATATTTAGTATATAACTATATATATTAATACTTATACACACACACACACACACACACACACACACACATATATATATATATATATATATATATATATATATATATATATATATATATAGTAATTAAAATATATATATATATATATATATATATATATATATATATATATATATATATATAGTAATTAAAATATATATATATAGCAATTAAAATTTCTTAATCGGTTTTGGATCAAAATCGAAACCCAAAACCGAAACCGAATAAGAAAATTTAGTATTTTCAAAACCGAAACCGAACCGAATTTTTTTAAAACCGAACCGAACCTCTTATTCGGTTCTGTTCGGTTCGATTTTCGGTTCAAAACCGAATAATGCTCACCCCTAGTAATGTGCACGTGAAAAAAAATTGTTAATAAAAAATGGTTTTTTTTCTAAGGGCACCACCAATTTTACTTGGGGGCAGCCCAAAATTGTTTGCAAATATTACAAGTTTGCAATCAATTTTTTTTAGTTGGGGGCAGCCCAACATTTGGTATAAAAGGCTTTTTCTAATTTTTCCCTCTCTCTCCCTCTACTCTTTTCCTCTCTCCCTCTACTCTTTTCTTCTCTCCCAACATTTCTAGGTTATAGAAGTAAACCCTAATCCAAATTTTTTCCCAAATTTTTCTTCCTTTCTTTCCGAGAATTATCTCCAAAAAAATTATCCTATCTCAATCATGTTTGGCACAAATTTTTCCCCAAATTTGTCTAAGATCAGCTACAAAAAAGTTTTCACTCATACTCAAAATCAAAAAACATAAACATAAATATTAGGTTTAGAATCACTTTAGGGTTCATGAATGAATTTTTCGAACATGATCTCGCATATTTCTTAAAACCCTAACCCTAGAACACGACAAATCGTTGTGGCCGTTCGGCTGCTACAGTCGTGACTTACAACATTAGGACTGTCAGGGTTATGGCAGTCCTAATATAAAGTAGTACTGCCAGACTTTCTGCAGTCCTACATTAAGTTAGGACTGCCAGGTCCCTGGCAGTCCTTACTTAATAAAGGACTGACATGGTGTTGGCAGTCTTGTATAAAACTCTCTGTGAAGAGAGTTTCATACCCAAACTCTCTTCACAGAGAGTTTGGGTCAGGACTGCCAGGCCCCTGGCAGTCCTACTTGTAAGTCTCTGTGATGAGAGTTTTGAAACTCTCTATCACAGAGAGTTTCAATTAGGACTGACACCCCCTGGTAGTCCTACACAAAAGGAGGACTGCCAGGATGCTAGCAGTCCTAATTGAAACTTGCTGTTACTTCTATTTTCAATTAGGACTGCCAGCACCCTGGCAATCCTAATTGAATTTAGGACTGCCAGGGGGGTGGCAGTCCTATTTGTAAGTCTTTATGATGAGATTCAGTTTGAAACTCTCATCACAGAGTTTTATAAATGGCCATTCCCCTGTATTTTAACATTTAAATGGCCATTTTCTGTGTAATTTAGCACGGAGAATGGCCATTCTCCGTGTAATTTAGCACGGAGAATGTCATAATGTCATTCTCCGTACTAAATTACACGAAGAATGGTCATTCTCCTACGTTTTAACACTGGGAATGGCCATTCTCCGTGTTAGAAACACGAAGAATGTTATTCTTCGTGTAAATTAACACGAAGAATGGCCATTCTCCGTGTTATTTAACACTGGAATGACCATTCTTCGTGCTAAATTACACGAAGAATGGACATTCTCCGTGTAAATTAAGACGAAGAATGGCCATTCTCCGTGTAATTTAGCACAGAGAATGGGCATTCTCCGTGTAAATTAAGATGGAGAATGCCATTCTCCGTTGTCACAACCCGCTCCCGAATAGTCGGATACGAGTCGGACATGCCCAGCCTTCGTCGATGGACACGACGAAGTAAGCTGTACAATACTAAGAAAAACTCCAAGTCACAATGTAATGTAAACATCCACAGCTTTTATAACGTTCCCAAAATGATCACCAATATCCATCAAGTCTTTTTAGTACAAAATCAGCCAGAGACAAATCCGGTTAATAAAATAAATATGCAATAATGAATATCCAAAATACAATCTCCAGAAAATAAATAAAATAAAAGCTACAATATCCAATGCAATCACATGCTCCATGTGGCCCAAGCTCACCTGCAACGTATCCTGTCAGGAAAAGAGCAAAGTACAACCCCGACAAGATAATATACAATGTAATCTGTGGTACAGAATACAAGGTGAAACCAGAATACCATAACTGGAAATGAAACTACGATACCAAAAATAAAATGTAACACTGCAGGCAATGGACGACAATCAATATGCAAGACAATGAACACGGCTATCAATGTACAAGGCAATGAACACGACAATCAATATGCAAGTGTGACAACTTGAAATATTAATCTAATGTGTGACCGGCCTAGGAGCACAATCAATTAATGAGTCAATCAATTCTACAAGGTCCGGCTTCATCGTACGTGAAGTGTATGATTAGGCTATCCACAATTCCTATGTTGGGTGTGGTCACACAAAAGCTAATATTTTCCCCAATTCTCGCAATAAACAATGACTCACAAGCAATGAACAATGTACAAGACAATCGTGTGTATCTCGTGTCCGATATGAGAACATGGCAAAGGAATATAAGACAGAAAAATAAAGTACAAGTCGAGTCGGTGTACTTGCCTCGCCTTGGAAGCATGGAAGTAGTACTGCATGGATGTTATGGATCATCTGTTAATTTTGTACAATTTATTAGGGTTTAAACAACTAATATTGCTAACAAGTTATCCATAAACTAGCTAAAGAAAAATATATTAGCCAACCATTTAATAGCTATTAAATATAATTTAGAAATATATATCTTAAAACTTGATCAAGATAAATACTAGTAAAAATACTTTTAAATGCTCTTAGAGAATTTTAGAAACATTTTATTAGCAAAATAATTATAACTATATAGCATTTTTAAAAATAGATACATTTCTGATATACTAGAATTTTACTAAAATAATATTGAGTTAATAATACTAGTGATGGCAATAGTCCAAAACTAAATTATTTTATAATTAAAAAATAGTGATAACAATATCATTATTAGCAAGAAAATTTATAAAATAATATTATCTAAATAATAGCTAGAACTTGAATATATACACATACTACCAAAATAATTTAGAAAACAGATTTTTATTACTTATGAATATTGTTACTAGCAGAATATATTATATAGATACTAGCAAAATATATTTAAAGTAAACATTTGCTAATATAATATTAATATTATATAAATAATACTAGAACCAATTACTAATATTATGCTAATTTAACATATAACAAGGTTAACTAATTAAATGCCAATTAATTAATTATCAACTATATTTACTAAAATGTATCAACCCAGCCCAATCTACATCTCTAGACCATACACAAACAGTCCAGCCCAGCCTCTGCACCCAAAACCCGGCCCAGTCAACTAACTAAAAATATATATATAAAAATGGGAAGATTTATGAAATGCCCAAAAACTAAAAAAGTTTTATGTAAAACCCACCGCTAAAAAAACTTTCATCGCGTGCCCAGAATTAGAGAAACTTATCCAAAGCGGATTCCAAATGACCCTTTTGTCCTTCCTTTTAATTTATTGGAAACACCCACAAAACTGCTCTTAAAAAAAACGTTTCAATACTCCATCTTCTTTCATACGCTGCTCACTTTCGAATCTAGGTTTTTTCCTCAAAAATCTTTAAAAACTCGTCGGAAAATTTCGGAAAGACCGGGACGAACGGCAAAAGTGCTAAAACGGAGGTCCAAACATCATTTTTTTTGCGATTCTAAAATTTCGGGAGGCCGTCTAATTATGAAGCTGTTACTTTCAGTCTCCTCGACGATACGCTCATTTTGCGACAAACGGGACCTCGTTTCGACCTCCCAGTCAAAAGTTATGGCCCTCCAAAGTTTCAGCTGACCATAAAATGCAGGAGAATGGCCATTCTCCGTTTAGAACACGAAAAATGTTAATTTTCGCATGAGGATGGTCATTCTCCGTATTAGTAACACGGAGAATGGCATTCTCCGTCTTAATTTACACGGAGAATGAGAATGGTCATTCTCCGTCTTAATTTATACGGAGAATGGTCATTCCAGTGTTAAAACGCAGGAGAATGACCATTCTCCGTGTTAGAAACACGGAGAATACCATTCTCCGTGTTAAATAAAACGAAGAATGTCATTCTCCGTGTTAAATAAAACGGAGAATGGCATTCTCCGTCCTAATTAAGACGGAGAATGGCCATTCTCCGTGCTAAATTAAACGGAGAATGACCATTCTCCGTCTTAATTTACACGGAGAATACCATTCTCCGTGTAATTTATCACGGAGAATGGTCATACCAGTGTTAAAACGCAGGAGAATGACCATTCTCCGTGTTAGAAACACGGAGAATGCCATTCTCCGTGTTAAATAAAACGGAAAATGTCATTCTCCGTCTTAATTAGGACGGAGAATGGCATTCTCCGTCCTAATTAAGACGGAGAATGGCCATTCTCCGTGCTAATTAAGACGGAGAATGGTCATTCTCCGTCCTAATTAAGACGGAGAATGGTCATTCCAGTGTTAAAACGCAGGAGAATGGTCATTCTCCGTGTTAAAACACGGAGAACGGCATTCTCCGTTTTAAATAAAACGGAGAATGGCATTCTCCGTGTTAGTTTACACGGAGAATGGTCATTTACAGTGTTAAAACGTTAATTTAGTTTTTTCATGAATAAAGAGTTTCGTTCTTCTTTCAAAACGATGATAATTCTTATGGAAAAGAAGAAGAAAGATCTTCTCTCCACAATTGACCTAATCGTCGAAAAACTTCAAATGTCTCCACGATGAAGATGATGATGATGGTGATGATGATGACGAGCGATAATCTGAGTTCGACTGAAGAAAAACACACCGAACTACGAACGATTTTTGCGATCTCTGCTGAATATGAGAGCAATGGAATTCAGTTTTCCCGTGAAGAAGAAGAAGACGAAAATCGCAATCCAGATCTGAGTTTTTTGAATTCAAATACATATAAATGACCAATTCGCACGGAGGGGTAGTTTCGGTATTATAAAAATAGCATTTTCCAGCGGATGGCATCTAAAAGGGAATCTTGGAATATTTAACGTGAAAATACTTAATTCTGGATATTTCATAAAACTTATGCAGCGGGTGGACATTTCATAAAAGTCCACCCCGAAATTGGGTTTCTCAGCAATTTCCTGTATAAAAATATAGGGCTCATAACTAGCCCAGCTCATGTTCTTCCTAACTCGACCCATCTCAAAACCTAACAAAACCATCTATTCTCTCTCCACATAACTTCACAGCCGGCCACCCATGTGACCTCCCATGGCTTGAAGGGTCAAGGCCCGATTTTCGAAGAGACAATGAATGGCTAGAGACAAGAGCTGTCAGTAGCTCATAATGGCTCCACTCCATTTCATGCTCAGCAAGACAGCAACCAAGCCCCCTCCCCCATAACTATTTCTTCTCATTCTCTTTCATCTGCACAAATAGCCAGCAATATTAAGGCCTCGTTTGGTTCGCGGAATGGAAGGGAAATGAAATCAATTCCTTATTATTTTTTTTCTTTTAGAAAATTTTATTTTTTATTAATTTTTTTTTCGATGTTTGGAAATGCTAAAAAATGTGAAAGTGATTTCTTGTTTGGATGGATGGAATTACTTTTCTTCCTAATTTTTCTTCCATTGGGAATCACTTTCCTTTCCTCCTCAATTTTTTTGGCACCCAAACATAGAAAAGTAATCACTTTCCTTTTTCAACCCAGAAATTCTGCGAACCAAACGAGGCCTAAGGGGCATGGCTCTCTAATCGAGAAAACGAAAGAGAGATGAGACTCTCATATTCAAAATTTAGTCAAAATTAACAACAGCTCATACATTCATCCAAACCCGGCCCACATAAAATCTAACATATAACTGCTTCCTTCTCTCTCGTCTCTCATTCCTCTCAAAACCATCCGAACAAAAAAAAACTTAGCCCACTTCTTCTTCAAAGCCACATAACCCAAAACTTCACTCTCTCATTCCTCTTTCACACTCAGCCGCCCTATCCCAGCCGCAAGCCCCATCTCCTCTTCACTCTTCTCCTTCCTCACCTACATTTCCTCACTCACTCCATGCCTTCTTCTTCCTAACTATTCCCAAACCCTAGGTTCTTATTCTTCACACACACAGCCCCTCCATTAAACCCTAAATCCCAAAATTCTTCCCAAATACTTAGGTCAACTACACATGAAGAAGAACAAGAAGATGAAGAAGATCAAGAGCAAAAGGGTTCGAGGAGGAGGGGATCTCACCAGTCCGGTCGGGTGCGAGTGCTCGAGCGGCGCTCCGGAGCTCGGCGAGGCAGTTCTGGGCTCGACGGGGCACAGCGAGGCGGCGACGACTTCGGATAGGCGTCCAGGCGGCTAGATCCGGTTCTACAGTGGCGGAAGCGATGGTGACTTCGTCCTCCGTCGGTCGGCACAACTTCCAAGGAGACGGCGACTCGAGCTTTGGTGGCGCACTCGTCTCTAGACGTGCTGAGGATGGCGGCTCCGGCGGTGACTCGGCCAACTCGCGGCGGCGTACTGCTCTTCGGGACGACTCAGGAATCGAGAAGCAACTCGTCGGCTCCATCGTCGCAGTGATGATGGTGATGGAGATGTTGGACTCCGACGAGGGTGGTGGTGCTCAGCCGGGGATGACCGGAACAGAGGAGAGAAAGAGTGATGAGAGAGAGAACAGAGTGTAGAGAGAGAGTAGAGAAAGAAAAAGTGTGATGTGGACTGTTGTCAGAATTTTGAGAATTGTGCACTGACACAGTCAGTATTTATAATAATAAAATATTATGTGTGTGTGGAGGATTGGCAGAGTAGTAAATAACTATAGATCAGAGGCTAATCTCTATAGTGGTAGCAGCAGTAAATAACTATAGATCTGGGGGTCTTTAGTGTACACCTGTACTAAATTAGTTAGAGAATAACTAACAGATTTTGAATTCAAAAAAAAATCAAACAGTTTCCAAACAGATTTTCAAATTCAATTTCAAACAGTTTTCAAAACAAAAATTCAAAAACAATTTTTAAAACAGAATTTCAAAAATCAAATATTTCCTCCAACATATTTTATTAATCAACTAATTACGAAATTAGTTGATAACATATTCCTAACTGAATAACTAATTCAGTTATAATTACTAGCTAATTACACAATTTAGTTAAAACCAACAAATACTACTGCCAATTACTAAAGTAATAATGCCAGCACAATAACCAAAAATTAAAATATAATTAATAAGAGCCCTCAAAACCAATAGTCAAATCAAACAAGGTTTAATAGTTTAATTAATCATGATATATATATATATATTTTTACTAAGATCTTCCACACAGTTTAGCAGTCAGAGAATCAACTATAAAATATATAATTAATCAATAAATTATTAAAATTGTATTTATTACTTAAAATCGTATTTTGTTAACAAAATTATAAGATTTTTAATAGAAAATTAAAATCAATTATCCATACATGATTTTTTTTTAAAAAAATTAAAGAAAATTTTCAATAATATCCGAAAATAGGTTCAGGGAGTTACATCCGTGTTACTAACATAGAGAATAGTCATTCTCTGTGTAAATTAAGACGGAGAATGCCATTCTCCGTATTATTAACACGGAGAATGGCCACCCTCATGCGAAATTAACATTCTTCGTGTTGATGGTCACCCTCATGCGAAATTAACATTCTTCGTGTTCTAACACGGAGAATGGTCATTCTCCTGTATTTTATGGTCAGTTCTTCGTGTTCTAACATGGAGAATGGTCATTTTCCCGCATTTTATGGTCAGTTGAAACTTTGGAGGGCCATAACTTTTGACTGGGAGGTCGAAACGAGGCCCGGTTTGTCGTAAAATGAGCGTATCTTCGAGGCGCCTGAGATTAACCTCTTCTCCATCAGACGACCTTTCGAAATTTTAGAATCACAAAAAATGATGTTTGGACCTCCGTTTTAGCACTTTTGCCGTTTGTCTCGGCATTTCATAAATTTTCCCTTTATAAATAGGACTGTCACCCCCGGCAGTCCTACACTTATGTAGGACTGCCAGCACCCTGGCAGTCCTCCTTTTGTGTAGGACTGTCAGGGGTGGCAGTCCTAATTGAAACTCTCTGTCACAGAGAGTTTCAGTTTCAAACTCTCATCACAGAGGGTTTCAATTAGGACTGCCATGGTGCTGGCAGTTCTACATAAGTGTAGGACTGCCATGGTGCTGGCAGCCCTGATACTAAATCAAGAATATCAGAAATTGGCCAACAACTTAAGTTTTCAAACGTAAATAACAACTACATGTCAGAAAACTACATATCCAACAAGTACATAAATAGCAACATAAATCACAACTACATATCAGACAAAATATCCAACTTCAAAAAAACAACATAAGTGTCAACTACATATCCTTCAAAAGTCTGCCAAACAACTTAAGTTTCCAAACAACAAATATATCCTTCAAGTTTCAAACAACAAAAACATCTTTACAAAAACATCCAGATTACATCCAACTAATGATCATTCCACATCCAACTACATATCATGTCGGGCCTTTGAACGAGACTCCCTATTATTCATGAAGGGAAACTCGACCACGTCGTCGATGCGATCAAGCTCGTTGGCGACCGCGACACTAATGTCACTTTGGCAACCTCTCCGGAGTGTCTGGGCCAATTCCTTCACCTTTTGAGACTGTAAATAAAAGTATAAGTGAATTAAGTCTACAAACATGAAATTTTTAGTCTAATTACAAATACGGAACTCACCATCCTCACCAACCCAGCATACAAAATATTTTTGGAAGGAAGAGCTCCAATTGCTCCGATGGCCATGAGACCCGGGTTTGTAGGGACATGCAGTCCCCCCCCCCCCCGTATATGAGCATCCACTACTAAAATAAGGCAGATTAGCGACGTCCAGATACGTCGCTAATTAAGAAAAATACGTCGCTAAAGGTAATTAGCGACGAAAAATGAAGGTCGCGAAAAAGCTAGTCGTAGATGACAAATTCGTCGTCCGACGTCGCTGTTTGCGACGTCACCACAATGTCGCTGGGTCGTCGCAAAATTGGCGACGGAGGGCGACGAATAATAACGTCGCCAAATTAGCGACGTTGTGCGACTACATAGCAACGTCGTTCCTTTTTATGTGCTGACATGGCATGCATGCCACGTCAGCAGTTTAGCGACGTATTGCGACCAAATTAGCGACGTCAACTATGTGCCACGTCAGCTACTGAGCGACGGATTACGACGGATAGCGACGTGACGGCGCTAATTAGCGACATCTGTTTACGTCGCTATACGTCGCAGAATGTCGCTATACGTCGCAGATATTATGAAAAAAATTAAAAAAAATATGTTTGGTATTTTTGTTATGCTGTGTGTCTGTGTTTACACACATCATCACAAAAATACCAAACATATTTTTTTAAAAATTGGGCAGCACCTCCTTTGTATATCAGATCATCGCTTATAATCCAGCGTAGGTATATTTGTCATCCCCGTCGCAGATATCACAAAATAAATATCACAATAAAAATACCAACAAAGTAAATATCACAAAGTAAATATCCAACAAACATACATGTCCACAATGGAGGGCAAATAAGAATGAAAATCAGTGTACAGAACGGTCAATGGGCCCTGTCACCCTCATTTTTCCAAGATAGGGGTAAAATGGTAATTTTCTATTTTAGAATATTTTTGAAAACTTTATTTCATGAATGTTAATATTTAATGATTGTAGGAGTCGGGTTCGAATTTTATCGCATTCCGACTTAATTCGGGACTCTGGGGAATTTCGACTTGAGTTATGTTTAACACATTATTTAGCCATGGCCCACCAAACTTAACATTTAGGTCTAAGAGTTTGGACTAGTCCCTCATGAGTGTTTAGGCTTAATTATGATTTTTATTTAGTCTAAACTAACCCCCAAAGCCAAATTAGGAAGCTAACTTAGCATGGAAGTAAAGGGAGGGGCAAACTTGTAATTAGCAAGGAGCCCCAACCCTTGCATATAGGGTCGGCCACCCCTTTCCCTATTTCCTTCTTCCCACTTCAAAATTTCTACATCTTCTTCTTCTCCAAGTCTTCTTCTCAAGAGCAAGAATAGGATTTTCTTAGAAATCATCTCCAAATAAATCTCTTCTTCCCAATATTCTTCCATCCAACTCTTCCTCTATCCTAAGTGGAGTTTCTCCAAGCTTTTGGGAGCAAGAAGTGCAAGGGTGTGTCCTAAACAATTCATTGTGTCGGAGCCGTGTCGGAGGAATTTTCTATTGGGAATCCATCTCCCGATAGGTACAACCTATTCTCTAATTCTTTCTTTTCATCATAATAATTAGTTTGAACCCCGTAGGATTTATCCCTAAGGTTGTGTCCCTATTCGTGTCAAGTTTGAGTTCGTTTGGTGTGTCCTAGGAGAAGTTTGGGTTTGTGGTTGTGTCCTTGAGTTTTCCCCCAAATTTGGACACTTCTAGAATAATTAGATTTGTATCTAAGTAGGTTAGGCACTTAAACTTCATTTTGCATTAGTGAATATGTGGGGTATTATTCATATTTAGTTTGTGTGTGAGTGTGTCTATATATATATATATATATATATAGACACACACACACACATATATGTGTGTGTGTGTGTGTGTGTGTGTGTGTGTGTGTGTGTGTGTCTATATATATATATATATATATATATATATATATATATATATGTGAGTGTGTGTGTGTGTGTGTGTGTGTGTGTGTGTGTGTGTGTTCATGTATATATATATGTGTGTATTTATATATATATATATATATATAGAGGGGAATGAATGAGAGTGGTGGATTTTATGTGAGTGTGTTTATATATATTAGAGAGATTTGAGGAGAAGAATAGAGAGATTTAGATAGGGAAATAGAGGAGAGAATGGAGGAGGAAAGGAAGGGGAAGAAGAGCACTGGCAGCAGCAGCAAGGGGGGGCCAAGGGGCTGCTCCCCCCCCAACACAGCAGCAGCAGCAGTACCAGCAACAATAGCAGTAGCAAAGGCACCAATTAGGCCCCCTTTGACCCCCATAACCCCCCCACATATACACCTATATGTATACATATATTTTTTTTTCTTTTCTTTTTCTATATGTATATATGTATACCTATATATATACATATATATACCTATATATATATAGCTATATATACACCTATATATACCCTCTAACTAACCTCTAAAACTAGTCCTAAGTGGAGTGGAAAAGTGAGTGAGTGAATGAGTGGTTGAGTGAATTAGAAATTAGTGAGAGGGTGATTTTGAGTTCCGTGAGTCGGAACGCGCCCAAACTTGGAGGGGACTTAGCTAATATAAAATAGAGTTTGTGGGTAGGCTCCAAGGTTGAAATCGGGACTTCGTTTGGGATTAGGAGAGTGGTATCACGCAATATCATTGAGTATCCTAGGGTACTCGAGATAACGGATAAACGGATAACATGGACCGTAAGATGGACTGGATGTCCACTTTACCTAGAGAACTTGGTAGGTAATGGTTGTATAGGCTAGTACCCTACTACTCTAGGAAGCCCGGAGTGAAACTCCTAAGGAAAAGCCACTTGGCTTCAATGTTAGAGTGGTTTAAGGGTATGTTTATATAAAGGGTAATCGGGTAAATTCAAAATACGGGATACGGGTATTCGGGTTGACTTGAAACTTAGGTGACTTGTTAGGTACACCCTACAAATGTCTTTTTTGAACCAATTTTGGCTCGATTGACCCAGAGTTGACTTTTTACCCAAAAGTCAACGATGAGTCAACACTTTGTCTAAATTTGACCAAATCCAAACTAGAGTTGACCAGTTGACCAAAAGTCAACTGTTGGTCGACATTTGACCAGTTTGACCTAGAGTTGACCGGAGTTGACCAGCTTGACCAGTTGACTAAAAGTCAACTGTAAGTCAACTCTTGACCCCGTTTGACTTGCTTCGACTTATTTTGACTTGCTATGACTGGTATGACCTAGGGTTAACTTAGTCTGACTTAGATTGACTTGATATGACTTAATTTAACCTAGATTGACTTGACAAGACTTAGTGTGACTCAGTGAGACATAGTTTGACCTAGATTTCATGTCATTCATTAGAAATCATTCATAACTTTGTTAAACCTAAATTAACATGCAATATCTCATCTTTAGGTCTTTGATTACCACACTGAGCATTGATATACCCTAACGCTCAGGACATCAGGCGAGTACATTCTCTGATAGCAGTTATTTGTTTTGATATCTTCTCTACCAGCTCAGTTATAGTGTTTACTTGATTCTTGACACATTGGTGCACGGACTAGTATTGTCGGATTCCTGTCATGAGATGTCATTTCTGGATTTCTTGGGATACTGGTACTTGTTTGGCCTTAATTCTTGTACTTGTATTAACGCTGATTCCTGAAGAGGACTTGCTCCCCTCTTAAGGAATCCCGCGTCATGACGTGCTATGTCCGGATCCGTATACTATTCAGGGAATGGGAAATTTTATAGATAGTGTGATCAATGCCCACCTTGAGTTACTACTTATATCATAGCTATACCCTCACCTCACGATGGGTATAGCCTGACCTGTGCTACTACTTGCTCCATAGCTTGCTATCCCGGCCGGGCCGAGTCCACGTACTTGTAGCCGGTCGGCTGGAAGCCTGATCTTGATCCTTACCGATCACATTATGCTATAATATTTGAGACACATTTTACATTTACTACATCAGTCACATATTACAGTTCAGCTTACTTTCCTGCATGATTTACTCTGACATGATTTCCAGTTTACATATCCTGTTATACTTACATCTTGATATGTTCATCTAGTACTCTGTTATGATTGACTGTTAGAGCATTTGTCATTACTATGGAATTTGTTGCCAGCGTTGTACTCGTTCATTTTTCTGACAGGATACCGTTATTATATATCTAGATGACATAGATACAGACTGCCCTACCTACTATAGGTATGGTCAGGACATAGACTGCGACCAGTTGACATCCTTGGAGCCAGTGGATGACAGTACTTCTATCTAGATCTATTAGCTAGGTTTGTCTGGACTGCGATCCAGCTAGCATTATCAGACTGTAGCTTTCTATATTATATTTTGAGACCCTACGATGTTGTGTATATATCTGGGCTTGTGTTGGATCTTGGACTTTTTTTTTTTTCATCTATCATATATTTTTCTTCTGTGCTATCTACCTTAGTTTCATCCTGTGATTGAGACTGTATTGATATGTCACCTCCATTCGGAGTGTATATACTGTACAGGTACCTTTGTATTGTTAGTCGTAGTATTTACAGACGTTATATATAACATTCTACCGCCGATACTACGACGTAGGCTGGACGTACCCATGTGCTCGTGCCCCTCATAAGGGTACGGGTCGTGACAGGCCCATAGGTCCAATACATACAAAGATGATAAAATAATCTACTGGATCACTGAGGACCCATGCCGTGCATCTGGGATAGCATGTACTCATACTGCTCCTGTGTGAGCTGCACCGTAGGGGTAGTAGGAGGCAGTGCAATGTCTGGAGTCGACGCCGTCGATGGAACGGGAGGACGTATCTGCTCCAGATCTCACAGTCGCTCACAATGTACAGCAAGGGTACTCACCATCTTCTGAGTACTCTCCTCAATCGAAGTTTGTACCTAAGTGAGTGAGGAAGACATGGTCCTCTGCGATCCCTCCAGCTCGACCTGTCTACGCTCTGTACGCTGGTAGACTCGGTGAGCATGTGCAAGCTGGCAGCTGTAGCCTGCTGCAGACTCATCAGCTCCTATATACTGCGCTCGACCGCATCAAATCGTCCGGTGATCATCGGATCGTCGGATCGTCACTCTGTGGTATGGTGATCAGAAATCTGCTGCTGTAACTCGCAACGCAGCTCGTCGATCTGACGACCAATATCCTGAGCTCGTGATGACGCCTGCGAAGCTGGAGACTGCATACTGACAGAGGGGGCCCGGGATGACTTTGAAGCCAAATAGGCACCATAGGATCCCATACCGTAGTATGTACCCTTCTGAAGACCGCCAACGGTGGTCATCCAGAGGTTGTCCGGCGATGGAGCTGTAGACGGCTGGAAGGAAGTACCAGCCCCTCCCTCTGCTGGCGCACTAGCAGCAGCAGCCGCCTCCTCTTGTAGCCGAAGAAACTCGGCCTAGAACAATGTTTGCTAACGTATAAGTGTTTGCTAAAGTCTATATTGATATCTATTTTCCTGTTTTCTAAATTATAGTAAATTAATATAAAGAATAGAACGTACATATGTCTGCGTTGCCCTCTCATCAATGAATTCTCCAGCCCTCCGATGGGTGACCAGGAAGACGGTCACCATGTTGGGGTCCTCACCCTTTTTTACCTGTTAAAATATATTATCAATTATTAGTATTAAACATTCTATCCAACTATATATAAAATGATGTCCGTCATAGCAAATGTACCAGACGACGAAAATACTCCGTCATCGGAATGGAGCCACCACACCACTTACTGGCGCTCGACCACGCCACCTTGGCCTTGTCAGACCGCTCCTTGTAACTACTCTCGCCGAATCTAGCCTTTATCGCAGTCCACTGCTCTGGCGTGATCCAACCATGGATCGGCTTTCCGGAGCGATCACGAGACTTCTGGTCGTGGATCGCATCACGGATGAGCTTGCTTACGACGGCAGAAAATTGGGCCTCGATCTTTGCCGTCCGGTGTAGTGGATAGAAATAGGTCCTCTACAAGAAGTAAAATAGAAAAGTTGTATAATATACACATATAATTATTAAAATTTAAAAATAAATAAAATTTTTACCTTGAAGTGGACCAACCAAAAGGCCTTCCTATCTGCGGGAGCATCTGAGTAGTTAATCCAAGGCCCACCATAGTTCTACCTCAGAAATAACCCCAGCTGTCTCTATACAGCAGGAGGCCGATATCTATACAGTAATAAATTTAATAAATATATATGTACATGTAATCATTTGAGAAATATATATTAATTAATTAACTTACTTTGTAGGCCCGTCTGTCTAAATCTCCATATGCGTCTCGTCCGGGGGAGCGCATGGAGGGTCACTCTCACCTCCTGCCTGGGCAGGATCAGTCTGATCGTCGTCCTCCATATGCTCGGCGTCGGCTCTCCCCATGGAGCCGTCGGTAGGAGGAATGCTGGACGCGGGAGGAATGCTGGACTCGGGATCAGGAATGCTGGACGACGAGGGAGGAGTCGCCAACCTGCTGGAACTGCCCTGTCCCGGTAATGGACCGGGAACAGAACGGTACACTGGCGTACTCGGAGATGGGGATGAGGGTACAGAATCTGCATCCCCAGCCCGAGGCAGACGGGACTGTCTAATATAATATCCTCCGCGTCGTCCTCCTCCTGGTCTAGTCATACCTGATAATAACATATGACAATAAAACAAATATACATATTTATATGATAGACATCACAGATTTTTGAAAAATATCAAGTCACAGATAAAAGTGTCACTAAAGTGTCACATATTTATATGATAAAAGTGTTACTAAAGTGTCAAATATGATGATAAAACAAACGTACAGATTTAATCCTCTTCTGAAAATTCATCTAGTTCGTTTAACTCATCTTCTTCTTCTTCCTCCTCTACATCTTCACTTTCATCTGCATCTTCCTCTTCAGATAATTCTACTTCTTCTGCACAATTAGATGTGTAATGAGGAACTTCCGTCGTGTCTACTTCTATAATATTTGTTACAAGAGGTAGTTCATCCTCTTGATAAGCTATATCGTCAACCTCAAAGGTATTTCTAGCTTTGGTCTTGCATACTGCCCACCAGTCAGACCTTATTGTTCCCCGATTAGGATAACTTGTGAAGTACACAAGCTGAGCCTGACTTGATAGGACAAATGGTTCATAGGCTTGATATCGACGCCGATAGTTTATATCCATAAGACCGTGCTTGTCTACTTTCCAACCTTGACCTTCAATCGGATCGAACCAATCACACCTGAATAACACAATCTTAGCAGGCTCCATTCCATAACTATATGTCAGCTCCACAATCTTCCGTAGGATGTCATAGAAATCGTTGCCCGCATCAACATCTTTGTAGTTCGAAGATCTGATACACAAACAGCTGTTTTTGGTGGAATCGAGATCCACAAAGTTATCTCTGATCGGATAAATTGTTGACTTAAACCTAAACCCATTAACACAGTAGGTTGGCCATATTTTTGCAGCATAAATTGGTCCCTTGGCTAGCGTTCTAATAGACTCATTCTCAATTCTTGTGTATGGACGATCGACCTAAATACCACGAAAAAATAAATTAAGCTCATTCTCAAGTGCATATACAGAAAGATAATTACAGAGTTCTCAAGTCTTACATATGCACTCAACCATGATGGAAAATAACGCCTCATTTCTTGTTCTAGTTCTTCTTCTGTTATGTGTGGCCTACCTGACCTCACATCATCATTAAATATGCTAAAAACAACATCGTTCAATTAATGTAATAGTATAATAATCAACACTATTAAAATAATGTAGACGTATTAATTACTTACCCCTCCAGCTTCTCGACTTGATTATCGTCGCAGTTGAGTAATACATACACCTGAGCAGCTCTTAGCTCATCATCGTTCAGATATCTCTTCTTCATTTTACCCGATGGCTTTCCTGGAGCATTGAATACCTTCAGTATTGTATCATTACATTCATGATCTCCGTCGTCGTTTCTGGAAGCTCTCGTTCTATTAGTTGCAACATGAGGCTTGAAATACATCGAACAAAAGTTTATAATCTCCTCGAGAACATAGGCTTCACAAATAGAACCCTCGACCCATGCCTTATTTTTCACCTTTCTTTTTAGGTGATTCAAATGTCGCTCGAACGGGTACATCCATCGATATTCGACGGGTCCACCAACACGTGCCTCATAGGATAGATGAATCGGCAAATGCTCCATAGAGTCGAAGAATCCAGGAGGAAACACCCTCTCTAGCTTGCACAGTGTTACCGTAATGTCTTTCTCTTGCTTTTCTAGACGATCAACGAGTAATTTCTTAGAACAAAGATCCCTGAAGAATATGCTAAGCTCTGTCAATGGATCCCAAACTACCTGCGGTAAGAATTCCTGAAATACAATCGAAATTAACCTTTCCATGAATACGTGACAATCGTGGCTCTTCGTACCCGTCAATTTATTTTCCTTCGGATCGACACATCTTCTCAGATTTGACACATATCCGTCTAGAAATTTTAGGCCCTGGATCCACCGACAAAGTCTCACTTTATCCTCCTTGTCCACTGAGAAAATTGACTTCAGCAGGAACTGTTTTCCATTCTCCTCTATCAATGCAACGCAGGGCATTTGCATATTTCTTCTAAGTCCAACCTGACCTTGGAATTGTCTTTCGTTTTCCCTTTACGTCCATCATAGTATTAATTATGTTATCAAACACATTCTTCTCAATATGCATGACATCAAGATTATGTCTGATCAGATTGGTACTCCAATATGGCAGATCCTAGAATATGCTTTTCTTTGTCTAGTTATGATCTCTACCAAATCCATCGCACTTGTACCCAGTTATAGGATCTTCGATAGCACTTGGAAAATCTCTAACCTTCTTCCATATCGTGGCTCCGCACCATCTTGGCAGTGGATCACCCTTCTCTACAACGCCAGCACGGAATGTATTCCTGTTCCTTCTGAACGGATGATCTTTTGGCAGAAATTGTCGATGACAATCAAAGAAGCACGATTTTCTTCTGTATTTTAAGCGAAAAGCTTTAGTACGGTCCATGCAATATAGACATGAGAGACGGCCATGAGTGATCCATCCAGATAACATTTTATAGGCCGAAAAGTCGTTGATGGTCCACATAAGGGTTGCCTTCATCTGAAAATTCTGCTTGCTGGAAACATCGTACGTGTTAGCGCCTACTTTCCATAACTGATTCAACTCATCTATCAAAGGCTGTAAGTACACATCAATGTTCCTCTTGGGATTGTTCGAACCAGAAATTATAACGGTTAGAAATATGTACTGAGTCTTCATGCACATCCAAGGCGGTAGGTTTTACGGAGTGACAATCACAGGCCAACACGAATACTGGGATCCCGAAAGACCAAAAGGAGTAAAACCGTCAGAAGATAGCCCCAACCTGACATTACGTGGATCTGAAGCAAAATCAGGATACACTCGATCAAAGTGCTTCCACGCTTCTCCATCGGATGGGTGATCCAATACTCCTTCAATCTGTTCTCGCATGTGCCAACTCATATTTTCGGCCGTCTCTTTCACCATAAATAATCTTTGCAACCGCGGCGTTAAAGACAAGTAGTGCATTGAATCAGTCGGTCTTCTTGCACCGGTAGACCTTCCTGTACTAGTTGTCCTATAGCGATCAGCACCACAAAATCTGCACACATCTGCGTCCTTATCGTCTTTGTAGTACAACATGCACCCATTGCGACAAGAATCGATTTTTTCGTATCCTATCCAGAGTGATCTCACCATCCTCTTAGACCGATAGAAGTCTTTAGGTAACTTAGCACCCGCCGGCAAGATCTCTATAATCAACTCCAACACTCGGTTGTAGCATTCTTGCGACATGTTAAAATTTGACTTAATGCTCAACAGTCTTGTAGCCACCTCCAACGGTGAATGATCCTCACAACCATGATACAATGGAGTCCTTGCATTCTCCAGCAACTCCATGAACTTTGCAGCATCGACATTCGGTGCCTCCTCAGCTGCATCATGAATGAAACTAGGCCCCGCAGCATCGAAAACCATGTTCACGCACCCGTCGTCGTATGCATGATTATCTGAAACAAAATTAGGTCCCGTATGCATATACGGCTCAACATAAGGCTCCGGTTCTGATGCTAAAGACATAAGTTCTTCGTGTGCGGTCCACTGATAGTAATTAGGTATGAAATCCCTCGAGTACAAATGATATGTCACTTCCACTTCTGGATAATATTTCACGTTATGACATTTCACACACGGACACTTAATTTTGGTGCCGTCCATGTACTGAGGGAACGTCTTAGCAAACTGCAGGAACTGTTCTACTTCCGCTATGTATTCATCCCGTACACCACACATATCATCAGGACGACGATTGTACATCCATGAACGATTCCGCAAGTAGTAATTCATATCCATTTGAAAATAATTCTGCAAAGATGGACACACATGTTCAGTGCATTAACTAGTCAAACTGGGTGAAGTTGAGTTGACTAAGTCAATATCTTGGACAAACTAATCAAACTGGATGAAGTTGACTAAGTCTAGGCAATTATCCTTTACTAGACATAGACATGGAAGAATCACCGATATTTGCAGTGTCCGAACTTCCTATTGTATATTACAGTAGAGAGACATGGTAACCGTGTGTAGGGGTACAACTCAGGCGGGGCATGGCTCTGCCTACCTGAGCTCACTGCCTACAGGGTAGTTCCCCTAGCCTACCTTACACTTGACCCTTTCCTCCCCTTCATCACTTACATATCAGTGCATACCAGTGCACATGAGTAGTGTACATGACCTATTAGCCTATGCCCCAAGCCAATTCCTCTACTCGACTTGATATCATATCCTCTTCATATCAGATATTTGATATCAAGATAGGAAAGGTTGACTGATACTTGATTCTAAAATTCTCCCCCTTTACCTATCAACTGATACCAACTGATATCAGTTCTTCCTAACACTCACATAGGGGCTGATCCACTTCATCAAAGAACTGATACATCCTATCAAAAGACTGATACTATAAACCTTTTCATACTTCATATGGCTGATACTAATATAACAAGTAATTGACTGAACTTTAAAGGGAATGGGATTGAATCAATAATGTAACAAAGTTAACATTTAGGACTGACCATTAACAAATGGGACTGAAACTCAAAGGCATTATACTGAAAAAGATGGGAATATTAGACTAAACTAATTATCCTAAACTGATACCATACTCCAATTGGTCTGAACTGGATGTAAGGGGGACTGAAACTGATACATACAACTATACAACTGAAGACTAATAATCTATTTATTTAACTAATATATGACACCTACTCTATATTTACATCTCTGTATTGGGCTACCCTCCCAATCCTTGCTTAAGTGCATGCAACCTACTGCTGCCAAGTGTAGTCCCAGGACTTTCCTTCCAACCTGCTCTCTGCAGGAGCTCCCCGAGCCTCCTGCAGTGAAACTAAGTCCCCTTTATGCCTGCACTCGAGTGGGCATCACTCTACTGCCCCAAAACCTGTGTACAGGCTCCAAAGCCAGCCTTGGCTATGCAAGGTCAAGCCATACTGCTACTGGACACTATTGCAGTCCTAGACACAAACATGTACATACTTAGGTACCCTCCTTAACCATAGACACATAACTTCTAATCAAAGCAATTTGCACAGGATTTTTGAACATTTATATATCACAAACTCATAATATACTCCTGCACACTTTCCTAGCACTCCCACACTACTGATAATGCTGCATCCTTGCTAGTAGGGCTACAAACAAGCCAAGCCGAGCCAAGCTTTTGTAAGCTTGAGCTTGGCTTGACTAGAATTAATCGAGTTTGAGCTCGAGCTCAAGCTTGATAAATTTTTTATTTTAGAGCTTGAGCTTGTTTATATTAAGCTTGAGCTTGGCTTGGTTTGAGTCAAGCTTGGCTTGATAAGCAAGCTTGATTCAAGCTTGATAAACAAGCTCGATAAGCTCATATCAAGCTCATTAAGCTTGATTTCAAGCTTGTTCACCTTTATTTCAAGCTTAATGAGCTCGATTTCAACCTAGTTACGCTTGAATTCAAGTACCTGTAATTTAACAATTTATTTATAAAAATTTAATTAAAAAAGTTCCTTCATATCAATTATTAAGGACATATAAATATATAAAGCACACAACCATATCATTATACAAACATACATAAAATTAGAATTCAACAAACAAACGAGCTTCTAAACAAGCTCCTAAACGAGCTTCTAAACGACCCAGCTCGCAAGCTCATAAACGAGTCAGCTTGCAAGCTCGAACGAGCCGAGTACTTCTAAGCTTGAGTTTGGCTCATTTATTAAACGAGCTCAAAAACGAAGCTTGAGCTAGGCTTATTTACTAAACGAGCCGAGCTCAAACGAGCTTTTATCGAGCCGAGCTTCGAGCAGCTCGCAAATAGCTTGGCTCATTTGCAGCCCTACTTGCTAGTACAGCCGCTGCAAATGCTACTATTTCCCTCTCTACAATATGTGCTGCTATGCACTAATCTAGCAGATATCCTAGATCTTCCTTTCATACATCTGTTTATATATGGACCAAAAAAATTCCTACTGTTTCAGTCACACACCCTTCCATCCCCCTCTCACTACTCATATACACTATACTATCCACACATGACACCCAGCACACAAGAAACACATACAGGATACATATCTTGCTCCTACACTAGCAGTAGAATTTCCCCTCTGACACTTTAGACATGCACATAGGCATGCACACATTGATACCCATGTGTGTGGAGCACTGATACACACACTCTTGGCTGACACTCACTCCCTCACTCATGCACTAGCACCTACAAGGGTTCAAATATTTTAATCCAAATTCGAGCCCGAACCCGAGTATCTTCAACCCTAACCCAACCCATTAACGGGTTTATCCGATTGGGTTCGACCCGTGTGTGTGTGTGTGTGTGTGTGTGTGTGTCCGTGTGTGTGTGTGTCCGTGGGAGAGGAGGAGGAGGAGGAGGAGGAGGAGGAGCAGGAGGGAGAGGAGTTAGGTTAGGGTTTACCTGAGGAAGAGGAGGAGAAGCTCGGATTGGGGGAGGAGGAGCTCGAGGAGGAGGAGCTCGAGGAGGAGGAGAAGGAGGAGGAGGAGGAGGGGGTAGGGGTCGCCGGGGGGGGGGGGGGGAAGGGTCGCCGGGGGAGGAAGAGCTCGTTCTAAAATTTTTGAGTTTTTCGAGTGAGGGGGAAAAAGGAAACAGCGTGCCCTAAGAAAAAAGTTAGCGACGTCAAGAGTCGACGTCGCTAAACGTCGTAAACATTTTAATATATGGCGACATATTTTAATAATATGTCGCTGAACGTCGCTGTAATGCGACGTAATTTACCTACTGTCGTTGAACGTCGCTATTCAGCGACGTATTGCGATGTCTGTAGAAAGGAGTCGCTATATGACATATTTAGCGACGTTATTTATTACGTCGCTAATATAGCATATTTTAGTAGTGATCATGCAGTTACCCACCCCACCCTCCATATAAGCAACACAGAGTACCAACCCTACCCCCTCCCTCCTATTTCCACCCCCATATATCATTACATTAGGATTGCCAGGCCTGTGGCATTCCTAATGTAAAGTAGGACTGCCACAGTCCTGGCAGTCCTCTTTCACAAGAGGACTGCCAAGATTGTGGCAGTCCTACTTTACATTAGGACTGCCGCAGGCCTGACAGTCCTACTGTATTCGAACCCGACTGTTGCAGCCGAACGGCCAAAACGAGATGCTCGTTTGACGTCTTCCAGGGTTAGAGTTTCAAGAAAAATGTGGGTTTGTCGTGTTCGAAAATTTCTTTCATGAACCATAGAGAGATTCTAAACCTAATTTATCAAAACTTTTTAGAAAATTAAAAATATTATAGGATTTTGAATAGAGTGTACAAAATTCTTGAAGAAATTAGGAAAGAACGTACCTAGATTTCGGTTGCTTCGACTTGCGTGTCATCTCTTCGAATCTACGAATGTTGTTGAAGAAATCTTGGTGGAGAAATTGGGAGTGGAGTGGTGGAGGAGAAGAAAGTAGGATTTTGGGAGAGGGAGAGAGAGAGGGAGAGTTCTATTTTTTTCTTTTGGTGGAGAGGGAGTGTAGAATGGATTATGGAAAGGAATAAAGGGTTTGGGGGGTTGGGCTGCCCCTAGCCAAATGTGGGTGCCTCCTAGCAAAATCTCCACCTCTTTGGGCTGCCCCCAAGTAAGGGTTGCCCCCTAGCAAAAATGGTGGTGCCCTTAGAAAAAAACCATAAAAAATATATATATAATTTTGTTACAAAAATTTTCATCTGAAGCATAAATATTATTATATATTGTATAGAAAGCACAAAATTTCACAAAATTTCATGTGAAGCATCAGAACGCCCAAAGGATAGACATTTTTTTTTTTTACATTGCATCTACTAACGGCGTTAACGGTGACCGAACGGAGAATCCACGTCAGATGAAAATGTCCTTAGGAATGACGTTTTTCGAGGAAAACGCCCTTCCTAAGGGCGTTTTCATCTGACGTGGACTCAAGTTCACGTCGCTTTTCCGCATCGCTTTTCGCAGTTGAGGTGACCATACTAGCTAACGTTCACTGGTAGATTAGCTACCTAACATTTAAAATAGGGATACGTCGCTTTTCGCAGTTGAGGTGACCATACTAGCTAACGTTCACTGCTAGATTAGCTAGCTAACGTTCAAAATAGGGATATGTAACGTTCTTCTAACGGATAGTTTTTCATCTTATATAGTAATTCTGAAGAAGAAGAAGCTCTCATCCACCTCTTCTTTTTCTTCCACTTCTTCTTCTTCTATTGCAGACAGAAAGACAGAAGCTTTTCTTCGATCCTATTCTTTGGAAGCTGCTTTCAACTTTCATTTCCAACATCCATTCGTAAGCTACAAGTTTGTAATAATGGATCAAAATTTAACAATAATTTGCAACCATGGAGGTATACTAGATGGATTGTCTTATCAAGGAGGTAGTGCTCATCTTATTTCTACTTATTATAATATCACATTAGGCAATTTACGTAATATTATTAGTGAACATTTTTTTCATTAGTTATGAATTTACCATAAGTTGGTTTTTTACAGATACTTTTTTAGTAGTAGATAGTGAAGAAGCATAGAATTTTGTTGTTCAAAATTGTTTAGGTTCATCTTGTATTAAAATTTACGTTAATCCCTCAGTATCAAGTACTAGCACAAATCATTTCCAGTAGTCAACGTTTTTGTAATAACCAAGATCAATTTGGTGCCGGCCCTAGCGCTATAAACGAAATTGAAGAGAACGTTGAGACTGAAAATAGGGATGTTAACGATAAAAATAGTGATGATTTAGTTGAAGATTTAGATTATTATTTGTCAAATGATGATAATTTAGATTCTTCCACTTCCGAATTATTTGTTGGTAAATCATTTAATTCTCCATATGAAATTAGAAATTTTATTAGTGACATAGCAATTAGATAAAATTTTAGTTGTTCATCTAAACATAATAATCCCCATAGACTTGTATATACTTGTGATTCTCCAAATTGTTATTGGAGAGTATATGCTAGAGCCGCCGACGACGGTAATACTTTTGAAATTCGTACATTTGAAGCAAGGCATTCATGTTCAGGTGGATTTACAGGAGGACATCATCCACTGGCTACTACCGCATGGGTAAGAAATAAAATAATTGGTAAAAATAGAGATGACAACTCTTATAGTCCAGCCCACATTGTGTGTGATATACTTAGAGGCCATCGTTTGCATATTACATATTCCAAAGCTTGGAGAGCTAAGGAACTTGCATTGTCAGAAATTAACGATAGTTACATTGATGCGTATAGTAGTCTTGAAAAATATGGATTTACAATTATGGAAAACAATCCCGGAAGCAAATGTTTTCTAAAAACAGTAGGAAATAATGTATTTCAAATGATTTTTATTTGTTTCAAAGCTTGTATGGATGGTTTTTTAAGCGATTGTTTACCTGTTATTAGCATTGATGGTACTTTTCTTACATCTAGATATCAAGGTAACTTATTTGTTGCATGTGCTCATGATCCAAATTACCAATTATATCCCATTGCTTATTGTGTTGCTGAAAAAGAAAATACTGATTCATGGACATAACTTTTAAACTGTTTGAAAGTGTCTTTTGAAAGTTTTTTGAACGATGGAATAGTATTTCATTTATATCAGATAAGCAGAAAGGATTAATTCGTGGAATGCGAAAAAAATTTCCAAACTCTTTCCATGTTTTTGCATCCAACACTTCAAGCAAAATATAAAAGGTCATTTTTCTGGTTCGGGTTCACGAAAATATCTAGAATGGTTAGATAAACTTGTCCGATCTTATAATGAGGTTGATGCGAATGAGTGGTTCGAAAGAATAAAATCTGCAGATATAAATGTTTTCAATTGGCTTGTAGGTACAAATGATAAAAATTGTATTTTCTCGCACTGGATTACTGCTTATGCACCATGTCTACGATTAGATATCAACACATCAAATATTGCTGAATGTTTTAATGGTTGGATCAAAAGTTTGCGTGACAAACCGATAACAACTTTGCTTGATGGTATTAGAGCTAAAATTATAACATTACATGACAAGCATCGAACAAATGCTAAAAATATGCATACAGACTGAAGAAGAACCGTATTATGATGCGAGAGCTGGCAACAAGGGATCTCTATTGCACGATTTGTGGCTGGATAGGACACAACAAAAGAACATGTACAAATCAACCGATTCTGTAATTATTGTAATTTGAGTGATTATATTTGTAGTGTTTTTTTAATGTTTTTTAGTATTTATTGTAATTTCTGTGTTTTTTTAAAGTAAAGTTGTAATAAAAGAATATGCATAAAATAAACTCTTCATACATAATTTTTCAAAGAAATAACATAAACTCCCTTCATACATGATTTCTCAAAGAAATAAAATAAACTACCCACCTCTATTATCCCTTCTATAGTCTCTATGGTCTACTTGCCTTTGTCGTAACCTTAATTTTTATTTTTTTTTATGTATTTTAATTATTTTCAGCCTTTCAAAAAATTATTTTCCTATATTATTTTTCAAAAATAAATAAATAAATAAATAAAATTTCTTTTTCTTTAGCCCCTCATGCAAATTCAAATTTGCTTCTTGCTATAGCCACTAGGTGGCACTCATGCATGGAGAGGTGCCATGTGGCATCCTCTTCTCATGACAAGGCCTTAAGGACAATTTTGTAATTTCTCTTTTATGTTCCTTTTTTTTATGAAGGAGAATGGAGAGAGAGAATCATTCTTCTCCTCTCCTTCCACCAGGTGAGCATTCCTCTCATTCTTCTTCTTCATCTTATTATTCTTCTTCTTCATCATCTTATTATTCTTCTCCTCTCCTTCTCCTCTTCCCTTCCCCTTCCCTTAACTGCTGCTGCTGCATTTACTGCTGCCGCTGCTGCATTTGCCGCACTGTTGCTGCCGCGGGCCGGCGCCGGCGACGCCGGCCAGTTGGCCACCGGTCGACCCCCCTTTTCACCACTTCTTCTTCTTCCTCCTTCTCATTCTCCAATTCCCCTTCATCTCATTTTAATTTTATTCCTAGGTTTTGAAATTTTAACCCAATTTCATTTTTGTGCCCTAGGATTTTAAATTGGGGCTTGGGGAAGAACTCTTCTATTAGGAATCATACCCAAAAGCAAGGCAAGCCCTCTCCCATCCTTTTTATTCTAAAATTTTCCATCAAAAAAAGAAATGCATGTTAAATTATTGATCTCAATTTTTGGGATAGAATTACGTATATTTATAATTTGTTTGTTGAACTTGAATGTAGTAGTGTAGAGTTCATTCCTATCTCATAAACGTACTTTACCGATACCTTAGTTCTTCATGACACAATGAGTTATTACAACTTTGTGGTTTTCTTTATGAATGGAAATTAAAAAGGAAGAAAGCCTAAAAAATTTAGTACTTTAAGCCTTGATTTTATTAAATGGTTTTATGCTTGTCACGAAGATAATGAGTTTATATATATTCATAAAGAGGGCTTGTATGAATTCTTGTTAACATCATGAAATGCAAGATTGTAAAAGTTAATTTCTATATGCATGTTTACTAAATTCAAGAAGAAATTGGCCCAACATAGTTGCCTTGCATTTCGTGACTTTCCTTAGAAAACCTTCTTATATAATTTATACTACAACATGTATTTTTGAGCTTGAAAGACCCAAGATACATTTTTTTTGCGCATAAATAAGAATGCTAGCTCGCTAAGGTATGTTGTAAACTCCTTAATTTTAATATCGCTTGTCATAATTTGCGTGGCCGGTGTTGAGGGTTGCTCCACCGAAGGGGTCGGCGTACCCGGTTATATATTGCATGTTGCCGGTGTTGAGGGTTGCTCCACCGAAGGGGTCGGCGTACCCTGTTATATATTGCGTGTTGCCGGTGTTGAGGGTTGCTCCACCGAAGGGGTCGACGTGCCCATATGTTTTTTTTTGTGTTTATTTGTTCTGGAAATATTTCCGGGTCAGTAAATACAAAGAAGACTCTGCCGAAAATTTTGAGAATTTTCGGAGATAATCTTTTTTTGAGTTTTCGAACTTTTTAGAAACTTTTGACTCAAGTTCTAGACCATTGGAACCATCCTATCTCCGACCTATAACATCGGAGGGATTCTTGGAAATCATTGTCCAATTAGATACTTTGGAATTTTGCCTTGGTTCCAACACTTCTTGGACTACTTTAATTTCGGAAAAGGTCAAACTGTTACTTGAATGCGACTTGACTTCTAGGACCCCCCTGTTTAAGGGATAGTTCCTATGGAATTCGAATGTCTAGAATAGGTTGCATTAGGATGGGAGAGAAACCATTGGATCACACCCGGCTGACCTCTTTGCAATATGGAGTTTTTGTCTTTCGTACTGATCAGTCCCTGAATCGGTGTTCGTGCGGCCGCGCGAATATCCGAGGTGAGGCTTAGCTCATCTTCCTGATACAAATAGACATTTAAGCCCTGAGTTTCAGCTCAGACATCCATTGTGTATGTCTCATACCCTGAGTTTTAGCTCAGAATAATGGTTAATTCATTAGACATCTAAGCCATGAGTTTCAGCTCAGACTTCTAATGAATAGATTCGATATTCTTGGAAAGGTCCAAGTCATACGAACTTCCTTTTATAGCTCATGATTCGATGACTCGACCCAGATGATTCAGAAACTAATTCATGACGCTATCCTGCTTGTAATCACATCAATATGTGATAGTACAGACAACTGGAGAACCTAAACACCATCCGTTTTGTACGAGCCTGATCCCGGGCCAATGGGGTTATTGTTGAGATGCTATACGTGTGTGTGTGATCCAGAAAGTTTCTCTAAACTGCATATTGGTTTAGAAAGATCGCATTTGTATTCTTTGTGACATTAATTTGAGAACTATTTACCTCTTGACTGATATCACAAGGTGAGAGTCTAATTGTTCAAGTTTACTTTATTTTGTATTCATTTATCTTATCATTCCACATTTGTAACTCTCTCCTTTGACCGAGGGCTTGCTCGTCGTATTGACGACCTAGTTTTGTTCACTAGGGTTTGATGAAGGTCAGGAGGGGATGCTAGTGCACACTGAGGAGGAGCTTAATGAATGAGACAAAGAGAAGGTCTATCCTGGACATCAGCTGGTAGTACTTTATAGTTGGTTATGTATTATATGTATATTGAGTTAAAGGTTGTAATCGGGTAGAATAATAAAATTTTCTAATTATAGTTTAGAAATGTCCTGTAATCAATTGTTAAATTAATTGTATATTGTACCATGTGACATGTGGTAATCCTATCCTAGAACCTTACGGGCGACAATCGCGAATATGGGTACTCAAGTATTCGTATGTCGCGTAGCCTGGAGATGTTGTTACGTACTCGGCTCGCCGTATTCTGGGAGCGGAACGTGACACGTCTTTTTGTTGGTGGCCTATGCAGGTCTACGAAGAATAAAAAATCTATGATAGGTTACAGGTCTCGAAAAATAGAAAACCTAGGATAGTATTGAGGCCAAGCTTTTGAGTAGACCTTTATAGGTTAAGCTCTAAAACCTAAGACATGTTCGTAGGAAAAGCCTACAAAGAACCATTGATTTTGGAATATTCCACAAGTTTCATCCCTAGACTATGTTTCATTCTATAGATCCTTACCTAATGGATTTCCTATAGCCATTCCACAGTTTAAAATACTAACCTATGACTGCCATTAAGGATGTTGATAATATTCAGAAACCATGGCTGGTATAAGGATAGATATGGCTCAAAAAAAAAATTCAAGTAACTCATAGATAGTTAGACAAGTAAATTTTTACTAGAGTAGCCCAGTAAAGGATTGCAGAAAATTCCTTAAGGATCTTGAACTTTGTACCCTTAGTAAACCTGGAATTAGATTATCTAGATAATATATAGATTGGACTGGTAAGAGAATGATGATCATATAGCCAACCAACCAGATATGATCTAAGGCCTTATTTAGATTATATGTAGTATGTTGGGGGATGAGTATATATATAAAGGTAACTTGGAAGAACTATTGGATAAGTTAGTACTAATAGCATTTTGCTTAAGGTACATGCAAAAGATATATTATATATAATCTTGTATATATATAGCTAATTGAGTGTAGTATATAACTCCTCGGTGTCTTGATTTTTTTTTTTACCCATTCTTAAATCATTTTTCGTTTCCCTACCTTGTCAAACCTCTTATACCCATTTTTTTCACAAGATTCCAACTTTCTTGAAATTCCATAATTTTTTTTTTGTTTCATCCATATTTTATGGACGAAATCTTGAAATATATTCTTGCCTCTCTGTCCAATTTTATTTTCAATAATATTCCTGATTTTTTTTGGGAGTTGTCCTACCTCTAAATATCCATATATGCATTACTTATTGATTGATTTTTGGACTTTCTTTTTAAAACAATATTTTATTGGACTTTCTAAAATGGAATTTTATGTGAATGAAAAATTGTTCATTGTGTCAAGAATTCGAAAATTCTTCAATTGAATTATGAAATGGGAAGCTGTTGCAGCCATTCGGACTAATCATCCAGATTGGCGAGGCACATATTCTCTAAACATGATTCAATAAGTTAATAAAATTTCGGGGATCATGACATAATATTTTCTCGTGATGGATTTCAAAATTTTGATATTCATATTTTGATTTTGTTTTACTACCGTTTCGATTTGAAATTCATTTACCTTAATAATTTAAAGTGACATATGGTATTTCTGGTAATATTAGATATATGAGTTTATTTTATGTAATATTACATATTACTTTTGAAACTATGACAAAGTAATGCCGAAGATGTTTAGAAAAGTTAAAAATTAAGTAATGACTTTTGAATATATTTGCTTACATGGTAATACTACTTCACAATCATAATTCCTACTCATTCTATGGCTTCAAGAAAGAGGTAGCAAATCCTAATAGTGAAATGGAATCTTGACTACAGCCATGCTCGCAATGGCGAGGCACAAGACTACTATATCACGTCAGAAAACAAGAAATGAGGAATATGATTTTGATAGAACATACATGGTTATGGAACTTGACAATTTTATTGATTATATAGAATTTCAAGAATCTTGATGATTTCTAATATTTTCGAATTGTCCTTAATTTCATGAAGCTTTTTTTTTATTTAATACTGTAATGGATTAATATTCCATTTCTGTAAGATGGGTAGAATATTTTGCTTCTATTTATATTTGCTTTGAAAATCTTATCTATAAATTTAAATTTCGATGACGAAATTTTTGTAAGGTGGGTAGAGTGTCGTAACCTTAATTTTTATTTTTTATGTATTTTAATTATTTTCAGCCTTTCAAAAAATTATTTTCCTATATTATTTTTCAAAAATAAATAAATAAATAAATCAAATTTCTTTTTCTTTAGCCCCTTATGCAAATTCAAATTTGCATCTTGCTATAGCCACTAGGTGGCACTTATGCATGGAGAGGTGCCATGTGGCATCCTCTTCTCATGACAAGGCCTTAAGGACAATTTTGTAATTTTTCTTTTATGTTCCTTTTTTTATGAAGGAGAATGGAGAGAGAGAATCATTCTTCTCCTCTCCTTCCACCAGGTGAGCATTCCTCTCCTTCTTCTTCATCTTATTATTCTTCTTCTTCTTCTTCTTCTTCATCTTATTATTCTTCTCCTCTCCTTCTCCTCTTCCCTTCCCCTTTCCTTAACTGTTGCTGCTGATTTACTGCTGCCGCTGCTGATTTACTGCTGCCGCTGCTGCATTTGCCGCACTGCTGCTGCGGCTGCTGCCGCGGGCCGGCGCCGGCCACCGGCCGACCCCCCCTTTTCACCACATCTTCTTCTTCCTCCTCCTCATTCTCCAATTCTCCTTCATCTCATTTCAATTTTATTCCTAGGTTTTAAAATTTTAACCCAATTTTATTTTTGTGCCCTAGGATTTTGAATTGGGGCTTGGGAAAGAACTCTTCTAATAGGAATCATACCCAAAAGCAAGGCAAGCCCTCTCCCTTCCTTTTTATTCTAAAATTTTCCATCAAAAAGAAAAGAAAAGAAATGCATGTTAAATTATTGATCTCAATTTTTGGGATAGAATTACGTATATTTATAATTTGTTTGTTGACCTTGAATATAGTAGTGTAGAGTTCATTCCTATCTCATAAACGTACTTTACCGACACCTTAGTTCTTCATGACACAATGAGTTATTACAATTTGTGGTTTTCTTTATGAATGTAAATTAAAAAGGAAGAAAGCCTAAAAATTTTAGTACTTTAAGCCTTGATTTTATTAAATGGTTTTATGCTTGTCACGAAGATAATGAGTTAATATATATTCATAAAGAGGGCTTGTATGAATTCTTGTTAACATCATGAAATGCAAGATTGTTAAAGTTAATTTCTATATGCATGTTTACTAAATTCAAGAAGAAATTGGCCCAACATAGTTGCCTTGCATGGAAGTACCTCTAATTATCTTCAAGCAAAGTTTTTATGAAATTTTTTCATTATTATTTATACTATTTAATTCTGTCCAGGATTATAAATTACACTTATTTGACATAATTATAAAGACCACTTAGTTAAATGTGTATTTATTGATACCAGTACATTATGGTACCCTCACCTATAAGTTTTCAAGTCAAAATAACCAATTTGTGCCCCTAAAAGATAGTTTTATGTATGGATTTATTTTGGACATGTTAGAATTGATTTTGGATAACTTATTCATTTCGTGACTTTTCTTAGAAAACCTTCTTATATAATTTATACTACAACATGTATTTTTGAGCTTGAAAGACCCAAGATACATTTTTTTTTGCGCATAAATAAGAATGCTAGCTCGCTAAGGTATGTTGTAAACTCCTTAATTTCAATATCGCTTGTCATAATTTGCGTGGCCGGTGTTGAGGATCGCTCCACCGAAGGGGTCGGCGTACCCGGTTATATATTACGTGTTGCCGGTGTTGATGGTTGCTCCACCGAAGGGGTCGTCGTACCCGGTTATATATTGAGGGTTGCTCCACCGAAGGGGTCGGCGTGCCCATATGTTTTTTCTTTGTGTTTATTTGTTCTGGAAATATTTTCGGGTCAGTAAATACAAAGGAGACTCTGCCGAAAATTTTGAGAATTTTCGGAGATAGTCTTTTTTCGAGTTTTCGAACTTTTTAGAAACTTTTGACTCAAGTTCTAGACCATTGGAACCATCCTATCTCTGACCTATAACATTGGAGGGATTCTTGGAAATCATTGTCCAATTAGATACTTTGGAATTTTGCCTTGGTTCCAACACTTCTTGGACTACTTTAATTTCGGAAAAGGTCAAACTGTTACTTGAATGCGACTTGACTTCTAGGACCCCCCTGTTTAAGGGATAGTTCATAAGAAATCCGAATGTCTAGTGTCACGACCCGTACCCGCTGTAAGGGCACGTGTGCGTAACAACGCCCAGCCCACACCGTAAAAACGGCGTGGAACGCTGTAGGTTTTCTACTCTAACAACGGTTTATTTATAATATCAAAACCTGTCGAGAATATGGTCAACTCCGAACGGAGGACAAGCAATGATAATATATAAGTGCTCAATCACAACTTCTAAGATGATAAAGTAAAGACTGAAAGATAAAGACAACATGACGATAAAATATAACCTGTCAAGTCCAAACACAAATAATATACAAGTCTAAGTCCAAGTCTCTAATACAATCCAAAATATAATATAATAACATAAGTAGCAAGCTGGAGACAAGGTCCAGTCCAAAATGTCTAGCCTAACTAAACTAAGCTAGAGGCTCGTCGGGTGGAGCTAAGCCCTGCTGAACCAAGGTCTCCAAGTCTACGCCCACTACGTCAACCGGACCGTAGTAGGTAGGACAATCCTCCTCGCCATAATCTGTAAAATTTTGTCAACATATCCAGTCAGGATGGAACGAGCACAAATCTCAAATAACAGTTCTAGTTAGACGATATTGAAAATGTAGCAGTAAATAGAGAGAATATACAAGGTAAAATAGGGTGTACATGAATCATGATAAGGCATATCAAGACTGTAACTGAATGTAAGAACAAAAAAATAGTATATATCATGTACGGAAATCTGGAACTGCTATCTATGTGAGTTTAGCACTAGTTTCAACATGTGATCGGCTTAGAACTTGATACAATGTTTGGCCTGGCTAATCATACGTGAGTGTATGATTAACACTATACAATGATGATACAATATAATACTGTGGGATATTGATCATATATCTACGCTAACACCTCCATCCCTGACTAATATAGTGGATCCAGTCATGACACGTCATGATACGTGTTCTCTGAGAAGGTCGCGAGCCTACGCAGGAATCATATCTATATAATGAACAATAACAATGAAGACTTGTCCAGTGTATACCATATATAAGAGGAATAACATCTTATGACGGGATTCAGACAAATATCAATCCGTGTGAACAATGTGTCAAGAGAACAAGGATAATCTACACTAAATACTAGAAATAAAGACGATATCATAAAACAGAAATATTATCAGAGAATGTACACGCCTGCACTGTGATGGATAAGTCGACTGAGTCCAAGAACAGTGCCTCGAGGACCTATAAATGGAATAATGTATCAATATAATGGTTTGGAAGTGAAATTAAGTCATACTGAGTCAAAATAGGTCAAGACACGTCAAACTAAGTCAATCTAGGTCAAACAAGGTCAAACTAGATTGTACAGGATTAATCTAAGTCATATTAGGCCTAACAAAGTCATACTAGGTCAAGACAGGTCTAGTTAGGTCAACCTTGGTCATAGGAGGACATTGGAAGTCAATCCGAATCAAACTAGGTCGAAAGTTGACTTACAGTTGACTTTTGGTCAACGAATCAACTCTGGTCAACTCTAGGTCAACCCTAGGTCAACCCTAGGTCACTGGTGACTAACAATTGCTTTTTGGTCAACTGTCCAAGTTTAATGTAATTTGGGACTAAATTGGGTAAAGTATTGACCCATAGTTGACTTTTGGTCTAAAAAGTCAACCGTGGTCAACCGCGGTTAAGACTAGGTCTAGGCGACTATTTATAATCACTATCAACCCTTACAACCCATATCCAAGTCCATCTTGGACTTCGAGACTCAAATCTTGGCCGTAGGCCAATATCCTAATTTACCCTTTCTAAGGTAAATTTCTAGCCTAGGTGAATATCAAGTTAGCCTACCTACGCTTGGTATTTTGACCCGTGCTCCCCAGGATAGTATAATACTAGCCTATACGTTCATTACCTACCAAAATACCTAGGTAGAGTGGGCGTCTAGTCCATCTTACGGCCTATTGCCGATATCTTGAATAAATCAAGATACGCAATGGTACGGCACGATACCGGCGTCCTACAATCCTGATTTCAACTCGGGAGCCTACCCGCAAAATCTAATTCACGTATTCTAGGTCTCCCCCAAGTTTCAACTCATTCTGACACTCGGAGCTCCGTTTCACCCTCTAACTCGATCTCTTTTATATCGATTCCTATACTTCTACTTCTCTTTCCTCTTCTAACTCTTTTTCTCCTAATTCTTCTTCTTCTAACTCTTCCTCTCATTCCTTTCCTTATTCTTCTCATTCTAATTCTTCTTCTTAATCTTCTTTTCATTCTTCTAATCTTTCCTTCTTCTAATCTTATTCTTCTTCCAACTTTTTTTTCCTATTCTCCTTATTTCTTCCTATTCCAATTCTTCTAATCTTATTTCTAACTTCTTCTTCTAGTCTCCTTCTAACTCTCTAGTTATCTATCTATATACATATATATACACATATATATACGTATCTATATATACCTATATATGTATATAGGGGGGGTATATGGGGGGCTATGTGGGGGGCTATGGCAGCTGCCATAGCTGCTACTGCTGCTGGTTACCTGCTGCTGCTGCTGCCCTATGTTGCTGCTGCTGCTGTGCTGTTTGGGGGGGGGGGGGGGGGGGCAGCAGCTCACATCCCTCCCCAACAGCAGCTGCTGCTGTTGCATCTTATTCTCTTCATCCTCTTCTACTTCTTCCCCTTCCCTCCTATTCTTTAACTCTCTCTAATTTCTCCCTCCCACTCTAATCTCTTTCTATTTCTCCTTCTAAACTTACATACATATATCTATATATAAATATGTCACGACCCGCACCCTAGAGTTAGGGCACGAGAACGTAACAACGCCCAGCCTACGCCGCAGTGTCGGCGGTAGAACGCTGTCCTAGGTCTCAATGCATCTAACAGTATAAGACTAAACAGTTTATACTCTCCGAATGGGGGTGACATAGCAGAATGTAAACTCAATCACATCTAAGGTAGAGCATAAAGGAAGATAGATAAAACATGAAATCGAAAAGAGATACAACAGATAGAAGTCTAAGTGTCTAAGATACAAACTCAGAATACATCTCAAAACTCAAATACAGTAATCCACAAATGTAAATACAACTCCAGACAAAAATGAAATAACTATCTAAACAACCTCTACTGTGTCTCCTCTAGCCTAGCAGGCAATCCCAGGCCATCTGTAAAATTTATCAACAGGTCCAGTCAGGACCGGAGCGAGCACATTATATCTCAACAGTTCATAGCAGGTTAGAAAATATAATCATGCAGTAAAGTAAGATACATGTACTGAAAGAAATGCAGTATGTAAACAGAGAGAGAGCTGTAATAGAAATATCTACTAATAATAAAGACTAACAGTGGCTAGTGAGTCAGAGTACAATATAGACAAGTAAATGGCATAGGAGATTCTGATGCTACACTATGGAAGAGATTCTGATGCTACACTACTTGGATAGTATTCACATGTCTATTTCTACTCCCCCGTACCCCCAATCAGTACACAAGGATCCAAACAGATTATGTTATGATACTATGTAACAGCCTCCGAAGGGTGATAAGCCTTCGAAAGGTGATAAGCCCCCAAAGGGTGATATGCCCCCAAAGGGTGATAAGCCTCCGAAAGGTGATAAGCCCCCGAAGGGTGATGCATAGTAGTCCCAAAAATGGGGATTCTAGGAGACTCTGTGATTATAAGAGTATATGTCACAAGTGATCGAAGAACCTGTGAAGCATAGTGATACGACATGTAAGTGAAACGCACAGAACATGTAGTACCCGATGCTCCCTAAGGATAACATCTCAAGAAGGGATCCGTATAGTACCAACCCGTGTGACCAACGTGACAGTACAAGTAAAGTAATTTAATGCAGGAAATAATTCTAAGCAGGATATGAAATGATCAGAGAATGTACTCGCCTAATATCTGAATGTCCAAGGTAAAGATACTGTCCGAGGAGAGGTGTCTGGCTCCTAATTAGAACAGCATAAGTCACAACATATCCAGAAGGGTAATATAAAGCACTACAATGCATTCTACATGAATCTAGGTTAAACTAGGCCAAAGTCAACCCTTGGTCAACTCTGGTCAACTGCACTAGTCAAACTAGGTCAAACTAGGTCATGTCCTAACCCAGCAAGTCTTACTAGGCCTAACCAAGACTATCCTAGCAAGCACACATCAATACAAGGCTATACAAGCCAACATACACCCAACTCTATATAGCATGCAATTATTCAATACTCAAATAGGCAAGAATTCACATTGGATATACACTAGGTAATCTATTACTTTAAGCTATATATGTCTACACATATATACACATGCATATATTGGTATTCAATATTAGGTCTATAATCATGGCATTTCAAATGATTATATAAACTTATATATTACAACACAATATGCTAACATATATATATAATATACATACATAGCTAAGTTAACTATATTCATAATTACTTATTTAAGAGGCTATGTGTGTGTATGTGAACATGGCAAAGAGGCAAGTGATGGTTAAATGGGCATACATAGTGTATACATATCAAAGAGTATCAAAGTGTAAGTGAACAATGTGTCAAGTGTGATAGTGTCAACATAGTGTAAGGGGGTACATGAGGTAATATAGGATTTGTGTTAACATAGAACATTACATCTCATTAACTTGTATATTGCATACATTACATCTACTATTATATTACATTCATGCTTGCATTCATTCATCATTCATTTATTCTCTTGCACCACTATATGCACCATACATTACATACTATGGAACCTACATATTCATTACAAGCCATACTTATACATGCTTATATTAGATAGGATACTTACACCTCATACATCATTTATTTAAACATTTACTCATGCTTGCATTCTCTATTTAATTACATAATGTATATACATTAACATGGGTTAAAATTAAATAGAACATTATATTACACACAAGGGTGCACAAAATGCATATGCCGAATAGTAACTCCTACTAATAATCAATACTGTACCATCTCAGCATAAATTAAAATTTAGGATTAAATTATGTTATAGATCTATGTGTTAGCTTTCCGAAACTTCAAACGGATCGTATTTTCGTTTCCGGAAACTCCCGGAATCGCGAAAACACCGAGAACGCGTTTGTCTTTCGTACAGCTGACACTCAAATAATTCTCCAGAAAGTTACAGAAAGAATTAGGCCTATTAGTACATGTTTTTGGAAAGCTAACTTCAATACGCTTCTTTTAAAAAAACGGAAGATTAAACTGAGCTTTGAGCTAGAAGTTATGACATTTCTAAATTAGGGCTGAAATTAAAAACGTGGATAAAAATCATGACGGATTTGGGTAGTTTGAGACAAAAGAACACAAGTATATAACATAATATATCAAGAACTCACTCTCTACACTAATATATATATATATATATGAGACACTATAGAACACATCTCCAATACAAAATATGAGATTAACATGTAATAATTCATTCATACATAACAACAACACATAGTGTGTCCAAATTTAGGATTTTTTCCACATGGATACAACCACAACACAAAGGACACTCCTATGACCTCCAAATGGACACGAAATTGACACAAATGGAGATACAACCATGGGGGTCATTCCTATGGGTTCAAAATAGACCTATATGCATGAGGAAATGAAAAGGAGAAGGGATTTATACCTCCCGGTAGATCGAATCGAAGAAAAACTTTCCCGGAGCGACACCGACACGTAGAGATTCCAAAAGGACACGAACGAGCTCCGAATCCTCCCAAACTTGGATAGCTTCCTCCTTGGCTAGAATGGAGAAGGAAAGAAGAAGATTTGGTGGTAAAATGGAAGGATTTGGTGGAGAAATTGCTAGAGATTGCTCTCTAGGAATTTGGGGAAGAACAAGAGAGAGAGAGTGTGGATGAGAATAATGAAATGACTTGAGCCTATCCTCTCCCAAAGTGGCTGGCCATATGGGGCTATTTGTCCTATTATGGTAAGATCCAAAATGCCCCCACTAACCTATTCTATGAGTATTAGAAAAGGGCTAATTGGTTGGGGCTAAAATTAGTCATTCTAAAGTCTCTAATCACACTAACCTTATCCATAATAATTAGTCTAACCTCTAACTAAAATATTTCTATCATGTAGACTAAAATTAATATCATGTGGGCCATGCCTAACTAGTGTGTGGGTCCCACTAGAGTCAAACTCCCCCCGGGTCCCCGTTTCAAGTCGGATTGAGTTGAAATTCGAACCCGACTCAATAACCCCAAAACAATATCATAAATAATAAAATAATATCAAAATAATTCAAAGAGGTCAAATGCAAAAATATTCTTAGGCCAAAAATGATATTAAAATATTATAATCACATGGTTAGGCTCTAGGTCAAACAGTCTCTAGGGTTTCACTAGCAAAACGTCAAAACCACAAGTCATTGATTTAAATAATTTTAAAATGATTTAAAATCACCAAAAATTATATCATGAATTAAATATTATTATTAAAATAATTATAAACATGAAATTTCAAAATTACTCTCATTTGAAAAACTGGGTGCTACAAAATATACATACACACACACATTTACCTATATATATATATACACACACATTTACCTATATATATATACACACACATTTACCTATATATTTTTTTTTTACCTATATATATATATATATATATATATATATATATTATATAGGTAAAAAAAAAAATAATAGGTAAATGTGTGTGTATATATATAGGTAAATGTGTGTGTATATATATATAGGTAAATGTGTGTGTGTATGTATATTTTGTAGCACCCAGTTTTTCAATGAGAGTAATTTTGAAATTTCATGTTTATACTTATTTTAATAATAATATTTAATTCATGTATATTTTTGGTGATTTTAAATCATTTTAAAATTTTAAATCAATGACTTGTGGTTTATATATTATATATATATATATATATATATATATATATATATATATATAGGTAAATGTGGTGTATATAGATATATAGATAATATATATAATATGTATTATATATATATATATATATATATATATATATATATACAACCATTTACCTATATATATATATTATATATATATATATATATATATATATCGATTATAATATATATATATATATATAAGTAATGTGTATAATATTATATATAGATATATATATATATATATATATATATATAGATATATATATATATATATTAGATTATACATACACACATACATTTAAATATAATATAAATACTTACACACACTCACACAACACACACACACTCACACTCTCACTACCACTCTCACACACCACCACCACTCTCATGACACCACCACCACTCTCTACACACACACAAATATATATATATAATACACACACACACACACACATACTATATATATATAATATAATTATATATATATATAGATATAATATTATATATATATATATATATATATATTTTTATATATATTCTATATATATATAGATATTTTATATATATATAGATATATACTCATACACACACACACATACATACATATATTAGATATATATATATATATATATATATATATATATAATAGATATATATATATATATATATTATATATTATATCTACATATATACCATTCTAAGGGAAAACCCCCAAAAAAATCTCTAACCTAGATTTTTAGGAAAACCTACAAATTCTAGGGGCAAAGTGTAGAGAATCCTCTTCTCTACAACTATTGTGAAGGGAAATAAAGTAAAAGAGAAATTTATGAAGGATTAAAAGCTTACCTAAAGGAGAAATTCCCTTGGAGAAGAAAAGCTTCAAAAGAAAGAAAGAAATGGAGAGGAGTTTACTTTGTGGTGAAGAAAGAGAAGGGGGGGGGGGGGGGGGTTCTATACTTGGCCGGCCATGTGGGGGCTTGGTGGGTTTTGGGTGGTGATCCACTAAGCCTCCAACCCATTAGACTTAGGTTGGGTTGGTTCGGTTCGTTTCGGTCTAATTTTAATTAACTAATTAAGCTCTAAAATGACTAATTAAGCCATAGAAATAGGGTTTATAGTTTCTAGCCTAATTAGGATGGTATGTGGGCCAAGCTCAGCTAGTATGTGGATCCCACTAGTGTCCAGGCTACCCGGGTCTCCAACTTAAGTCCAAATTGGATAAAATTCAAACCGACTCAAATAAATTCCTAAAAATCATATAAAATCAAATAAAATTCCTAAAAATTATAAAACTTGAAAAATAAAAAAATACCCCTAATTCGAAAACTGGGGGTGACAATCTATCCTCCTTAAAAAATTTCGTCCTCGAAATTCAAAACGGTCGTACTCTTCTCTAGGTCAAGCACCCAACAATCAAGGTCTACTAAATTTTATCCTAAGTTATATAACATGAAATCCAGGAAATCAGAACACATGCATGGTTTTAAATCTCTACAGTATCATGTTATTGCAGTCTTCATTGGGGTGTTCTATTTATTTAGCATGATCATCACATATGCAACTAAAGGTACTAAGAAAGCAATCATCAATCAATGGGCGGAAAGAACAGGTAAAAGAAAGAGCAAGACCCTACCTCCTAGTCCAGTGCCTGCAGGATCCTCAACTGTCATCGCAAAAGCCCAGCCCTGGCGGGATATATCCCGCTGCTGGTGGAGGGCGTAATGCTTAAGCTGAGGGCGCTTAGCAGCCCCTGCGCTGCTTCTGGCCCCCGAAAACAACTCACGATCCCTCTTCGGCTTCAAGCCCCACTCTCTCTCCACCTTCCGAGCCTCCGCATAGACCTCTGCATATGTCGCATAGAAGGAAGGGATCAGGATCTTGATATCCCATGTCAATCCCTCCCAGAAGCGCTCTGCTCGGATTACCGGGTCGCTCACCATGTACTCGGCGTATCGGCTCAGCCGGCCGAACTCTGCCGCATACTCCTCCACAGTCATACCGCCCTGCTGCAGGTTTTGAAACTGCCGTACTAGGCCGATCTTGTCTGTGGGAGAAAAGAACTTCTCTCTGAACAGGGCCCGAAACTCAGCCCAAGTGTGGCCCTCTCCTGCAAGAGCCGGCTCGTTCCGGAACCATGTCCGGGCAATATCTAACAACTGTAAGCCAACCGCCTCGACCTTCAGGTCGTCTGCCAGGCGGGAGGCCCTCATCTGACGCTCGATATCCTCGAGCCAGTCATCAGCATATATAATGCCCTCGGTCCCTTTGAAATCCCTCGGACCCAACTTCTTGAAAGCCTGGATATCCCCGATCTTCTGCTGCTGCTGCTGTACCTCCCTCTGTGGAGCCCCACGCTCCACTGTCGCCAGAGCCAACCTATGGACATCCTCCATGCCCTGGCTCATGGCCTCAGTCTGCCTCATCTGAGCCTCGTGCTGGGCCCGCTGGGACTCCAGTACCTGGTGAAAGAATGCGACCATCTGTCCCATGTCTGTGGGCAGAGGAGGCAATGGAAGAATGGCTTCCACCACCGGCGGAGGAGTCCCCTGCTGAGGAGGATGAGGAACGCCCCCGACAGCTCCCGTCGTAGCCCCCGACACTGGAGGAAGAGCACCCGCAATGACCCCAGGGACAGTCATCGAGAGCGCTGGAGGAGTACCCCCGAGAGCCCCTACGAAAGTCCCAACTGCAGGAGAAGTGACCGGAGCCTGTCTGCCAGAGGTAGCAGACCTCTCCGTCTCCCCGTGCTCCTCACCGGGAGAATGAGTCATAACCATCCTGGAGACAGATTGAAAAGAAGATATCAATATGGCACATGAAGGACAATATCAAGGGAGGACAGCTAGAATGCATTAAATCAATATCAAAGACGGTAAGCAAGATAAGCAAGGAAAGATCCTACTGTGATTGAGTACTCTTAGCCTACCACCTCTTATATGTAACACAGGCTCGTAGTCAACACTCTATGACGAGTGCCGCTACGACATCGCACTAATTACGACTTCAGGACCTGCGTGGGCCACCACTAAACGTGTCACGACCTGCACCCGCTGTAAGGGCACGTATGCGTAACAATGCCCAGCCCACACCGTAAAAACGGCGTGGAACGCTATAGGTTTTCTACTCTAACAACAGTTTATATATAATATCAAAATCTGTCGAGAATATGGTCAACTCCGAACAGAGGATAAGCAATGATAATATATAAGTGCTCAATCACAACTTCTAAGATGATAAAGTAAAGACTGAAAGATAAAGATAACATGACGATAAAATATAACCTGTCAAGTCCAAACATAAATAATATTCAAGTCTACGTCCAAGTCTCTAATATAATCCAAAATATAATATAATAACATAAGTAGCAAGCTGGAGACAAGGTCCAGTCTAAAATGTCTAGCCTAACTAAACTAAGCTAGAGGCTCGTCGGGCGGAGCTAAGCCCTGCTGAACTAAGGTCTCCAAGTCTACGCCTACTACGTCAACCGGACCGTAGTAAGTAGGACAATCCTTCTCGCCATAATCTGTAAAATTTTGTCAACATATCAGTCAGGATGGAACGAGCACAAATCTCAAATAACAGTTCTAGTTAGACGATATTGAAAATATAGCAGTAAATAGAGAGAATATACAAGGTAAAATAGGGTGTACATGAATCATGGTAAGGCATATTAAGACTGTAACTGAATGTAAGAACAAGAAAATAGTATATATCATATACAAAAATCTGGAACTGCTATCTATGTGAGTTTAGCACTAGTTTCAACATGTGATCGGCTTAGAACTTGATACAATGTTTGGCCTGGCTAATCATACGTGAGTGTATGATTAACACTATACAATGATGATATAATATAATACTTGGGGTATTGATCACCTATCTACGCTAACACCCCCATCCCTGACTAATATAGTGGATCTAGTCATGACACGTCATGATACGTATTCTCTGAGGAGGCGAGCCTACGCAGGAATCGTATCTATACAATGCAATAACAATGAAGACTTCCCAATGTATACCATATATAAGAGGAATAACATCTTATGACGGGATCCAGACAATATCAATCCGTGTGAACAATGTGTCAAGAGAACAAGGATAATCTACACCTAAATACTAGAAACAAAGACGATATCATAAAACAAAAATATTATCAGAGAATGTACTCGCCTGAGCTATGATAGATAAGTCGACTGAGTCCAAAAATAGTACCTCGAGGACCTATAAATGGAATACTGTATCATATAATGGTTTGGAAGTGAAATTAAGTCATACTGAGTCAAAATAGGTCAAGACACGTCAAACTAAGTCAATCTAGGTCAACAAGGTCAAACTAGATTGTACAGGGTCAATCTAAGTCATATTAGGCCTAACAAAGTCATACTAGGTCAAGACAGGTCTAGTTAGGTCAACCTTAGTCATATGAGGACATTGGAAGTCAATCTGAATCAAACTAGGTCAAAAGTTGACTTACAGTTGACTTTGGTCAACGGATCAACTCTGGTCAACTCTAGGTCAACCCTAGGTCAACCCTAGGTCTCTGGTGACTAATAGTTGCTTTTTGGTCAACTGTCCAAGTTTAATAGAATTTGGGACTAAATTGGATAAAGTGTTGACCCATAGTTGACTTTTGGTCTAAAAAGTCAATCGTGGTCAACCGCGGACAAGACTAGGTCTAGGCGCTATTTCTAATCACTATCAACCCTTACAACCCATATCCAAGTCCATCTTGGACTTCGAAACTCAATCTTGGCCGCAGGCCAATATCCTAATTTACCCTTTCTAAGGTAAATTTCTAGCCTAGGTGAATATCAAGTTAGCCTACCTACGCTGGTATTTTGACCCGTGCTTCCCAGGGTTGTATGATACTAGCCTATACGTTCAGTACCTACCAAAATACCTAGGTAGAGGGCGTCTATCCATCTTACGGCCTATTGCCGATATCTTGAATAAATCAAATACGCAATGGTACGGCACGATACCGGCGCCCTACAACCCCGATTTCAACTCGGGAGCCTACCCAAAATCTAATTCACGTATTCTAGGTCTCCCCCAAGTTTCAACTCATTCTGACACTCGGAGCTCCGTTTCACCCCTCTAACTCGATCTCCTCTATATCGATTCCTATACTTCTACTTCTCGTTCCTCTTCTAACTCTTTTCTCCTAATTCCTTCTTCTAACTCTTCCTCTCATTCTTTCCTTATTCTTCTCATTCTAATTTCTTCTTCTTACTTCTTTTCATCTTCTAATCTTTCCTTCTTCTAATCTTATTCTTCTTCTAACTCTTTTTCCTATTCTCCTTATTTCTTCCTATTCCAATTCTTCTAATCTTTTCTAACTTCTTCTTCTAGTCTCCTTCTAACTCTCTAGTTTATCTATCTATACATAATATACACATAATATACGTATCTATATATACCTATATGTATATAGGGGGGTATATGGGGGCTATGTGGGGGCTATGGCAGCTGCCATAGCTGCTACTGCTGCTGGTTACTGCTGAGCTGCTGCCTATGTTGCTGCTGCTGCTGTGCTGTTTGGGGGGGGCAGCAGCTCACATCCCCCCCCCCACAGCAGCTGCTGCTGTTGCATCTTATTCTCTTCATCCTTCTACTTCTTCCCTCCTACTCTAACCTCCTCTCTAATTTCTCCTCCCACTAATCTTTTCCTATTTCTCTTCTAAACTTACACAACACATATCTATATATAATATACATACACACACACATTTAGCTATATTATATATACACACACATTACCTATATAGTATATATATTATATATATATATATATATATATATAATATATATATATATATCTAAATATAATATATATATACTATAATATATATATACATACACACACATACATTTAAATATATATATAAATACTTACACACACTCACACAACACACACACCCACTCACACTCTCACTACCACTCTCACACACCTCTCTCACAACACCACCACCACTCTCTGACACCACACCACCTCTACACACACACAAATATAATATATATATAATACATACACACACACACACACATCT